>OZ012617.1:8550300-9750300 GCA_963942555.1 Aleiodes leptofemur
TCAATGATAGAATAATCACGGAAACCACTAATTTAGAAGAATGGTTTGACAGTTATATCAGGAAGATTCTACTGGAGAAAAATGAGTTCCAGACAAGAGTCTCAGGCTGGAAATTAATCCAAATCATCAATATAGAGATACATATTAATAAATATGATCCATTGAAGGCTGGAACATCAACATTTGCAGAACTACCAAAATGGATAAAGGACAAGAAAGCTGTGATTAACGTTCAGAATAAGGATGAATACTGTTTCCTGTGGTCCATTATGGCCGCTCTCTGTAAATTAAAAGAAAATGCATTTCGACCAAATTCATATCCGCCCTTCAGCTCGATGATTAAAGAATTTGGGATGTTCAAGTATCCTATGGCGCTCGAAGATATCCCAACATTTGAGAAAATAAATGATTTATCAATCAACGTGTATGGAATTAAATCTGATGACTCTGGAGAAGAATCAATCATGCCACTATACCTTAGTACACGACCATCAATGAACAACGCAACAATTCACCTTCTGATGATCGAGGTTCCTACTGAATCAATGGTATCTACATACCATTACACATATATTCGAAATTTATCACGACTAATCCGTTCACAATTATCCAAGAGTGAACATCGATCTTTGATATGCGACAGATGCCTATGCTTTTTTACACTTCAAAAGTCTTATGATAAACATAGATTGGCTTGTCTTGCAAGTAAATGTCGCACTGCTTTCCCCAAAGGTATCGGAAAATGGTTGAAACTGAAAAATTTCGAACGAGTACCATCTGTTATACATGGATATGGACAGATTTATCTCTCATTGTGAAATGAATAATATACTGAACCAAGCAGCTACCAGAATACCAAAGGATGGAAATGGAATATCTTCCAACAGCTGATCCATCGGAGTGAAATTCAAATCAAGTGGAACTCGCTCAGTACTTAGATATAGGAGAGAATGCAGTTATGAATTTTTTAAAAATATAGACTCTCTTATAATTGTAAAACAAATTTATTCTGCAAGTGTAATACATACTAATACATGAATAAAGAATTTTTATCTCAAGACAATCTTTATTTTTCTTGAACATTACCCAATCGACGAAAGGAACAAACCATTTAGATTTTCTTTCAATAATTAACCAAACTACAAGAATTTCCAGATTATCTATAAAAAAATTATGCAGAATCTTTTTTGTAATACCTCCTTTCAATACTAGAAATCTTATCATCTTGAGAATCACAAATATTCACATGAAAATTATGTGAATTATAAGCTGATTTCACATTATATTCCCCCAAACTGTTTTTCACATATTCCACCATATCTTAGGATAGGTTATGATATGCAATTTCGAAGCGCAAGTTCATTTTTCACTGGCCAAAAAATGACCTAAGAACAAACCAACAACTATGAAAATTTCCTCTCAATTTCAAAGAGTGACAATGAAGTGTAAACCTGAAAATTAGCAAGTAAATAGCTTCTTAGGTCATTGTATTTCACTCATGAATTTCAATAAAACAAGATGCTAGTCATATCAACCAGTAGTCATGATAGTAAAGTGACATGAGGGAACAGTCAATGCACTAGTGATTCAAAATCTCCCTTAGTGGATTCTTACATCAAGATACTTGGAAACATCTGCTTAGATATCTCTAAGGAGAATCCATTGTTGAACTGTCATGCTAATGAGGATGTCCATTCAATTGTTGCCGGAGACTTGTCAGGCCTCTTCTGAGCAATGCTGCTACTATGTTGATGTGTATGAGCTTTTCCAGGAAAGCGTACATCTGAGAGTCTCACATGACGCTACTTCTGATTGCAAATATCTAAAATTGAGTATCTGACAGCTATTGGACATTAGGATTCTAAATATTTTAGCTGATCCCTTCGCGAATCATACTGGAAGAATTTTCTGTCTAATGCGATTGAACAATACATTGGAAAATCTCCTAACTCCCATTTTTAAGTGTATAAGTCAGAATATAGTTTCGTAATGAAGCTATGGTGCAATATTCAATGATTTTTCCACACATTGTTATCAAGGTTTTCTGATAGCATTCAGTTTCTTTTCTCACTCCTGTAGGAATTTGGAATTTCTAACGTCCTCATGGACGAGAAAATGGAAGAGACATATGCATCGGTTCATAAATATATTTTTGAAGGAGCTGCATCTAAGTTGAAGATATTTCCGAAAAAGTATGCATTGTGAAATCTATTCACATATAACTCCATAGGAAATAATGGAATATGAAGAATGCTTAAGATTTCATGTGTAGGAGGAAAAAAGATTCTCTCAAGAAGTTCCACTAAAGAATGATATTCAGCATGTCATATAATAACTGCCCATTACATGAGTTCAAACATCGATCAATACGAAATTCACTTATTAGATCATTTTTAGAAATTGTTTAACAGTAAATGAAGATATCTTAGTCGTGATCACGCAGTAAAAATCAATGGGAATAGAATAGCTTAAATATATATTAATGTTTTAGAAATATTATATTACAGGACAATTGAATTCACACAATATTTCATACCATGCTAGGTTTTGAATTCTACAAAACTATGGACTTCAACAAACCTGAAGATTCGGAAATTCATTAATAACTTATGGCTTTGATTTTATAAGTATCGCTTTGTTGTTTACTGCCCAGAAAACCTGATGCAATCCATTTACTTTTAGCATCGGGTAGGGAGAGAAAAACTTGAGCATGATGAAGAACAATGGAATTTATGAATTCATAAACCCTATGGAAAACGCCTCATAGGATTACTGTCCTCAGAAATAAATTTTTCAAAGAATTCTCGATAAGATTCCTTTCAATTAATTGTTTCGGAAGGGAATGCCAAAGTCATGAAGTATAGAATCCAGTTGAATGGTATATGCTACTAAATTGGATTATGAAATGCAAAAGGAAATACTTATAAATTGTCAATAATGAAAATTCTGATGAATTTGGAAGTCCTTCAAACTATGCATTCATAAAAATCGACATGAAACTGCGACATTATAGCCCACAAGCGAATAGACGCTGATTAAAAATAATGAATCTCATGCAAATATCCATTGACGAGAGTGATACATTCAAAATTCACGATACGCCTAAACATAGAGAAGCTGTCCAATTATTTTCTTATGGAAGCAATCTGAGAAATTTATATATCATAAAGTATAAAACACAATTGAATCCATGAGCTAGTTCATACCTATGAATGAGATGATGAAATTTGACAGAAAATACTTATAAATTCTCAATAACAAATTCAAACATCCCGATAAAAACTCTTGTACTTATAAAAGCATATAAGAATCTGCAACTTTAAACGTACTGCAACTGACGGTATTTGTATGGTGAAGTAATCGAAAGAAAATTATTATCAAATCTTGACTCATCTCATTCAATTGAACAATATGAAAATATCTCATATGATGAAAACATGTGTTCCCTTTTAGGTGGTACAGTTCTCATGAAAAATTGGTTGAATTTTTATATATTTATCACGAGACCTACTCAATTGTATACCATTCCTTCAACTTTCTATGATCACGCATTATGAATTACATGACCCAATGCTTTCCTCATAGAATATTGCGATATTGCTTTTATCGGATTCTTCCACAACAGGGCAGCATTTTTTCAACGCGATTCCTCCTCCTTGAAAGATTAACATTAACAGAATATGTTTAATCTCATTATAAATGATCTCCACTAGATTTATTGACTGAAATTAGGAGCTTCTATGAATAATAGGAAACATTTTCAAATTGAACTCTCAAAATCCTCTGAAATTTTGTATCATTCTAGAATATGTTGCTTGAAACATTCTACAGCCTTCTCTATCGATCGTTGCAGATCATTTCGAAATATTTTCAAACATTTTGAAATATTCTAGAACAGTTTGAAATGTTTTCAAACATTTTGAAATATTCTAGAACAGTTTGAAATGTTTTCAAACATTTTGAAATGTTTTTAAACATTTTGAGAGCTTCCTCAGAACCTCTAGAATATATTCTCAAGCACTCTGCATCATTTCGAAATATTTTCAAATGTTCTCAATTACTCTAGAACATTTCAAAACATCATTGAACATTTTCCGAATTCTCCCAAACGTTCTAGAACATTCTGAAAACATTCTTAAACCTTTTTCAAAACTCGCTCAACCATTCTAGAATATTTTTGAAGAAGGTGGTTCTGTTCATTGATGTGTTTAACAGACTATTGTATTTTTCAAGTGACATATTCTGCAAAGTTGATGAAGAAATACAATAAATTCTAGGAGGTGGTGAAATTCTTTTCCATGCTAAATTTTCTAGTGAGCAGCCTTCCTTGGTAAACACGGGCAGTGTAGAGTAATTCGACTTCCTCGCAGCATTTCAACAGCAAATGACAGGACCAAAGTTGTAGGGGCGCGTTAGATGAGTTAAAACATTCCTCACTATTTTCAAGTATTGCCGAACATGTATCCATATAAGTGTAAGCTTGCATATCTTCAAACCGAAATTTTCTTCGTGAATGGTCCTCATGGCATTCGTACTCCTTAATGATTGGAAATCAAGTTTCTGTCAACACATCAATCAACCCTATCAAAGCGGAATATCCCACCTATGACATCAAATATTATGCATATTTGATATTTATCAGGATACAAGTCCCACTCTTGATCTGAAGTTCTTGACATGATGAATACCATCAATATACACCAATACTACATTTCCTTTTGTCGCTAGCAGCTGTGGTATTGGCAACAGTTATCCTTCATCGACACATGATAAAAATAAAGAGCATATGCATGAAGAAAGACATTCAATTGTTATTTTCAAAACCACTGCATCATTCGTATAGTCATCTTCTATGATTGGTATAAATACACGCTTCTCATGACTTTCTGACGGGCAGAGGATGTTCCACAAATATTTCTTCACTCAGTTCATGAGATATTTCACAAATCCTGATTGAAATCGCCATTTATAATTCGTCTCGATTGGAACTATCTGCTTATGAAAGTTGATGTATTCTACTTTCCTATCTTCACGCAATTATGGTCATGAAGATCGACATTTGATGTTTCCAAATTTCTGTTTTCGAAAAGGAAGAGAACGATTCTGACAGGAAATTATGAAATTTTTGTGAAAGACAAAGTGATACTTTCTTCACATCATTTGAGATTATCAAATATTGCTTCGATTGATAAAGAGGGAAAAACATGAAAAATTTATACTACCCTCCAAGGAATTGGATGGAATGATGAACAAGATTTGATTTCAATAAGAGAAAATTGTCTCTAATCTAATTCTGAACATGAAAAATGATCTCATTAAAATTTCCAGCACAAGATGTCCACCCCAAAATTGAGTATAACACTCATATCTGCTTCAATTATCAAGTGGTTGTTGAGAAAACAGAAATTTGGAAACATCAAATGTCGATCTTCATGACCATAATTGCGTGAAGATAGGAAAGTAGAATACATCAACTTTCATAAGCAGATAGTTCCAATCGAGACGAATTATAAATGGCGATTTCAATCAGGATTTGTGAAATATCTCATGAACTGAGTGAAGAAATATTTGTGGAACATCCTCTGCCCGTCAGAAAGTCATGAGAAGCGTGTATTTATACCAATCATAGAAGATGACTATACGAATGATGCAGTGGTTTTGAAAATAACAATTGAATGTCTTTCTTCATGCATATGCTCTTTATTTTTATCATGTGTCGATGAAGGATAACTGTTGCCAATACCACAGCTGCTAGCGACAAAAAGAAATGTAGTATTGGTGTATATTGATGGTATTCATCATGTCAAGAACTTCAGATCAAGAGTGGGACTTGTATCCTGATAAATATCAAATATGCATAATATTTGATGTCATAGGTGGGATATTCCGCTTTGATAGGGTTGATTGATGTGTTGACAGAAACTTAATTTCCAATCATTAAGGAGTACGAATGCCATGAGGACCATTCACGAAGAAAATTTCGGTTTGAAGATATGCAAGCTTACACTTATATGGATACATGTTCGGCAATACTTGAAAATAGTGAGGAATGTTTTAACTCATCTAACGCGCCCCTACAACTTTGGTCCTGTCATTTGCTGTTGAAATGCTGCGAGGAAGTCGAATTACTCTACACTGCCCGTGTTTACCAAGGAAGGCTGCTCACTAGAAAATTTAGCATGGAAAAGAATTTCACCACCTCCTAGAATTTATTGTATTTCTTCATCAACTTTGCAGAATATGTCACTTGAAAAATACAATAGTCTGTTAAACACATCAATGAACAGAACCACCTTCTTCAAAAATATTCTAGAATGGTTGAGCGAGTTTTGAAAAAGGTTTAAGAATGTTTTCAGAATGTTCTAGAACGTTTGGGAGAATTCGGAAAATGTTCAATGATGTTTTGAAATGTTCTAGAGTAATTGAGAACATTTGAAAATATTTCGAAATGATGCAGAGTGCTTGAGAATATATTCTAGAGGTTCTGAGGAAGCTCTCAAAATGTTTAAAAACATTTCAAAATGTTTGAAAACATTTCAAACTGTTCTAGAATATTTCAAAATGTTTGAAAACATTTCAAACTGTTCTAGAATATTTCAAAATGTTTGAAAATATTTCGAAATGATCTGCAACGATCGATAGAGAAGGCTGTAGAATGTTTCAAGCAACATATTCTAGAATGATACAAAATTTCAGAGGATTTTGAGAGTTCAATTTGAAAATGTTTCCTATTATTCATAGAAGCTCCTAATTTCAGTCAATAAATCTAGTGGAGATCATTTATAATGAGATTAAACATATTCTGTTAATGTTAATCTTTCAAGGAGGAGGAATCGCGTTGAAAAAATGCTGCCCTGTTGTGGAAGAATCCGATAAAAGCAATATCGCAATATTCTATGAGGAAAGCATTGGGTCATGTAATTCATAATGCGTGATCATAGAAAGTTGAAGGAATGGTATACAATTGAGTAGGTCTCGTGATAAATATATAAAAATTCAACCAATTTTTCATGAGAACTGTACCACCTAAAAGGGAACACATGTTTTCATCATATGAGATATTTTCATATTGTTCAATTGAATGAGATGAGTCAAGATTTGATAATAATTTTCTTTCGATTACTTCACCATACAAATACCGTCAGTTGCAGTACGTTTAAAGTTGCAGATTCTTATATGCTTTTATAAGTACAAGAGTTTTTATCGGGATGTTTGAATTTGTTATTGAGAATTTATAAGTATTTTCTGTCAAATTTCATCATCTCATTCATAGGTATGAACTAGCTCATGGATTCAATTGTGTTTTATACTTTATGATATATAAATTTCTCAGATTGCTTCCATAAGAAAATAATTGGACAGCTTCTCTATGTTTAGGCTTATCGTGAATTTTGAATGTATCACTCTCGTCAATGGATATTTGCATGAGATTCATTATTTTTAATCAGCGTCTATTCGCTTGTGGGCTATAATGTCGCAGTTTCATGTCGATTTTTATGAATGCATAGTTTGAAGGACTTCCAAATTCATCAGAATTTTCATTATTGACAATTTATAAGTATTTCCTTTTGCATTTCATAATCCAATTTAGTAGCATATACCATTCAACTGGATTCTATACTTCATGACTTTGGCATTCCCTTCCGAAACAATTAATTGAAAGGAATCTTATCGAGAATTCTTTGAAAAATTTATTTCTGAGGACAGTAATCCTATGAGGCGTTTTCCATAGGGTTTATGAATTCATAAATTCCATTGTTCTTCATCATGCTCAAGTTTTTCTCTCCCTACCCGATGCTAAAAGTAAATGGATTGCATCAGGTTTTCTGGGCAGTAAACAACAAAGCGATACTTATAAAATCAAAGCCATAAGTTATTAATGAATTTCCGAATCTTCAGGTTTGTTGAAGTCCATAGTTTTGTAGAATTCAAAACCTAGCATGGTATGAAATATTGTGTGAATTCAATTGTCCTGTAATATAATATTTCTAAAACATTAATATATATTTAAGCTATTCTATTCCCATTGATTTTTACTGCGTGATCACGACTAAGATATCTTCATTTACTGTTAAACAATTTCTAAAAATGATCTAATAAGTGAATTTCGTATTGATCGATGTTTGAACTCATGTAATGGGCAGTTATTATATGACATGCTGAATATCATTCTTTAGTGGAACTTCTTGAGAGAATCTTTTTTCCTCCTACACATGAAATCTTAAGCATTCTTCATATTCCATTATTTCCTATGGAGTTATATGTGAATAGATTTCACAATGCATACTTTTTCGGAAATATCTTCAACTTAGATGCAGCTCCTTCAAAAATATATTTATGAACCGATGCATATGTCTCTTCCATTTTCTCGTCCATGAGGACGTTAGAAATTCCAAATTCCTACAGGAGTGAGAAAAGAAACTGAATGCTATCAGAAAACCTTGATAACAATGTGTGGAAAAATCATTGAATATTGCACCATAGCTTCATTACGAAACTATATTCTGACTTATACACTTAAAAATGGGAGTTAGGAGATTTTCCAATGTATTGTTCAATCGCATTAGACAGAAAATTCTTCCAGTATGATTCGCGAAGGGATCAGCTAAAATATTTAGAATCCTAATGTCCAATAGCTGTCAGATACTCAATTTTAGATATTTGCAATCAGAAGTAGCGTCATGTGAGACTCTCAGATGTACGCTTTCCTGGAAAAGCTCATACACATCAACATAGTAGCAGCATTGCTCAGAAGAGGCCTGACAAGTCTCCGGCAACAATTGAATGGACATCCTCATTAGCATGACAGTTCAACAATGGATTCTCCTTAGAGATATCTAAGCAGATGTTTCCAAGTATCTTGATGTAAGAATCCACTAAGGGAGATTTTGAATCACTAGTGCATTGACTGTTCCCTCATGTCACTTTACTATCATGACTACTGGTTGATATGACTAGCATCTTGTTTTATTGAAATTCATGAGTGAAATACAATGACCTAAGAAGCTATTTACTTGCTAATTTTCAGGTTTACACTTCATTGTCACTCTTTGAAATTGAGAGGAAATTTTCATAGTTGTTGGTTTGTTCTTAGGTCATTTTTTGGCCAGTGAAAAATGAACTTGCGCTTCGAAATTGCATATCATAACCTATCCTAAGATATGGTGGAATATGTGAAAAACAGTTTGGGGGAATATAATGTGAAATCAGCTTATAATTCACATAATTTTCATGTGAATATTTGTGATTCTCAAGATGATAAGATTTCTAGTATTGAAAGGAGGTATTACAAAAAAGATTCTGCATAATTTTTTTATAGATAATCTGGAAATTCTTGTAGTTTGGTTAATTATTGAAAGAAAATCTAAATGGTTTGTTCCTTTCGTCGATTGGGTAATGTTCAAGAAAAATAAAGATTGTCTTGAGATAAAAATTCTTTATTCATGTATTAGTATGTATTACACTTGCAGAATAAATTTGTTTTACAATTATAAGAGAGTCTATATTTTTAAAAAATTCATAACTGCATTCTCTCCTATATCTAAGTACTGAGCGAGTTCCACTTGATTTGAATTTCACTCCGATGGATCAGCTGTTGGAAGATATTCCATTTCCATCCTTTGGTATTCTGGTAGCTGCTTGGTTCAGTATATTATTCATTTCACAATGAGAGATAAATCTGTCCATATCCATGTATAACAGATGGTACTCGTTCGAAATTTTTCAGTTTCAACCATTTTCCGATACCTTTGGGGAAAGCAGTGCGACATTTACTTGCAAGACAAGCCAATCTATGTTTATCATAAGACTTTTGAAGTGTAAAAAAGCATAGGCATCTGTCGCATATCAAAGATCGATGTTCACTCTTGGATAATTGTGAACGGATTAGTCGTGATAAATTTCGAATATATGTGTAATGGTATGTAGATACCATTGATTCAGTAGGAACCTCGATCATCAGAAGGTGAATTGTTGCGTTGTTCATTGATGGTCGTGTACTAAGGTATAGTGGCATGATTGATTCTTCTCCAGAGTCATCAGATTTAATTCCATACACGTTGATTGATAAATCATTTATTTTCTCAAATGTTGGGATATCTTCGAGCGCCATAGGATACTTGAACATCCCAAATTCTTTAATCATCGAGCTGAAGGGCGGATATGAATTTGGTCGAAATGCATTTTCTTTTAATTTACAGAGAGCGGCCATAATGGACCACAGGAAACAGTATTCATCCTTATTCTGAACGTTAATCACAGCTTTCTTGTCCTTTATCCATTTTGGTAGTTCTGCAAATGTTGATGTTCCAGCCTTCAATGGATCATATTTATTAATATGTATCTCTATATTGATGATTTGGATTAATTTCCAGCCTGAGACTCTTGTCTGGAACTCATTTTTCTCCAGTAGAATCTTCCTGATATAACTGTCAAACCATTCTTCTAAATTAGTGGTTTCCGTGATTATTCTATCATTGACGTTGAAATACTTGATGTCTTGAAGCAGTTCATTGTGTTGATGAATCTCGTATTTACAAGAAAGTATGACACTGACTTTCAAGTATCTTTGTTGTTTTAAGTCCCTATTTATGGATGTGAGTAATATTTTCTTCACATCTCTTAAGAACGTAATAACTTTTTCATGTTTAAAATTTGTGATTATACTAGTTCTGATACGATTTTTAAGAATACTGTGCACATCGCGATAATGTACTCGATTATTCATCTTTCCATATGCATTAGCATTCATGTTTATTCTTGCAAGTTAGAGAAGAACTGATGGGGGTGAGAAGCTGTGTTCTCTTTATACTCATTCTCCCCTCCATTTTTTGAAAAATTTTGAGAAATACCCCCACTATTCAACGGAAATGGACTCTTGAAACAGACTCATAAACGCAGAGTCTGGAAAATGTCATGTGTAAGACCTGTGGCATGCACATGTTTCTCTATAAGCATGGAAAAAGGGCGAAAATGGGGTATCAAATTTCGAAGAACGTCAAGTGAAATTCGACACTCCAATGTGCTTTCCTTTGAAGGATTTTTGAAAATTCTACAAATGTTTAGACAAGTCCAAACGTGTTTGGACAAATCAAAACTTGTCTAGACAAGTTCAGAGGTGGGGGAGTTGAGGGAAATGAGGACTCATAAATTTTTCTTCTAAAGATCTGGAAAATCTCAACGGAAATGGACTCTTTAAAACAAGTGTATCTGGAAAATGTCTCTCGAACATGTGGTAAAAAGGGCGGAAATGAGGTGTCAAATTTCAAGTGAAATTCGACCCTTCAATGTGCATTCCTTTGAAGAATTTTTGAAAATTCAACACGTGTTTAAACAAGTCCAAACGTGTTTGGACAAGTCGAAACTTGTCTAGACAGGTTTAGAAGTGGGGGGAGTTGAGGATTCATAAATTTTTCTCTTGAAAATCTGGAAAATCCCAACGAAAATGGACTCTTTAAAACAAGTGTATCTGGAAAATGTCTTACGAACATGTGGGAAAAAGGGCGGAAATGGGGTTTCGAATTTCAAGATGGGCGGTATTCCTTTTGAAAATTCAACACGTGTTTAGACAAACTTGTCTAGACAGGTCAAAACTTGTCTAGACAGGTTCAGAGGTGGGGGTAATAAGGACTCGTAAATTTTTCTCCTGAAGATCTGGAAAATCTCAACGGAAATGGACTCTTTAGAACAAGTGTGTCTGGAAAATGTCTCTCGAACATGTGGCAGGAGAAATGGGGTCTCAAATTTCAAGTGACATTCGACACTTCAAGGGGGCGGCATTCCTTTGAAGATTAGACAAGTCCGAACGTGTTTGAACAAGTCAAAACTTGTTGATGCCACACTGGTTGATCGATGAAAAATTCAATTGCATGAGATCAACTGAAATTCATAATCAAAAGGGTTGAATCTGCGACTCACTCGGAGCCCTCTACAGGACTACGGATTCAGCCATCGATAGATCGATGGGAGAGGTATCAATTTCATGAAAGGGTTGAAATCGTGAATCAAAAGCGTTAAATCCGCGAATCACCCACTTGAACTCTTCTACAGGACTACGATTCAGACATCGAGGGATATTAATCACATGAAAGGGTTGAAATCAAAAAAGGTTAAATCCGCGAATCAAAAGGGTTCAATCCGCGAATCGCCACCCACCCACCCACTCGGACTAGGCCCCTACAGGACTATGATCCAGAACCCTCAAAAAATTTGGGGGCAAAGCGCCACAGCCTATCTACTCACGTACGACATTTCATCTCAGAATAAAACATTAATTGCAACATTACTACTCTTTATAATGATTTTTATAGCAATTCTTTTCTACAATTCAAGGTAATCTTGATCTTCACTCCAAGGCTGCAAGTACAATTAGGAAATATGGATGACACTTCTTTTGTCAATTCAGATAAAGAGAAATTGGAGTGGAGAGCAATTTCCCTGGTGAAAGTACCGTAAGATCGTGGATCGCCACATATAACGTGCAGCCTGGTTTTGCGATGTAATTTTTGAGATATTGAAGAAAAAGATGGCTGCTTTGCCTCCTGATCAACGCTTGTGTGCATTGGCATAGGATGAGATGAGCATTAAAAAATACGAAGAATATTCTGGGAAGGATGATCTAATTGAAGGTCTCGTGGATTTAGGACCTTTGGGTAGGCAGAATAATCCTGCTAAATATGTATTCTCTTTCAATTTAACAAGCCTGAACGTTGGAGTGCGTTGGCGCCAACCAGTAGCGTATTTCTTGTCAGGAAAAGGTGGCATGAAAGCGGAGGAGATCTTTTCTCTTCTAAAAGAATGCCTTCGAAAGTTACAAGCGGCTGATGTAGATGGGAGACTTCTCGTATGTGATCAGGGAGTCCACAACCAACAGACATTTTCTAACATGCTAGGTATCCGTCTTAATAAGCCTACATGGGAATTTGAGGAAAAAATTTATTATGCTTGTTTTGATTTTCCACATTTGATCAAACGGATTCTTTCTATGTTGCGAAATCATGGACACATCTGGGATGAAAGTAGAACCATTGTTGCATGGGATGATTTCATATTTGCAAAGCAATATGATGAGTGCATCTCGACATCACATCTATTAGATCATATCAGTCAAATTCATCTCACACCGAATTCTTTTCAAGCAATGAATGTTAAAAGAGCATTCCAAATATTTGGGAGAAGATATGCTCAAGCAATCAGATTAGCAGGAGAATCCAGAGAGAAAGAGCTGAATCTGAGAGATGAACATTCAGAGAAGACACTGAAAGATGATACTAGAATTCCAGCGTCATCAACGTGGAGAATGAGTGCTAACTTCGCTGAGAAACTGAATGACATGATTGATGCTTGCAACGCGTACGGTTTGATTTCGAAGAATCCCAACAGACGTCCACTATCCCCAAGGAATCCAGAAGTTGAGGAACTTATCACTGAACTAGTTGCTTGGGCCAAAAAATGGAGAATACGTAGTCTCCCAAAAAATAACTCCATTGGGAAAGTGGCAGAGAAGAAACTGACAGAGAGAGAAGTAGCAGAGGAGGAAATGGCAGAAGAAGAAGAAGAGCAAGAAGCGCCGACGATGGCCACGCAAGGCACGAAAAAGAAAGATACTGTGAGTGTAAGGATTCCCCCTTGTTTCACGGGTATACAATTGACAGGAAATGCTCTTGTTGGTGTTTATCACTCTATCCGAAAAGATTATTCTAATTTTGAATTCGCTACAGCACGTGGTAATCAAGACGGCACTGAACATTGGTTTTCAGTACTGCGAGCTCGAGGTGGGAAGTGTTTGAACCCCACGGCAAGAATGGTACGTTACTCTACGAGACATGCGTTGTCATTGAGCTCTGTCACTATAGGGAATCAAGGGAATGCCCAATGTGAAGATACCGATTTTCTGACTGCTCCGGAATCCACTCCTTCATCCAGAGTTTTTAGTAAAGTGCCAACTGAAGGGGAAACGCTGGAAATGCCCAATGAAGAAGATCTTACCGTTGGTCGAGACATGGATGAAGGACTCGAAGTGATTGAAGAAATTCAAGATTGGACTGAAGAAGATATCGAAGTGGCAGCAGAAGCAACAGCAAAAGATGCTCGTGAAGAAATTGCGAGGAACCAACGATCCAAAGTCATTTCTAGCGCAATTGGCAAGCTGCAACAGTGTTCTCTCTGTACGAAGCTAATGCTATAACGTATTTTGCAGGATATGTAGCGTACAAAGTATTGAAATCTGTGCAGTGTGATGAATGTCGAAGAGTAATACAAAAAACACCCATGGACATAAGGAATGACAACGAAAAATATATTGAATATCGCGAATATGAAAACCCGGATCTTGACGCGCCTGCAGTCACCAAATTGCAACGTCCCACAAATAAATTTGCTAAGATTTGTGGAATACAACTTCAAACTTTCGAACGCGTGCGTGATAAATATTGGTCTTCTCGATCCGTTTTGCAGAGTATCGTAAAAAAAATGCAAGAAGATACAGCGATTTTCGATCCGTCATGGTTTGATGAATCTGATCCGTGTTATAAACACCGCTTGAAAGCCACAGAATTTATGACGAGAGTGAAAATTTATTCTCAGACAAAAGCTAACAATCGTAAAGCGAAGGCTCAATCTCGACAGCTTTATAGTCGGAATAACAAAATGAGGAACGTAACTAATCAGTAGTTCATCTATATTTTGTTGGGTGTACTTCGTCTCAGCACCAATTAATACGACATGCTATCTTCAAGCAGTTGTGCGATACTGAACTGTCATATTGCAGATTCTATCGTAATAAGAAATCATAATTGGCGTGTCCTCTACACCCATCTTCCAACATGATGCTCCTAAAATTCAATGAAAAGGCTCCAATGATCACGTTTCTAGATTACAGTTGAAGGCCTCATCAACAACGGCTCGTTAAGCCACATCTCGACGATGTAATGAGCACGCAAGGCTTCTATAGCCACATTTCAACTTTATAGTTGGAATGTACCAAAGCAGAGGCTCGGCCCAGCCACACTTTAGTATTATAACTGAAGTGTTCAAGAATAAAGGCTCAGCATAGCCACGTTGCATATCATTCTAGCTAAAGCGGTTAACAAAGAAACTTCACATAGCCACCTCTTAATATTATCCTGAAAACATTCGACACTAGAACCTTATTATAGTTATTTCTACTTTCCAGGTAAAACCACCATCATTGAGCGTGTAAAAGGCTGAACAATGGAGCCTCTCCGGAACCGTGTTCGTATAGCATAGATTGAATACCCTGGAATAAGAATCATTGGAGGAATTGAAATTATCGTTTGATGCTCTAATATAATCTTTGAAGAAGGTATGTTCATTTAAAATATCTAAACATTACATTCAGAAGTTGATTAAGATATTCATTTAAATATGTAATAATTAAGATTTTCTCATTTAATGGTAAAGGAATGGGCGGGTGGGGGGGGGGGGGGGGGGTGATGTTGATTGCCTCCTCGTGGTGCCCCCTGGTAACGAATGCATTAATTATCCATCAGTTGCAATACAACATGAAGTATAAAAGAATATGGGAAATATCTTTAAAAAATTGTTATTTTCGTGAAAATAAGATGAAATGCGCTGGATTTAATCAGAACATTACAGATTCTTTAATAAATTAACAAAAAAGTGAGTCGATTGACTGGTCCAGGCCGCCATGGTTTACTTGAAAATGCATCATATCAATCGAAACATGGCAGCCTGAAACTGTCAATCGACTTGCCTTTTTGTTAATTTATTAAAAAATCTGTAATATTCTAATTAGTCCCAGCGCATTTCACCTTATCTTCACAAAAATATCCATTTTTTTAAGGTATTTTCCATATTCTTTTATCCATTATCCCGCGAGAATTCATGGAGCAGAGTTTTCCTCGCTCTTCTCCATTCTTTTGAACCCTCCTGCCCTCTCAAAGAAGCTCCATTTTTTAGGCTTATTTAAATTGATGCATTCGGCTAAACAATCAACACTCCATCAATGTTTATGTTAGCTAAGATTATTTGGTTTGATGAATGAAATGAATAAAGAAACATGTTTCAACACCGCTCCAATCAATATCTCGCTATTGAATATCTATTTTTGCCTTTGAATTCTCGGGAAAACCGTAAAGAGTCTATTTTTTGTTTTGAGAAAATGTCAATACTCTTCAGTGGAAAAATGGCAAAGACTCTCGCAAGGTCGATGGTAAGTTCTTAATACCTGTATTGTCTCAAGAAGTGATGATGCTCTGGCTCTCGAATGGATCTATGGGACGTGAAAAAAAGGGATAAAAAATAGAGATATTAGTTAATGGTGAAATTTTATTTTTTTTCTGTCTGAAATGAGAGAAATATTCATAAGTTGATTGAAATTGCATTCCAATACGTGAACTGACGTTATAAAAGGACTTATGATTTGTTTCGAGACATTGAATGAGTAAGCATTACATGCATTCTCTTCGCAGAACATACAATAGGGGAAACCGGGGCAAAATGGACTTCTGGGGGAAATCATATTGAGATTTTTTTCAGAGTCAAGGAGTTTCAAAAAAAATCTGAAAAAATCACAATAAAGAAGATATATTGGAGCATCTTCTCAATTTTTTCCAGATTTTTTTTATAAACTCTTTCACTTCCCAAAGATCCTTAATCATTTTGTCTTGGAGGTCCATTTTGTCCCGGTCTCCTTTAGTAATGGAGAGAGCGAAGTCATTGAATGGGAGTTCGTCGTCAGTTTTCATAGAATATTTCGCAAGTCAAGAGAGTTAGAGGAATTCTCATAGTGACCGTTGTTGTAGGATATTCATTATCTCATTGTCCCTGATGAGAAGTAGAGCATTTGTTGTGAGGACTTATTTCTTTTCTCAAAGTGTCTCAGAACATAATGGAAATAACCAAATCTTTGTGAAAATATCTATCATAGCTGTGATTTGTTTTTCTACAACGATTATTGGCATAATGTTTCCATCAAAATTATACTCGACACTCAATTGACTTTTCTTGGAACATTTCGGAAATCAATGGAGGTAGAGGAATTTTCGTAATAGGTCTCTTTGCAGCCGTCTTTTCTTCTGTGAAGAATGTGACTCCAAATTTATCCCTATTTTCATTATTTTCTGAGATATTTCACTAGAATTGAATAAAAATGAAGGATTATTCCAACAATGAACAAAGTAATTTATTTTCTATTTTCGGGATGAGTTCAGAACTAATTGATTCGAGAATGGCTTCAATAGTTTCATTATCCATCTACAAATATATTGCAATTTCAACGGGATTCTCATCACGTTCAATGCCGAGTGTAAGGCATTGTATTTTGTATTTTATTCATCAACTCTCTGAGGGACATCCGCTGGTCCCTGCTCTCTCGCCCATACATTACGATTGACTTGCCCCACTTCGACGCCTCACGGGCCATTTCGAGTCAAATTTTGAAAAATCGCCGAGTCAAAAACATTTTTTCGACCATTCCAATGCCATGACGCATTCTTCTCTCTCCAGCAACGATGAAAATCATTGCTGAAGAGAGGGGCCCGGTCAAATTGAGAGGAAAAATTGAAGAAGGGCATTGAAAAAAATAGTAGGAGAGGCTATCTGCCATTTTTAATTTTTTTTCCTGCAATTTCACCGTTCCACCCTCTTCAGCCATGATTTTCATTGTCGCTGAAGAGAGGGGAATGCGTCAAGGCAAGAAAATAATTGGAAAAGATAAAAAAAAAACAATAGTAGAAAACGCCGGGCATCTCGGCCATTCTTCCCATTTTTTTCATCCAACTTTTTGCCCTCAATTGGCCGTTCCCCTCTCGTCAGCAATGACTTTTATCATTGCTGAAGAGAGGAGAATGTGTCAAGGCAAGAGAATAATTGGAGAATTTTTTTGTTAATAGTACAATAGGCTATTTACCTCTCTGCTATTTTTTTTATTATTTTTTTCCAATTTTCTCCTGCAATTTGATCGTGCTCCTCTCGTCGACCAAAATTTTCATAGTTGCTGGGGAGCGGGGAGAGGGTCAATGAAAGATCCGAGAAAATAAAAAAAAAATCCCGGATGTATGGCTGTCTATCGGTGGGCTCTCATTGGCCCACCTCCCTGCCCTCATATCTTCGTAGGGGTTCATCGGAGAGACAAGTCGAATAGGACTTGTCCACTCCAAATGAACCCCTTCGTCTTGTATTTCAGGGAGTACCTGTATTCCATATAGGATCTCAGAACCTGTAGAAGATAGAATTTCAGAGGACACCTTGCTTTCAGAAGGAGATTAGAAACAGAACAAAGGTGATGACGAGAATTTCTGCATCTCTTCCGGATCGTCACTCATTTCCTAAAAAGAAAAATTGACATTTTGCCTGAAAAAGTACGAGATGTCGGTCTCTTTTTGAAAAACATCGTACGACCATGTAGCAAGTGAATGGATTTTGATATAATTTTTTCATGTATACAAAGCTAAACTATCAAAAAATGGAACGAAAATCGCCATATCTTCCTCAAATTACAAAAGATTTGATAAAAACCGATTTTTCAACTAAATTTTTCCGAAAAATCGAATTTATTAAGCAAGTACTCATGTAATATTTGAAAATGAATTGGGGACAGGGAAATTTCGTTCCCAAGAGACTTTTAGAGATTTCTAGAAACTTTTATTGCAGAGCAAAGTCCGAAAAACAAAGAACATCCTGGGAAAAATTTTCCTATCTTCCGTCAGCCCAGCGATATTTTGAGCAAGTCAATATTTTCAATTGAAGTTGATTATATTGTTTCTTCCGAAATTTTGCAGAATCGCTCGTGAATTGCAAGATTTCTATATGAACCTCAAAGTAGGAATAAGATCTACAAAAACGTTCATAGTTAAAAGTTTCCTATCATCTATGAATTCCGAGATATTCCATGGATACTGATATAAGAGTCAGATCCCCCTTTTTTCTTTTCAATAATTAAAAATTTCAATTATTACTGGAAGACTAATGGAATGAAGCGCATGAAACCCTGAAGCGGAGAATATTACAAATACCACAAAAATGGTCGAAATTGCGTAGAAAAAGTATCTGACGAATAATACTGGTCAAAAAAAAATTTGTTTGAAAAAAAGTTTGAAATAAATTCATCTTCATACGTTATGGAATATCCTGACTCTTAATCGTAATGGAGAAATGTTCATAATGACCTTTTTGAACGCAGAAATTGGGTTATTAAAAAACGAAAATAAAAACTCGATCCAAAGTGCGCAGTGTCTACATGCACGACTCGTGAGTTCACGGGTGTCCCAGTACGTGACTTCCCGGAGAAAACTAGGGAATTTTAAGGTGGCATCACTGGCAGCAATGACCGTGAAAACCCGGAGTTTTCAGGGTAATTGTCACAAGACGCAATTTCATGGGGTGCCTTACTCTCTATGTCATTGAGCTCGACCCTTGCAGGCTTCTGAAGGGTGGGGATGCTTTCCGTGAAAACACGGAATTTTCCGTGAAAACCCGGAATTTTCCGTTAGAACACGGAATTTCCTTACGATTCCGCAATCAAACGTGTAACCATGCACCCCCCCCCCCTTCCCTCATCCACTGTTCCACACACATCAAACGTGTAACCATGCACCCCCTTTCCCTCACCCACTGTTCCACAGACATCAAACGTGTAAACACGCACCCACCCTCCCTTCCTCACCCACTTCGTAGCGTTAAATTTCGTTAAGTATCGTGTCTCATTTGAGAAACGTACCATACACTTAGGGAAGTTCGATTCCGCACGGAGAGAATTCTGCTCATACGGAATACTACGTGCTATCACGGAATATCCCATGTTTGTGTGGAATATCCCGCGTTTGCACGGAAACTACCGTGTTTTCACGGAACAATCGTCTTTTCACGGGAAGCATATGTCTGCCCTTTGAGAGCCCGCAAGGGTAGAGCTTGATCGCGTAGGAGGTAACTCACCAAAGGAAACTGCGTATTTTGAAAATTACCTGGACAACTCCGGGTTTTCACGGTAATTGTTACCAGTGATACAACTCAAAATTCCCTAGTTTTCTCCGTGAATTCACGGACTGGGACACCCGGCAATTCACGAGTCGTGCATGTAGCCTCGTCCTCCAAAGTGTTCAATTGTTATAACAGGCGTTCGTATTCGAATGTCTCTCATCTTCAGAAGAAATTATCCTCGTTCTTCGTCCAATTGCTATCATGGAATAAGTCAAATGCCGCCTTCCCGTCTACTGAATTAGGCCGAATCCTACATCTATCCTTCCACTGATTTTCCAGCGTCAACAATCCAAACACCATCCCCCCGTAATTGCTCTTGCAACAATGTCAAACGCGATTCCCTAGCTCATAAGCCCTTTTGGAACTCGCCCTTCGCCAATTGTCCCGATGAAATGTCTGGAACATTATTCTTCCCACGAAACATCCTGATAAAATACGCATTATTCATTTTGCAATAAATTCAAAAACGAACAAGAAAAAAATCCAGTTGTCTATGACTGGAAAATCTGTCAAGTTGATCAACGAATTAAATTACATGTCTTTGTATTTGAGGAGAAATCAAATAAACAGCACTTTTGAAGCAATGAAGATCACAGATGTAAATGTTCAACTTTTAATTCAAAATTAATTGACCGAGTGAGATAATTCAGTGGTCAAGAGGTTAATCATGATGAATCTATTCTTCCCTTCTTTTAGAAATATGGAATAAATATTGGAGATATGCCTTCCTTGTTTCAATCTATTGTTGTGGCTCTCTGAATTCTCTATGAAAAAAATATCCAGACAAAAAAGGGGGTGGCCAGGGTCTTCCTCCCCGGAGAAAATCCCCTGGAGAAAATTTCCCGGTAAAAATCTCCTTTTCAAAAATTTCCTAAAAAAAAATTTCCCCGGAAAAAATCCCCTTTTTTTAAACAAGCTATTCTCATGGTAGTGATTTTTTTTTTTGATTGATTTTCTTATTTTCTTTTTGTTGGTATATAAGAGATGAATTTAGACACTTTAAAGTTATTTTCGTCGCAGTGAAAATTGAATTGTTTTGATCAGAGGATTAAGGCCTGTAGCTCATTCAGCTGATGCTATTGTTTGGTCTAATTTAGAAGGGTATTGACGGTCGCAGCGAAACGTTCACTCGTGAAAATTGAATTTATAATATATAATTGATTTCTGGTTACTGTTACGAACGTGTTGCTCCTTGTTCTTTCTTTGCTTTTCGGGTCGTTTTTTAGTTTTTTAACTGCTGCATCTTTTAAATTTCTGCGGAGCAACAAAGGCAAGTTGATTCTAGTTACCGATGGGGGGTATATGTACTATTTACATGAAAAAAAAGTGATAAAGTGATATGGAGGTGTACAAAATATAGGTTTATCGTGATTACGATGCACGTTTAAAGAATATCGTTGAGAGTTATGATTCGAAGGACATTGAGAATTATTTGAAAAATGTTGCTAACGTTCTATCTTGGTGAATTTTAATGCTTTATTAATGATGGTTATGATTTGTGTTTTAAATTGATTATGTTAATCGTGATGATTAATAAATTAGTCACTTCATATATTGTTTTTTTTTTTGAAAATCCTTTTTTCTAAAGACTCGTGGAGACTTTTTTTGTGGAGATTCATGAAGGGTGATTTTCTCCGGGAGATTTTTTCAGGGAGCATATTATGAGGGGGTTTTTTCCGGGAATTTTTTTTCAGGGAGCATACTTGAAAAGGGCTTTTTTCCGGGAGATTTTCTCCGGGGGATTATTGTAGGGGGGCAAAACCCCTAGAACCAAAAAAGGGAATTTCTCTATCAATTTCCAAGATGTTTCCGAAAAAGTATTGGTATGGAGAAATGAAACAAAATCTCTCTTCTTCCTCTCCTCTTTTATTATGGCCCCAACCATTTGGTTATCCGGCCGAAAACCGAATCCATTTGTAGCCATTCGTTTTCTCAGCAATATCTCCGAAAACAATAGAAATGCGTATTTTCTGCCCAGAATTGTCTTGGCAGCGAATTCGGAAAACTACAGAAAGAGATCAGTCTAAAATCACTGTATCGCGTTGAATTACTGAGGTATTTTCAAAAAAAACAATGACAAAATTCAGAATTGAAAAAATGGAAAGGACAAGTTTTTTTTTCATTATTCGTTCTCTTTAGAATATCGCAGGAACTCGTCAATTCCATATTCCGATAGGGCAATCCCATCCTGAGTTTTTTTTTCATAGCTCTTGATATTTCCTACAAGGAACCAAATTATGGAAAAAAGTGTACCTTCGTCAATTTACGGATTGAAATGGTTAAAGTAAAGATTGACATAATTGATGCTAGCGCAAAAAAGTAGCACGCGAGATCGCATCAACAACATACAATGATCTTTGTACTTGCCTGTGACCACTCTTGTGCGAGAGAACAAGAGAGAGAAAGTGAATGCGAGTCAAATGGCTGTTTAACCCTTTCACTATTCGTTTTACAGTTTCTCGCGAATATCCCCAAAGCGATGGGGCTTAGGAAAATTTAGCGAGAGGCATTTTTGTGAATAAATACATTTTCGATAACCGAAAAATAATTTTGCAATAAAAAAAAATCGAACCAGACTTGAACCTGGATGGTCTGGTGCACAAGTCACCGCATTGCACATTTCACCACTCTTTAGGTTCATTGAAAAAGCTCAATAAATCGTAAATAGTTTATTCAGCCGCTTCAATGTTTCCTCTTGAGACTCCTTCGCCCCTTCCCCAATCACCCAAACGATTTACCCTAATTAATTCTATGAATTCAATTCATTTATATTCTTTTGCGCACTCACATTTATTGATTCTATCAATTCAATTCATTCTTATTTTTTCGAAGACTTGTAATTGTTATTTTTGCGAATTGTTCAAATAATTGTTCAAACAGTTAAATAATTAAATTATCGAGCGAATTAAAAAAAAAATTTTAATTTAAAAAAAAGGAAACGACAAGTCTTGAACCCGGATCGAGTGGTTGGAAGGAAACCACTTGCCAGACTTCACCACGCCTTACATTACAATTCCTGATAGATAAATGGTAAATACTTTACTGAAGCGCTTCCCCTTAATTCCTACCCTTGAGATTCCTTCTCCCTTCCCCCTATTCGGATAGATAATTTACCCTGATTGATCTCTCAAATTTAATTAATCGTTATTTATTGCCGAAAGACCTGAAAATTTCGAGCTCAAGATTACGAAATTGTCCATTTGAGAACCCTTTGCGTATACCATACCGAGCACATGTTTGTTGGCAAAACAGTGGCCTATCCGCGCTGTTTTACCAACAAACGTGTACTCCGTTTAGTACCCAATCGGCCGCTACGCGCGCATCCACTTGGTCGAAAACTGCCCGGTTGGAGATCTCCCCTATAATCTCTGAAATTAGCATCGGAAAAACGTGGTGGTAATCGGCCTCAGGGGTTTCCTCGTTTTCCGTTGGATGTCGCTAGCCATCTCGATGTCAGACCCAGTTCTAACCAGAGAAAGATAATAGAACGAGCCATGATCAAGTAGATCAAGAAATGACCGAGTGGGGCACCAAGCTTGCACAATAGTGATCGAGAGCCATGGAGGGGAGAGGATGGTTCAAATCGAGCCAAGACCTGTCTCCATGCATGTCATCAAGATCCTAAGGAATTTATATTAATTCTTCTATATACACGTGAATTCTCACATCCCCCCACCCCAATAATAACCCCCTTGTTCCCAAGTCCCCCAAGATCCTAGGCATATAAATGAATTATTCTATCTACACGTGAATTCTCACACCCCACCCCAATAATAACCCCCTTGTTCCCAAGACCCCAAGATCCTAGGCATATAAATAAATTATTCTATCTACACGTGAATTTTGGAATTCAATCTTCAGGATTGAGTGTTTTGGGATTGAGTGCTTTGAGATTGAGTGCTTTGGGATTGAGTGCTTTGGGATTGGGTGTTTTGGGATTGAGTGCTTTAAGATTGAGCGCTTTGGGATTGAGTGTTTTGGGATTGGGTGTTTTGGGATTCAATCCTGAGGATTGGGTGTTTTGAGATTGCGAGGTTAGGGATTCAATCCTCAGGATTAAGTGTTTTGGGATTGAGTGTTTTAGGATTCAATCCTCAGGATTGGGTGTTTTAGGATTGAGTGTTTTGGGATTGAGTATTATAGGAGTGAGTGTTTTAGGATTCAATCCATGGGATGATCCCAGGCATACAAATCAATTAAGGAGATTCTACAATGGCCGCGCCGCAAGCGCAACGCGCGGCATGCTCGAGTTTTGAAAAAATTCCGTACGTCAACAAATGCTCTTTAACTACCTAAAGGAATGATTGCAACCTTAATTGTCGTAGTATCCACGCACTGCCTGCTTAACTTGGTAGATCCGCTGAGGCGATCTGAGACTGTGCCACGTATACTATTGATTAAGAAAATCATATAATTTTCGCTGAATCAAAATGAGGTTACGGTTATTCGTTTGACAGTTGAAGAGCATTCGTTGCCATTCGAAAACGTGAGCATGCCGCACGCATTTGCCGCGCGTTGCGCTTGCGACGCGGCCATTGTAGAATCTCCTTTATTCTATCTACACGTGAATTCACACATCCCCCCACCCCAATAATAACCCCCTTGTTCCCAAGGCCCCCAAGATTCTGGATATTTATATTTATTATTTTATCTACACGTGAATTTTGGGATTCAATCCTCAGGATTGAGTGTTTTGGGATCGAGTATTCCGGGATTCAATCCTCAGGATTGAGTGTTTAGGAATTCAATCCTCAGGATTCAGTGTTTAGGGATTCAATCCTCAGGATTGAGTGTTTTGGGATTGAGTGTTTAGGGATTCAATCCTCAGGATTAAGTGTTTAGGGATTCAATCCTCAGGATTAAGTGTTCTTGGATTGAGTGTTTAGGGATTCAATCCTCAGGATCAAGTGTTGGGGGATTCAATCCTCAGGATTGGGTGTTGGAGGATTCTATCCATAGGATAAAGTGTTGAAGGATTCAATCCTCAGCAATGTGATTTCTTGATACAATAAAATAATTCCCTTTTTTCCTTTGTTTTTGGGTAAACATCTGGTAAATTACGCGCAAAGTATCCCAATGCAATTACTGCCTCACACTTGATTACCAATCGATTTTAGGAACGCAATGGATCGAAAATTCGTGAAAAAAAAACCTAGAAAAAAATTGATTTTTTTGGAATAAATTTCTTTGAAAATATTTCTGAAAATAACAGCAATACGGCGATATATCTCAAACCGTATTTTTACTCAAGATTTTCAAAGCACACAAAAGAAAAAAAACATTTCAAAAAGGGCTCTCCCTCTTCCCTCTCTTTTCCCTTCGGTCAATTTCCAAGATATTCCTCCTTTCAAGAAAAATAGCAAAAAAAATCAGCAACTCAGGAATAATGTATAAACATGAAGTATTTTGATATATAATCCAACGTACTCATCATGGCCATTTTTGTGCTCGTCCTTCTTACACCGTTGGATATTCATTTCGATCTTTCAATTTTCCCGTTTATCAATAATTGCACTGAATAGAATTATCAAACCCAAGTGCCACAAATATTTCAATCACACTCCTCTTTTCTTAATCAAATTTTTAATTTAACTTGATATCCATGTTGAAGCGGTAAACTACAATAAGTCGATAAATCGCAATTTTTCAGGCGAGCCAAAAAATTGAATCCACGTGCTCTTATCATGATTTTTAATGTTTGATCATTGAATGATCTTCGAATACCTTTCAATCCATGGGCCAATGGGTTTGCAACCCTTTCCCATGAATTATCTCCAGATTATAAGGGGTTTTATGACTTGTCTTGAATGGTCATGCGTTATGGACAAGATAAGTCGGGTTATCTTCTTAATTCATATCGAATGAATGGAATAAGTCGACATATCCAAAAATGTTTTAAATCACTGACAAGTAAGATAATTTCACGGAGGACTTTTTTTGAATAAAAAAGAAAAAACACACAGAAGACTCTGGGCGTACAAGACGCTCAGAAGTGTGTGATGTCTGGACTTGAGTACGTGACGTATACCCGGGATGAAAAAATTCGAGTCTTTCAGTGGTCGAAAGACTCCTGTCCCGGTCTCTGACAGAGTCCCTATTCGCGCCATGGCAGGGACTCCCTAGAGACCCCTTGCTGACCTCCCGTACGGGACACGTGTCTCTCCTACAGGGACTCTCAGTCCCTGCTCGACGAACCAGAGTCCTTACTTGAGACTCACAGTCTCTCAAATAAGGACTCCTCCAGTCTTCCATCGAGAGCCATCAGTCTTTCTATTTTTTAAAGAAATATTTATTTTTATACATTTTTTTTTATTAAAAAATACATTAATCAATATTTCATTGAAAGAATATGGAGTTTCTGGGAAAATTGATTTAGTTTCGTCAACAGTTTTTTTTATAATATCTCGGAATCTAAGTTAGATAGAACGATATTGCCTTAATTTTTCTTCAGAGGGCATGGCAGAAAATATGGTTACAATAGATATAAGTAATGTACTTTCCGTGTGCTTTCTTTTGGCGAGTTCTCAATGAAAGTATTTACATTATAGAGCCTGTCAATTCGATAGAAAATGAATGATAAATTATGTGTGTTTTTTCTTTGAATGTCCGATATTTTGATTAATTTCAAAAAAAATTTATAATAGAAACATCAAAACTCAAATATATCCATTTTACCCCTATTTCCGTTACACTCCACTTTCCGCTAATATTGAGAATTTTAATCAAAGTCAAACATGAAAAAAATGATAATTCCACGCTTTCCAAAAATCATAAAAATTGAGAACTTCAAAATTATTAACTTAAAATGAAAAAAAAGATTCATTTCTCGGTCTCTCTCATAAGGACTTATGTCTTTGTAAATCTTTATAAATCTATTGAGAGCCCAGTAAAGATAGAAGTCCTTACGGGAGAGACCAGCAAAGATTAAAGTCCTTACGGAAGAGACACGAGAGACACTGTAGAGACAGTTGCGGGACTTGCGAGACACTCCAGAAACCGAGAAGTCTTTCTGGGAGTCTTTGAAGACCGTAAAAGACTCTCAAAAGACTCAAAAATTTTATCCCGGGATTGGATCAGGAGGGAGTTTCTCCAGATTTTCGCGATTATTTCAGTGAATAAACGAGATAGAGCGCAATGGACGTTGATATGGCATGGCTGGCGAGTTTTTCCAGTTTTTCGCTATTACCTCGGTGAATAAGCGAGATCGAGCGAAATAGACATATGGGATTATGAGAAAGTTTTCACATGAAATAATGTCCTTTCGATCCCGAATTAACGTCCATTTTGCTCTATTTCACTTATTCACCGCTATAGTCGTGAAAAACCTCAGAAACTCCTTCCTGATCCTGAATTAACGTCTATTTCGCTGTATCTCGCTTATTCACCGAGATAATCGCGAAAACCTGAGGAGACTCCAGCTTGATCTCATATTAACGTCTATTTCGCTCTATCTCGCTTATTTACCGAAATAATAGCGAAAATCTCTCACAACAATATAAAATAATATATATTTCAATATCGCCAAGTGCTCGGGGTATCCCAAGTATGTACTGAGAGTAGCCAAACGCCGTACTCGGGCATATACGTCACGTACTCAAGTCCAGACATCACACACTTCTGAGCGTCTTGTACGCCCAGAGTCTTCTGTGTGTTTTTTCTTTTGTATTAAAAAAAAACCTCCGTGACATTATCTTGCTTGTCAGTGATCCGCTCTTCAGCTCGGACAAGCTCAATAAAATTTTGAATTTTACCTTAAAAAATTGACCGGTTTCTTGGTACAATTTTCAATTTCCTTCAGGACATTATCAAGTATACTCGAACCTGCCATCTCGCCAAGAACATTTGTATTTTCCAAATAAATATCGAGAAAAAAACCCCGAGTATTACAGGTTACAGAGCACATGGAGAAATTAGCGTCGAAAAAACGTGGTGGTAATCGGCCTCAGGGGTTTCCTCATTTTCCGTTGGATGTCGCTAGCCATCTCGATGTCAGGCCCAGTTCTAACCAGAGAGAGGTAATAGAACGAGTCATGATCAAGTAGATAGAGAAATGACCGAGTGGGGCACGAGGCTTGCGCAAGAGTGAGCGAGAGCGGAAGAGGGGCGAGGATCGTTGGAATGGAGCCAAGAGGGGGTCCGAGTGGCCAAGTCCCCATGCCGCCAAGCCCCGGGCTGGGCACCAGCGCCGACAACTCTCAGTTATTCGCAAACGCAGTTAACGTGTAAACCATACGCACGGAGAAACCGGGGACATTGTGGTGCTCATATTTTTGGTAATAAAAAAAAGGAACAAGGTTGTTTAAAGTGTTTAGTTTATCTTGGATAATCCGATCGAGACAAGTAGTTTATGCAATTAATTGTAAACCTACACCTTTCATTATTAATAATTCAATAACAAAAACTGTGTTATTTGGGGGTATATATATATATACCCGTTATTGTGTGTGTTCAAGCTTGAATTCAGTGATTATTGTCCGAGGGGAAATTGATTGTTTGGAAGGCGAAAGAAGAAATTGGATAAAATTTTCTTCGAATTGAAGAAGGTACGTATTTACTATTGTAACTATTTTTTTTTCAAGGACGAAAATTCCCAAAAGTTCCTTGCGAATTATTTACATCATGATGCGTGTTATTAAAACTCATGATTTCGTGGAATATAAATAAATGTAATGTATATCCATGAATTCACACAATTTCACGTTATGGTGAGATTAAATAATGAGTTTTTCGACGTGGAGAGAATTTTTAATAAGAATTGCTCTATAACAGTGATAATCGTTTACGCCCGCAATTAAGCTGGTTCCATTGAAATCACGGATAGAGAATCTCGTGTTTTTCAAAAACTATTGAAATTTTCCCCCACAAAATTCTCTATTTTGCAGTAAAATTCATTTCTGAATGATATTCATTTATATTTATCCAAGCATACAAATACTTGGTGGGCACAATTTTAAAGGATTTAAATTCCAGTGTATATTATCTGTGAGAAAAATGATCACGAAAAAGCCGGTGGGAACCCGGAATTCTTACAAACGTTAACCCTCAGATTTTTAAGGTCGAAAGAAATAACCGTTTTTGGTTCAAGCAAAGAGGGAGAAAAAATAGGCCGTGACGCCTGAGAAAGAAAGAGACGAGAGAAAGGAGAAAAATCACCAAAAATGAAAATAAGAGCATTCTTGAATGTCACAGGATCCTCTGAAGAAATGTGTAAACAATTTTTTTTTATTATAGAATTCAGGTGATTTAATATTTTACTTGATTGAGGGAATATAAAAAATCATATGTCGAGTTATTTATTCATTTCTCTCGATTACTCTCGTCTAATTTTTTTAATACTCGATTTGATGTCAAGAATCTTGAGGGTCCACAAATCGCCGATGTATGTGCCCCCCCCCCTCCCAATTTCTCTCTCTCTCTCTCTCTTCTTTTTTGATCCTCATTTTCTCGACTTGACAATACACATGTGTTGGCAGTAGGTATAAATACACCGTACAATGCAAGGAATTGTGTTTTTTTCTCGACATGTGTATAAGTGAAATATACCTACGCGCGTTGTGTGTATACGAAAAAATACGTACAAGTTTTCGTTGAGAAGTCGCTGGACCACTCTCGGGGCACCGTAAGCTCCCCACTTGATGCTGAGCGTTATATACCGCTCTGAACGGACAAGGGGGACAGAATGGGAGGGGGCGAGCCTCTCGCACACACAGAGCGGCCTCTGGGAATGGAAAACCAAGAAGAACAAGATGAAAGAAAAAGAACGATAGATGAACGGAGCTCAAGAGAATCCTGGGAGCCCAGAAACTCGGGCCACAAACACTCTTCATCTCTTTTTCTCCTTAGTATTGGGCGAATTTTTCACTTCTCCTCTTCCCCTTTTTTTTCATCTCTCGAAGGCTCAAGAGAACGCCGTCGTTTACTCGGTCAACCACATGGCGCCCTTCCTGGCCTCTTGCTCGGAAACACCCGCGTAAATTTTGTATGTTTTTTGAAAAAGAAAAAAAAAACATTTCTTTATATATTCTCAATAATTTTTTTACACTCGACTTGTCGCAGTAAAATTTGAGATAATTCCAGAGCACATGTACGAATTACGTCATGTCTCGTGATACGTTATCGAAATTTTTTTAAACATTCATCATGATCTTCTTTTAGTTTATCAAGACACACGGATTAATTTGATTCATTACCAGGGCTCGATCATGTCTCTTGCTCTCTCAAATAAATGCTTTTAGCCAAATGGAAGCGGGCAAGATAATTCACTGTAAAGTGTATCGAAGAATTAAATTTTTTAAAAAGTTTTAATAATTACAAGAAGATTACCAGTCTTGACCTCAGTGACTCTCGCACGCCCATTGAATGTGATTTTATCAGGGGCCTTTCCCCAAGTGTGATAATTTTCTTCTTTTGATTCTTCTTCTTTTCATCTACTTGGCCCAGTCGTGTCACGACCCGAAAAAAAAAAGTTTTATTTCTACCTTTGCCTCGGCCTCCCATTTTCCCTTATTTTAGTGATTCTTTTCAGCTGGAATGCTAAATTCTTTTTTCGAGTCAAGCTTGCCCATTGGAATGCACTCGGCCTGCGTTGTTTTCTTGCTCGTTTACTACCAATACTTTCCATCGACCCCAAGACGCTTCGACCAGGCATTTCCCTCATTTCTGTTCTTCTCTCATTCCCGTTGACAGGTTGACGAGTCTCAAGTTGATTCACTGATTTTCCTGAAACTAATTCGGTTAATAAAGAGATGGTGCATTTACTTGGTAATTAAACCCTTCAATTATCTCGATAATTAATCGGAGTAATTGGAACATGGTGATAAGAGATGATTTTTTTTTATTGCTTGATTATTAATAGACAGGGAATATCTATCATGGGATTAGCATGATTGTGGAACGTGTCATGCTGGCATTAGAACACGGATGGCACTTTATTCATTGCATAGAAAATCTTCCATACTACGGGATTCTATCCAAACTCGCAGGTACTTTCACCTACGTTTTATCATGAAAAAATACTTACCGTAACTACTACATACTTCACCCTGTCATTTGCGATTTTTTTTATCACTCATACCCATTGATACCTTCATTTCTCTGAAATTCAAGAAATTTTCACGATTTAATACACTGTTAGAAAAGAATGGAAATTTCATAGACAATTTGATGGGAATTTTCATAAACGTGATATTGAGTTTTTCTTAATGGGAAGATGGTTATGAAATCTGTGAGTTCCAGAGGAAATCCAAAGGAATCTATGAGTCTTAAGTAGAATTGAGACGGAAATTCTACAACTTACTTGAATTTTCAACTGAACATGAATATTAAGAATCAAAATGACTTGAATTTTCAATTTTTTTTTGAATTTACCTATTTTTACTGAATTTTCTAGAAACAATTAAACTGAAATTTACAAATTTCATTGATATCCAGGCGTGACATTATTTGAAAAACGATGATGTCTTTATTTTTGAATCACGTAATTATCTGAAATTTCAGTAGAAATTTGACTTGTTAGAAATTTCCGGGATTTTGCACGGAAAATTCAGATGGAAATTTTTAACAGTGTACTTCTTTATTCTCAACTTCATAGTTGAAAAAAAAAATTATCACACAAAAACTGCAGTCTCGACAAATTCGAAAGTACACACATGGACGTATATGCACCAGTCGTTCTGTACGAGACTCTACGTAGAATGTCAAGTTTTAGAAACTTGGTGCGGCTTTCACACGGTGACTCGCTAATGAACAGTGTCGTATTTTTACAATTTATTTTCGTTTTCCATTTTTTTCCCTTTCTAAAAAGAAAGAAATCTTGTATTTCTGTTTTTTTTTCACTGGCAAGATCATCTTGACCTTGAAGAGAATCTTGATGAATGATTAAACGAAACGGTAATTGCATTTGCAGAGATAATTGAGTTGATTGCACGTTTCGTTATTGTCCCGTTTTTTTCCCATTGAATGGATCAAATAGGAACAAGCCGGGAAATTCAGGCTTGGCTGAATATTTTGGAATATGAAGGAAATAGCGGAAATTTTGTAGCTCTCGTTCTCATGTAGAAACAAGTTGTCTAGAAAAATCCCCCCATCTCTCTCAGATTCCAAGATATTCCGGACAAGCTCATGACCCTGTTCAAGACTATCAAGTTTTCGAGAATGCCAAGTTTTTAGACAAATTGATTCCATTTTGTCATGAGTCGTTTTCTTGATACCTTGGAAACTAGGCGAGATAGCGCGATTTTGCCATTAACTTTCTCAGAGAGAATTTCAAGAGTTACAAAAAAGGATAAACAAGAAATCACTTGATCTCGCTTAGTTTCCTAGATATTCTCGAAAAACAGATAATCAAATGAATTCGATTTGTTTGAGAATTTGATAATAGTGAGTTTTCAGACGAATTGACATTATTTTGTCACCAATTTTTTTTGAATATCATGAAATCTGAGCAAATAGGGCGATTTTGCCATGATAAAAATTTTTGTAGAGAATTTCAAGAGCTTCAAAAACAGAGAAACAAGGCAAAAGCACCCTATCTCTATTGGTTTCCGAGACATTTGAGAAAACTGATTAGTCTAAAGATTCCATAGTCATGGTACTGAAATGACGTACGTAAACTTGGCCATGAAAAATGGCAGAATTGAATGATTCCTTATGGATAATTATAAGCTAATATAAAGCTAATTTCATACATTGAAAATTAATTTTCTGCTTTTTTTTTTTGTTGGAAAACTGTTTTCTGCCAGGTTTTCAATAACCTGGCTGGAAACATGGGCAGAGTCGAACAATTAATTATGGATAATTTAGAGCTAATATAAAGCTAATTTTATACACTGAAAATTAATTTTCCGCTGTTATTAATTTTTTTTAAAACTGTTTTCTGCTAGGTTTTCAATAACCTGGTTGGAAACATAAGCAGAATTGAATAATTGATTATGGATAATTCGAAGCTCATTCAAAGTTTATTTTCTACGTTAAGAATTGATTATCTGCTTTTATCCTTATTAATAAAATCCGTTTTCTGCTAGGTTTGGGAAAATCTGGCTGAAAAGATGAGCAGAATTAAATAATTGATTGGAGATCATTGAGAATTAATTTGAAGCTACTCTTATACGGTTGAACTAGATTTATTGAATTTATATTTTCCCGGAAAAATTGTTTTTAGCTTGAATTCGTGGAGCAAAACACATTTCCCGATTTTTCCAAATGAATAGCATCGCCTTCATTCAAGTTACTCATTGATCCCTACTCCACTGCTGCTGATTGATTTTCACGGAGATCATGAAAGCTAGTCCGACCAGTGCTGGAAGTACTCTCGGTATCATTTCTGCCAAGAAAACGAACCAGGGCAGGAAGATTATGAGATTGAATAGTAATATTATGGAGCTGGTGGTACTACCAGCCACATGATCTGTTGGAGCTCCTAGCACCATTAAGAACTCATTGATTACTATCAATCGCATTTAGTGCGGATCATTGAGCTCTAAGTACCTAGACGTCCATCATTCTCTGTGTGATTTCTGCTAGGAAAACGAAACCTGGCAGGAAATGACATAAATGATCAAGAAAAATTCCTCCAGTCTCATCTGGAAAAATCAATCGCCCATCGAATGTGACTCATTATTTTGCGCAAACAGCACCAGAAGTGGGCGTGCTGACATCCGAGTTGCTCTCTGCATTCCTTTCTGCTAAGACAATAAAACTTGGTGGAAAAGCTATAAAATTGAATGGAAAAAACAATCAGAGTTTCTAGCCTAATCAAAAGCTCATTGATTACTATCAATAGCTTTTTATGCAGAGTATTAAAATTATAAAGGTCGAAACTTCTGTTATTTTCTGTGTTGTTTCTGCCAAGAAAACGAAACCTGGCAGGAAATGATGAATCTAATTGAGAGAGACTTGTCCTGTCTCATCGTGAAATTAATTACTCATTGAATGTTGCTAATGGCCCTCCGCAAAGAGCACCGGAAGTGGGCGTGCTAACATCTGAGGTGCTCTCTGCATTCTTTTCTGCTAAGAAAATGAAACTCAGCAGAAAAGCTATAGAATTGAATAATAAAAAAACAATGGGAGCTAGTAGTCTAAATAAGAGCTTATTAATTACTATCAATTGCATTTGGTGCGGAGTATTGGAATTATAAAGGTCCATACTTGATCCATTCTGTGTTGTTTCTGCCAAGAAAACGAAACCTGGCAGAAAATGATATACATAAATGAGAGAAACTTCTCCAGTCTCATTCCGAAATTAATAGTTCATTTGATGCTGCTGATTACCCTTCGCAGAGGGCACCGGAAAAGAACGGGCTGACATCCGAGTGGCTCTCTGCGTTTTTTCTGCTAAAAAAACGAAACTCAGCAGAAAAGCTATAGAATTAAATAGAAAAAACAATTGGAGCTACTAGCCTAATACAGATCTCATTCATCACTATCAATAGCATCCTGTTCAGAGTATTGAAATTATAAAGGCCAGAACTTCTGTTATTCTCTGTGTTGTTTATCCTAGGAAAACGGAACATGGCACGAAAATGATACGAATAAATTTGAAAAAGTCCCCCAATCTCACCACGAACTTGATAATTCATCAACTACTGCTGATTATCCTTCGCATACAATATGTACAATTCGTGATCAAGATTTTTCAGGAAAAGTTATTTTTACCTTCAGATCCTTGTAAATTTTAATAGCGGTTGCTTAGAATTGCAACACGTGTTTCAATGATGAACTTTTAATCACGCCATTAGCTACAATATTTTTCATTATTATATTTACTGCTTTTCTGCTGAGTTTCGTTTTCTTGGCAGCAAAAAAACAGAGATTAGCTCGAATGTCAGTCTGTCTACTTGTGGTACTCTCAATAACAGTAGAAGGCAAAGATTAATGAGTTGTCACAGTAAGATTAGGAGACTTTTCTATTTATTTATGTCATTTTCATGTCATGTTTCCTTTTCTTAGTAGAAAAGATGCAGTGGAGAGCTGAAGCATTGGCAACTCTAATCCCAATACTTTAGTTCCAACGATTCTCTTGATCGCATCGCATTGCTTCCTTGCTGGGTTTGGTTCTCTTGGCAGCCAAGATACAAAGAGCACTCAGCTGTCAGCGTGGCTACTGCTGGTATCCTTTGCGAAAGATAATCAGCAGTAGTTAATGAATTATCAAGTTCGTGGTGAGATTGGGGGACTCTTTCAAATTTATTCGTATCATTTTGGTGCCATGTTTCGTTTTCCTAGGATAAACAACACAGTGAATAAAAGAAGTTCTGGCCTTTATAATTTCAATACTCTGAACAGAATGCTATTGATAGTGATTAATGAGTTCTGTATTAGGCTAGTAGCTCCAATTATTCTTTCTATTTAATGCCATAGCTTTTCTGCTGAGTTTCGTTTTTTTAGCAGAAAAAACGCAGAGAGCCACTCACATGTCAGCCCGTTCACTTCCGGTGCCCTCTGCGAAGGTTGATCAGCAAATTCAAGCCTTCACGAATTCGAGCTAAAAACAATTTTTACGGGAAAATATATATTCAATAAATCTAGTTTAACCGTATAAGAGTAGTTTCAAATTAATTTTCAATGATCTCTAATCAATTATCTAATTCTGCTCATCTTTTCAGCCAGATTTTCCCAAACCTAGCAGAAAACGGATTTTATTAATAAGGATAAAAGCAGATAATCAATTCTTAACGTAGAAAATAAACTTTGAATGAGCTTCGAATTATCCATAATCAATCATTCAATTCTGCTCATGTTTCCAGCCAGGTTATTGAAAATCTAGCAGAAAACAGTTTAGAAAAATTAAATAACAGCAGAAATAGTATATTACGCATCTAGGGCGGGAAGAAAGCAGGTTCGACAAAAATTTGCCTCCCGAGCGAAGCGAGGGTGCCAAACTCTTGTCGAGGTTGACTTCTTTCCGCCCGTGGTGTGCATGCTATTTTTTGCATCGACGAAGCGGAAAACAGACGTCGTCCATAATTAATTGTTCGATTCTGCCCATGTTTCCAGCCAGGTTATTGAAAACCTGGCAGAAAACAGTTTTCCAAAAAAAAAAAAAATAAAAGCAGAAAATTAATTTTCAATGTATAAATCTAGCTCTATATTAGCTTTAAATTATCCATAAGGAATCAATCCATTCTGCCATTTTTTATGGCCAAGTTTACGTACGTACTGAAATGACCAAATATCTGACAATTTTTGGATTTTTTTTCTTGTAACAAATGAATTATTGGAAAAAAATAAAAATAAGAATATGTATGTAGAAATTTGAGAAAACTATGAGTGCAAATTTTTTAAATACCATTTTTATAATGATTTATTTAAAAAAAAAAAAATTGGAACAAATGTCACATGTGTGTCAATTCCATTATAATTCATAGTCGTTAGGGTTATTAACTTGAAAAAATAAAATTTCATGATTCATGACAAACCAAGTGCTTAATGCAATCTTATGCAATGTTCCAACATTCGTGAACAGACTATTGGAATGCATTAATAGAAAAGAAAAAATTCAAGATTGTATCATGTTCTTGAGACAACTCGACTACAATCTGTCACGAGTAGAATTTCTGATGGATTTCCTTGCATGTAGCCGAGACAAATATTTCCCTAGTAACTCTTCATTAAAACTGATACTTTCCATCATGGGGGTCAATTATATCAATTTTAAAATTTATTTCTTTTATCAGGAACTTTTCAAGCTCTCTATCCCCTCATTTTCTACATGAGACCATGAAAAAGTATCAAATAACCAATTAATGCGTTTCAAGAGAAACTTGAGGATAATGTGTGCAAATTTATTTGATCTTATTAATTATTCATCCACGCCCGAAATTATTAATGATAATTAACGAATTCAAATTGACCAAATCTCGTTTCTGTCTTATCATGAATTTAATATTTTCATTTTAATACTTTACTCGCATGTAAATCAGGTCTGAGTATTTTGAACTCTTAGACGGAGAGAAAAATATTAGAGTTTTTGTGAATGACTCTTATGAAAACTGTTATGCCGCTCTATAAACGGGATGCAATTCGCGCAAAGAGAAGAACATTGTCATTCAGAGGAGGAGTTTTCATGAAGTGCGACCGAAAAATTCCCATGCTGCACATCATAATTCTGATTTCTTAAAAAAGTAGCCATTTACACTTGGGTTTGGATTGAAATATCTCGAAAACTACTCAAAAGTTATCGAGACATGCTGTGAATGAAATTTGGAGGAAAGATTAACGAATAAAATAAGCAAAACTCCGATTTTGTACGACTCGTAGTTATTAAGATATTAATTTTTTAATAAAAAAATTCAGGAAGGACTCTGCTATTGTTCCTGAACTACTCATTAAAAAATTGATATCTCGGAAACTACTGGTTGTAGGAAAACGGCATTTTGCTTATTTTCTTCGTTAATCTTCCCTCTACATTTCATTCACAGCATGTCTCGATAAATTTGACATAGTTTTCGAGATATTTCAATCCAAAGCCAAGTGTAAAATGGCCAATGGCTCATGTACTGAAAACAGTCGAAGATACCCGACTAGCCCCTTCGTCTACCCATTATGAGGCTGGCATGGAAAAAATTCTGAAAAAATTTTATAAAAATTCTTAGTAGCGTATGAAAATTTCTAAAGGCCCGATGATTTATCATTTGTCGGATAGACAATTTTTCTCCAGCTTCCAGAGAGAAAATTATCAGCTAATATTTTTGTAATGCTACATAACAGTTATTGTGATATTTCATCTTGAAAATTTTATTGGCCCTATTACTAATTGCCGTCGCAAAGACATTTTTTCCATCGGTAGACTCATGAAATACCCCCGGCCTGCATTTTGCATCCACATTATGTCGCTGAGCATCACGATTTTTCAGAGAAATTTCTCTCCGTGTAGGAACGTTCTACTTTTTACCTAGTCTCTGTACTATCTGTCTATTTTTTATGGCTTCTTTAAAGTGTGTGACAGTACCTCACGAGTTTCACCAGAAACTAAATTATTGCAAAGAGTAATATACCTTCACAATTCTATCGTTTTCATCATTTTTTTCTTTTTTCATGTCATTCAAAACAATAAAATGTAGCATGATCAATTTCTTGGAAGTGTGAGTGTACATGAGATCACTTTTGTGTCATGAAAGAGTTTTGAAAAAAAATTTATTACGTCATGTTTTTTAATTCATGAGCGTATTTCACTATTGAGTCTTGTTTGAAAAATGTTAATTTTTTAAAAATAATTAAATGAATGTACTATAATAGTGACTAAGTATGGCTCCAGGTCTTGACGAAAGAATGCTTTTAAATGGAACAAACAATTGTTCATGCAATAATCAAGATTAGAAAGGTAAATGGAGCAAGTCATTAGAATTGAATTGTTAATGAAGTGGAAGAATGAGACATTTAATTTCTTTTTGAAAAATCTCGATAACTATGAAAGGTAGCAATTTTTATGGTTAAAACCTTTATTCTACCATTAATTACCCTCTCAAATGAAAAGTCTCCCCAAAAATTCCGCTTACCTTAAAATATAGAACAAGATTCTACATGATACTGAAATATACAAATATCCGATATTTTTGAAGGAATTTTTTTCTTCAATAAATAATTCATTTCTGAAAGCCTAATAATATGTAGATGTAGAAAATTCAAAAATCTGTAAATGCAAATTTTTTGAATATCTTGTTCATCATGATTCATTTGTTTAAAAAAATCCAAAAAATTGTTAGATGTGTGCTAATTTCATGAACATAATTCTACTCATTACTTGAGCACCAGGTAATGTCGAATAAAATTGATATTCGCATACAATCACCCTAGCTGAAAAGGTACGAATGGTATAACATAAAAGAACAATACAAGATTCAATCGAAAATTTTTGTCACGCAAGTCACGGTGACCCGCTAAACTCATGCCTATGGAATCCATAATTTTCCCATTCTCTCTCTTCCCTAAAAATGAGCTCAAAATATCTATACAGTATGTAATGCCTGTCGAGACACCGCCTCAACTCTTTGGAGATAACAGAAAATCGATAAAAGTGACTCAGAGTATACGTTGGAAGGAATTTTTTTATTTTCCAAGATGAATCGATATTCCAGCTGCGAAATGTAAAATAAAAAAAACTGAAAACTTGGCATCTTGGTTGAATGAAAATGCGTTGATATATTTTTTTTTAAATCAACGCATACACATTCATTGAGGCTTATACGGCCGGGGATTAGGTGACATGTCAAATTCCATCCATCAAGACTCGTGTCACATTATTCTCTAACACAAACATGTGAATGTAAGGGAGAGTACATCAATTCCATTAACATATTTCCGGGCTCTGCCCAGTGGTCAACATCCTGGCCGCATAACAATCATGGTAATCCAAGATCTTCCAGCCGAGAGCAATGCCAATGTTGTTCCCTTCCTCTCTCTTTATTCCTCAAGTAATTTGAACAAAAATTGTATTATTTTAAACTCACTATTATTTAAGTTCCTAAATAAACTCCGAATAAGTTCCCATTGTCTCTCAGTTAAATTATTCATAAATATTTTTGGTTCGTTACACTTGTATTATTTTGTACTTATCCAAGCGTTTTATTTCATTGGTTAGAATTATTTTCCCATTTTTTGTTCAAACTGTTTTTCCGTTACATTCAATTTCACTGGAGTTTTTCTTGAACATTTTTTTTTATGTACAAGACGTCACACTTATTTTCATTCTCTTTAAATTGAACCAAGAAAAATAAAATAAAATCGGAAATTATGTATCTTTACGCCAATGTTAATGTATCACCTGAATGCCCTGGTTTACAGTACACTCTAATACATCCAGACATTTTATTTGCACCATCAAACACTCACACTTGTTTTATATGGTTGATAAGAGACATGTTAGTGGCCTCTGGCTAACCAGACCACAATCATCAGTTACTCGTGGATGCTCAGACAAAGTGCAACCGTAATTTTTTTTTAAATCCACTATAATATGTTGCTTATGATTTTTCTAACAATTCCATTGGTCATCCTATTGATTTGAGTTTTGAAATATTTGATTGAATTGAATTGTACCAAGTGTTTGAATAACATTCATCGTCACGATGTCGTATCATTATGGTCAACACAGGTCTTTATCATTCACTCCGGGGGATAACTCGTCTTGGCCAAGTGAGTATTGTTGAAAAAAAATATTATTTAATGTACAAGAAACGTTCAAGTAATGAGGAAAAAATCGAATGATTCGCACCTTACAATTTCTTTTTTTTAAATATGTCGAGATAGAGCAGAGATAGAGGAATTTATTTCTTAATAGCCTTTTTTGTACAGGTGAATCAGAGCTAAAAGGAAAATTACCACAAAAAATCCTCCATCTCTCAAAGTTTTCGAGATGAAAAAAAATTAATAATTGCAAAAAAAAACTGTCCCGAAATTTTTTATTTTCCTCCTTTTAATAATTCTCATAAATTCATTATTCAGCATAATTTTTAAGCTAATTACATAACGCACATTAATTCAATGAGTTTGACTCGGCAATTAACAAACGCGTGCGTGTATTGTATCGTGTTTCGTCTTCGTCCAGTCAATTGTAACGCAAAGGTGGCGAGAACTCGTGTGGTTTTTCTTCACTCAAACACACGACACGTACAGAGACGCATAAAGTACACCGTGTGTCCTCTCTTTTCTCACTCTGTCTCTTTCTGTGTATATTACATATAGAGATAAATAACATAGGCGTAATACACGATCCAGCATGCTCGTTACGCTCCAAGAATTTACGCGTGTGAGTTTAACAATGTTATGTAGTAAATTTACAAAATCATTTTTCACTCAATTATTAACACAAAAAATCAATGAATCCATTGATTTTTCTTGATTGCTAAATTTTTTACTTGAATATGATTTTGAAACTTCGGCTAATCTTGAATTTCTTCGTGTATTGAAGCTTGAGTGTTATCTTGGTCTCGATCCCGGTGTGTGGATATTGAAACCACATGATTCATGTACAATTGCTTGTTGAAACGATTTATCGAGACATACCAAGGCCATCGGGATTATTGTGTTGTTTTTGCTTCTTTTAGTAATTTTTATTTGTTCAATTATTATTTCTCATATTTCCATGATAATTGAGGAATTAATCCTACTACTACCATTGTTTACGAGTTTCTGTCTTATTCTTCATTGGAAATGAGTAAAAAAAGGGGATAATCCGTACACTAGACATGATCCTGGTATTCATGCTATTTATGGAATACGTAGCTGCTGTTCGTGCAGATTTAAGATGATCTTAGTGGCATGTATAGCGGATTGGAAAAAGTTACTGAATTTTACATTCTCTTAATCGTTGAATTATTGTTACCAGATGTAAAATGATGTTTTTGCAATTCCTTATTGAAGAAATTGATCAGACAATCACTTGAAAATATTTAGTAAAATGTTCTACGAAATTAAAAAAAATAATCCAAATTACCCACGTTTCCTTCCACCTATTTATGTTTCGTGTTAATGATTAACACACTAAAAGGAAGTAGGTGTGTACACTTTAATCTTTTCGAGGAAGTTTGAAGGAAAATAAAATGTCTTATTTCAAATAACTGTTTATTTTAACAGGGGCGCAGTATGAGCCCGGCGCTGGACGACGCGCCCTACCCCAACGTACTAATAACATCCTGGTTGACGATTATACATCGGCGAGGATCAACAGATACCGAGGTGGCACTGAAATACAGAAGAGAATGACTCAGAGAGAGGATGTGCTCAAATTTGAGCAGGGTAGGATAAAGGCCCTGCAGGAGGAGCGTCTCCACATACAGAAAAAGACCTTTACAAAATGGATAAATTCATTTTTACTGAAGGTTTGTAATTTTTCAAATACCGTGGTGGCCCCGGCTAATGATAGTGCCCCAGTCATTAACAATTTTTGCCAATTTCTCACTTGTATTCAAGTGTGCACTACACTGACAGAAAAAAATTATATTATCAGTAAAATAATTTCTTGCACCAAATATATGAATTGCTATATGAGGCATTCCACGCTATTTCTCTCGATTTACGGGTTGTATTTTTCGATTTTATTTATTTTTGACTATGTGGTTGACATGTTTATCGGGAGTCATTTCCCGTGAAAAAAAAACAAAAAATTTTTTTTTGACAAAATTATGACCATTTTGGTTTTGGAAAAATGGCACATGTGCTCATTTCTGTGTAACTTTAAATGTTCATATCTTCTTCCATATTAGTTTTATGGAAAAAAAAGATGGAATACTTCTCTCTCGAAAAATAGTGATACTTTGCAATAAAATTTAGTCCGCAAGTTGAAAGTTAATATTTCTATTTTTTAATAACAAACTTAATAAACAAATGGCCGAAACTTAACTTTGACAACTCTTAAAAAATCTCGAAAAAATATATGTTACGGATTGAATTATTTTTGATTTTTCGGTAAATTTTCATTTCATGTCTCGGAATGGTTGACGAGATATCGTTTTTTTAATACCTTCGCGTGGTGCGCGGCCAACGCTTGAGAGTCTTGCGCATGCGCAGAGCGTGCTAGCAGCAGGTCACGTGGTAATTTACGCGCCAGTTCCCACGTGACCTGCTGCTAGCGCGCTGTACGCATGCGCAAGACTCTCACCCGGGTAGAAATGGACGAAGGATTCTAGATTGGTCCAGGCTTGAATCAAGGCTGATGAGCCTTGCTCCAGCCTGAATCTTGAGCCCTGATGCAAGCTTGCTGCAAGCCGGAAATGAGACACTGATCCGAGGTTCAGAGCAGTATATTGAATCAAGTCTTGAGAGTCAAGGCTTGATAAAGGATCGACAATCTAGCTTGAATAAAGCTTGAATGTCAAGTTTGACCAAGACTTGAACTGGAGCTTCTCTCAAGATTTGAGATGCAGCCTTCAATTGAACTGTGTATTGTTATTCAATAGTTTAACTGGGTAAAAAAAATGGACCATGATTAGTCTCCTATTGGAGGTTGGAATTGACATTCAGGCCAAGCTTAATTAGCTTATTATTTTTTTCTTTCGGGAATTTGTCATATATTTTGCCAAATTATTTTGGTTAACATCATCTTTGTACTTCAGTTTTTTTCTCAATTACTGAGATTTTCAAGATTTATGTTTTTTTCCACGTAATAAAATTTCCAATTTAATTTTTTTTTATTATTTTTTTTTTCATTTAATCTCTTTCAATTTACGATTCCCTGAAATCTAACTTGATCAGTTGATATTCCATTGTAACTCCAAACCGCTAGCTCACTAGAACTTATAATTTTCAGGATGAAACTTGACTTGGGGACGAGAATCACTACATTGCGCTCCTAGCGCTGAGTAGTAGAACTAAGTCGGTAAAGGGGGAGTAGAGCTCAGCCAACTAAAAGTATTTATTTTGAACATTTAGAGTCTGAATTTTGTTTCAACTGTCGCATTGATTATAATAATTTGAAAATTTAATTTCATTAAGGTGAAAATATGTTTTCGAATATTTTGCTTCGAGTTAAATAGCTCGAAGTAATTTCATTGTTTTCAACAAATCAATGAATAAATTTCAGCATTTTTCAAATTTTGACTTCTGAAATATAAGATGAATAATAATTTAATTTAAATAGAGTGGAGTATCATTATTTTGATTGAATAAAGAGAGAGGGAACTTGATGAGAGGTGAAGAGACAATGAAATAATCGATATCTTCCTGACATAGACAGTTGGTGTGAAAACACAATGATAAACAGAGACCAATGGTCTTAGGCTGAGTTTTTCATTCGTGTACTAGCTAATCTGGAGATTAGCTAGCACTGTGTTAGTGCCATATTGGAGAATTTGGACGTATGCGCCGTCTGACGGTCAGAGGCGACAATACAAATCATTGAAAGAAATATCTCAAGAAGGAGGCTAAGTGAGGATTATGATGCCTACGTCTCATTGAAGCTTTACCTGCGAAGATGGCGCATACATCCGAAGTCTCCAAAATGGCGCTAACACAGGGCTAGCTAATTTCTAGATTAGCTAGCACAAGAATGAAAAACTCAGCCTTAAGAAAACGGTAATTTCGGTAATTCAACCACATGAGCCTTTTCTAGGCCCGTTTGATTTTGGTTGTCTGCAGTGAAACATCAAAACTGTGTGTTTTGTATTAAAAGTTAGTTGCCACCACTGCGGGTGTTTTTCCTTGGAGAATCCAGATTTCAGATGAGTATTTCGAAGTTTTCATTCAATCCGTATTAAATTTATTGAGGTTTTTTTTCGCTTTGGTTTTTTTTCTTCTCGTTTCAATTTTTATGATATATCTTTTGATTGATATTGTTCCACGCGATGTGTACAAGTTACTGACTAAAAAAAAGAGTATGCATTTTAATGCTCTATGTACTTGTTTTCTTAATAATTAAAATTAAAATTTTTAATGCTCAATGAAGGTGAGCGGTGTTTGAGTCAATAAATTTCTTCATCAAAATCCCGAGTGTCGCATAGGGAAGGTCGTGTTAGGTTTTTTGAGGCCTGTGCACCACTACGTCTCCGTCGTGGCCTTGGGTTACGCAAAACGTGGTGATAATCTCAATTGTATTTAATGGATGTTTTTTTTTCATTCTATTGGTTATCAACTTCCAGCAAAAGTTACTTGTTTTTGAAAAAATTTAATTAGGATTCTGTCTCTTAGCCTTGAAATCTTGTGACCGACCTCTGGTCAATCATAATACATCACATTAAAACATAAAAACTCAAAAAAATTTGGGAACATTTAATTTGGTATGGCTGAGTGAAACTACCCATTTACCACTAAGTCTCCTAACTATTCGAAGACTGATCAAGGTAGAATCTAGACTGACCAGCAGCGATTCCCCAACCTTGATTTATGCAGCCTGTATCAATTGTGAGGAAATTGTTCAAGAAACACTGATCCTCAGGCTTGGATCAGTCTTCGCGACGACTATAGAACCAAGACTGAGTCAATCTTGGGATACTCATGTTTGGAGACTTTACACAAGTTACTCTTCTTCAAGTACGGAAAAGCACTTGAAGGAGCATTAATCATCAAGGTAGAATCCCATGATGATTCCATTTTGGAATCAATATTGATCGAATATGGATTTCTCAACCTTGATCTCTGCAGGCTCTACCAACCTCGGAGAACTGCTCGAAGGAATATTGATCTTCAGGATTGTATCCTGAGTTTCTATGCCGAGGTAACCTAGCTTGTTTCAAGCCTGGAAGTCCAGCGTTGATAAAGCAAACTAGAACCAAGCTGGATTCCTTCGTCAGCCTTGATATTTTTTACCTGGACAAGCGTTGGCCGCGGACCACGCGAAGGTTAAAAAAAAACGATATCTCGTCAACCAGTCCGAGACATAAAATGAAAATTTACCAAAGAATCAAAAATAATTCAATCCGTAACATATATTTTATCGAGATTTTTTAAGAGTTGTCAAAGTTGTGTCCCGGCCATTTGTTTATTAAGTTTGTTGTTAAAAAAAAGAAATACTAACTTTCAACTTCCGGACTAAATTTTATTGCAAAGTATCACTATTTTTCGAGAGAAAAGTATTCCATCTTTTTTTCCATAGAACTAATATTAAAGAAGATATGAGCATTTAAAGTTACACAGAGATGAGCACATGTGCCATTTTTCCAAAATCAAAAATGGTCATAATTTGGTCAAAATTTTTTTTTTTTCTTCTCGGGAAATGACTCCTGATAACCATGTCAAAAACATATTCAAAAATAAACAAAATCAAAAAATACGACCCGGAAATCGCGAGAAATAGCGTGGAATGCCTCACATGCGAAACGATTGGGAGAAGAATACTATTTATCTCACAAGAAATTATTAAGGAAGTATTCTTGCAAAAAATACTCGGAATCCAGACACATCTTGCGAGAATAAATATCGTTTCGCATCCAGCAATTCATATATTTGGTGCAAGGAATTATTTTACTGATAATATAATTTTTGGTAATGGGGTAGTTTCACTCTGCCAAACCAAATTAAATTTCCCCAGATTTCTTTGAGTTTTTTTTGTTTTAATATGGTGTATTATGATTGACCAAAGGTCGGTCACAAGATTTTAAGGCTGAGAGATATAATCCTAATTAAATTTTTCCAAAAACATGTAACTTTTGCTGGAAGTTGGTAACCAATAGAATGAAAAGAAACAACCATTGAATATAATTGAAATTATCACCACGTTTTGCGTAACCCAAGGCCATGACGGAGACGTAGTGGTGCACAGGCCTCAAAAAACCTAACACGACCTTCCCTATGCGACACTCGGGATTTTGATGAAGAAATTTATTGACTCAAACACCGCTCACCTTCATTGAGCATTAAAAATTTTAATTTTTTAACTTAGTAAGAAAACAAGTACATAGAGCATTAAAATGCGTACCTATTCCTCTAGTCAATAACTTGTACACATCGCGTGGAACAATATCAATCAAAAAATATCATAAAGTTGAAACGAGAAGAAAAAAACCAAAGCGAAAAAAAAAACTCAATAAATTTAATACGGATTAAATGAAAACTCGAAATACTCATCTGAAATCTGGATTTTCCAAGGAAAAACACACGCAGTGGTGGCAACTAACTTTTAATACAAAACACACAGTTTTGATGTTTCACTGCAGACAACCAAAATCAAACTGGCCTAGAAAAGACTCATGTGGTTGAATTACCAAATTTACCGTTTTCTTAAGACCATTGGTCTCTGTTCATCATTGTGTTTTCACACCAACTGTCTTTGTCAGGAAGATATCGATTATTTCATTGTCTCTTCACCTCTCATCAAGTTCCCTCTCTCCTTACTCAATCAAAACAATGATACTCTACTCTATTTAAATTAAATTATTATTCCTCTTATATTCCAGAAGTAAAAACTTGAAAATGCTGAAATTTATTCATTGATTTGCTGAAAATAATGAAATTACTTCGAGCTATTTAACTCGAAGCAAAATATTCAAAAAACATATTTTCACCTTAAGGATGTATGATCATGACAAAAATTTTCGATTTGGGGCGTCAAAATTTTTTTATAGTTGGATTATTCCTCGAAGAATATTATTCCAAAAAGTTCGGGGTAGCTCCATGCATATAAGAAAGGAAAAAATTATTGAAAATTGACAGAAAATGCATGGTTTCTTATGGAGAAATAGGGGTTACGCCCATAAATTAAATAAATGTTAAATGTTCAAGTTTGCGTAGTATGAAAAATTACTATGCATAAGAAAGATGGATAGTGTAGTAACTTCACAATATTTTCAAAATACTATGCATCCATCCATCCTGAGAAGAAAAATCCAATTGAAATTCAAATCATTTCATTTAATGCTTCTTTTCTCGCTATTTTCGCCATTTTCTGCTCTCATGAGCGCCACAGCCGGCCAATAAAAGAAACAGGGGAGAGCCCCGCAACCTCCCGGGCCCATCCCCACCACCGTTTCCCCCACTCCCTCGATCATACATCCTTAATAAAGTTAAATTTTGAAATTATTATAATCAATGCGACAGTTGAAACTAGCTATGGCTAAAAAATGATCAAAAAATTCGGACTCTAAATGTTCAAAATAAATACTTTTAGTTGGCTGAGCTCTACTTCCCCTTTACCTAATTTTTTTCTGTCAGGGTATATTGTTTAATATTCAATCGCTGAGCTCGTTTAGCACACCAAATATGTATTAAAATAAGTAAATTACAATCAATGAGCAAATGAGCAATCAGCAGTTGTTGCATTCGATTAGGCTATCAGAAACTAGCTCTAAAGTGTCAGAAACCAGGGCCACCGGAGGATTAATTTAATAGTTGAGAGATAAAATGAGAAAAATCTGAAATTTTCAGAAAAATCGATTTTATTCTATGAATAAATTTCTTGAGAATGTCTCAGCCAACACGGGAGATACACACTTTTTCCCTGATCCCTCGTGAAATTTATTATGAAAGAGAATTAGGGCGAAATCGCCCTATCTCGTTCAGATTTTGAAATATTTGGAAAAAAATCATGACCAAGTGAAATTCATTTGTCTGAAAATATCATGATCCTAAAATAAAACGAGTTCAAGTATTTTTGTATTCACTCATTATTTTTCACGGCAGACCTACCAATGAAAGTTTCCAAGACGCAATTTCTTCCATGTCCCTGTTGAAAAATCCAGGAAATTGTGTAAATCTATAACTGCGTTAGATAGGACAGCCATGTCAAGTAATGCTATTTCTGTAAAGCAATTTTTTCCGCTTCGAAATCAGAGATTATCTTTCCCGAAATTTGGAGTTTGATATGAGTTTCACATGATACCTTAACATGGAGAAGAAACTCTAATTCGCAAGTCTTCAATGAACTTTTTCATAATTTTTTCAGGCACGCATGGAAGTGGAGGATCTATTCACAGATTTAGCAGATGGAAAGAAACTCCTGAAACTGTTGGAAATAATATCCGGTGAAAGACTGGCCAAGCCAAACAATGGACGCATGCGAGTACACAAAATCGAGAACGTGAACAAGTCCCTGGCTTTTCTACACACGAAGGTAAGAGAAGAATAGGCAAACGAAAGAATGAAGGAAAAGAGAACAGTAATCATTGGTATTTTCTCGCTAAGTAATTCTTTTTTTTTTTCTCACACACACATACTTGCGAGGGAAAGATTGACATATTCCCATGAAAATGAAGTAATGGATTGAATCGAGAGAAAGATCAGTGTTAGCTGCCAATTCTCATTCTAATCACAGAGTTCCTTCCTTTTTTTTTTTTTCCTTAGATATAAGACAGTCAAGTCGAAGCCCTTGGAGCGTAAGCCTTCATAGTGCATGGCCTCTATGCTTCGTAGCTTATGACATTATGAGTTTTACATTTAACAAGTATATACACATATGTATATCGTTGAGCCTCGCGCGAATGCTCATACAGGCTCATGCATAATAAAGATAGGGGAAAGAGAATGTGGAAATACTGTGCGGTACTTGTGTGTAGCCGGATGAAGGAACTGTGTTACCTCGGGTGTGACAGTTAAACGAAGAACCATCAGTCCGCATAGACGGAGCATTGACCACACTTGGAACATCTCCAGCATCGATTGGAGACTCAAATTTGAATGATTCAGAGAATTCTCTTTTGCATGAAAATTTACGTGGAGGCTATTTTCAAAATAGCTCCTGAACGATGAGGCTTAGAAAATTACTCGAGTGGTCTTTTTTTCAGCTTTTGAGTTCCTCTATGAAAAAGTCTCTTCAATTTTTCCCCTGAAACGAGTAACTTCAGAGATAATTACAAAAAATGTATAAATGACTCTTTAATCATTTGTCATGGAATATCTTGAAAATTAAGAGAAAGGGGAAAAATTTCGTGATAACCTTTTTTGTAGGTCTGAATCTTGTAGATAATAAGAAATGCCTTTATGGAAATTTTTCGATCTCCCATAGATGCCGAGCTATTTCATAAAAACCATGAAGATTGAGTTCTCATTTCATCTATTAATTCCCCAATTATTCCAATCTTGGTGAATCAATTAAGCCCTTAGTTTCTTCATCAATTCAATTGAAGCAAAGATTAATTGCAGTCAGTGAATGAACATAAACAGGGAATAAATTTTTAATTATTCAAATTTATGTGGAAATAATCACAAACTTGAGATTAAATAATTCAGAATTTACTGTTTAAATAAAATTCATGTTTTTACCGATAATAATAATTATTTATTCGTATAATTCATCCATCTTATCCATGACGATTGATTTATTATTTAATATAAAACATTCCTTAAATTCTTATCAGAGTACGATGGAGAGAAACAACAAAAACATTCCATTTCAGTTCGATTAAATAATGCATGAAAGACTTCTTTCTCAATGGCTATTAAAACACTCAGATATTCTCTGAGTGGATGATCACAAGAGTTCCTCATCCTCCTCTGTATTCAAATACTTCGTTTTCCTTTGCTTTTTAATCCCTCATCATTATCATTCTCTTCCTCTCATTCATTCACTCGCTCACTCACTCACGTACACTTGGTTGTAGATCTTAACGGTAAATACCTAACGAAATGGCTCTCGCTTTTCCCTTATTAGCGATTCAATATGAAATTATCGAGGTGAACAACATTGGATGTTGTATATAACTGAACACTCAAGGTTGTTTCGCATGTGTACGGAGATATTTAATAACGTTGCAATTGTACGTGTTTTCTTACGAATTAAATGGAGCAAGGAAAGAATGATATAATGATAGAAGAATGATATAACTTCGAAACTCTAGTTCTTCAGTTCTTCAGGAGCCTAAACCCAACATTTTGGAAAATGCTGGGTTTAGGCGAAATTAGGAAGAGATTTTCTTTGTACAGAACTTTATTCTGTACATAAAACATGCTCTAGTCTATACGCTAAACCCAAGAGTTTTCGGGACATTCCCAGATGAATTGCACATGAAAACTTGAAACTCGAGAACTCCAGATTCTCAAACTCATGGAATGCATGCCTGGAGTAATTAAGAAGGCATCTCGACTCTTCCTGGAACATCCAGAGGGTCAAACGTGTGGAAAAGTCTTAGCAGCTCACTTCACTGCATTATTATGATTGCTGGCACATTTTTCATTAAATTTCCTTTGGAATTCATTTTCGATCCTCCATAAATCCTTTGCTGTCAGGAGCCTCTGCGGTGGGCGAGGTGTGGATGCCTGTTAATATAATCGAGATGAAAGAAAAAATGTAAAAGAAATGGAACTCAAGAGAGAGAGGAAAAAATTTATACTGGGATAAAAGCACCGATGGAACTGGTGCACCGGTAAGGTCACTGACCGTGCAAAACTCGCTAGACCGTGAGTCTGAGAGGCGAGTATGAGAGAAGAGAGATATGTTAGCTGAGTTGGGAGAGGTTTGTGGTGCCATTTATTGTAATTCAATCAGTTTCATCCGTGGCACTTTTTGAATTTCTCACGGACTCAATTTAATTCGAATTTATTGAATAATTTTATCATTATATCAAAGCACGTGGTAAACTATTACGTAATAAACGAAGTAATAATGAAAAAAAAGCCCTTTCACCCTCCAGTTAAATAACAACTTGAACAATTTAATGTAGAAAGGAATCTCTCACGAGGCAAATGACAATGCAATTATTAATCGCATTTAAAACTGTGGAAATTAATTCATGTAATTGCATCTTGAGAAAGTTTTCGTGGCACTTTGGAATTTCCGTATTATGAATTATGGAAGTGAAAAAAAAAATTAAGTAATCATTCTCTTTTCTCTTCATGGAGAGAAAAAAAATGTTGAAATAGGTTTTTTTCTGGAATCAGAAAGTTGAACATCGGTAATGTTCCAATGATTATATTGCTTTTTCCCCGCGTTTACGATTCTCGTTGGAACGATGAATCGACAATACGTGTATTTCTTCGTAAATGCCGATTTGACAGAGGGTTATTTACTGAGAACGTTGGTCCGCAGACTTGTCAATTCCATATATATAGTGGAGCTTACAACTGTACGATTAAGAAGAAGAGAGAACGAGCAGTAACAACTATCAAAATGAGAAGAGCGGAAGTCAGCGTCAATTGGTGTCGATGAACGTAGAATGAGGAGTTTAATTCTTTTTTTCTGCTTTATTCCTTTTTGGAGTTACGGAGAAATGAATTATTCCACGGTGATAATGAAGTTGAGTACTTTTTCAATGATTTCATTGGAAAGCTGTGGAAATTTTGCGATGTAATAAGCGAAAGGTGGAGTAAAAAAGAGATGAGGGGTGAAATGGAGACGACATCTTAGTTTTGATGTATTATATTATGTATTCTAATCATGTATTTGATAATCTGAAAAAATTGCCGTTAGAAATTCATTCTCACCTTTTATTTTCAAATTCGAGTTGTTCAGAAAAAAATCAGGGCCTTAATCCTTCAGAAAATGAAAAAAATCCACTTTTTTGGGACTATCGCCGATTTTATTGGACATAGTGACTTGGGACTGATCTCCCACAGAAGGTGAGAGTATTTGCCATCGATTGCCGTTTTTTTCTTGAATACCGATTTTCAAGGTATTTGCTGATATCTCAAAAATCGATAATTTTTTTTAATGCACATAAATCGATGGCAAATGATCTTATCTTTTCCTCAAGATCGGTCTCACCCTCAATAGAGCCAGAAAGTTCCCCGGAAATGTCAATTTTGCCAAGGATGAAAAGGAAGTACCCCTTTGATCTTGACTAAAAAATAGAGTTTTCGAAAAACTTAATTTCGATACATGTTTTCCACCGGAAATTTCCTCAGCTTTTCATGGGAATTATTCAGGAAAGAGAATGCCCATTCTACCCCACTCTTCCCTCTGTATGTAAAAATCGAACTTTGGGTATTTTTCATAAAATTTTGTTTTTTCAGAAGACTTTCTCAGTTGTTCAATGAAATCATTGGAAAATGTATTCATCTCCTTCGTGAATTGAAATCCTCCGTTCTCTGCAATCAAACGTGTGGAATCAGTTCATCGAAGGAGTTCACAGTCCGATGTTTTTTCCAACGGAAAAATCAGGGGATGCGGTAGCATCTCTCGACAAGTACGAGCCCAACACGCTGTCAGGCAAAGGCTACCGCACTCCTATACGGCTAAATAGGATTCGAAAAAATTCAATAATTTTTTCTACAGTTAAAATTCCATCTCGTGAGATGATTTTTCGGTAATATATTGCTTTCACCATTATCTTCGAATTCATGAAAAAAAAAATTGAAAAAACGATATTTTATTATTAATTAAAAACGTTGGCCAGAATTCTTCTCCAAATCGACTTTTCTTTGGGACATTGTAACTGTGTTAGTGCCTCACCAACACTGTTCTATTGGCTGTATAGCTTGAGGCTGAAGGCCAGCCAGCGTTCAATCGCGGCCCAAAAAAGAAGAAGAAGCCTCACCAACACTACGTAGAAGTATGCGTCACACAAACGCACGCAGTAAACATCAAACGCGCTTGGCTTTGGATGGAAATATCTTGAAAACTATTGAAAATTTATCGAGACATGCTGCGAATAAAATTTAGGGGATAAATTAACGAATACAATAAGCAAAACCCCGTGCTTGTACAACTTGTAGTTTCCGAGATATTCATTTTTTACTGAAAAGTTTAACAATGACGTGCGAGGCCTAAGAAAACATTACAGAGCTCTGATTTTACCGACCGTGTATAGATTATTTTTATTTTTCGCTCACTAATGAGAGCCTCGCACGTTATTTTCGAATTTTTAATTGGAAAAATCATATTTCAGAAACTAAGAATCGTAGGATAATGGGGTTTTGCTCATTCTGTTCCTTAATTTTTTTCTCTAAATTTTCAATACTTTTCAAGATATTTCAGTTCAAAGCCAAGTCGATCAGCACGCGTCTAGATTCGATTTAATCCATCTCTATTACATTGCTCTTTCATAAATAAAAAAAGAAGTGAAATGACAGAAAAAAAACGCCAGTGCGTTTTAAAAAAACGTCGACAAGAACGCGCCCCCATTTTATTGGAAAAAAAAAATATGAAATGAGAATAGTACAAGTTCGGCGATCTACCTGTGCATTACCTTTTCAAAGTAATTCATCATCTTATTATTCGAATACTAGATGAAATTGGCATTGTACAATGAATTTGAAAAATTGAATAGTAAAGAAATTAAACAAAAGAAACGTACTTGGTGTACCTGTAATTTGTGTTTTCACTTGGTACACCAAGTACGATTCTTTTGTTTAATTTCTTTACTATTGAATTTTTCAAATTCATTGTGCAATGCCAATTTCATCTAGTATTCAAATAATGAGATGATGAATTACTTTAAAAAAGTAATGCGCAGGTAGATCGCCGGACTTGTACTATTTTCATTTCATATTTTTTTTTTTTCCAATAAAATCGGGGCGCGTACTTGTCGACGTTGTTTTAAAACGCACTGGCGTTTCTTTTTTTGCCTCTTTATTGACAGCGGTTGACACACTGATTATTTTTTCCATTTCTCAGTTAATTAATTGATTGAAAGCTTCGTTATTTCGAATTATTTCCATTTTTTTTGAAACCAGAATGAAGTTTGATGACTCGTATCAATCGTTATCTAACGACGAACGGAATGTTTGGGTGTAAATACGTGATACACTGTCTGTTTTCATCTATGATTAAATTCTATTGCAATTGAGAATGCTTAGATGATGTATTATCTATTCTGCCTCTTCGATTCACTTGGTGTGCTACTAATTAAATACTAAGGGATAGAGAGGAACTTCATGGCCATGCGAGTCAGTTTATTTGCTGCTTCATGGTGATACATCAGGGCATGAACAAGTCAAGTTACTGTTCTCATTGGCTGTTAGATGCATTTCGTGCTTCATTTCAGCATTTTATTCAAAGTGGAATGCAATCATGGATGCTCCAGGGAGTGATTTATTCGATTACATTAATACGCAATTTAATTCTCTGGCGCTGATGATTATTCATTAAAGATGTAGTCTGGAGCTTCATGTTTGAAAAATTAATTTTTTTTCATGATTCATTTTGAAAGTACAATATGTGGAGAATATACTGTAAAAATTCAAGACCAGAATTCTAAATATTGAGGAAGTTATAACACATATCCGAAAGCATTTTACAGTCTTAGATACCTGTTACCAAAACTTCAAACGCGTTTTCTCGAAATAACATGTTTTCGGTCGGCCCGGGGCAAAGAACAACATCTATCGAACCGATTGGGCTGAAATTTGGATATGTTATTCTACACTGGAATGGCTCTCGCAGGTGCCAGAATTGTTAATTTTCAATGAAAATTTCCTATTTTATACCCGAATTTTCGAAGAAAAATATCGCGGTTTTTGATTTTTTTTTCAAGAGTCCACCATTTTCTTTTTTCTTAATGAAAATGTCTGAATCTGGTACCTGCGATAACGACAAGCTTACAGAACACTGATTCATTCGAATTTTCTATTTCGAAGTACGTGCACCAACGCTAGCACCCCAGTCACATATTCTTTTATCTTCCCGATAAGGGAAGTTTATGTAATGGCCCCGAAAATGGAAAATCGATTTTTCGATCGATCTCCATGTTTTAAGACCCCCCCCCCCCCCCAACATTTTTTGATAGATTTCACGATCATGTATGTGTATGTGTGTGTCTGTGTGTGTGTGTGTGTGTGTGTGTGTGTGTGTGTGTGTGTGTGTGTGTGTGTGTGTGTGTGTGTGTGTGTGTGTGTGTGTGTGTGTGTGTGTGTGTGTGTGTGTGACCAATTCTTCCGTTCACGTTTTCTCATTAATCAATAACGCGATCGAGATGATCAAGGTTGCAATCGAAGCATCTCGATATAGATTTGATCTGATTAGTTTTTGGTTGAAATCGATGCAGTACTTCCTTAGTTTTTTAAGAAAAACATGATTAAATTTTTCTGAACTTCTCAATAAGTGAAGTCTATGTACTGACCCCGAAAAGGAAAAATAGATTTTTTTATTGATTTCGATATTTTGAGATCTACCCAAAATTTTTCGATCGTTTCCACAAGTATGTCTGTTTTTATTGATCTTTCTTTTCATTCATCATTTTTTCTAATAGTAAATGAGAGAAATTATCGGGAAGTTGTTAGTGCGGTTCGAAGAGTCACACTCATCATACTCCACTCTAACTAATTCCTTCTAATCAGCAGTAACGTACTCCATTCGCGAGCAACCGTAACGAGCGAGCAACTATGCACTCCTCCATTCGCAAGCGAGCGCAGCGAGCGAGCAACCACGCACCTCTAGTTTTTTTTTGTGGCTACTTTGGCCGTAACAAAGGCTATTTGAATATTGTGAGATGAACTTAAAATATTTTCGTGAAGTTAGAGATGTCAACAATAACATCTGAATAATTTGGAATGATCGCATTCTATTTAGTTGTAAAAAAAAATTGCTGAAATATGTTCGTAAAAAGTGCAAAAGCTCCAGACTACATCTTTAATTCTGAAATCGAAAAACTGCAATGAGAGAAAAGTCACCGGGATACCGAAAGAAGAAATTCTTGAATCAAGAAAATCATATCTGCTAACTGAATATCTTGGGAGAAGAACACAATTGATTAGCCCAGACCGTTTTAGTATTGAAGCGAGAAATTGTGTGTAACCTCATGAGTTCTTGGTTCAAGAAAAATCAAATGTCAGTGAATATTATGAAAGGTTTCATGAAATGAGTAATTGCTTGTTCCAAGACTTTCGAATTTCGAGTGAGATACTCTGATGACTTTGATTGAAGTATTCTTAAAGATAAACAAAAACATAAAGAGTTTGTCTGAAGAATTTTATTAACTATGGGAAGATGAAGTTGACTGATTAAGGTAAGTGTTGAATTTACACGTATTCAGAATTAACTTCGAAGAATAATCAACTAGCTGAGCTAAGTTGGAAATATTATGGTAATGAGAAAGCCGTTAATTGCGATGATAACTGCTGTATTTTATAGATATTTATGAATTATTAGCTCAAGAAAATAGGACTAATTTGTCCGAGTAGAGAAGTTCTTGGGAGGAGAATCTGATTTTCTGCATTTCCGAGCCCCAGACCTCCGTACTGGATCGAAGAATGTTGAACAGAACGCTTGTACATCTTAATGAAGGTTATTTCTTTTTTAAGGGGCACACCTAGTGTGACAGCCAACATTTTTTGAGAATTAAAAACAAAAAAACTACTATATCAATTGTTTCAAAATCTGAAGAGTATATTTATATATATTTCGAGAATACACAGCAAATTCTTTGAAGGAAAAAATTGAATATTTTTCGAGTTATGCGTTTTTTTCGAAATAGCATTTTTCGAATTTGCTGCAGTGATCACTCGGAGACAAATGATCTGATCACTATCAAATTTCTTCTGCATGTTCTGTATATAGTTCCTCATACAATGACCTACCAGTTTTTTGATCCGATCGAAAATCGAATTTTGGCAGGCCAAAAACGACCAAAATTTTAGGTAAAATTCAGTTTTTTTTTTAACGCCGCCATTTTGTTGATTTTTTTTTTTCGACCGTAGGTCATTGTACGGACAATATCTTCTAGTTGAACGAGAATTTTTTTTTTTTTGGGTTTCATCCACGGAGAATGCCGGAATTACTGCAGCAGTGGAGGACCTTTTTTTTCTTAGCGCTATCGGAGATCGCATGTAACTCGAAAAATATTTAATTTTTTTCTTCAAAAATTTTACTGTGTATTCTTGAAATATGTCTAAATATACCCTTAAAATTTTAAAACAATTGATACGGTAGTTTTTTGTTTTTATAATTTCCAAAAATTGCCTTTTTTCAGGCTGTCAAACTAGGTGTGCCCCTTAATGGAGAGATGAATTATTTGACCGAAAATTTTCGGAAACGAATGTAGAATGTACGATTCTGTTGATGACAGAGTATGTATTATTTTCAAGAATATAAGGACTAATCATTAAAAAATCCAAACTGATGGGGGGGTAAAAATCTTCTCCTTACAAGAAATTTGATGTGGTATGCAAAAAATTATTTTCATGGAGAAATATATTCCAGTCTATCATAGAATACCGGAAACGTTATGAGAAAAAAATAATTAATTAACGACTATTAATATAAATCCACGATTGTATTGGATTGAATTGGGAGTATTTTCATTCGATGGGATCGCGTCATAAAGCAGTTTGTCACAAGAATATGTTTTTCCTAATGAAATTCTATGACACTTCGCCCAATCATTATATTTTTAAGGAGACCAGGTTTTTATATTCAATGAGCCTACTATTTGCTACGGAATGGACAATTGTAATTGAATATAGAAAGCATGCAATTGTACGGAAAGCTGGATTGTTTTTTCTCATGATAATATGAAATTCACACAATATTGATATCATTACTCTCCATAGTTGATTATCTCTGTAGAAGAGATCGAAGAACGTTGGAGAAGTTACAGTGTTTCCTATAGAAAAATTATAGTGTAAAAGGAAGAAGGACTTCAGAAGAACGTGAGTAATAATTGAATCAATTGAGGAGTCACAATATTCATGACTAGTCATGAAATTCTTGCCTCAAGAAGATAGAAACTGACGAGTAATTTTTCATTTTTGGCAACCAATATGAGTTTTCTTTAGGGCCTACCATCCATTCTTCTGTCAAGATTACGAAAAATTCTTCTGAAATTTAACCAACTGGAGGATTTGTTCTCTGTGTTTTCAAATCATTCTACGTATACGTAATACTAAAATTATGAGTGCTAGTATGCAATGGATCGAGATAGTGGTTGGAATAAAACTCTGATAGATTGGAAGGAATACCGGAATCATAGAGGAATCACTGGATTCATTACCAGCAGTCGAATTCTAGCCTCAAGAGGATGAACGCTCATGAGTAATTCTTGGCTTCCGTCAACCGCCATCGCTGTATTCAAGGATATACACACTGCATTCTTCTATCAAGAATTAATTTTCTCCTTTCCAATCCATGTAATTTATATTTTGTAATAATTTTCTTCGCTTTAATTGAGAATGTCCGCTGTATTCTTCTATCAAGAATGTAATTTATTTTTCATTTTATAAAATTTATTTTCAGTAATAGTTTATTCTGTTTTCTTTAAATATAAAAACTATATTCTTCTATCAAGGTTTTCTTTGCAATTCATGTAATCGAAATTTGTTTTTTTTTCATTCAAAACTTTCTTGCGTGAATAAAAAAAATGAATTAATTGTGCAGTCGTGTTTAATTATTCCCCGAGGGTTATTCATACCCAAGAGTATCAAAAATTATCCAGATTCTGGATGTAGTAAAATAGCCAAAGTAAATCCTTTGACAATTTAGACTCAGAGCCCGTGGGGTCGCTTGAGCGTTAAACCCCAAAAATTATTTTTCATGTTTAAGTCCGTTCAATTTTTTCCTTTTATGAATTCTCAGACGATACTGGACTTGCGGGAGAAATTAGACATCTCGTGGGCATTTCATCCACTATACGGGATTTACCTATGAACTGTTCTTTTCTTTATTCAAATTTCAGAAATTCTTGAGCGAAGAAGCTGTATTATTGAAATTTCAAAAATACAGCTTCTTTGCTCAAGAATTTCTGAAATTTGAATAAAGAAAAGAACAATTCATAGGTAAATCCCGTGTAGTGAATGAAATGCCCACCAGATGTCTAATTTTTTCCGCAAGTCCAGTATCGTCTGAGAATTCATAAAAGGAAAAAATTAAGCGGACTTATACATGAAAAATAATTTTTGGGGTTCAACGCTCAAGCGACCCCACGGGCTCTGAGTAGGGTTTCTCGATCTAGGGGTAAAGAATCGATTCCATGGATCGAATCGAATCGATGTTTGAAAAATCGATTCAGAATCAGATCGAACGCCAAAAGATCGATTTCTAAAAAATCGAATCGTTATTCTTCATTTGAAAAACTAAAGTTGAAAAAAAAGTAAAAAAAAATGTGGCATTAAATTAATGAGGAAAAAATGTGAAGAAGACCCAGAATTACACCACTGTCCCCTATACTTATTGTGCAAACGGAAAGAATCGGCAATAGTTGCGAGAAACAGAAAATTTTATACAATAAAAGAGTTTTTATTCACTCATGAACTTCTATTATGAACTTTCAAATAAGATAAAACATCTTACATACAAAGTAATTTTTTTTTCATATAAAAAAGTGGACTTTTCTCCATAGTTTCATCATTTTTTCTCTACCAACCATTTGAGTGTCATTCAAGTGCCACCATGGAAATTTGAGTTACTTCAAGAATAACAGCATGGAGATGTGTTCAACACTCAATTAATTATGGTTCTCCGTGACAATGTTGAAACCTGCGAAAAAAGTCTCTCACATGGCACTAAGCTGCCAATTGTTGATAAATATTTCAAAGCAATATTTGCTAACGTAGGAGAGACACCATATTCACGTTGACGTATCCAATAAGCAATTGGATCAACCTTCAGTTAATTTTGTTCCTCAAAATATTGCATCAGATCCTTATGAATTGAATGGATAATTATTAACTCATTAATCGCAAATAAGTGTTGGGACTCAATTCATCAACTTCAAAAAGATCCTGTCAATTCATCTGTAGATAAATGGAGAACAATCTCCTTGAACCTTGTGCATGTTCTGAAATGAATTTAGAAAAATAAGAAAATATCCATTAATTCAGAAATTACTACAGCGCCATTTTAATTAGTTGGGTACATACTTGTTTACGATAGAATTTTCAAAAATATTCTTCATGGTAGTTCGATATTATTACGAAAAAAAAATATGGAACCACGTGAATCAAGGAAGCGTTGAATGAATCGATTCTGTTGGAAAAGAATCGATTCACTCGATTAATCGAACCCACAAAAATCGATCTAGAAAATCGAGAATCGACGACTAAAAGATCGATCTTGATAAAGATCGATCTGAATCGAGAAACTCTAGCTCTGAGTCTCAATTGCCAAAGGATTTACTTTGGCTATTTTACTACATCCAGAATCTGGATAATTTTTGATACTCTTGGGTACGAATAACCCTCGAGGAATGAATAAACACGACTGCACAATTAATTCATTTTTTTTATTCACGCAAGAAAGTTTCAAATAAAAAAAAAAAAACAAATTTCGATTACATGAATTGCAAAAAAAAAATTGATAGAAGAATATAGTTTTTATATTTAAAAAAAACAGAATAAACTATTACTGAAAATAGATTTCATGAAATGAAAAAAAAAATTAAATTCTTGATAGAAGAATACAGCGGATATTCTTAAATAAAGCGAAGAAAATTATTACAAAATATAAATTACATGGATTGAAAAGGAAAGAATTAATTCTTGATGAAAGAATACAGTGTATATCATTGAATACAGCGATGGCGGTTGATGGAAGCCAAGAATTACTCATGAGCGTTCATCCTCTTGAGGCTAGAATTCGACTGCTGGTAATGAATCCAGTGATTCCGGTATTCCTTCCAATCTATCAGAGTTTCACTCCAACCAATATCTCGATCCATTGCATACTAGCACTCATAATTTTAGTATTACGTATACGTAGAATGATTTGAAAACACAGAGAACAAATCCTCCAGTTGGTTAAATTTCAGAAGAATTTTCCATAATCTTGACAGAAGAATAGATGGTAGGCCCTAAAGAAAAATCATACTGGTTGCCAAAAATCAAAAAATACTTGTGAGTTCCCATCTTCTTGAGGTAAGAATTTCATGACTAGTCATGAATATTGTGACTCTTCAATTGATTCAATTATTACTCACGTTTTTTTGAAGTCCTTCTTCCCTTTACACTATAATTTTTCTATAGGAAACACTGTAACTTCTTCAACGTTCTTCGATCTCTTCTACAGAGATAATCAACGATGGAGAGTAATGATATCAATATTGTGTGAATTTCATATTATCATGAGAAAAAACAATCCAGCTTTCCGTACAATTGCATGCTGTCTATATTTAACTACAATTGTTCATTCCGTAGCAAATAGTAGGCTCATCTATATATATATATAAAAGGAAAGTGTTAGTGGGTTTGTCCAGCCTTTTCTCTATAACCACCCACTGTCACCCACAAGGGGTTGTAGTGAAAGATAGCCCGTGGCCTGCACTCTCAAGTAAGGGAGTTTGGCTTCGGTAGGTGGAAGTGGGTGGGTGCGGGTGGCAAAAATGTCTGTTGGGATATTTCCATCCTTCTCCAAAACATTGTATGACTGAGATAGACTCGGGGTTGTGTTGAATGACATGAAGTGTATATATGTGTGAATATTCGAGAAATATCTTTAACATTCTAGAATGTTCTCGGGATTAATTTAGGAACCTTCTAGAATGTTCCAGAAAGTTGCAGAATTCTCAAAAACTTTCTAAAAGGTTCAATAATAATTTGGAGCATTCGGGAAAGTTCGAGAACATCCTAGAATGTTCTAGAAGGTTCGAGAATTTTCTAGAATGTTGTAAAAAGTTCGAAGATATTTGCAATGTTCCAGAAAGTTCCAGAACATACTAGAGTGTTCCAGAAGGTTCAAAAATCTTCTAGAATGTTCAAAAAAGTTCGAAGATATTTGTAATGTTCCAGAAAGTTCCAGAACATACTAGAGTGTTCCAGAAGGTTCAAGAATCTTCTGGAATGTTCCATGAGTTTTGAGAGTCTTTTGCAATGTTCCAGAAAGTTCAAGAACATAATAGAATGTTCCAGAAGGTTCAAGAATTTTCTAAAATGTTCCATAAGTTTTGAGAGTCTTTTGGAATATTCCAGAAAGTTCGAGAACATTCTAGAATGTGTGTGATCCTATTACCATTGAGCGTACGATGTATTTCGACCCGGGCAACGCCGGGTTTCGCAGCTAGTTGGATATAAAAACCTGGTCTCCTTGAAAATATAATGATTGGGCGAAATGTCATAGAGTTTCATTAGGGAAAACATATTTTGGTGACAAACTTTTTTATGACGTGATCCCATTGAATGAAAATACTCTCAATTCAATTCAATATAATCGTGAATTTATATTAATAGTCGTTAATTAATTATTTTTTTCTCATAGCGTTTCCGGTATTACATGATAGACTGGAATATATTTCTCCATGAAAATAATTCTTTGCATACCACATCAAATTTCTTGTAAGGAGAAGATTTTCGCCCCCCATCAGTTTGGATTTTTTAATGATCAGTCCTTATATTCTTAAGGAGATTCTACAATGGCCGCGCCGCAAGCGCAACGCGCGGCAAATGCGCGCGGCATGCTCGAGTTTTTGAAAAATGCCGTACGTCAACAAATGCTCTTTAACTACCAAAAAAAATGATTGGAACCTCAATCGTCGTAGTATCCACGCACTGCCTGCTTAACTTGGTAGATCCGCCGAGGCGATACTGAGACTGTGCAACGTATACTATTGATTAAGAAAATCATATAATTTTCACTGAATCAAAATGAGGTTACGGTTATTTGTTTGACAGTTGAAGAGCATTCGTTGCCGTTCGACATTTTTTCAAAACGTGAGCTTGCTGCACGCATTTGCCGCGCGTTGCGCTTGCGGCGCGGCCATTGTAGAATTTCCTTTAAAAATAATACATACTTCGGCATCAACAGAATCGTACCTTCTACATCAATTTCAGAAAATTTTCGGTCAAATAATTCATCTCTCCATTAAAAAAGAAATAACCTCCATTAACATGTACAAGCGTTCTGTTCAACATTCTTCGATCCAGTACGGAGATCTGGGGCTCAGGAATGCAGAAAATCAGATTCTTCTCGCAAGAACTTCTCTACTCGGACAAATTAGTCCTATTTTCTTGAGCTAATAATTTATAAATATCTATAAAATACAGCAGTTATCATCGCAATTAACAGCTTCCTCATTACCACAGTATTTTTCCAACTTAGCTCAGCTAGTTGATTATTCCTCGAGTTTGATTCCGAATACGTGTAAATTCAACATTTACCTTAATCAGTCACCTTCAACTTCCCCGAGTTAATAAAATTCTTCGGCCAAACTCTTCATGTTTTCGTCCATCTCCTAAAGTACTCGAGTAGAATCCATCCAAATAACTTGTTCTAGCCCCCAATTTCCTTAAACAACTCATCATTCAATTCTTTCAAGTCCAGGATTTCTTTGGGTTGAATTAAATATGATTGGTCGAAATGCGTGGAGATCTTGAGTCAAGAAACTTGATTCTACACAGCGGAACTACTTTTCGTCAGTGAGACTCACCCAAATTCACACTCATATTCAGTGGTCTGTTCCCAAGAAAGTCATTTTCTCAGGAGCAACTCTTTTTTATTCCATTCAATATATTCACAGTCAAGAATATATTTTTATGTTTCTGGTAAATCGATACTTTTTCTCTCAGTGTGGGAAATCCTGTTGACGATTAGGGGAACATGGGACAAAAGGGACGATGGTGGATTCGAGATAGTTCGATCCGAAACGGATGAATAAAGATCTAGACACCGGGCCCTCCATGGAAAGGGTTCTCCGTGCACATGTTAAATATTGATCCTCATTCACCTATCTCTAAAATTGATATATTAAATATTCAAGTATCGAATCTTGCATCTAATTATGAATTCAATGAAAATAATAAGACTTCTTAATATACTCTCGATATTCTACGTGGGAGGAAGCACATAATGACGTCTAAGTACTGCCCAGCTGATTGCCTCACTGAATCGTAGATTTTACGAAATTCTCTTGTCTTCAAAGTCAGAAAAAAAAACATGCTGGAAATATCTGAATTAATTTCAAATTACTCCAAAATACTGGAAGAATCCGTACAATTTTTTTCTATCGAAATCTCCCGATTGGATTTTGAAAAAAAAACTGAAAACCTACCAAAGTTGATTAATTTTTGAGGTCCCACCGTTCACTTTCTTCGATGAAAGTTGAAACCTCGAGATCAAATGTCTCATTAACTATACGGTTGAAAGTTTCTCAATTTTGCACGAAAATCGTTGATAACATAAATCATTATTTCACAACATTTGAAGAAAATCTCCCGATGATTTACAATCCGATAGTACTACCTCAAGGTATTACTATCGCTGAACAACTTAAAATACGGAAAATTTGAAATAATTCAGAGATATTCTTCATATCAGTCCCAAGAATTTTCCCCTATGAAGAGAAAATTTTCTGACTTGTAGAATTCGAGATATTTCATTTCAAAATTCTCATTTTCCCCATAAGAACCCGTGTAAATTGAGTCGCGCTTTGTACGTGTATACAACCGCTCTGTATGTGTATACAACTGCAGAATGATTCTCAAGTATGCGCGTATACGTATACGACGGATGTTAATCTGTGCAGGCAGGACCGTATCAAAATTTTCAAAAACGATTCTTTAAAAAAAAATTAAAGATTAGTAGATATAATTGTTTTGATTAAATTATGCTTTCATATAAAAGTAAGAAATATATTGAGGCTGAATAGCATTATAGATTGAACAATTTCTACCTCCTTTAGTTTTTCCAAATAATTTTCTTCTAACCTCCCTCGCCCTCACTCTTACTGGCGACTTGAGCGATAGTAATACTTTAAGTTGGAATGTTAGTGATAGAAACTTTTGATAGGAGCGATTTTCTGATAATTCGAGAATTTCGATGGAATTATTGAAAGAATTCTTCTTCATAAAAATGAGGAATGACCAAAGACTTAATGTTCCTCCTCTTTAACCCGAAAATGAAAACAATATTTTTCTACATGGCACAATTCAAGTACCAAAAACAGAAGGTCTTCTCACTCATTAAACATTACGCAATTTTCAAGTATCTACATAGCTCAAAAAACCGTTGAAAGAATAAACATGAAACGTTTATTCTCATTCATTTTTTGAAACATAATTGCGTGGGTTGGAAACAATGACGACAAATCTGTAAATCATTCTCGCCAATTCATGATGATTGAAAGAACAAAAAGAAACTGCAAATATTTTGGTAATTCAACATCACCCAATGACTATGTTTTTGAATGAAATTAAAGTAACACTGGTTAACATGAGAAGCTATGCAACTGACTCGTCATTTATTGTTTTATCATCAACATCAGCACTCGATTAAATTTTCTGCATTGTCACTTGTGTAATTCAGTGGTGGCGTGATAAAGTGAGTAAAAATAGAATCACGAAATTGGCTCGCTGATTCAACAAATTCAAAAATATAGAAAAAAAAAACCAATTCAAAGTCTTTTTCTGATCCTATTCTAAAAAGTTCATACACGTTAAATGTAACGCTAAAACTGTTACGTCTATTCCTCATTTCTCTTTGGTTGATCAAAAACAATAGAAATGAAGAATACAATAATTTCTCGAAGTAATTAACGATCATTCGTAATAGTTTTCAATTTAACTCGAAGGATAATCATCGAAAAAATTGAGAAAATAAATTGTAATGAAAAAGTCAAGAGATCATCTTCCGTGCGCGAGAGCGCGCGATCGGTCTCGTATTTAAGAAGAGTCATTTGAATAAACTCAATATCTTTTTGTTTATCTTCAAGAAAAATCGATAATCAAAACCAATATTTTCCAGCAATGAATTATTTTAAATCAATACATATAACTGATTCAAAAAGTGTTGGCCGGATCTGGAAAATTATGAAATAATTTACATGCCCAAGCAACTGCGTTCGGTGGACACGTGAGTGTAAAAAGAAAGAGAAAGACAGATAGAAAGATAAGGCTTGTCAGCTCGTAAAATAGCGTGAGAGGCTGTTTGCACCAAACGGGTCCTAACGGAGTGTCTACATTTCTGCCATGAAAGAGGATGGAATCATGCCCAGCATCCGAGTGAAGCACTCATCTTAACCGTTTTCTTTCTCCTCCTTTTTACTTTACTTTTATTTCCTTTTTATTCTTCTGGCTTCAACCTTGTACTCCATTCACGGTATCTCGTGTATCCTCACGCTCTCCCGTGTGTGTTACCCACGTGTACACACGGATAAATGCATCACTAGTGAAATCAATTGAATAGCATTTCCTTATGTATGGTTATGACAAATTTCATGATTCCGTTTCCAAATTGAGCATTTGGAGATTACTTTAGAGGTGATTCCTCTAAAAATCGGGCGAGAATTCCTTCAACCTATCGAGAATGCAATAATATGATGGGAAACAGTAAATCACTCTAGGTCTTTGTAAAGACATAATCGGCTTAATATCAGAAGTGGATAATTTTCACTCAGTATCTGTGTTATTCCAATTGTTTTCCATCTCTACATTCTCTGGGGATCTTGTTCCTGAATTCATGATAGGGAAGGTCTAGAGAAGGAGCAAATTGTTCAGCAGCTAGTGGATATGATAAGGCACTTGTATGATTACTAAATAACTGCCTATCTGTTAATTTGAATTTCATACATTTACATTTCTATATCGCAAACTAAGCACCCAGATGCGGTGGTTATTTCATTGGAAGGAGAACACTTGATTTTTCTATTTTATTTACGGATTATGAGCGGCATTTTCTCACTGTAAATATTAGTAAAATCATTTCTGGATTTTAATTTTCTTCATTTCTTCCAGTGTTTCATGGTAATACATTAAGTTTTTTTGGTATTGTTCACTAAACAAGTATGAAATGGCATATTTTCGTAGAATTATCGATAATAAATCAGAATTATGGGAGAAATTCATACATTAATCATTTTTATTTTTATATAAAGGAAAAGAAGACTCGCAATCAAATCATTCAAATTTAATTGACGAAAAACACTTGATATTTTTCCTTTCAGCTTCAAAGAATAATACTACGTTTTTTTCAGTCCAGTTCGATGACTCTTTGAGTAGTTAACCGTATCACTTAAATGTATATATACGTATACCAATAACCGGGTGAACGTGTACAACCAACGTAGGAGTATTCATCGTGAGTGGTATGCACTCGTGCTAATTCCACAAAGAATGTGATTCTCATATTGAAAAAAAAAGAAATATATATATATATATATATATATAAAAGGCTGGGAGGAAAGTGGGAGACTCAGAGAGTTGAAGTGAACCTGCATTCAAGAATTATTACGTAATCAGTATTCTCAGTTGAATAATTTAAGTATCGCATTAACAAAAAAAAAGAATAATAAACCGTAAATTTTTTCTCAATGACAAAATTAATAATTTCTTTAAAAAAAAAATGCAATTCACATTAATTTGAATTATATAATACATCTGGTATGCAATTCATTAAGACAAGTACCGCTAACTTTTCCAGGATGAACTCGACTCTTTTAATTCAAAACACGAAAACCACTTTTGTGCATACGCCTTTCTCAACGTGATTGTATGTAGTTTATGTGCGAAATAGACGGGAAAGAGGGAGGAATTCAGTAATGAGTGAATTAAAAAGTATATTTTCGAAAAAAACGAAATGATATCACGTAAATTGCAGTTAAGTTATTTATCAAATATGAAGAAATCCACTTTTTATTCCTCATTTTCTCTATTATTTAATTTTAAAAATTAGTTCAATTCGATGACAAATTTTTAATAAACAAAGACATTAATTAAATCTTTGACTACCTATCTCTTATCATGTTTATAAAATGACAACAAGGGTTATCATTATAAGCTGGCGCATTATTGACCTACTTCAACGTTGAAAAAGACGTTGAACGTTATATTTTATAATTATTATCGTTTAATGTATTTCCTTAGAGCACAACCCGTTTTCGTAGCGTCTCTTTCATCTAATTTCTTACTCCATTTTTATTTCAATTTCTTTCATATTTACAGAAAGCGTTGATTTTCATTTTTCCGGAGTGCGACCTTGATGAACGGTGCAAAAGCGATCAAACGGCATTCTAAACATCGTTTTAAACTGCGGTATACGGCTTTATGTTTTCAAAACTACCGCACTGGTTAACCAGATGAAAAATTATTAATGTATAGCGTATTTGTAAATGCTGAATTGTATTGCAAATTTATAAGGATATTGCACGGTAATTTTCATGACATTTTCCAACTTTGCAAAAGACATTCTGCATTATTTATGGAATAGAATAATTGACATAGTCAGAGTGGAGAAAAATTTTTTGTTTCAAATTCATTTATCATCATTATTTTTCTGAGGTTTTAATTTTTTTTCCTGGGGTTGCTTTTTCTACTCTCTTTCTTCCTTCATCAAGCTACTGTAAACTTAGACCCCCAGTTGGATTGAATTACTCAGTGTCTTATTATTAGAATTCAAGGACTCTTACGAATCATCACTTCTGCACAGTTTTATTGAAATAAGGAAATTCATAATCAGGATTTTATTGACAATTATGTTTATGGGGAATTTAATTCTTTATAAATAAAAATTTTACGATTTCTTTTGTTCATAGGTAAGATTAGAGAGCATCGGTGCTGAGGACATTGTTGATGGTAATCCAAGGCTCATACTTGGTCTTATATGGACGATTATTCTACGATTTCAAATACAAGAGATTGAGATTGATGTTGATGAGGAAAATGAGAGTAGCGAGAAAAAATCAGCCAAGGATGCATTGTTACTTTGGTGCCAGAGAAAGACTAATGGATATCCAGAAGTCAATATACAAGACTTTACTGGTAAGTTTATGATTATCACTAGTTCCTTTGATTTTCTGGTCCGAAAATAGGATAAAACGTTTTTTTTCTGTACACTGGGACGAAAGTGAGACTTTCGGCCCTCGCTGCGCTCGGGCGTAAGCTCACTTCTGTCCCAGTGTGCAGAAAAATCGTATACTCACCTTGGGCAGTAAGTAAGAAAGCCTCAGAGCACATGTTTGTTGACCTCGGCTTCGCCTCGGCCAACAATTACATGTGCTTTGAGACATTTCTTACATTACTGCCCTAGGCATGTAATATACTATTTTGTCATGATTGTTTTGTAGAATCTTTCGAAAATTCAGCGAGATAACTAAATATTGGTGGCAAGAGTTTTTTGTAGCTCTAATATCGGAATCCTATCCTCTCTATTCTTCTCGACAAAAAAGGTTCTCACAAGAATTTCAGTATATTAATTTAAAAAAAAAAAAAATTCATTATTTCTCTCCCAATTTCCAAAATCTACTTGAAAAATAAAGACCAAAAAGAATAGCCTAAGGAAAAAGTGGGGTAGAATAGACATTCAAATAGAACGGTTTGAGATAGTATTTTTTTCAATAATTCTATTGAAAAGCTGGAGAAATTTCCGGTGAAAATCATGTATCAGAAGTTATTTTCAGAAATTTGTCGAAAATTATATTTTTTTGTCATGGTTAGATATTTTCATTTTGGGGAAAATCAACTTTTGTGAGAATATCTCTGGTTCTCTTGGGTGTAGCATAAAAATGCCGAATGCAGGTAAAAGGTAAGATTATTCGCCATCAAATTTTGTGGTTGTGGAAGAAAAACTGCTTTTCGAGATTCTTCTAAGCCATTTTATGAAAATCAGTTTTCCCCCTATAAGTGCTTCGAAAATCAATTTTTTCTTCTCACAACCACATAAATCGATGGCGAATGATCTCTTATTCCTCGAATAAAAATCATTTATTCTTTTCGATTGTCAAAAGGATCCTGGCGAAGTGGTCTCGGTTTCAACGCCCTAATCCACGCCCACCGTCCAGACCTTGTCAACTGGTCTGAACTACAGCAGGGTAAACACATTGACAATCTGAATTATGCGTTCGACGTTGCTAATTCAGAGCTCGGTATACCACGTCTCCTCGATGCTGAGGACGTTGATACAGCCAGACCAGATGAGAAATCAATAATAACTTACGTTGCTTCCTATTACCACACATTTGCACGTATGAAGAATGAAATTAAAAGTGGCAAAAGAATAGCAAATATAGTTGGGCAAATGATGGACGCTGACAAAATGAAAATACTCTACGAGAAATTAACTGCGAATTTATTGCAATGGATTAAACTCAAAATAAGTGTTTTGGAAAATCGTAATTTTCCAAACTCATTGGAGGGTATACAGCGTGAATTATTGTCATTCAAACAGTATCGTACAGTTGAAAAACCACCAAAGTATAAAGAACGTTCAGAAATTGAAGCACTGTATTTTCACATTAATACCCAATTGAAATCACTAAATCAGCCTGCATTTATACCGCAGGAGGGACAATTGGTGCAGGACATTGAGAGAAATTGGGTTGAATTAGAGCGTGCTGAGCATCGTCGCGAAGTTGCCCTACGAACTGAATTACTCCGTCAAGAGAGGCTCGAGCAATTGAATTATAAATTTGAAAAGAAAAGTGTGCTTCGCGAGGGCTACTTGAAGGAAATGATACAGGTGTTATCTGACCCAAGATATGGCAGCAACTTGGCGCAGGTCGATGCAACTGTCAAGAAGCACGAGGCAATAAGTGCAGATATATTGGCGCGTGAGGAGAGATTCCATGATTTAACAAATATGTCTGACGAGCTGGTCAGAGAGAACTACCACGGATTGGAGCGTGTACGTTCGCGGGAACAGGAGGTGCTAGAACGATGGAAAGAATTGCTATCGCTTCTTGACAATCACAAGCTAAATTTATCAGCATTGTCCTCTTTGATGACACTGATGAGAGAAATTGATACGACACTGGCAACAATACAGGAATTACAATTAAATTTTCAAAGTACTGATGTAGGACCACATTTACTTGGTGTCGAGGATTTACTGCAGAAACACAGTTTACAGGAATTACAGGTAACAGCACTCGGTGAAACACAGAGGAGACTCGGTAGACAAGCTGGACAACACTTGTCACAGCCATTGAGTAAAGAAGCGCCATTGTTACAAAAAAAACTCGATATATTGAACAAAACGTACGATGAACTAGTGGAAAATAGTAAAGAGAGAAAGGGACGGTTGGAGGATGCTAGGAATTTTTTCCACTTCTTGCAAGATCATGAGGATGAAGAATCATGGCTAGTTGAGAAACAGCGTATTTGTAAAGCTGGTATATCAGCTAAAGATTTACGTGCTGTTATATCACTGCAACAAAAGCATAAAGTACTGCAGGATGAGATGAAAGTACGAAGGCCAAAATCCGAGCAATTGTGTAGTGCTGGAAAGAAATTAATTGCTGATAAACATCCATCGTCGATGGAGATTAAAAATCGCATTGAATCGCTGCAAGATAATTGGAGGGTACTCGAGGAATTAGCAGCACTAAGAAAGAAACAATTGGACGATGCTGCTGAGGCATTTCAGTACTACACAGATGCCAATGAGGCAGATTCATGGATGAACGAAAAAATGGCACTCGTTGCTTCTGAAGATTATGGAGTCGATGAACCAAGTGCACAGGCATTGCTGCAGAGGCACAAGGATCTTGAGGGCGAGCTCAATGCTTACAAGGGCGATGTGCAGTCATTGAATTGTCAGGCTGATAAATTAATTCGTGCTGGTATATCAACTCTCGAATTGTCAGCTGATCCTGGGCCAGTTGCCGAGTTAGAACAGGAGGAATGGAGCAAAGAAGTTAGGCTTGTACCACAGGACGAATGGGTTGATGAAATAATTGAACGTATTGAACCAAAAACAATACTTGAGGATCGTTTAGTACCTCAGGTCAAGAGTTTATATCCATTTAGTGGACAAGGTATGCACATGGCTAAAGGTGAAGTCATGTTTTTAATCAATAAAACCAATCCTGATTGGTGGAATATCAGAAAAATTGATGGAACTGATGGGTTTGTACCAGCAAATTATGTACGTGAAATTGAGCCAAAAGTTATTCAAGTACAGGTAAAAAGGCCTGAGAAAGTACGTGTTACTCAGCGTGTTAAGAAGACTAAAATGGTCAATCAAGTTATACCAGTTAGAAGAGTTAAATCAATAAAGTCAACAGTTAAACCGATTAAACGTAAAACTGTTAATGACAGTGATGATGTTGCAAAGAGGCAGAAGAAAATTAATGATACGTACAATGAATTGTGCCAATTGGCAACAAAACGTCATGCACTGTTGGAGGATTCAATAAGATTGTATGGGTTTTATCGTGAATGCGATGATTTTGAAAAATGGATTAAGGACAAAGAAAAAATGCTGCGCGCTGATGATTCGAGGGACAATGTTGAAACAGCCAAGAGAAAGTATGAGAAGTTTTTAACCGATTTATCAGCATCTGGTAAACGTGTGGAGGCTATTGATGCTGCCGTTGATGATTTTGTTAAACAGGGACACGGCCAATTGGACCAAGTTAAAGCAAGACAGAGACACATACATCAACTTTGGGATCACTTGAATTGGTTGAAAGCACAGAAAGAGAAGAGCCTTGAGGGTGCATCGAGTGTTGAATTATTTAATAGAACATGCGATGAGGCACACGATTGGATGCTCGAAAAAATAACGCAGCTTGATACTGCTGAATTAGGACCGGATTTGAAAACAGTACAGGCATTACAACGTAGGCATCAGCATTTGGAGAGAGAGTTGGCGCCGGTTGAGGAAAAAGTTAGAAAAGTGAATCTACTTGCTAACAGTGTGAAGAGTTCGTATCCAAATGAGCATGAGAATGTCAATTCCAGGCAGAATGAGATCAAAGAATTGTGGAACAAAGTGCAAAGTAAAGCTAAAGAACGTAGATCAAGATTGGAGGATGCTGTTGGACAACAGATATTCATGAATAGCTCGAAGAGTTTAATTAATTGGGCCAGTGATGTTCAGGATTCAATGAAGGCTGAGGAATCAGTGCGTGACGTTGAAACTGCTGAAAAATTGCAGAAACACCACACTGAGCTTGGTGAGGATATTAAAACACGTGACGATGAATTTCGTGAAGTTGAAGATTTAGGAAATCAATTGTTGCATAGAAATCCTGCTTTGAATGACGTACGTGAACGTTTAGATAAAATTCATGGTCTTTATCAGGCTGTTTGCTCTGATTGGAACGCGAAAGAGGAGTGGCTACGTCAATGTTTGGAATTGCAACAATTTAATCGTGAGGCCGATCAGATTGAGGCAACAACGAGTTCCCACGAAGTATTTCTTGAATTTACGAATCTCGGTGAGTCACTTGATGATGTTGAGGCGCTACTCAAGCAGCATGAGAAATTCGAAAATACACTGCATGCACAGGATGAGAGGCTGAAGGCATTCAGTGATACGGCTGATCGATTGATTAGCCAAAATCATTATGACAAGAATTATATTAATGAGAAGAGGAATCAGGTATTGGCGAGACGTGCGGCTGTTAAGGATGCTGCTCTAGCACGTCGTACTGCGCTGAAAGCATCAGAGCACTATCAACAATTCTGCGCTGAAGTTGATGACTTGAGAGATTGGCTTGGAGATAAGATGAAGGTTGCATCTGATGAGAGCTACAGAGATTTGAATAATCTTGAGAGGAAATTGCAGAAACATGAGGCATTTGAACGTGAGTTGAGGGCCAATGAGGGACAACTGCGGGCTGTTAATAAAGCTGGTAAAGCGTTGATATCAGAGCAAAATTATCGGTCAAATGATGTTGGTGATACGCTCGAGGATCTTAATAATCAATGGAGTCAACTTGTTGCTTTGTCATTGGAGAAAGGCAGGAGATTGAGGCAAGCTGCTTCACAGCATGGGTATAACAGGACGATGGAGGATGCGAGATTGAAATTAGAGGAAATTGAGAATTCATTGCAGAGCAAGCAAGTTGGTAATGATTTGAGGAGTTGCAAGGAATTACTTAAGAAACATCAGGTGTTGGAGACTGATATGTGTCAGTGGGAGCAGAAAGTCGATGATTTAGTGGCAATGGGCGAGGAAATGGCCCATGAGGGACACTTTGATGCACCTAATATTTTGAAAACCAGCCAGGCTACACAGAAGAAGTTCCGGAGTCTCAAAGAACCAGCTGGGAAGCGGCGTGACGCACTGGAAGAGAGTCTACGATTTCATAAATTCGGATTTGAGCTTGATGCGGAATTGCAATGGATTAAGGATCATTTGCCACAGGCATCATCGACGACACTTGGGCAAAATCTTCACCAGGCACAGATGCTTCACAAGAAGCACAAGAAATTGGAGGCGGAGATTGTTGGACATCAGCCGATGATTGATAGAGCACTGGCAACTGGTCAATCGCTTATTGATCAAGCTCATCCTGAAAGAAAAAAGGTAAAATACTTCTTTGTCCTGTTTTCCGTAGATGAAAATTGAAGATAAATGTGTTTAGCACATTTTATGCACATAAGATGAATATATTAGTAAGAGAAATTTCTGCACAGCTGGACCACAATCGAGGTGCTGTTGTCTGCGGAGGTAAGACTTGGATAGCATGAAGGAGTTGTAACACTGATGTTTTTTCTTAATTAGGTTTCTTAATGTTTCAGCTTCATTAACAATATTTTCAATGTTTTCAGTGATGAATTGGTAGAACTATTCCTAATTCCATTTTTATTTAATTAATTGTTTCATCACGTTCAACAATTGTAACGTTCCGGATGAGCACAAGTTTAATATTCATTCACTGCTTGAATCATTTTTTTTCCAGATGAAATAATAATAATAATATTGCATGTGTGCAATACAATGTTGTAAACTGAAATTTTATGGACAGAATTCTCACTTATTGACTATAAATTGTCAATAAGAATTTGTGAATATTTCAGATCGAGGAACTCTGCGAGGAATTGGATGATGCTTGGCAGGATTTGCAGGAAAAAGCAGGTGAACGTAGTCGTGCCCTTGATTTATCTCTGCGTGCACAAGAATTTTTCTTCGAAGCTGGTGAAGTCGAGAGTTGGCTGAGTGAGAAGAATGATGTACTGAATTCAACGGATTATGGAAGAGATCGCGATGCTGCAACGAAACTATTAACAAAACACAAAGCAGTTGAATTAGAATTGGATACTTACAATGGTATTGTTATGGAAATGGGACATACAGCTGCTGCTATGATTAACGCTAAACATCCTGATAGCAAAGCGATCGCTAATAAACAACAGGCAATCGCTCAGCAGATGAGAGCACTACAGAGATTAGCGACAACGAGACAACAGAGATTGATGGAGAGTATGTACCGACACGAGTATTTTCTGGAGAGTCGAGAATTGGAGCAGTGGATAAAAGAACAAGAGCAGGCAGCTGCATCTGAGGATTATGGACAGGATTACGAGCATTTGCTGATATTACAAGCTAAATTCAATGATTTCAAGCACAGAATTGAAGCTGGCTCAGAGAGATTCAATCAGTGCGAGGAATTGGCTAAAAAATTGATAACGAATGAGAGTCCATACATTCAGGATATCGAGAACCGTCAGGAACAGCTTGGGTAAGTTCAATTCGATTTATCACTGATTCTTTTAGTTTATTCTTCTCTGAACAATAATTAACTTATTGAGGATGATTTTTCTCTAAGCATGATGTCTTTTTTTTTCTTTGTAACTGATACTTTCTGTTAATAGAAAACTAATTCATGGAATTGTTGAGTAGATTTTAGAGGATTATTAGCTTTGAATCTGAGTAGAATTTCAATTATTTTTCCAAGCCGTTTTGGCTCAGCTTACTAACACTTTACACTTTTATTATTCTTTTTATTTTTATCAAATCTGTATAGAGATCATGAGGATGATCCTGTTGCTCAGGTTCTGGTGCTACATCGGCACATGGGGTGAGTGCATCCGAAAGAAGCTATGAAAAATTAAATAGATTAGAACTTGTTTTCCTTTTATGCTGTGCTTACCATTTCTCTGCATGTTCAGCATGATTTCCTGGAATTCAACATGTAAATACATTTTTCTTCTACTAATATTCTTGAAAATTTTGCAGTGAATCCTGGCAGCATCTCCTGGGCTTGATACGTCATCGTGAACAGCGCCTCCAGGCAGCTGGTGAAATCCACAGATTTCATCGTGATGTTGCTGAGGCACTATCAAGAATTCAAGAAAAAGAGGCAGCACTACCTGAAGATCTTGGGCGTGATCTGAACTCAGTACTGGCATTGATAAGACGTCATGAGGGTTTCGAGAATGATTTGGTCGCACTTGAGGCACAATTGCAAGTACTGGTTGAGGATGCATCAAGACTTCAAGCACTTTATCCTGGTAACAATGCAGCACACATTGATCAACAGCAGCAAATTGTCTTAGCTAATTGGGAAGAGTTGAAGGAAAAATCAGCCCACAGGAGGGATCAACTGCAGGCAAGCTGTGATTTACAAAGATTCTTGACGCAAGTACGTGATTTGATGAATTGGGCAGCTGGTCTACGTGCTGCATTGTCAACTGAGGATAAAGTACGTGATGCTGCGAGTGCACAAATATTGAAAGCCGAGCATGAAGCATTAAAAGGTGAAATTGAAGCGAGGGAAGATAGCTTCAGTGCTGTTTTGGATTTGGGTGAGGCTATGGTACAAACTGGTCATTATGCAGCACCAGAAGTCGAAGAAAAGTGTAATCAATTGTTGGATGAGAGACAAAAGCTTCATACAGCATGGCAGCAGAAGAAAGTTCATCTGGATCAATTGATTGATCTGCACTTCTTCCTGAGAGATGCAAAGCAACTTGATAATTTATCAGCTACACAAGAGGCAGCTCTGAGCAATGATAATTTTGGCGTTTCTGTTGAAGAAGTGGATGGACAAATGAAGAAGCACAATGAATTTGAGAAGCTTCTAGTCACACAGGATGAAAAGTTAATGGCTCTGCAGGAGCATGGTGATAAATTGTTGGCACAAAATCACTTCGATTCAACAACAATAGCACAAAGACTCAAGGAGGTATCAGAGAAACGGGCTAGAGTGAGAGATCTTTGTAATGCAAGAAAACAGAGATTATCTGCTAGTCTTTTGCATGCACAATTTGTGAGAGATGTTGGTGAAGCAGAATCATGGATTGGTGAGAAACAGAAGAAGCTTGAGGCTGAGGCATCGAAAGGTGAAGTCTCAAGTTTGGAGGATAAAATTAAAAAATTGCAGAAACATCAAGCATTCCAAGCTGAATTGGCAGCAAATCAGAGTAGAATCGAGGAAATACGTGCTAAAGGTGAACAGTTGCTGGCTCAAAAACATCCATCGAGCAGTGAAATTCGTGCGCAGTTGGATCAATTACATGCAGCATGGAGGAAGCTCCTCCTTGTATCTGGTAATCGTGGAAGAGGACTTGAAGAAGCGCAGGATATCCTTGAATTTAATAATCAAGTCGAAAAAATAGAGGCATGGATAAGGGATAAGGAGATGATGGTACAGGCTGGTGATACTGGTAATGATTACGAGCACTGTTTGAGTCTACAGAGGAAGCTTGATGATGTTGACAGTGACATGAGAGTCGATGATACGAGAATCAAGTCAATAAATGCACTTGCTGATAAATTGATTACACAGGGCCACGATGATGAGTCAAAACCAATTCAACAACGCAGAGACAACGTTAATAACAAGTGGAAGGGTCTTCAGGGTGCCCTGAGTGCTTACAGAAATATTCTTGCTGGTGCCCTCGAGATTCACTTGTTCAATCGTGATATAGATGACACAAGTCAGCGTGTAATTGAAAAATCACTTGTGATGAATACACAGGATGTTGGAAAGGATCTGGCAGCTGTTGAGCAATTGCAGAGAAAGCAAGAAACTATGGAACGTGATATGACAGCAATCGAGGGAAAATTGAAAGAGCATCAAGCAGAGGCTAGAGAACTATCACGTAAATATCCTGAGAATGCTGAAAAAATTAACTCGATGCTTCATAATTTACAATCAAATTGGGATGACTTGCAGCACTTGACCAAGCACAGACGTGATGCATTGAATCAGGCATATACACTACATAAATTTCTGGCTGATCTACATGAAGTTGAGATATGGGTTAATGATACTATCAAGAGAATGAATGAATCGGAACCACCAACAACGATATCAGAGGCTGAGGCACTCGTCGAACTGCATCAAGAGAGAAAAGCTGAGATTGACGGACGTCAGGATGCTATTAAGATCTTGAGTGAACATGGTAAAAAATTAGTGTCTATCCATCCTGATATTGAAGAGAGTTTGGAACATTTGGAAGAACTGAGAACTGGTCTGATTGATGCGTGGATTGTGAGAAGAGAGAAATTGATGCAGGCGTATCATTTACAGCAGTTCAAAGAACAGGCTGATCAGGCTGACAGTTGGTTGGCGAATAAAGAAGCATTCCTCAACAACGACGATCTTGGTGAATCGTTGTCAGGTGTTGAGACACTCATCAGAAAACATGGAGAATTCGAGAAAATGCTGACATCTCAACTGGGTAGAATTGATGAATTGGAGGCATTCGCTAATGAAATATTGTCTGAGAATCCATCGGATGCTGGTATAATTAAGCGGAGATTGACAACAGTATGTACTAGGAGGGACAGATTGAAGAATAATGCATCGGCGAGGATGAAGAAGCTAGTTGAGAGCAGGCAGTTGCATCAATTCCTACGTAATATTTATGAAGTCGAGGGCTGGCTGCATCAGAAGCAACAGGTTGCCGGCGATGAAAATTATCGTGAGCCAACGAATTTACAGAGTAAAATACAGAAGCATGTGGCATTTGAGGGGGAATTAATGGCTAATCGTGGAAGAATCGCTGGTATCATGAGCGAAGGTGAATCACTCATTGAAAACAATCATTATGCAATGAAAGAAATACAGGATAGACTAGAAGATTTAGAATCTGAATGGAGAGTTCTTCAGCAAACTAGTGAACTCAAAAAGAATCGATTGAATGATGCTTATCAGGCACTTCTTTTTGGTAGGACATTGGATGAATTTGAGACTTGGATGGATGAGATTGAGATGCAGCTGCAGTCGGAGGATCATGGAAAGGATTTATCGAGTGTTGCTAATTTATTGAAGAGGCATACGAATCTCGAGAATGATGTGCTTGGACATAATGAGGCATGTGAATCGATCAAAGAGACTGCCACTAGTTTTCAGAAAACAAAACACTTTATGTGCCATGAGATACAGGAGAGAGCACAAGCCAGTATCAGTCGTTATCACAGCCTCCAAGAGCCAATGCAAATCAGGCGGGATAATTTGGAGGATGCCAAGTTGTTGCATCAATTCTTGAGAGATGTGGAGGATGAGTTACATTGGTTAACGGAGAAGGAGCCATTAGCCGCTAGCAGTGATCTTGGTAGCTCGTTGATGACTGTACAGAGACTGCAGAAAAAGCATCAGGGTCTCGAGGCTGAATTAATATCAAGAGAGCCTGTTGTTGCATCACTGGCTGGACGTGCTGCTGGTATGGTGAGGAGTGGACATTTTGCATCCGATAAAATTGAAGCAGCTGGACAAGAATTGCACAAGAAACTGTCGCACCTTAGGGATGTTGCTAGTATACGTAAATTGAGATTATTGGATGCGGTTGAATCACAAATGTTCTATGCTGAAGCTGCTGAGGCTGAGCAATGGATCAAAGAAAAATATCCCCAAATAACATCAGTTGATTATGGTAAAGATGAAGATTCAGTTCAATCATTGTTGAAGAAACTTGAGGGGCTTGATCGTGATTTATCGTCGTTCGAGAGTACTGTGGAGAATTTAAAAAAATTGTCAGCTGGATTGATCAACAGACATCATTTCGATAGCAAGAATATTGCAGCTAAACAGAATGAAATTGAACAAAAGTTCACGGAGTTGAATAAATTAAAGGATTTGCGACTTCACAGACTCTTGGAGAGTGAGAAATCATTCAAATTTGTTAGACAGGCTGATGAAGTGATCGAATGGATTGGAGATCAGACAACAGTTGCAGCCTCGGAGGATTATGGCAGAGATGTTGAGCATGTTGAGTTATTGATACAGATATTTGAGAATTTTTTGGCAGGCTTAACAACAAGCGAGAGTCGTATATCGGCAGTAATTGATGCTGGTGAAAAATTGATTGAGGAAAAGAATCCAGAGGCTGCCAAAATACGTAGTAAAATTGATGAGACAAAGCAGCAGTGGGATGATCTGAAAGAATTGGCACATGCAAGACAGGATGCCCTTGCTGGTGCCAAACAAGTGCATATGTTTGATCGTACTGCTGATGAGACAATAGCCTGGATACAGGAAAAAGAAGCTAACTTGAGTTCTGATGGTTATGGTCATGATTTGGAGACAATACAAGCGTTAGTTAGAAAACATCAGGGCTTTGAGACTGATTTAGCTGCTGTCAAAGAGCAAGTTGAATCGGTGATGGCAGAGGCATCGAGACTAGCTGAATTATTTCCAGATGCTAGAGAACACATCGCTGTTAAACATGAGGAGGCTGATGAAGCATGGAATGATCTACTGGAAAAAACAGCACAGAGGCGTAGTAAATTAGCACAAGCCGAACAATTGGAGGCTTACTTCGATGAGTACAGAGATTTGGCATTCTGGATAAATGAAATGGTAGCTAAAGTAACAGCACCCGAATTAGCACGTGATGTGCCTGGTGCTGAGATACTAATATCGAGGCACAGTGAATCCAAAGCTGAAATTGATTCACGTCAGGATGCATTCAGTAAGTTCTACCGTGTTGGGCATGGACTGATAGAGCAGGGACACTTCTTAGCAAAGGAAATCCAAGAGAAGATATCAGTCCTCGAGCAGAGAAAACAAATCCTAACAGACACTTGGGAACAAAGGCGTTTAATTTACGAACAAAATCTCGATACGCAAATGTTTAAACGTGAGGCAGAGACATTGGAGAATTGGATTGTCAGCAGGGAGCCAATGCTCAATGATGGTAATCTCGGTGAAACAATTCCTCAAGTTGAGGATTTGATACGTAAACATGAGGACTTTGAGAAGACGATTGAAGCACAGGAGGAGAAATTTGAGGCACTCAAAAGAATTACCATGCTGGAGCATGCTTTTCAAAAACAACAGGAAGCTGAATTGGCAGCAAGACATGCTGAGAAAGAGCGTATCGAGCGGGCTAGACTTGAGGAGAGGAAGAGAAAAGAAGTGCAGAGGATAACTGAAGAGAGAAAGAGGGAAGAGGAGCGCAGGAGATTGCAGGACAGTCCACATCACAGACAACACGATGAAATAAACGGTATGAATGAAGAGCACGAGTCGGTCAACAGATTATCGCCATTAAAAAATTCTTCTGCAGTACAAGAAGCGGTTGATGTTAGTGGCACGAAATCTCATGGTTTTTCACACGTATTCGGTGATAGGTTGAAACGTACGACCCCGGATATCAAGAGAGCTGAGAGCATGAAAGTTGATACGAAGAAACCAAAAAGAACGCCGAGTTTTACAACACGTAGACGTACACAGAGCTTCAGGAAGCATCAAAAAATGGAGAATATGGATCCACTGAGTCCAGTTGAGCTACAGGGTCTACTAGAGCGTAAGCACGAGCTCCAGAGTGGCGGAAAAAAAGCGGCAGTTAGATCATGGAAGCAGTACTTCACTGTTTTATGTGGGCAATTACTCTGTTTCTTCAAGGATTATAGTGATTTTTCATTGAGCAAAGCAGCAACAGGACCGATAACGATATTCAATGCAACATGTGAGAAAGCGGATGATTACACGAAACGTAAACATGTTTTCCGGTTAAAATGTCCTGATGGCTCTGAATTCTTATTCCTCGCTGCTAATGAACAAGAAATGGAGGATTGGGTTAATAAAATTTCATTTCATGCCAAATTACCGCCCAATTTACAATTATTGAGATACGATGAAATACAAAAGGACGGGGCTGATAGAGTACAGAATCAGACACCTGATATTACTGGTCATGATAATGTTTCGACGTCGAGTAGTCGTGCATCAACACCAGAATTGGAGAGACAGAATTCAGTTATTCGTCGTGATATACCTGATAATTCTACAAGTGTACAAGTTGAATTTTTGCAGAAGCACAGGCAAAATCAACAGATGAGAGACCCGAAAACCCAAGAGTTCGTGCAGCAATCAAGATTACCAGAGTCACAGACACAAACAGAATTCCTCCATAAACACAGGCAGCAGCAGCTCCTGGCACAACAAATGCTTCAGCAAGAACAATTAGGGATCCACAGGGATTATCAAATTCAACCAAGTGAAAAACCACCGATTCCACCGAGAGGAGCACCACCACCAGTTCCAGTAAGGTCACCAAACTCTGAGAATGTCATACAAATAAGGAGGAACGACGTGGAGCACCATCTGGTACATAATAGACCGCAATCATTCCAGCAGAGAAGTGCAACGCTTAATTACAATGGATCTGGTCAACACCCAGCCAATGATAATTGGCAGAGACAGAGTAACATCGATTTTACATCGCCTCAAGGTAAATTTTGATTATTTCAATTTTAATAAGTACTTGTCCAACGATATTTAACAATTCAAAAATATAAGATCGAGGAAAGAAAACTATTCAATCCAATGATTTCCGTAGAAGTAGCACCTCCCCTGCCATCAAGTGCTCCGCCACCTCCCAGGATGGCGCAGTGGAACACTCATGACCCTGGTCAGTTGATATACAATGAAAAGAGGAAGAGAATTCATTAATTTGGCCTGGCATTTAGTTTTGCATTTTTTTTTAAAGCCAGTAAAGAGGGCAAAACTGCAATTGATCATTTTTCAATTCGCTTAGTTTTTGTGGATTATTCTCAGAACCTAGGAGAAATAGAGAAACTTTGGTGATTATGAGAATTTATATTTCGAATAGATTCCGAAATATTTCACGAGAATCAATGGCAAATAAAATTGATCCATTACTTGTTCCTTCTGAATGAAGATTGTTGTAAGCAATTCTGGAGTAATTATGCACCCTGTGTACCACTTTGCAGTATTACAGTATCTGCTGTACTTTCTTTGAGCTTTTTATCGAGACAAATCAAATTGGCACTTAACACCTTTCAATGTGATTAAAATAATTTAGGCATGAAGTTGATTTTGTTGTAGTATTTCGCCTGGGAGATTTCATTGTTTCCTGATTTTTGATGATTTCAACTTGTTTCAGCTTATGGGAACGCCAATATAAATATGAGACCGGTGAGATTTATTAAATTGAACTTGATTAAATAGAGAGAATAAACTGGACCACTATCAACAAATGATTTATTTATTTCCAGGGACAACCGCAGGTCAATTCATTCACTGGTCGGCCGAATTCTCTGCCACCTTATGTAGCTCCTCCGCCAGCAATTTCTCCAGTTAATCAGAACATATCAGTGGTTGATGGTAGAAGAGCATCAGAAAGTGGATCGGAGAGTGAACACAGTACTGGTAGTTCACGTAAAGATCGAGATCATAAGCGAAGCTCAGTATTGAGTAATTTGTTCAGCAGAAGAAAAAAACCATCCCAGTCGTAGTATTCCAATTAATTGATTGGATAATGATTACCATATATATGTATAATTAGAAGTGGTGAGCTCATAATATCTCTTTCTCATCAAATGAATTATTTAACTAATGATATGTGAATGTATTTCTTTTTTTTTCTATTTTCAGATCGAAATCGAATGGAGATCCAATCGAATTCATGTATTCAATTGAAATATTATTCGTGTCATTGATCACTGAAATTTCCCGAATATTTTTACATTATATATGATCATGATATTTATAGTATTCACTTGGCCGCAATAAACGAGCCTCGTTAATAATCGAAAATGAAATCCGGGTGGTTAAATACAAATTCCAATTATTTGTTCATTTGTTTTTATCCAGTGGCTTGATATGTACCTGACCTCGGAAAATGAAATCATTAAGTATGAAAATATTGAGGGGAAAAAAGAGAAATTAAATGAAAAACAGGAAGTAATTTTCCAGATTAATGAAGTCAAGTAAATCACTGAAATATTGGAATTAGTATAAGAAGTATATAAGTTTATTTAGAGATTCAATAATGCTTAGTATTGATAGCTATTTTACGATTGTTATATCTATTCAGAGATTCCTATGTATCTGGTACCAATGAACAATTTCTAGGAGAAACAGTTTTTTTCAGATTTTTATAAAGGGAAACAGTTTCAGCTCATATTCTTAGTATAATAAAACACAATTGTATACATCAATTTTCTTTTCTTTCTAGTGAACAGAGGTGAATAAAAAATTGGTATCAAATATGTACAATATTTAGAATTTGTCAATGAAGATAATTTTCTTGTAGAAAATGGGAAGAAAAGAAAAAAACAATGATAAATATGAAATTGCAAGGTTAATTTAATAAAAGTATTTTCAACTCACCTCCGTTTCCAATTTTATAACTCGTTAGTTTAATGAATAAGAGTTATTAATTTGAGGTAGTATCCCAGAGTACAGTCGATAAAAGAGAAAATGATGAAGATTGTCAGGTGAGAAAACTCACCTCATAAATTAATCCTGATAATTCGGGGAAACATGCTTTAATTTACCCGGAAAAGCGATTAGACTATTCAAAAGTCATATGTTCAGCTTGTGAATATAATTTTTTTTTGTTCCCCGATTTATTCTACATTACTAATCTCTAATCATATACATGAGATAGAGAGAGAGAGGCAAAAAGCTACGACCTTCTAATCGAAATTTCTCAGTAACTGGGCGGAGACTTGAATATTTGCTCTCAATTATTTAGTTAGAGTACTGTTCACTCTGCCAATAGTAAATAATGGGTCAACTGGGTGGTTTTTAAAAAATCAATTTCGTTATTTCTGTCCGTTTCAGGGCCGAGTCATCCCCATAACGACTATTTTCAGTGATTTTGATAATTCATATCTCATAGACTACATTGACCAAAATTATGGAAAAATTCAGAAAAATGTATGAAATATCATCTTTGATATGGCATCAAAAAATAACAAGTTTACTGGACTCAAGTTCGCTGGGGTACTACCTACAATCTATAAATAATTGACTGAGAAAATTGGAGTCTTGTCTAACTTTTTAGCTGCCATCGTAATAAATTTGCGCCATTGACTTTGACCCCGTCAATAAAAGCGTCAGGACGATATAGCGGACAAACTACTTGATAGTTCCATCAATCTATGCTAGATAGACCTGCGAATGCCGGGATAGCTTGAAATTCGAACATACACATATAAATTTTATTAATATGGCACAATGTTATCGTGAAAATTTACGATGCTTGCATCTACTGTCTTTTTTCTGCCCAAAAAAGTAAGTAGATGGACATTTTTTTAAATGTTTTTTTAAAGAATTGTGTAAAAAAAGCTGAACTGGTCAAACTATGCTTTCAAGATTCTGCATTGAATTAGATAATAGTTCGGAACGAGAGTGTGAAAATGCTAGTAGCGAATTTGCTACCCTAATCCAAAAATACTACTTCCCAGGCTTCTATCGACAAAATTTTTGTTGGAAATTCATATTTAACCTTTTTTTAGCCACACTACCTGAGGAAAAAATTTTGAGCCATCCAGAAATAGACGCGGCCGTTAAAGGGTCAAGGGGTAATAGGAGGCCTTGTATGTATTGAACTTTGAAAAGCAATTGTCAAACGATATTTATTGATATTTCGGTAAAGGGAGAGTAGAGCTCTGCCAACTAAAAGTATTTATTTTGAACATTTAGAGTCCGAATTTTTTGATCATTTTTTAGCCATAGCTAGTTTCAACTGTCGCATTGATGATAATAATTTCAAAATTTAATTTCATTAAGGTGAAAATATGGTTTTTGAATATTTTGCTTCGAGTTAAATAGCGCGAAGTAATTTCATTGTTTTCAACAAATCAATGAATAAATTTCAGCATTTTCAAGTTTTTATTTCTGAAATATAAGAGGAATAATAATTTAATTTAAATAGAGTAGAGTATCATTGTTTTGATTGAGTAAGGAGAGAGGGAACTTGATGAGAGGTGAAGAGACAATGAAATAATCGATATCTTCCTGACAAAGACAGTTGGTGTGAAAACACAATGATAAACAGAGACCAATGGTCTTAAGAAAACGGTAAATTTGGTAATTCAACCACATGAGCCTTTTCTGGGCCAGTTTGATTTTGGTTGTCTGCAGTGAAACATCAAAACTGTGTGTTTTGTATTAAAAGTTAGTTGCCACCACTGCGGGTGTTTTTCTTGGAAAATCCAGTTTTCAGATGAGTATTTCGAGTTTTCATTTAATCCGTATTAAATTTAATGAGTTTTTTTTTCGCTTTGGTTTTTTTCTTCTCGTTTCAATTTTATGATATTTTTTGATTGATATTGTTCCACGCGATGTGTACAAGTTATTGACTAAAGGAATAGGTACGCATTTTAATGCTCTATGTACTTGTTTTCTTACTAAGTTAAAAAATTAAAATTTTTAATGCTCAATGAAGGTGAGCGGTGTTTGAGTCAATAAATTTCTTCATCAAAATCCCGAGTGTCGCATAGGGTAGGTCGTGTTAGGTTTTTTGAGGCCTGTGCACCACTACGTCCCCGTCGTGGCCTTGGGTTACGCAAAACGTGGTGATAATTTCAATTATATTCAATGGTTGTTTTTTTTTTCATTCTATTGGTTACCAACTTCCAACAAAAGTTACATGTTTTTGGGAAAATTTAATTAGGATTATGTCTCTCAGCCTTGAAATCTTGTGACCGATCTTTGGTCAATCATGATACAACACATTAAAACAAAAAAACTCAAAAAAATCTGGGGAAATTTAATTTGGTTTGGCAGAGTGAAACTACCCCATTACCGATATTTCTATCATAGAAAAGTGTCAACGACTGGGAGGAGAAATGAAAGAGTCAATGCTTCTATTATTTCATGAAAAAAATTACAATTATTGCTGAACAATGGATTCGAAAATTTAAAATTTATTCGGTCTCCCGTTATCCCTCAAGGTTTTGAGGAGTAAATAACAGAAGTTGTGTTCGCTGGGTCTCAAAGTAAGCGATTCGACTTGAAGTAAGTCACTCGCGCAGGCGCAGAAAGTTCTCCGAACCTCCAATAGTATAGTTGTACTGGCCAAAAGGGGAACCTCAGCTCCTATGCTACAGCGTGTAAATTTTAGCTCCAGAGGTTCCCTTTCTGGCTGGTCCTACTATATATTACATGCCTAGGGCAGTAATGTAAGAAATGTCTCAGGGGAGAGATTCCGCGCGTTATAAGCAGTATCCAATTAGCTTTTTTTTTTTTTTTAATTTTGAATTATTTATAATTGCACTTACTAAAACGTTAGTATTTCGTTCGCGAGTGATTGTAGTGCTGTTAAAATCGTTTAAGAGTTAATTGGTTAATTGTAATTAAATAAAATATAACACAAAGCTAACGCTTTCACCAGAGATTATAGGGGAGATCTCCAACCGGGCAGTTTTCGACCAAGTGGATGCGCGCGTAGCGGCCGATTGGGTACTAAACGGAGTACACGTTTGTTGGTAAAACAGCGCGGATAGGCCACTGTTTTGCCAACAAACATGTGCTCGGTATGGTATACGCAAAGGGTTCTCAAATGGACAATTTCGTAATCTTGAGCTCGAAATTTTCAGGTCTTTCGGCAATAAATAACGATTAATTAAATTTGAGAGATCAATCAGGGTAAATTATCTATCCGAATAGGGGGAAGGGAGAAGGAATCTCAAGGGTAGGAATTAAGGGGAAGCGCTTCAGTAAAGTATTTACCATTTATCTATCAGGAATTGTAATGTAAGGCGTGGTGAAGTCTGGCAAGTGGTTTCCTTCCAACCACTCGATCCGGGTTCAAGACTTGTCGTTTCCTTTTTTTTAAATTAAAATTTTTTTTTTAATTCGCTCGATAATTTAATTATTTAACTGTTTGAACAATTATTTGAACAATTCGCAAAAATAACAATTACAAGTCTTCGAAAAAATAAGAATGAATTGAATTGATAGAATCAATAAATGTGAGTGCGCAAAAGAATATAAATGAATTGAATTCATAGAATTAATTAGGGTAAATCGTTTGGGTGATTGGGGAAGGGGCGAAGGAGTCTCAAGAGGAAACATTGAAGCGGCTGAATAAACTATTTACGATTTATTGAGCTTTTTCAATGAACCTAAAGAGTGGTGAAATGTGCAATGCGGTGACTTGTGCACCAGACCATCCAGGTTCAAGTCTGGTTCGATTTTTTTTTATTGCAAAATTATTTTTCGGTTATCGAAAATGTATTTATTCACAAAAATGCCTCTCGCTAAATTTTCCTAAGCCCCATCGCTTTGGGGATATTCGCGAGAAACTGTAAAACGAATAGTGAAAGGGTTAAACAGCCATTTGACTCGCATTCACTTTCTCTCTCTTGTTCTCTCGCACAAGAGTGGTCACAGGCAAGTACAAAGATCATTGTATGTTGTTGATGCGATCTCGCGTGCTACTTTTTTGCGCTAGCATCAATTATGTCAATCTTTACTTTAACCATTTCAATCCGTAAATTGACGAAGGTACACTTTTTTCCATAATTTGGTTCCTTGTAGGAAATATCAAGAGCTATGAAAAAAAAACTCAGGATGGGATTGCCCTATCGGAATATGGAATTGACGAGTTCCTGCGATATTCTAAAGAGAACGAATAATGAAAAAAAAACTTGTCCTTTCCATTTTTTCAATTCTGAATTTTGTCATTGTTTTTTTTGAAAATACCTCAGTAATTCAACGCGATACAGTGATTTTAGACTGATCTCTTTCTGTAGTTTTCCGAATTCGCTGCCAAGACAATTCTGGGCAGAAAATACGCATTTCTATTGTTTTCGGAGATATTGCTGAGAAAACGAATGGCTACAAATGGATTCGGTTTTCGGCCGGATAACCAAATGGTTGGGGCCATAATAAAAGAGGAGAGGAAGAAGAGAGATTTTGTTTCATTTCTCCATACCAATACTTTTTCGGAAACATCTTGGAAATTGATAGAGAAATTCCCTTTTTTGGTTCTAGGGGTTTTGCCCCCCTACAATAATCCCCCGGAGAAAATCTCCCGGAAAAAAGCCCTTTTCAAGTATGCTCCCTGAAAAAAAATTCCCGGAAAAAACCCCCTCATAATATGCTCCCTGAAAAAATCTCCCGGAGAAAATCACCCTTCATGAATCTCCACAAAAAAAGTCTCCACGAGTCTTTAGAAAAAAGGATTTTCAAAAAAAAAAACAATATATGAAGTGACTAATTTATTAATCATCACGATTAACATAATCAATTTAAAACACAAATCATAACCATCATTAATAAAGCATTAAAATTCACCAAGATAGAACGTTAGCAACATTTTTCAAATAATTCTCAATGTCCTTCGAATCATAACTCTCAACGATATTCTTTAAACGTGCATCGTAATCACGATAAACCTATATTTTGTACACCTCCATATCACTTTATCACTTTTTTTTCATGTAAATAGTACATATACCCCCCATCGGTAACTAGAATCAACTTGCCTTTGTTGCTCCGCAGAAATTTAAAAGATGCAGCAGTTAAAAAACTAAAAAACGACCCGAAAAGCAAAGAAAGAACAAGGAGCAACACGTTCGTAACAGTAACCAGAAATCAATTATATATTATAAATTCAATTTTCACGAGTGAACGTTTCGCTGCGACCGTCAATACCCTTCTAAATTAGACCAAACAATAGCATCAGCTGAATGAGCTACAGGCCTTAATCCTCTGATCAAAACAATTCAATTTTCACTGCGACGAAAATAACTTTAAAGTGTCTAAATTCATCTCTTATATACCAACAAAAAGAAAATAAGAAAATCAATCAAAAAAAAAAATCACTACCATGAGAATAGCTTGTTTAAAAAAAGGGGATTTTTTCCGGGGAAATTTTTTTTTAGGAAATTTTTGAAAAGGAGATTTTTACCGGGAAATTTTCTCCAGGGGATTTTCTCCGGGGAGGAAGACCCTGGCCACCCCCTTTTTTGTCTGGATATTTTTTTCATAGAGAATTCAGAGAGCCACAACAATAGATTGAAACAAGGAAGGCATATCTCCAATATTTATTCCATATTTCTAAAAGAAGGGAAGAATAGATTCATCATGATTAACCTCTTGACCACTGAATTATCTCACTCGGTCAATTAATTTTGAATTAAAAGTTGAACATTTACATCTGTGATCTTCATTGCTTCAAAAGTGCTGTTTATTTGATTTCTCCTCAAATACAAAGACATGTAATTTAATTCGTTGATCAACTTGACAGATTTTCCAGTCATAGACAACTGGATTTTTTTCTTGTTCGTTTTTGAATTTATTGCAAAATGAATAATGCGTATTTTATCAGGATGTTTCGTGGGAAGAATAATGTTCCAGACATTTCATCGGGACAATTGGCGAAGGGCGAGTTCCAAAAGGGCTTATGAGCTAGGGAATCGCGTTTGACATTGTTGCAAGAGCAATTACGGGGGGATGGTGTTTGGATTGTTGACGCTGGAAAATCAGTGGAAGGATAGATGTAGGATTCGGCCTGATTCAGTAGACGGGAAGGCGGCATTTGACTTATTCCATGATAGCAATTGGACGAAGAACGAGGATAATTTCTTCTGAAGATGAGAGACATTCGAATACGAACGCCTGTTATAACAATTGAACACTTTGGAGGACGAGGCTACATGCACGACTCGTGAATTGCCGGGTGTCCCAGTCCGTGAATTCACGGAGAAAACTAGGGAATTTTGAGTTGTATCACTGGTAACAATTACCGTGAAAACCCGGAGTTGTCCAGGTAATTTTCAAAATACGCAGTTTCCTTTGGTGAGTTACCTCCTACGTGATCAAGCTCTACCCTTGCGGGCTCTCAAAGGGCAGACATATGCTTCCCGTGAAAAGACGATTGTTCCGTGAAAACACGGTAGTTTCCGTGCAAACGCGGGATATTCCACACAAACATGGGATATTCCGTGATAGCACGTAGTATTCCGTATGAGCAGAATTCTCTCCGTGCGGAATCGAACTTCCCTAAGTGTATGGTACGTTTCTCAAATGAGACACGATACTTAACGAAATTTAACGCTACGAAGTGGGTGAGGAAGGGAGGGTGGGTGCGTGTTTACACGTTTGATGTCTGTGGAACAGTGGGTGAGGGAAAGGGGGTGCATGGTTACACGTTTGATGTGTGTGGAACAGTGGATGAGGGAAGGGGGGGGGGTGCATGGTTACACGTTTGATTGCGGAATCGTAAGGAAATTCCGTGTTCTAACGGAAAATTCCGGGTTTTCACGGAAAATTCCGTGTTTTCACGGAAAGCATCCCCACCCTTCAGAAGCCTGCAAGGGTCGAGCTCAATGACATAGAGAGTAAGGCACCCCATGAAATTGCGTCTTGTGACAATTACCCTGAAAACTCCGGGTTTTCACGGTCATTGCTGCCAGTGATGCCACCTTAAAATTCCCTAGTTTTCTCCGGGAAGTCACGTACTGGGACACCCGTGAACTCACGAGTCGTGCATGTAGACACTGCGCACTTTGGATCGAGTTTTTATTTTCGTTTTTTAATAACCCAATTTCTGCGTTCAAAAAGGTCATTATGAACATTTCTCCATTACGATTAAGAGTCAGGATATTCCATAACGTATGAAGATGAATTTATTTCAAACTTTTTTTCAAACAAATTTTTTTTTGACCAGTATTATTCGTCAGATACTTTTTCTACGCAATTTCGACCATTTTTGTGGTATTTGTAATATTCTCCGCTTCAGGGTTTCATGCGCTTCATTCCATTAGTCTTCCAGTAATAATTGAAATTTTTAATTATTGAAAAGAAAAAAGGGGGATCTGACTCTTATATCAGTATCCATGGAATATCTCGGAATTCATAGATGATAGGAAACTTTTAACTATGAACGTTTTTGTAGATCTTATTCCTACTTTGAGGTTCATATAGAAATCTTGCAATTCACGAGCGATTCTGCAAAATTTCGGAAGAAACAATATAATCAACTTCAATTGAAAATATTGACTTGCTCAAAATATCGCTGGGCTGACGGAAGATAGGAAAATTTTTCCCAGGATGTTCTTTGTTTTTCGGACTTTGCTCTGCAATAAAAGTTTCTAGAAATCTCTAAAAGTCTCTTGGGAACGAAATTTCCCTGTCCCCAATTCATTTTCAAATATTACATGAGTACTTGCTTAATAAATTCGATTTTTCGGAAAAATTTAGTTGAAAAATCGGTTTTTATCAAATCTTTTGTAATTTGAGGAAGATATGGCGATTTTCGTTCCATTTTTTGATAGTTTAGCTTTGTATACATGAAAAAATTATATCAAAATCCATTCACTTGCTACATGGTCGTACGATGTTTTTCAAAAAGAGACCGACATCTCGTACTTTTTCAGGCAAAATGTCAATTTTTCTTTTTAGGAAATGAGTGACGATCCGGAAGAGATGCAGAAATTCTCGTCATCACCTTTGTTCTGTTTCTAATCTCCTTCTGAAAGCAAGGTGTCCTCTGAAATTCTATCTTCTACAGGTTCTGAGATCCTATATGGAATACAGGTACTCCCTGAAATACAAGACGAAGGGGTTCATTTGGAGTGGACAAGTCCTATTCGACTTGTCTCTCCGATGAACCCCTACGAAGATATGAGGGCAGGGAGGTGGGCCAATGAGAGCCCACCGATAGACAGCCATACATCCGGGATTTTTTTTTTATTTTCTCGGATCTTTCATTGACCCTCTCCCCGCTCCCCAGCAACTATGAAAATCTTGGTCGACGAGAGGAGCACGATCAAATTGCAGGAGAAAATTGGAAAAAAATAATAAAAAAAATAGCAGAGAGGTAAATAGCCTATTGTACTATTAACAAAAAAATTCTCCAATTATTCTCTTGCCTTGACACATTCTCCTCTCTTCAGCAATGATAAAAGTCATTGCTGACGAGAGGGGAACGGCCAATTGAGGGCAAAAAGTTGGATGAAAAAAATGGGAAGAATGGCCGAGATGCCCGGCGTTTTCTACTATTGTTTTTTTTTTATCTTTTCCAATTATTTTCTTGCCTTGACGCATTCCCCTCTCTTCAGCGACAATGAAAATCATGGCTGAAGAGGGTGGAACGGTGAAATTGCAGGAAAAAAAATTAAAAATGGCAGATAGCCTCTCCTACTATTTTTTTCAATGCCCTTCTTCAATTTTTCCCCTCAATTTGACCGGGCCCCTCTCTTCAGCAATGATTTTCATCGTTGCTGGAGAGAGAAGAATGCGTCATGGCATTGGAATGGTCGAAAAAATGTTTTTGACTCGGCGATTTTTCAAAATTTGACTCGAAATGGCCCGTGAGGCGTCGAAGTGGGGCAAGTCAATCGTAATGTATGGGCGAGAGAGCAGGGACCAGCGGATGTCCCTCAGAGAGTTGATGAATAAAATACAAAATACAATGCCTTACACTCGGCATTGAACGTGATGAGAATCCCGTTGAAATTGCAATATATTTGTAGATGGATAATGAAACTATTGAAGCCATTCTCGAATCAATTAGTTCTGAACTCATCCCGAAAATAGAAAATAAATTACTTTGTTCATTGTTGGAATAATCCTTCATTTTTATTCAATTCTAGTGAAATATCTCAGAAAATAATGAAAATAGGGATAAATTTGGAGTCACATTCTTCACAGAAGAAAAGACGGCTGCAAAGAGACCTATTACGAAAATTCCTCTACCTCCATTGATTTCCGAAATGTTCCAAGAAAAGTCAATTGAGTGTCGAGTATAATTTTGATGGAAACATTATGCCAATAATCGTTGTAGAAAAACAAATCACAGCTATGATAGATATTTTCACAAAGATTTGGTTATTTCCATTATGTTCTGAGACACTTTGAGAAAAGAAATAAGTCCTCACAACAAATGCTCTACTTCTCATCAGGGACAATGAGATAATGAATATCCTACAACAACGGTCACTATGAGAATTCCTCTAACTCTCTTGACTTGCGAAATATTCTATGAAAACTGACGACGAACTCCCATTCAATGACTTCGCTCTCTCCATTACTAAAGGAGACCGGGACAAAATGGACCTCCAAGACAAAATGATTAAGGATCTTTGGGAAGTGAAAGAGTTTATAAAAAAAATCTGGAAAAAATTGAGAAGATGCTCCAATATATCTTCTTTATTGTGATTTTTTCAGATTTTTTTTGAAACTCCTTGACTCTGAAAAAAATCTCAATATGATTTCCCCCAGAAGTCCATTTTGCCCCGGTTTCCCCTATTGTATGTTCTGCGAAGAGAATGCATGTAATGCTTACTCATTCAATGTCTCGAAACAAATCATAAGTCCTTTTATAACGTCAGTTCACGTATTGGAATGCAATTTCAATCAACTTATGAATATTTCTCTCATTTCAGACAGAAAAAAAATAAAATTTCACCATTAACTAATATCTCTATTTTTTATCCCTTTTTTTCACGTCCCATAGATCCATTCGAGAGCCAGAGCATCATCACTTCTTGAGACAATACAGGTATTAAGAACTTACCATCGACCTTGCGAGAGTCTTTGCCATTTTTCCACTGAAGAGTATTGACATTTTCTCAAAACAAAAAATAGACTCTTTACGGTTTTCCCGAGAATTCAAAGGCAAAAATAGATATTCAATAGCGAGATATTGATTGGAGCGGTGTTGAAACATGTTTCTTTATTCATTTCATTCATCAAACCAAATAATCTTAGCTAACATAAACATTGATGGAGTGTTGATTGTTTAGCCGAATGCATCAATTTAAATAAGCCTAAAAAATGGAGCTTCTTTGAGAGGGCAGGAGGGTTCAAAAGAATGGAGAAGAGCGAGGAAAACTCTGCTCCATGAATTCTCGCGGGATAATGGATAAAAGAATATGGAAAATACCTTAAAAAAATGGATATTTTTGTGAAGATAAGGTGAAATGCGCTGGGACTAATTAGAATATTACAGATTTTTTAATAAATTAACAAAAAGGCAAGTCGATTGACAGTTTCAGGCTGCCATGTTTCGATTGATATGATGCATTTTCAAGTAAACCATGGCGGCCTGGACCAGTCAATCGACTCACTTTTTTGTTAATTTATTAAAGAATCTGTAATGTTCTGATTAAATCCAGCGCATTTCATCTTATTTTCACGAAAATAACAATTTTTTAAAGATATTTCCCATATTCTTTTATACTTCATGTTGTATTGCAACTGATGGATAATTAATGCATTCGTTACCAGGGGGCACCACGAGGAGGCAATCAACATCACCCCCCCCCCCCCCCCCCCACCCGCCCATTCCTTTACCATTAAATGAGAAAATCTTAATTATTACATATTTAAATGAATATCTTAATCAACTTCTGAATGTAATGTTTAGATATTTTAAATGAACATACCTTCTTCAAAGATTATATTAGAGCATCAAACGATAATTTCAATTCCTCCAATGATTCTTATTCCAGGGTATTCAATCTATGCTATACGAACACGGTTCCGGAGAGGCTCCATTGTTCAGCCTTTTACACGCTCAATGATGGTGGTTTTACCTGGAAAGTAGAAATAACTATAATAAGGTTCTAGTGTCGAATGTTTTCAGGATAATATTAAGAGGTGGCTATGTGAAGTTTCTTTGTTAACCGCTTTAGCTAGAATGATATGCAACGTGGCTATGCTGAGCCTTTATTCTTGAACACTTCAGTTATAATACTAAAGTGTGGCTGGGCCGAGCCTCTGCTTTGGTACATTCCAACTATAAAGTTGAAATGTGGCTATAGAAGCCTTGCGTGCTCATTACATCGTCGAGATGTGGCTTAACGAGCCGTTGTTGATGAGGCCTTCAACTGTAATCTAGAAACGTGATCATTGGAGCCTTTTCATTGAATTTTAGGAGCATCATGTTGGAAGATGGGTGTAGAGGACACGCCAATTATGATTTCTTATTACGATAGAATCTGCAATATGACAGTTCAGTATCGCACAACTGCTTGAAGATAGCATGTCGTATTAATTGGTGCTGAGACGAAGTACACCCAACAAAATATAGATGAACTACTGATTAGTTACGTTCCTCATTTTGTTATTCCGACTATAAAGCTGTCGAGATTGAGCCTTCGCTTTACGATTGTTAGCTTTTGTCTGAGAATAAATTTTCACTCTCGTCATAAATTCTGTGGCTTTCAAGCGGTGTTTATAACACGGATCAGATTCATCAAACCATGACGGATCGAAAATCGCTGTATCTTCTTGCATTTTTTTTACGATACTCTGCAAAACGGATCGAGAAGACCAATATTTATCACGCACGCGTTCGAAAGTTTGAAGTTGTATTCCACAAATCTTAGCAAATTTATTTGTGGGACGTTGCAATTTGGTGACTGCAGGCGCGTCAAGATCCGGGTTTTCATATTCGCGATATTCAATATATTTTTCGTTGTCATTCCTTATGTCCATGGGTGTTTTTTGTATTACTCTTCGACATTCATCACACTGCACAGATTTCAATACTTTGTACGCTACATATCCTGCAAAATACGTTATAGCATTAGCTTCGTACAGAGAGAACACTGTTGCAGCTTGCCAATTGCGCTAGAAATGACTTTGGATCGTTGGTTCCTCGCAATTTCTTCACGAGCATCTTTTGCTGTTGCTTCTGCTGCCACTTCGATATCTTCTTCAGTCCAATCTTGAATTTCTTCAATCACTTCGAGTCCTTCATCCATGTCTCGACCAACGGTAAGATCTTCTTCATTGGGCATTTCCAGCGTTTCCCCTTCAGTTGGCACTTTACTAAAAACTCTGGATGAAGGAGTGGATTCCGGAGCAGTCAGAAAATCGGTATCTTCACATTGGGCATTCCCTTGATTCCCTATAGTGACAGAGCTCAATGACAACGCATGTCTCGTAGAGTAACGTACCATTCTTGCCGTGGGGTTCAAACACTTCCCACCTCGAGCTCGCAGTACTGAAAACCAATGTTCAGTGCCGTCTTGATTACCACGTGCTGTAGCGAATTCAAAATTAGAATAATCTTTTCGGATAGAGTGATAAACACCAACAAGAGCATTTCCTGTCAATTGTATACCCGTGAAACAAGGGGGAATCCTTACACTCACAGTATCTTTCTTTTTCGTGCCTTGCGTGGCCATCGTCGGCGCTTCTTGCTCTTCTTCTTCTTCTGCCATTTCCTCCTCTGCTACTTCTCTCTCTGTCAGTTTCTTCTCTGCCACTTTCCCAATGGAGTTATTTTTTGGGAGACTACGTATTCTCCATTTTTTGGCCCAAGCAACTAGTTCAGTGATAAGTTCCTCAACTTCTGGATTCCTTGGGGATAGTGGACGTCTGTTGGGATTCTTCGAAATCAAACCGTACGCGTTGCAAGCATCAATCATGTCATTCAGTTTCTCAGCGAAGTTAGCACTCATTCTCCACGTTGATGACGCTGGAATTCTAGTATCATCTTTCAGTGTCTTCTCTGAATGTTCATCTCTCAGATTCAGCTCTTTCTCTCTGGATTCTCCTGCTAATCTGATTGCTTGAGCATATCTTCTCCCAAATATTTGGAATGCTCTTTTAACATTCATTGCTTGAAAAGAATTCGGTGTGAGATGAATTTGACTGATATGATCTAATAGATGTGATGTCGAGATGCACTCATCATATTGCTTTGCAAATATGAAATCATCCCATGCAACAATGGTTCTACTTTCATCCCAGATGTGTCCATGATTTCGCAACATAGAAAGAATCCGTTTGATCAAATGTGGAAAATCAAAACAAGCATAATAAATTTTTTCCTCAAATTCCCATGTAGGCTTATTAAGACGGATACCTAGCATGTTAGAAAATGTCTGTTGGTTGTGGACTCCCTGATCACATACGAGAAGTCTCCCATTTACATCAGCCGCTTGTAACTTTCGAAGGCATTCTTTTAGAAGAGAAAAGATCTCCTCCGCTTTCATGCCACCTTTTCCTGACAAGAAATACGCTACTGGTTGGCGCCAACGCACTCCAACATTCAGGCTTGTTAAATTGAAAGAGAATACATATTTAGCAGGATTATTCTGCCTACCCAAAGGTCCTAAATCCACGAGACCTTCAATTAGATCATCCTTCCCAGAATATTCTTCGTATTTTTTAATGCTCATCTCATCCTATGCCAATGCACACAAGCGTTGATCAGGAGGCAAAGCAGCCATCTTTTTCTTCAATATCTCAAAAATTACATCGCAAAACCAGGCTGCACGTTATATGTGGCGATCCACGATCTTACGGTACTTTCACCAGGGAAATTGCTCTCCACTCCAATTTCTCTTTATCTGAATTGACAAAAGAAGTGTCATCCATATTTCCTAATTGTACTTGCAGCCTTGGAGTGAAGATCAAGATTACCTTGAATTGTAGAAAAGAATTGCTATAAAAATCATTATAAAGAGTAGTAATGTTGCAATTAATGTTTTATTCTGAGATGAAATGTCGTACGTGAGTAGATAGGCTGTGGCGCTTTGCCCCCAAATTTTTTGAGGGTTCTGGATCATAGTCCTGTAGGGGCCTAGTCCGAGTGGGTGGGTGGGTGGCGATTCGCGGATTGAACCCTTTTGATTCGCGGATTTAACCTTTTTTGATTTCAACCCTTTCATGTGATTAATATCCCTCGATGTCTGAATCGTAGTCCTGTAGAAGAGTTCAAGTGGGTGATTCGCGGATTTAACGCTTTTGATTCACGATTTCAACCCTTTCATGAAATTGATACCTCTCCCATCGATCTATCGATGGCTGAATCCGTAGTCCTGTAGAGGGCTCCAAGTGAGTCGCAGATTTAACCCTTTTGATTATGAATTTCAGTTGATCTCATGCAATTGAATTTTTCATCGATCAACCAGTGTGGCATCAACAAGTTTTGACTTGTTCAAACACGTTCGGACTTGTCTAATCTTCAAAGGAATGCCGCCCCCTTGAAGTGTCGAATGTCACTTGAAATTTGAGACCCCATTTCTCCTGCCACATGTTCGAGAGACATTTTCCAGACACACTTGTTCTAAAGAGTCCATTTCCGTTGAGATTTTCCAGATCTTCAGGAGAAAAATTTACGAGTCCTTATTACCCCCACCTCTGAACCTGTCTAGACAAGTTTTGACCTGTCTAGACAAGTTTGTCTAAACACGTGTTGAATTTTCAAAAGGAATACCGCCCATCTTGAAATTCGAAACCCCATTTCCGCCCTTTTTCCCACATGTTCGTAAGACATTTTCCAGATACACTTGTTTTAAAGAGTCCATTTTCGTTGAGATTTTCCAGATTTTCAAGAAAAAAATTTATGAATCCTCAACTCCCCCCACTTCTAAACCTGTCTAGACAAGTTTCGACTTGTCCAAACACGTTTGGACTTGTTTAAACACGTGTTGAATTTTCAAAAATTCTTCAAAGGAATGCACATTGAAGGGTCGAATTTCACTTGAAATTTGACACCTCATTTCCGCCCTTTTTACCACATGTTCGAGAGACATTTTCCAGATACACTTGTTTTAAAGAGTCCATTTCCGTTGAGATTTTCCAGATCTTTAGAAGAAAAATTTATGAGTCCTTATTTCCCTCAACTCCCCCACCTCTGAACTTGTCTAGACAAGTTTTGATTTGTCCAAACACGTTTGGACTTGTCTAAACATTTGTAGAATTTTCAAAAATCCTTCAAAGGAAAGCACATTGGAGTGTCGAATTTCACTTGACGTTCTTCGAAATTTGATACCCCATTTTCGCCCTTTTTCCATGCTTATAGAGAAACATGTGCATGCCACAGGTCTTACACATGACATTTTCCAGACTCTGCGTTTATGAGTCTGTTTCAAGAGTCCATTTCCGTTGAATAGTGGGGGTATTTCTCAAAATTTTTCAAAAAATGGAGGGGAGAATGAGTATAAAGAGAACACAGCTTCTCACCCCCATCAGTTCTTCTCTAACTTGCAAGAATAAACATGAATGCTAATGCATATGGAAAGATGAATAATCGAGTACATTATCGCGATGTGCACAGTATTCTTAAAAATCGTATCAGAACTAGTATAATCACAAATTTTAAACATGAAAAAGTTATTACGTTCTTAAGAGATGTGAAGAAAATATTACTCACATCCATAAATAGGGACTTAAAACAACAAAGATACTTGAAAGTCAGTGTCATACTTTCTTGTAAATACGAGATTCATCAACACAATGAACTGCTTCAAGACATCAAGTATTTCAACGTCAATGATAGAATAATCACGGAAACCACTAATTTAGAAGAATGGTTTGACAGTTATATCAGGAAGATTCTACTGGAGAAAAATGAGTTCCAGACAAGAGTCTCAGGCTGGAAATTAATCCAAATCATCAATATAGAGATACATATTAATAAATATGATCCATTGAAGGCTGGAACATCAACATTTGCAGAACTACCAAAATGGATAAAGGACAAGAAAGCTGTGATTAACGTTCAGAATAAGGATGAATACTGTTTCCTGTGGTCCATTATGGCCGCTCTCTGTAAATTAAAAGAAAATGCATTTCGACCAAATTCATATCCGCCCTTCAGCTCGATGATTAAAGAATTTGGGATGTTCAAGTATCCTATGGCGCTCGAAGATATCCCAACATTTGAGAAAATAAATGATTTATCAATCAACGTGTATGGAATTAAATCTGATGACTCTGGAGAAGAATCAATCATGCCACTATACCTTAGTACACGACCATCAATGAACAACGCAACAATTCACCTTCTGATGATCGAGGTTCCTACTGAATCAATGGTATCTACATACCATTACACATATATTCGAAATTTATCACGACTAATCCGTTCACAATTATCCAAGAGTGAACATCGATCTTTGATATGCGACAGATGCCTATGCTTTTTTACACTTCAAAAGTCTTATGATAAACATAGATTGGCTTGTCTTGCAAGTAAATGTCGCACTGCTTTCCCCAAAGGTATCGGAAAATGGTTGAAACTGAAAAATTTCGAACGAGTACCATCTGTTATACATGGATATGGACAGATTTATCTCTCATTGTGAAATGAATAATATACTGAACCAAGCAGCTACCAGAATACCAAAGGATGGAAATGGAATATCTTCCAACAGCTGATCCATCGGAGTGAAATTCAAATCAAGTGGAACTCGCTCAGTACTTAGATATAGGAGAGAATGCAGTTATGAATTTTTTAAAAATATAGACTCTCTTATAATTGTAAAACAAATTTATTCTGCAAGTGTAATACATACTAATACATGAATAAAGAATTTTTATCTCAAGACAATCTTTATTTTTCTTGAACATTACCCAATCGACGAAAGGAACAAACCATTTAGATTTTCTTTCAATAATTAACCAAACTACAAGAATTTCCAGATTATCTATAAAAAAATTATGCAGAATCTTTTTTGTAATACCTCCTTTCAATACTAGAAATCTTATCATCTTGAGAATCACAAATATTCACATGAAAATTATGTGAATTATAAGCTGATTTCACATTATATTCCCCCAAACTGTTTTTCACATATTCCACCATATCTTAGGATAGGTTATGATATGCAATTTCGAAGCGCAAGTTCATTTTTCACTGGCCAAAAAATGACCTAAGAACAAACCAACAACTATGAAAATTTCCTCTCAATTTCAAAGAGTGACAATGAAGTGTAAACCTGAAAATTAGCAAGTAAATAGCTTCTTAGGTCATTGTATTTCACTCATGAATTTCAATAAAACAAGATGCTAGTCATATCAACCAGTAGTCATGATAGTAAAGTGACATGAGGGAACAGTCAATGCACTAGTGATTCAAAATCTCCCTTAGTGGATTCTTACATCAAGATACTTGGAAACATCTGCTTAGATATCTCTAAGGAGAATCCATTGTTGAACTGTCATGCTAATGAGGATGTCCATTCAATTGTTGCCGGAGACTTGTCAGGCCTCTTCTGAGCAATGCTGCTACTATGTTGATGTGTATGAGCTTTTCCAGGAAAGCGTACATCTGAGAGTCTCACATGACGCTACTTCTGATTGCAAATATCTAAAATTGAGTATCTGACAGCTATTGGACATTAGGATTCTAAATATTTTAGCTGATCCCTTCGCGAATCATACTGGAAGAATTTTCTGTCTAATGCGATTGAACAATACATTGGAAAATCTCCTAACTCCCATTTTTAAGTGTATAAGTCAGAATATAGTTTCGTAATGAAGCTATGGTGCAATATTCAATGATTTTTCCACACATTGTTATCAAGGTTTTCTGATAGCATTCAGTTTCTTTTCTCACTCCTGTAGGAATTTGGAATTTCTAACGTCCTCATGGACGAGAAAATGGAAGAGACATATGCATCGGTTCATAAATATATTTTTGAAGGAGCTGCATCTAAGTTGAAGATATTTCCGAAAAAGTATGCATTGTGAAATCTATTCACATATAACTCCATAGGAAATAATGGAATATGAAGAATGCTTAAGATTTCATGTGTAGGAGGAAAAAAGATTCTCTCAAGAAGTTCCACTAAAGAATGATATTCAGCATGTCATATAATAACTGCCCATTACATGAGTTCAAACATCGATCAATACGAAATTCACTTATTAGATCATTTTTAGAAATTGTTTAACAGTAAATGAAGATATCTTAGTCGTGATCACGCAGTAAAAATCAATGGGAATAGAATAGCTTAAATATATATTAATGTTTTAGAAATATTATATTACAGGACAATTGAATTCACACAATATTTCATACCATGCTAGGTTTTGAATTCTACAAAACTATGGACTTCAACAAACCTGAAGATTCGGAAATTCATTAATAACTTATGGCTTTGATTTTATAAGTATCGCTTTGTTGTTTACTGCCCAGAAAACCTGATGCAATCCATTTACTTTTAGCATCGGGTAGGGAGAGAAAAACTTGAGCATGATGAAGAACAATGGAATTTATGAATTCATAAACCCTATGGAAAACGCCTCATAGGATTACTGTCCTCAGAAATAAATTTTTCAAAGAATTCTCGATAAGATTCCTTTCAATTAATTGTTTCGGAAGGGAATGCCAAAGTCATGAAGTATAGAATCCAGTTGAATGGTATATGCTACTAAATTGGATTATGAAATGCAAAAGGAAATACTTATAAATTGTCAATAATGAAAATTCTGATGAATTTGGAAGTCCTTCAAACTATGCATTCATAAAAATCGACATGAAACTGCGACATTATAGCCCACAAGCGAATAGACGCTGATTAAAAATAATGAATCTCATGCAAATATCCATTGACGAGAGTGATACATTCAAAATTCACGATAAGCCTAAACATAGAGAAGCTGTCCAATTATTTTCTTATGGAAGCAATCTGAGAAATTTATATATCATAAAGTATAAAACACAATTGAATCCATGAGCTAGTTCATACCTATGAATGAGATGATGAAATTTGACAGAAAATACTTATAAATTCTCAATAACAAATTCAAACATCCCGATAAAAACTCTTGTACTTATAAAAGCATATAAGAATCTGCAACTTTAAACGTACTGCAACTGACGGTATTTGTATGGTGAAGTAATCGAAAGAAAATTATTATCAAATCTTGACTCATCTCATTCAATTGAACAATATGAAAATATCTCATATGATGAAAACATGTGTTCCCTTTTAGGTGGTACAGTTCTCATGAAAAATTGGTTGAATTTTTATATATTTATCACGAGACCTACTCAATTGTATACCATTCCTTCAACTTTCTATGATCACGCATTATGAATTACATGACCCGATGCTTTCCTCATAGAATATTGCGATATTGCTTTTATCGGATTCTTCCACAACAGGGCAGCATTTTTTCAACGCGATTCCTCCTCCTTGAAAGATTAACATTAACAGAATATGTTTAATCTCATTATAAATGATCTCCACTAGATTTATTGACTGAAATTAGGAGCTTCTATGAATAATAGGAAACATTTTCAAATTGAACTCTCAAAATCCTCTGAAATTTTGTATCATTCTAGAATATGTTGCTTGAAACATTCTACAGCCTTCTCTATCGATCGTTGCAGATCATTTCGAAATATTTTCAAACATTTTGAAATATTCTAGAACAGTTTGAAATGTTTTCAAACATTTTGAAATATTCTAGAACAGTTTGAAATGTTTTCAAACATTTTGAAATGTTTTTAAACATTTTGAGAGCTTCCTCAGAACCTCTAGAATATATTCTCAAGCACTCTGCATCATTTCGAAATATTTTCAAATGTTCTCAATTACTCTAGAACATTTCAAAACATCATTGAACATTTTCCGAATTCTCCCAAACGTTCTAGAACATTCTGAAAACATTCTTAAACCTTTTTCAAAACTCGCTCAACCATTCTAGAATATTTTTGAAGAAGGTGGTTCTGTTCATTGATGTGTTTAACAGACTATTGTATTTTTCAAGTGACATATTCTGCAAAGTTGATGAAGAAATACAATAAATTCTAGGAGGTGGTGAAATTCTTTTCCATGCTAAATTTTCTAGTGAGCAGCCTTCCTTGGTAAACACGGGCAGTGTAGAGTAATTCGACTTCCTCGCAGCATTTCAACAGCAAATGACAGGACCAAAGTTGTAGGGGCGCGTTAGATGAGTTAAAACATTCCTCACTATTTTCAAGTATTGCCGAACATGTATCCATATAAGTGTAAGCTTGCATATCTTCAAACCGAAATTTTCTTCGTGAATGGTCCTCATGGCATTCGTACTCCTTAATGATTGGAAATTAAGTTTCTGTCAACACATCAATCAACCCTATCAAAGCGGAATATCCCACCTATGACATCAAATATTATGCATATTTGATATTTATCAGGATACAAGTCCCACTCTTGATCTGAAGTTCTTGACATGATGAATACCATCAATATACACCAATACTACATTTCTTTTTGTCGCTAGCAGCTGTGGTATTGGCAACAGTTATCCTTCATCGACACATGATAAAAATAAAGAGCATATGCATGAAGAAAGACATTCAATTGTTATTTTCAAAACCACTGCATCATTCGTATAGTCATCTTCTATGATTGGTATAAATACACGCTTCTCATGACTTTCTGACGGGCAGAGGATGTTCCACAAATATTTCTTCACTCAGTTCATGAGATATTTCACAAATCCTGATTGAAATCGCCATTTATAATTCGTCTCGATTGGAACTATCTGCTTATGAAAGTTGATGTATTCTACTTTCCTATCTTCACGCAATTATGGTCATGAAGATCGACATTTGATGTTTCCAAATTTCTGTTTTCTCAACAACCACTTGATAATTGAAGCAGATATGAGTGTTATACTCAATTTTGGGGTGGACATCTTGTGCTGGAAATTTTAATGAGATCATTTTTCATGTTCAGAATTAGATTAGAGACAATTTTCTCTTATTGAAATCAAATCTTGTTCATCATTCCATCCAATTCCTTGGAGGGTAGTATAAATTTTTCATGTTTTTCCCTCTTTATCAATCGAAGCAATATTTGATAATCTCAAATGATGTGAAGAAAGTATCACTTTGTCTTTCACAAAAATTTCATAATTTCCTGTCAGAATCGTTCTCTTCCTTTTCGAAAACAGAAATTTGGAAACATCAAATGTCGATCTTCATGACCATAATTGCGTGAAGATAGGAAAGTAGAATACATCAACTTTCATAAGCAGATAGTTCCAATCGAGACGAATTATAAATGGCGATTTCAATCAGGATTTGTGAAATATCTCATGAACTGAGTGAAGAAATATTTGTGGAACATCCTCTGCCCGTCAGAAAGTCATGAGAAGCGTGTATTTATACCAATCATAGAAGATGACTATACGAATGATGCAGTGGTTTTGAAAATAACAATTGAATGTCTTTCTTCATGCATATGCTCTTTATTTTTATCATGTGTCGATGAAGGATAACTGTTGCCAATACCACAGCTGCTAGCGACAAAAGGAAATGTAGTATTGGTGTATATTGATGGTATTCATCATGTCAAGAACTTCAGATCAAGAGTGGGACTTGTATCCTGATAAATATCAAATATGCATAATATTTGATGTCATAGGTGGGATATTCCGCTTTGATAGGGTTGATTGATGTGTTGACAGAAACTTGATTTCCAATCATTAAGGAGTACGAATGCCATGAGGACCATTCACGAAGAAAATTTCGGTTTGAAGATATGCAAGCTTACACTTATATGGATACATGTTCGGCAATACTTGAAAATAGTGAGGAATGTTTTAACTCATCTAACGCGCCCCTACAACTTTGGTCCTGTCATTTGCTGTTGAAATGCTGCGAGGAAGTCGAATTACTCTACACTGCCCGTGTTTACCAAGGAAGGCTGCTCACTAGAAAATTTAGCATGGAAAAGAATTTCACCACCTCCTAGAATTTATTGTATTTCTTCATCAACTTTGCAGAATATGTCACTTGAAAAATACAATAGTCTGTTAAACACATCAATGAACAGAACCACCTTCTTCAAAAATATTCTAGAATGGTTGAGCGAGTTTTGAAAAAGGTTTAAGAATGTTTTCAGAATGTTCTAGAACGTTTGGGAGAATTCGGAAAATGTTCAATGATGTTTTGAAATGTTCTAGAGTAATTGAGAACATTTGAAAATATTTCGAAATGATGCAGAGTGCTTGAGAATATATTCTAGAGGTTCTGAGGAAGCTCTCAAAATGTTTAAAAACATTTCAAAATGTTTGAAAACATTTCAAACTGTTCTAGAATATTTCAAAATGTTTGAAAACATTTCAAACTGTTCTAGAATATTTCAAAATGTTTGAAAATATTTCGAAATGATCTGCAACGATCGATAGAGAAGGCTGTAGAATGTTTCAAGCAACATATTCTAGAATGATACAAAATTTCAGAGGATTTTGAGAGTTCAATTTGAAAATGTTTCCTATTATTCATAGAAGCTCCTAATTTCAGTCAATAAATCTAGTGGAGATCATTTATAATGAGATTAAACATATTCTGTTAATGTTAATCTTTCAAGGAGGAGGAATCGCGTTGAAAAAATGCTGCCCTGTTGTGGAAGAATCCGATAAAAGCAATATCGCAATATTCTATGAGGAAAGCATTGGGTCATGTAATTCATAATGCGTGATCATAGAAAGTTGAAGGAATGGTATACAATTGAGTAGGTCTCGTGATAAATATATAAAAATTCAACCAATTTTTCATGAGAACTGTACCACCTAAAAGGGAACACATGTTTTCATCATATGAGATATTTTCATATTGTTCAATTGAATGAGATGAGTCAAGATTTGATAATAATTTTCTTTCGATTACTTCACCATACAAATACCGTCAGTTGCAGTACGTTTAAAGTTGCAGATTCTTATATGCTTTTATAAGTACAAGAGTTTTTATCGGGATGTTTGAATTTGTTATTGAGAATTTATAAGTATTTTCTGTCAAATTTCATCATCTCATTCATAGGTATGAACTAGCTCATGGATTCAATTGTGTTTTATACTTTATGATATATAAATTTCTCAGATTGCTTCCATAAGAAAATAATTGGACAGCTTCTCTATGTTTAGGCTTATCGTGAATTTTGAATGTATCACTCTCGTCAATGGATATTTGCATGAGATTCATTATTTTTAATCAGCGTCTATTCGCTTGTGGGCTATAATGTCGCAGTTTCATGTCGATTTTTATGAATGCATAGTTTGAAGGACTTCCAAATTCATCAGAATTTTCATTATTGACAATTTATAAGTATTTCCTTTTGCATTTCATAATCCAATTTAGTAGCATATACCATTCAACTGGATTCTATACTTCATGACTTTGGCATTCCCTTCCGAAACAATTAATTGAAAGGAATCTTATCGAGAATTCTTTGAAAAATTTATTTCTGAGGACAGTAATCCTATGAGGCGTTTTCCATAGGGTTTATGAATTCATAAATTCCATTGTTCTTCATCATGCTCAAGTTTTTCTCTCCCTACCCGATGCTAAAAGTAAATGGATTGCATCAGGTTTTCTGGGCAGTAAACAACAAAGCGATACTTATAAAATCAAAGCCATAAGTTATTAATGAATTTCCGAATCTTCAGGTTTGTTGAAGTCCATAGTTTTGTAGAATTCAAAACCTAGCATGGTATGAAATATTGTGTGAATTCAATTGTCCTGTAATATAATATTTCTAAAACATTAATATATATTTAAGCTATTCTATTCCCATTGATTTTTACTGCGTGATCACGACTAAGATATCTTCATTTACTGTTAAACAATTTCTAAAAATGATCTAATAAGTGAATTTCGTATTGATCGATGTTTGAACTCATGTAATGGGCAGTTATTATATGACATGCTGAATATCATTCTTTAGTGGAACTTCTTGAGAGAATCTTTTTTCCTCCTACACATGAAATCTTAAGCATTCTTCATATTCCATTATTTCCTATGGAGTTATATGTGAATAGATTTCACAATGCATACTTTTTCGGAAATATCTTCAACTTAGATGCAGCTCCTTCAAAAATATATTTATGAACCGATGCATATGTCTCTTCCATTTTCTCGTCCATGAGGACGTTAGAAATTCCAAATTCCTACAGGAGTGAGAAAAGAAACTGAATGCTATCAGAAAACCTTGATAACAATGTGTGGAAAAATCATTGAATATTGCACCATAGCTTCATTACGAAACTATATTCTGACTTATACACTTAAAAATGGGAGTTAGGAGATTTTCCAATGTATTGTTCAATCGCATTAGACAGAAAATTCTTCCAGTATGATTCGCGAAGGGATCAGCTAAAATATTTAGAATCCTAATGTCCAATAGCTGTCAGATACTCAATTTTAGATATTTGCAATCAGAAGTAGCGTCATGTGAGACTCTCAGATGTACGCTTTCCTGGAAAAGCTCATACACATCAACATAGTAGCAGCATTGCTCAGAAGAGGCCTGACAAGTCTCCGGCAACAATTGAATGGACATCCTCATTAGCATGACAGTTCAACAATGGATTCTCCTTAGAGATATCTAAGCAGATGTTTCCAAGTATCTTGATGTAAGAATCCACTAAGGGAGATTTTGAATCACTAGTGCATTGACTGTTCCCTCATGTCACTTTACTATCATGACTACTGGTTGATATGACTAGCATCTTGTTTTATTGAAATTCATGAGTGAAATACAATGACCTAAGAAGCTATTTACTTGCTAATTTTCAGGTTTACACTTCATTGTCACTCTTTGAAATTGAGAGGAAATTTTCATAGTTGTTGGTTTGTTCTTAGGTCATTTTTTGGCCAGTGAAAAATGAACTTGCGCTTCGAAATTGCATATCATAACCTATCCTAAGATATGGTGGAATATGTGAAAAACAGTTTGGGGGAATATAATGTGAAATCAGCTTATAATTCACATAATTTTCATGTGAATATTTGTGATTCTCAAGATGATAAGATTTCTAGTATTGAAAGGAGGTATTACAAAAAAGATTCTGCATAATTTTTTTATAGATAATCTGGAAATTCTTGTAGTTTGGTTAATTATTGAAAGAAAATCTAAATGGTTTGTTCCTTTCGTCGATTGGGTAATGTTCAAGAAAAATAAAGATTGTCTTGAGATAAAAATTCTTTATTCATGTATTAGTATGTATTACACTTGCAGAATAAATTTGTTTTACAATTATAAGAGAGTCTATATTTTTAAAAAATTCATAACTGCATTCTCTCCTATATCTAAGTACTGAGCGAGTTCCACTTGATTTGAATTTCACTCCGATGGATCAGCTGTTGGAAGATATTCCATTTCCATCCTTTGGTATTCTGGTAGCTGCTTGGTTCAGTATATTATTCATTTCACAATGAGAGATAAATCTGTCCATATCCATGTATAACAGATGGTACTCGTTCGAAATTTTTCAGTTTCAACCATTTTCCGATACCTTTGGGGAAAGCAGTGCGACATTTACTTGCAAGACAAGCCAATCTATGTTTATCATAAGACTTTTGAAGTGTAAAAAAGCATAGGCATCTGTCGCATATCAAAGATCGATGTTCACTCTTGGATAATTGTGAACGGATTAGTCGTGATAAATTTCGAATATATGTGTAATGGTATGTAGATACCATTGATTCAGTAGGAACCTCGATCATCAGAAGGTGAATTGTTGCGTTGTTCATTGATGGTCGTGTACTAAGGTATAGTGGCATGATTGATTCTTCTCCAGAGTCATCAGATTTAATTCCATACACGTTGATTGATAAATCATTTATTTTCTCAAATGTTGGGATATCTTCGAGCGCCATAGGATACTTGAACATCCCAAATTCTTTAATCATCGAGCTGAAGGGCGGATATGAATTTGGTCGAAATGCATTTTCTTTTAATTTACAGAGAGCGGCCATAATGGACCACAGGAAACAGTATTCATCCTTATTCTGAACGTTAATCACAGCTTTCTTGTCCTTTATCCATTTTGGTAGTTCTGCAAATGTTGATGTTCCAGCCTTCAATGGATCATATTTATTAATATGTATCTCTATATTGATGATTTGGATTAATTTCCAGCCTGAGACTCTTGTCTGGAACTCATTTTTCTCCAGTAGAATCTTCCTGATATAACTGTCAAACCATTCTTCTAAATTAGTGGTTTCCGTGATTATTCTATCATTGACGTTGAAATACTTGATGTCTTGAAGCAGTTCATTGTGTTGATGAATCTCGTATTTACAAGAAAGTATGACACTGACTTTCAAGTATCTTTGTTGTTTTAAGTCCCTATTTATGGATGTGAGTAATATTTTCTTCACATCTCTTAAGAACGTAATAACTTTTTCATGTTTAAAATTTGTGATTATACTAGTTCTGATACGATTTTTAAGAATACTGTGCACATCGCGATAATGTACTCGATTATTCATCTTTCCATATGCATTAGCATTCATGTTTATTCTTGCAAGTTAGAGAAGAACTGATGGGGGTGAGAAGCTGTGTTCTCTTTATACTCATTCTCCCCTCCATTTTTTGAAAAATTTTGAGAAATACCCCCACTATTCAACGGAAATGGACTCTTGAAACAGACTCATAAACGCAGAGTCTGGAAAATGTCATGTGTAAGACCTGTGGCATGCACATGTTTCTCTATAAGCATGGAAAAAGGGCGAAAATGGGGTATCAAATTTCGAAGAACGTCAAGTGAAATTCGACACTCCAATGTGCTTTCCTTTGAAGGATTTTTGAAAATTCTACAAATGTTTAGACAAGTCCAAACGTGTTTGGACAAATCAAAACTTGTCTAGACAAGTTCAGAGGTGGGGGAGTTGAGGGAAATAAGGACTCATAAATTTTTCTTCTAAAGATCTGGAAAATCTCAACGGAAATGGACTCTTTAAAACAAGTGTATCTGGAAAATGTCTCTCGAACATGTGGTAAAAAGGGCGGAAATGAGGTGTCAAATTTCAAGTGAAATTCGACCCTTCAATGTGCATTCCTTTGAAGAATTTTTGAAAATTCAACACCTGTTTAAACAAGTCCAAACGTGTTTGGACAAGTCGAAACTTGTCTAGACAGGTTTAGAAGTGGAGGGAGTTGAGGATTCATAAATTTTTTTCTTGAAAATCTGGAAAATCTCAACGAAAATGGACTCTTTAAAACAAGTGTATCTGGAAAATGTCTTACGAACATGTGGGAAAAAGGGCGGAAATGGGGTTTCGAATTTCAAGATGGGCGGTATTCCTTTTGAAAATTCAACACGTGTTTAGACAAACTTGTCTAGACAGGTCAAAACTTGTCTAGACAGGTTCAGAGGTGGGGGTAATAAGGACTCGTAAATTTTTCTCCTGAAGATCTGGAAAATCTCAACGGAAATGGACTCTTTAGAACAAGTGTGTCTGGAAAATGTCTCTCGAACATGTGGCAGGAGAAATGGGGTCTCAAATTTCAAGTGACATTCGACACTTCAAGGGGGCGGCATTCCTTTGAAGATTAGACAAGTCCGAACGTGTTTGAACAAGTCAAAACTTGTTGATGCCACACTGGTTGATCGATGAAAAATTCAATTGCATGAGATCAACTGAAATTCATAATCAAAAGGGTTAAATCTGCGACTCACTTGGAGCCCTCTACAGGACTACGGATTCAGCCATCGATAGATCGATGGGAGAGGTATCAATTTCATGAAAGGGTTGAAATCGTGAATCAAAAGCGTTAAATCCGCGAATCACCCACTTGAACTCTTCTACAGGACTACGATTCAGACATCGAGGGATATTAATCACATGAAAGGGTTGAAATCAAAAAAGGTTAAATCCGCGAATCAAAAGGGTTCAATCCGCGAATCGCCACCCACCCACCCACTCGGACTAGGCCCCTACAGGACTATGATCCAGAACCCTCAAAAAATTTGGGGGCAAAGCGCCACAGCCTATCTACTTACGTGGTATCGTGTATGGGAAGAAACAGTGATTTCGTCGTGAAATACATATTGTGCATTATTTCCATCATAGCAAATTATGTTTTTTCGCAGCGGGATCGCTATTGCCTGGCATTGCAATGTACGCAGAAACAATTACGGAACAGTCTGTCATGCAAATTGTTCATTAAGTTTGGTATGCAACGTTCCGTTACTAGGCGAAATCACTATTTCTTTCCATGCGACGTTACCTAAGAAAATCAATTTTAAACACACTCTCGGAAGTTTTTACTATCTGAAAGATTGATGTAAAAAAAATGGTGCAGCTGACTTTTGTAGGGATTTTAATACTACCTCTTACCTTTTCTCCTACCTCTTACCATTCTATTGCAAGAGCCAACAACATGTTTAAAAATACAATTTCTCAAACTTTGACGGTTTTCATAAATAGTAAAAATTATGTGCTTGTAACTTCTTTCAGTTCATTTTTTGAACGCCCCGAATCCGATTCGTCAATATCTTTTGAATCATTTTGGATTATCCAGTTATGTATCAATCGATGATATAACCGATCGATGGCATGCCATTTCGATTATTTAAATCACTTCAATCCTCATGACTAAAATGCACACATATATAATGCACGCATATGCATGATTATTATTTTCTTTTCGTATGTTCTTCACCATCCCATTTTGTCAATGACAAAATTCTGCGACCAAAAAATAAATTCTATGTATATCGTCATCAGTTCTTTCTGATATCAATTAATCGAGATTTTCAATTATTTGACTATCAAGGGGGGACAACCATTTAAAACGCTGAAATTGAACAGACTTTTAGGAATTTTTTTGATGTGGTAGAAATAAATTAATCTCCTTGATGTTTTGACAGTTTATGATGAATATTTTAACAAGTATTTTCCATTTTGAATCATTAGAAGAGATTGACAATTGACGGTGATATAGCATGATAAAGCCTCATGGTCGCGCAGCCATTTTTTTCACGGTGCCAATTGTAGCGCTTTGAAGAAATATCTCAAACGGAAGGGCGAAAGACTGTGCTTAGTATATGCCTGTGGTTACTCAATAAACCTAATTTTTTAATAACAAGTTGAGAATTGGAAAAATGGCAGACATGAAATCAAAGAAATCGAAATTTTCAAAAAAAATTTCATCCTCACTGATCAAAAAGAATATTTTATTTTGAGAAATTTAAAAATTCTTCAGGTTTGCCGAGTGGTCTGATATCATCGCCTTAGAGTGAAAGGGGTGTATTTCCACCATTATTACTCCAATAGGCTTTCCAAGGCCTTTCACGCAATATTAGTAGAAAAAAATAAAAAATAATAACATATAGGCGTAAGTACCACCCACTAATAACAAATGGGCGTAAATGCCGGAGATACGCCTCTTTGTTTTTGTTTTTTCAATTGAAATTTTGTCTCAAATGAATTTGTCTCAATCATTGGAAAAATACTAATAACAAAGAGGCGTATCTCCAGCACATGCGTCTTTTTATTATCGTCTTAGAAACAAAGGGGTGTAAGTGTTATGGATAAGCATAGCACTTACGCCTCTTTGTTTCTAGGGTGACGACGTAACTGAAAGAGCTCATGATACTCCATGAATTATGTTGGAGCCCCTTCGAGTGGCAATCCACTAAAATAATCGCACTTTTTCAATACTTCTGGAATTTTTAGAGAAATAGATTTTATTGCATCATAATTTTTTAGGATATCTCGGAAACTAAGCGAGATAGAGCGATTTTATTTGAATCCTGTTTGGTAGCTTTTGAAATTCTCTACAAAAAAGGACTCAAGCAAAATCACTCCATCTCGCTTGGTTTCCAAGATCATCTTAAAAAACAAATTACAAAAAGTGAACTAATCGCCAGAATTTCATATAAATCCATTCCTCCCCCAAGTTTTTCAACAATATCTCGGTAACCAAGCGAGATAGAGCGATTTCACCTCAATTCCTTTTTTGTAGCTCTTGAAATTATTTACAAAACCGTTTTCGGGCAAAATCGCTTCGATTTTCAAATAAGTATAAAGTATGAGTTTTCTTTTATAATAGCAAAGATTTTAATTCTTAGCGCATTGAAAATTTTCAAAAACAAAGAGGCGTAAGTCCGAAAAAATAATTCAATTAAAAAAATTTGAAAACACAGAAGTGTAACTGCCATAATTCAGATAAAAATCGCAAAAAACACAGGAGCGTAACGCCAAAAATTCTTATATGAGATGAGAAAATTCTAAAAACAAAAAAGCGTAAGTGCCTAAATTTAGATAAGAAATCTTGATAACAAAAGGGCGTAACTCCGAATATGCTCATAAGATGAAAAAATTATAAAAACAAAGAGGCGTAAGTGCGGAGATACGTCCCTTTCATTTTAAGATTGGTAGTTACGCCACTTTGTTTTTCTAATTTTCAACTACCCAAATAATGTCCCAGAGGCCATAAAAAACATTTTGGAGTGATAAGTGGAGATACGCCTCTTTCACACCAGGATTTCGTGTTTTTGGCGCTTACGCCCCTTTCATTCTAAGGCGACGATATGTTACGAGAACGTATGCAAAATTTCAGCCCGATTGGTTCTAGAGTCTCTGAGCACTCGTTGACACCGAAAAAATAAAATTGAATAAAAAAACTTCGAGAAAAACGCATTCAAAGTTTGGGCATTCCCTATTTTAGAATGGAAGTGAGTCTCAGAAATTGGCTCTATTTACAAGAGCTTTGAGGTTTGGCCTAATTCATGAAGTTGTTCGCATTTTATACATATCAAAGTAACTTTCAGAGCAAAAAAATCGTTTTTCTTGAAGGTTCTAAATGGATGTCTCCCCTTAAATACGTTATTAAAGGACCCGACGATCTCAGCGAGAATTGATTGGCCTGGTGTGGTGGCTTTGTAGAATATATATATCACTATTTTATTTTTAAGGAAATCAGCCCATTCTTCTTATTTTATTTATTTTTATTTTATTTATCATAGTGCGGAATTGTCCGAGACTAACTTTAGAGCACAGTTTTCGATTGTTTATCACGATGTCAGAATGAATAATAAAAAAATAGAGCATCACGATTGCTTACACATCAGTTCCTATTATTAACTATTCCTGTAATTCTCATTGATTTATTTAATTTTTCACCCTCTCTTTATGCATCGAGATTCGCAATCGAGCCAATCACAGTGAATCCAAAGAAGAGAATCGAAAATAATATATATTATATATGATTGATGCAAATGATAATGACTGTCTTTTTTTCCCGAAATTTACGGATAAAATATTGAAAAAATTTAATTACCAATGTCGATTCTCGTTGATATATCATCATAAATTTATAATTCTTTTACATTAAGGAAATGATACATGAAAATAGGCATATAATTTAATTAAAGACTTGTTTTGTAAATATCTATTGTTATTCGGACACAATACGACTCGGTAATGTATTGCTTTTCCTTGAATGGTTCAAGGAAAAACAATGAGTAGAGTTAACGTTTAACGGTTTAAACTTTAACCCCTTAAGTACGGGGTCCATACATCGTATCGACCCTCTCCGAAAACAATAACAAATTATTTCCTTGAATGCTATCAGAGATATCGACAGTAAAAAAAAATTGATTTGGATACATGATGAAGCTGTCTTTGCAATGGAGGAGTTTTTTCCCGGTATTTTTACAATAGTTTCTTTCCAATAAATAACCGGGAGCCTCCCGTCGATGGGACTAGGCCGTGCCGCATTGGCACAGTACTCGAGGGTTAATTGATTCATTTCCATCTGTTTAAAAATTCTTTTTAATTGAATATTTTAGCAAAGCGGAATTTCACTGTTGGCTGCAAATTATTTCTCTAAATCCTCTCTGTTTTTTCTTATTCAAGTTTTATTCATCCTCTGTTCTTTCTACATTCAGGGAAGGTCATTGCAATCCATGGCAATATTACAATGTATCATGTGTGATATGTAATATCGTCGCCTTCGAAATAAAGAGGCGTAGGTGCTGTGCTGATACACAGCACTCACGCTTCTTAGTTTCTAGAGGGACGATATCATCATTTTTTTCCTGTTCTTGTTTTTAATTGTTAGGATATAGGAAGTTTGAAAAAGGAGTAAATCCAATTAGGTATCGTGAAAACAATTGGAAGTTCTCAGCTGTATATATGCTTGAGACGAAAACCCTCATGCGACCTTTTTTCAAAATCAGTTTTTTGAATATCAAATATTAAAATTATGTTGCATCGTGTCTCTCCTTTGATCGCAATAAATTTAATTCTACTTGTCACGTGCTCGTACGGTTATGCATAACAAGGACGAGAATTTTCTTATGTAAAACATTGACGAGAAAAATGATAGAAATTTGAAATTACGTCTTCTCCTTCATTGTGTATAAAAAAGAAGTAAAGAGAAGTATTAAGAAAATTAAATAAACCGCTTGACATTTCAGTCAAGGGTAATACTGTTCACTCAGCTAATCAATATTATCTAATATATTAATTTAAATCGGTTCAAAACACCACAAAATTTAATGCAATGATTCAGCAAAAATGTTATAGAAGACAGAATTAATAAAAAAAGAAAACAACAAAGACTCACTGAATTTATGCCGGACATTCCAAACTCTCATTCCACTAGAAAACACATTTGGCGAGATTGATATTTGTTACTTGTTTTTAAATTTTCTGTCTTTCAGACTGAAGGATTTCCCGCCCTTCATACATGAAATGAAGAAAATCGAATTTATCTTGTACAAATTCATCACTCGAGTTAACTATTTGTTTCAGAAAATTTCCATTTGGTTTCCCGTTTATACGAAAGACATCCCGGTAACGGCACTCAGCCAAAAAATTAAGGGAACGGTAAATTTTTCCATTTTTTTTACTGATTCTCAAAAAGCTGTAACTTCGAGGAAAATGATTGGATTGGGATGAAAAAAAATAATTCGAAAGCTTGGAGTCTCTACTTTCAAAATATTGGGATGAAAATTTTTCATTCGACTTGACCCTTGCCAGAGTCATCTAGACGAATCCCTTAGAGCCAGTTCGCCGGAGTGAAGTTAGCGCTAACACCGGTTTAACTTAAACCGAGTTCAGCTTAAACCCGATTTTACGTGACTCTGGTTTAAATTCAAATATGGCGGATCTGCCGTAACAAAAATATTTGAACATCGACTCGGCCAAACCCACTCCATTCTTGGCGTCTACCGGTACAAATGAGGGAAGGGCTGGTCAATTAATCTCACTTGGATGATTGACAAACGATTTTTTCAATTTTTTTATTGACAATTATGCTGATTCAAAATTCGTTCAATCTTCTAAATCCCCCATTGGCAGGTCGTTGTGGTGATACTGTTGTTCCGCCATTTCTGAATTTAAACCAGAGTTACGTTAAACCGGGTTTAAGCTAAACTCAGTTTAAGCTAAACCGGAGTTAGGCTTAGCTAAACTGAACTGGCCCTTACACGGAGAGAAATTCTAACGAAAATATAATGAAAGATCTGAGTAAAAAGTACCGAACCATTCCGGAATCCTGGGACATTTCGTGATGTGTACAAAATATTGAAAAAATTTCATGGCAATTTTTCACAGGAGTACATCAAAAAATCACATCTGAACATCAAAAATGGCGCTGTTAACGCGTCAAAAATTAACAAACATGGTTCAGTAATTTTTGACGCGCTAACAGCGCCATTTTTGATGTTCAGATGTGACTTTTTGATGTACTCCTGTGAAAAATTGCCATGGAATTATTCCAATATTTTGTACACATCACGAAATGTCCCACGATTCCGGAGAGTTCGCTAATTTTTAGCAAGACCTTTCGGGAATTTTTACTGATAATTTCTTTCCGTGTAGATTTAATTTCTTCTTTTATTTTCTCGGCAATCATTTGTTTCTAAAATATCGGCAGCTGAATGAAAAAACACTCTTTTGTTTTTGATTGTCGATATCTCGGGAACTACTCATCGTTTAACGAGCGGATCGTGAGTTTCGTAAACTTAAATGAATGCTCGGTGAGTGTCTCATGATGTTTTGTTGGAAGGAAAACTCTCCGCATTTTTAAAATTGGTTTCAAAAAGTATCAAAAAAGGAAATTTTATTGTCTGGAAAATTTAACTGAACTTTGCAAATTTTAAGGAACAAATGAACGCAGAGAAAAAAACGAAATCAAAGCTGAAGGATCAAGGTAGACGATCCTGGCAAAGGTCGAGTCGAAATTTTTTTTCAAGCAAGTAGAAAATTTCGAAAAATTGCAAAAAAAAAAAAAGATTTTTCCGCCGTCAGCTCTCTTATCTTGTTATAAGTGAGACTATAAACAAATTTCCATCTCAATATGTTGAGAGTGGACATTTCAAGCTTTCAGAAAGAATTTCTTATCCTGATACGATCATTTTTCGCGAAATTACAGCCTTGAAAATGGGTAAAAAAAAAATAATTAACCGCTTCCTGAATTTTCTGATGAGTGTGTTATTAATAGATATTTCCTCTAACGTATATTAAACTCTATGCGTTCATTCTTCATCGTTACGAGATTGATGGTTCGAATATATAAGATAAAAAATGTGAAGATCTGCGATATGAATTTGTCGAAATTCTGCCGATGGGGGAAAATATATATATATATATATATATTTTCCAATTGACCAGTAAGGAATCGGTCTTACGCCTTTCCATATATTTTCGACTCTCGACTATGTTCATTTGTATGTATACTGTATTTTAAATAGGAAGAAACTCAATTGCGATAGGAGACAAAGGGAGCTGGTTAGAATTTTTCACAAAAAAAAATTCTATTCTCACAGTCAATTGGTACTCAAAAACGGCATTTTGATGAAGAAAAGGTTTGACTAGTGATATTTTCACTAGGTATTCATCGAAAAAAAGACATAAATATAGAATTACTGTCAGCATAATTTTCATTGAAATGCGAAAAAAATTTCAGTTTATCTTTTCCTAAGAGGGAGAAGAAAAAAGTTTTTTCCGGCTGCAATAAAATTCCTATTACGATCGAAGAAATAGAAAATTTATTGAAAAAGAACGGATGTCTGTTCCTTTCTCCTTCCAATTACGAAGATTTTGTATCCATTCAATTTCATTCGTTTACTTTTCCTAGTTTAATTATTTCCCATAAATATGTATTATGCCTAGTCCATGAATTGCCAGAGACAGCCCCGAATAATATTACGGACCTCTGAATTTCTGTGTAATAAAACTAACTTTGAAAGAGTTAGAGGAAAAAATAATCGGAGAATTTTCAGAATTATTATCTGGTTTCAATGATTCCCAAAAATGTGAATATCTTTGAATTTAGAGGGAAAAAAGAGTGAAAAATTCTGTATGCAAGTGTGTTAAGTCTGGTTTTTTTACGTGTTCATCTTTGATATGTGGAGATCTCCACAATTTAAAAGTATCGCGAAAATAAATGTGCATCTGATGATCAGCAAATTGTAATGATTAGGGCCCGGATGTTCTTTCAAAGTTTTGATCAGCGTGAATATAACGCAAAGACAAAATCGTGAAATCTATTCATTTATGTCAAACGGATAGTTTGTGAATAAAGAGAAGCTGAGAAGAAATAAAATAATAATAATTGTGCGGTGAAATATTTGTGAGGCAGCTCAAGGTGAGAAAAATACTATATTTTGCAAGGAGAATTGGAGGAAAATCGAGAAAATACTCTATTTTGTGGGGATAATTTGAGGGGAATTCCAGAGAATGATATATTTTGCGGGGGGAATTGGAGGGAATTCGTCTAAAGCACTTCTGAACGGATCCCCTCCAAATTCCCTCTGCGAAACATAGTATTTTCTCGAATCCCCCCTCCCTCCAATTTCCCCGCGGAATATAGTATTTTTTCTAATTTCTTCCAAATTCCCCTGCAAAACATAATATTTTTCTTATCTGAAACTTTCTCACCAATTTTACACAACACCCCTATTATTATTTTATTCTTTCTAGATTTCTATTCATTTACAAACTGTTAGTTTCATTGTTTGGAATAAATGAATAAATTTTAAAATTTTGACTTAGCGTTATATTTAGGTTGGTCAAAATTTCAAAGGAACATTTGCGGCCTAGTAATTACAATTGGAAGAAAAAATTCAATTATGTTCCAAGTTACCAAAGAGAATGGTAAAAAATTAACAAATAAATTTGAGAGAAAAAAACCCCAGCGCCCCAGCGGGAGTCGCACCCGGAACTTTCCAGTTACGTATAAGTATGGAATGAGAGAAGCAGCGAGAAATCGAAAAGTTCCACTGCTTCATTCCTTATTTCGACTCACCCATTAGCTATTCGAATCTTCTTCTCCATTTATAAATATCGAATGAATGGGAACTCCTGAGAATTCCATTTTTCCAATTGAATTGAACGTAATTATTCACTTTGCATGGACTGAAATTTTTTAAAAACGTTGGTGTGCATATCCATAAACCAAGATTAAAACAGAAAGAATTACTCCTTATTACAATTACTGATCTTTGTTGCTTCGGGGAAATGTTATTATTGTTTCTTCATTCTTTACTTTTTTGACCTTTGCATCGTGCAATTAGTTCTAATATTTTGTTCCATTTTCTTTTTTTTCTTTCACCTTCGAAGTGACACACTTTTGAGGTGTGTGTCAATGTATCAAATATTGAAATTATGATTATCAATTATATATAATGTCTTTCTGTACAGCGGAAGGTGGAATGAAACGGAGACGTGTTGGTTTTGGTATTTTATACTATGAAAGTCACTCGAAATCGATGCAAGTATTGGAGATAAGTTCGTTTCAAAGATTCGATTTTCCACAATTTCCCATGGGAATCATATGTCAGAAGTCATCTTTTCAATTTTCCCAAAAATTTCCTTTTTTGCTCAAGATTGAAGGTGAATCCCTTCTGCTTCTGAAAAATTGCAGTTTTTCGAGGATATCTCTAGTTCTATTGGTCGTAGCGACCTGGGGCTAGTCTTTAATGAAAGCTAAACTCATTTTTCATTGATTTACATGGTTCAAAAATGGGATTTATCGCTATTTTGAGTATTTATAGGGCAAAAAGTAATTTCCAGGAAATGGCCTGTGAGTATTTGAAAAACGAGTTTAAAAGAGATTTGAACCACATAAATCGATGAGAAATGAGCTCACCTTTCATTTCAGATCGACTCTAGGGGGCGTGTTCTCGAGTTTTGTGGAGAGATGTTCGTGCACTAAAGAAATTCCGTTCATGACGAGCGTACGGTAAGTGAAAAAGTTCGTTGATGAATCAGAATGTCTTTCCTTTTTTTCATTCCTTTTAATTGCACATGCTTCCAAATCCTCGAGAACATGAAGATGAACATTCATCTGAAAATCATCCCTGATCAGCGGATCCATGGAAATGTTGCTCACTTTCCGTTCGAGAGTTCTGTTCAAGGATGTATGATCGAGAAAGTGGGAGAACCGTGAATTTTGATGGGTGGGGATAGGCTTGAACGGTTGCGGGGTGAACTGAAGTGAATGACAACGTGACGTGTACTGTGAATCTGGCCAATCACGGCGAGAAATGAACGATGAAGTGAAGTAATTCCAATTTCAATTCTATTTTTCTCTTCAGGATGAATAAATACATAAGATTTTTGAAATATTGCCGAATTACTGCAATATCCATTTTCCTTATGAATATTTGTTCTTTGTACTACGGGAGCTCTAAAATTGGATATTTATTAATTTATGATAATAACTTCCATTTCTCCATAAGAGCCCATGTACTTTCTGTCAATTTTCAATAATTTTTTTCTTTCTTATATGAATGGTTACCTACCCCGGACTTTTTATAGTGAAATTCTTCGAGGAATAATCTAACCCTGCAAAAATCTGAAGCCCCAAATTGAAAATTTTTGTCATGATCATACATCCTTGAATCTTCGTTAACGAAGCTCATTCGTACGCGAAAATGTTTTTTATCGTTGAACTTTTTCACTCACCTAACACTTTCTGTGAGTGGAGCCCGTGGCGGAAGTGGCGATACCGGCAGAACCCGAGATATCGACAATGTGAATGTTTTCGATTTTCGAAACGAATAGTCTATCCCTTTTTCAAAACTTGTCTAAAAAAAGCTAAACTTTCAAAACAGTAAAAAAAAAATTCGACATGTTTTTTACCTGAAATTCCTTGAGCGTTTCAATGGAATAATTAGAGAATCTTGATCTTGAACCGTTCAACGGGAATGCCAATCCCATCCCACCTACCTTTATATTATGTATATATAATATATAATATATCAAGAGTTCAAAAGTGGCAAATCATGAACCCCAAGAATGGTTCCTGACTTTTAAAATATCATAAAAACGCACATCTACATGTTTTTTCTTTTTTTTTTATTTTCACACGTTTTAAGGGTTTAAGAATAAAAATGAAACTTCTCTACGACTATTTTTTTCCTTTTTTTATGACGACCTTCTGCTTGAAAGGAAAAAAATTCACGAAATAAAAAAATTTCCAAGAAATTAATGCAAAAAGTCGTGCTCCCCAAAATTAATGTTCTAGTAAGATTTTTCCAGGAAATTTGGTGGATATACGCCCTTCTGCATTTCGGAAACCAAGCGAAATTGCGCAATTTTGTCCTCCGACCTATTTGTAATTATTAGAAGTTCTCTGCAAGAAGGAATGACAGTAAAATCAACCTATCTCGCTTAATTTTCGAAATATTCTCAAAAAACCAATAACAAAGAAGTAGAGTTATTGTAGATAAATCTTTTCCTTCAATAATTTGTTCAGAATATTTTAGAGACTGAACGAGATAGGACAATTCCACTCTAAGAAGAAATTCCACTCTTTTTCATAGAAAATTTCTCTCGAGCTACAAAAAAGGATCGTTACACAAAAGACGTATCTCGATTGGTTTTCGAGACATTTTTGAAAAACTATTAGAAAAAAAATATATATCTAGAACAAGCACATTTCTCTGTCACTTGTTCTGCTGAATATCTCAGAAACTAAATGAGAAATTATTTTCAAGGACCCATTAAGAAAACGATTGGCTGTAAATGATATATGACAATGGAGACATGAAAAAATTGAACTCTAGCAAAAATTTCTTATTGTGCCCGACGATTGACTATTATCGAATATTTTCTCTCCTTTCGATTTTTCTATCTTCTCTTTTAATTATTTTTCCCTTATTCATTATATTTTCCTTCCTCTCATTGCCTCGAATGTTGTACTGCATCGACTTTGGGATATATCCGTGTTTGTACGTATTAATTATATACTAATAGTTTTTTTTTCGTCACTGCTATAAAATATAATTTCCCATAGCGGATTATGGATATTTCCTAACGAGAGGTTTCCACATCAATCGAGGGAGTGTTTTCAGTCGGACTAACAGGATATAATATCATGCGCGATCTGGTATGTAATTATGATTTTTGTTTTTTATTAATGATATTTTTCATTTACTTCTATGGAGCGTTATACGACACGGCAAAATATTTCGATGATACAGAGCGGAATAGATGATAACCTTCATGAACAATCATTATCGATAGACAATCACAAAGATCTGAGTAAACGCGGGCAATTTTTTTCAATTCCAAGTGCCTTCAACTTGAAAAGACGGGAGGAGATATGGAGGTAAATTTAACATGTCGCCTTAATCCCTTCGATCTCGCGGGCGAATTTCTGCCGGATTCAAGATCTGTGACTCAATGATTTTCCTTTTTGAGCTGATTCTATGTAATGTGCCAGCAATTTCCTACGGCGACGAGTGTTACAAGAAGGAGAACAAAAAAAATATATAGGGGAGGGTGGGGCAAAATGGCCCACTTAAGGAAAAAATCTATAATTTTTAATAATAATATTTTTTCTAGGCACAATTTATCCCAAAACAAGAAAGATTGTGGTTGAAATCCACATTTTTCCACCTACAGTCATAAGCCCACATAAGCCATTAAACAAATAAATTTATTAATAAATTAATTTCTATTAATAAATTTTTTTAAGAGAATCAAATTTCGGAAAAAATATACAATGCGCAGGCGAGATTTGAACTCACGACCCTCTGATTACATGTCAGGTGCTCTACCGCTGAGCTACTGCGAGTTACTATATTTACCTTCGAATTTTGATTCTCACCCCGAGTCGAAATTTTTTCGACGGATTTGACGAACTTTCAACGTATTCCTTTGATCTTTGCGGATGCCGAACGTACCTTTACCACATTCTAACGTAAAATCTATTTTAAAGTCAGAATACATCGAGAAGGCCCGAAAACCTGAACGTCCATTCAACGTATTTGAACGTACAGTTGGATGCGGTTGATTCTGACGTAGATTTAATGTACATTTTTTTCGTATTTTAAAAATTGAAGAGATTAATGGAGGGGAAAAAGAGGAGAGGGAGAAAGATAGGAGAGGGGGAAAGGTGGGGTACAACAGACACCTTTGAGTTTTTATGTCAACATTATGAAAAAAATTTGAAATTAGTAAAAATATTAAGAATTTGTTATTTTTCGTAAGACCAGTGAAAAGTGGGAGAAATTTGCAGTGGAATTCATGTGTCAGAAATGATTTTTGTCATTGGTAAAAAAATTTACTTTTTGGTCAAGATTTAAAGACAAAATTCCAACAAAAAAAATTGTGAAGTCTCATGAATTTCATTGAGCATAGCGTGGAAATTCTGAATAGAGGTGGAAAGTTAGATTATTTGCGAAAGATTTATGGAGTTTTCAATTTGAAAATTTCGATGTTCAAAGTATTTATGGAGAAAAACCAGATTCTCATAAAAATATTCATAAATACTTCAAGTATAGATATTTTTCACTGGTGAATCCCATAAAACCATACCAAATGATCTCACCTTTCACCTCCATTCGGAATTTCCAAGCTATGGCCAATAGAATCGGAGATATTCGAAAAAAAGTGAATTTTTCTAAAAATAGAAAGTGGCATCCCGAGTCGAAATTTCCGTGACAATTCAACGGAGTTTTGATGTAAAAAAATATCTCTAAATACATCAGAACTACGCTGATATTGTGTTGAAGCACTCATATGAATGCAGGTACTCTGGCGTAGTTTTGATGTATTGAGTTGGAGTTAGTACCGTTTTACGTCATTTTACAATTGAATGACAATCATTTACGTTGACCACTTTGATGTATTTAAGCGGAACTTGAACGTAATTTAGCCTCATTGCCCCTCCCCCCGCATCGCATTTTTACCACAAATTAACGTTTTTAATTGATTTCTCTCTTAATTATGTGCTTAAAAATAACCTGTCATGACCGTTATCCTAATTTTCTGAAAACGAAGTGAATAAAAAAAGAAAAAAAGAATTCGGTCCAGTAGTTCTCGAGATACTCCAAGCGGTCACCCATCCAAGTACTAACCAGATCCAATGCTGCTTAACTTCGGTGACCGCCTGGAAATTCCTCGTTGTCTGCTGCTAACCTGAAACATATAACTTCTGGGATTCTAATTGAGCTCAAATATGCATCGCATATTTATACAAGGATCTTCCAAAGAATTGATTAATTGTTGCTGTCAATTTTTTTCTAAATGACTATCGAAAATTAATTTCAAAAAATCAATGAAAAAATACGTTGACGATTTTCATTTTTCTTCACTCCATTTCTTTTGGGCAAAATTATAATTTTTCCACAAACTCTCAAATTTCCTTCCAAATCCTCATTTTTTTGTCTGATTTTATTATTTCATCTCAATTTTAAATTCCAATTAAGAATAAGTGGGGTGAAATGGACATGGGAATAAAACCGTTGGATACAGATTTTTCTGATAATTGCATTGAAAACCTGAAGAAACATTAGGTTAAAAATAAGTTCCAGATTTTTTTTTTTTGGAAATTCGAATTTTTTGGCTCATTATTTGAAAAGCCACTTTCCATTTTTAGAAAAATTCACTTTTTTCAAATATCTCCGATTCCATTAGCCATAGCTTGGAAATTCCGAATGGAGTTGAAAGGTGAGATCATTTGGTGTGGTTTTATCGGATTTACCAGTCAAAAATATCTATTTTTGGAGTACTTATGAGCATTTTTATGAAAGTCTGTTTTTTCCCCATGAATACTTTGCAAATCGATATTTTCAAATTGACAACTCCATAAATCATTCACAAATGATCTCATTTTCCACCTCCATTCAGAATTTTCGCGCCACGCTCAATAAAACTGATGATACTTTCAAAAATAATTTTTCTACATTTTGTCTTGAAATCTTGACCAAAAAGTAAAATTTTTTTAACGATGACAACAATTCATTTCTGACACATGAATTCTACGACAAATTTTCATCGAATTCCCAATGGTATTATGAAAAACAATATATTCCTAGTATTTTTACTAATTTCAAATGTTTTTCATACTGTGAACATAAAAACTCAAATTTGTCTGTTATACCCCACCTTTCCCTCTATTTATCTTTCTCCCTCTCCTCTTTTTCCCCTCTACTAATTTCTTCAATTTTTAAAATAAAAAAAATATACATTCAATCCGCGTCCAAATCAACCGCATTTAACTGTACGTTCGAATACGTTGAATGGACGTCCAGGTTTTCGGGGCTTTTCGATGTAATTCTGACGTGGAAATAGATTTCACGTTAAAATACGGTGAAGGTACGTCCGGCATTTTCTAAGATCAAAGAAATACGTTGGAAGTTGGTCAAATCCGTCGCAAAAATTTCGACTCGGGATATTTTCAAATAACGAGCCAAAAAATTCGAATTTCCAAAAAACAAAGAAAAGATTCTGGGACTTATTGTTAAGCTAAGGTCTCCTCAGGTTTTCAATGCTATTATCAGAAAAATCTATCTACAACGGTTTTCTCCTCATGTCCATTTCACCCCACTCATCTTTAATTGAAATTTGGAATTGGGATGAAATAATAAAAAACGGAAAAAATTAGAATTTGAAAGGAAATTTGAGAGTTTGAGGGAAAATTATCATTTTGCCAAAAGAAATGGAGCGAAAAAAAAATAAAAATCATCAACATATTTTGCCATTGATTTTTCAAAATTAATTCTCGATAGTCATTTCAAAAAAATTGACAGCAACTGTTAATAATTTTTTTGGAAGATCGTAGTATAAATATGCGATGCATATTTGAGCTCAATTAGAATCGCAGAAGGTATATGTTTCAGGTTAGCAGCAGACAACGAAGAATCTCCAGGCGGTCACAGAAGTTAAGCAGCATTGGACCTGGTCAGTACTTGGATGGGTGACCGCTTGGAGTATCTCGAGAACTACTGAACCGAATTCTTTTTTTTTTTTTTAATCACTTCGTTTTTAGGAAATTAGGATAACAGTCATGATGGGTTATTTTTAAGCATATAATTAAGAGAGAAATCAATTAAAAACGTAAATTTGTGGTAAAAACGCGATGCGAGGGAGGGGCAAGGAAGCTAAATTACGTTCAAGTTACGCTCAAACACATCAAAGTGGTCAACGTAAATCATCGTCATTCAATTGTAAAATGACGTGAAACGGCACTAACTCCAACTCAATACATCAAAACTACGCCAGAGTACCTGCATTCATATGAGTGCTTCAATACAAAATCAGCGTAGTTCTGATGTATTTAGAGATATTTTTCTACATCAAAAGTCCGTTGAATTGTCACGGAAATTTCGACTCGGGACATCTTTTCTCCACCTCCCATCCACGAGGCAATGTCGTCATTAAACAAATGAAAATTATTATAATATTTGATTTTTTAACGTGGGGCAAAATGGCCCCCGCCCCCTTCCATCACATATATTCAGGGGAAGGTCGGGTAAATTGGACACACCAATTAAACGGTTCGAGATAGAAATTTTCCAATGATTCCATCGGAAAGCTGACGGAAAACATGTGTGAATTTTTTTTTTTATTTTTGAAAAAATTAACTTTTTTGGCCCAGTTTTGAAGAGATTTACCCTTTTGAAAATCGCAAAAATTAACTTTTTCGTCAATATCTTCGTTTCTGATGGTCGTAGCGACCTGGGGGGCTGATCTCAAATGAATGGTGAGTTCATTTCTCATCGAATTATGTGGTTCAAATTTTTTTTAAATAAAATTTTCAAATATTTATAGGTCATTTTCTGAAAATCTGTTTTTGCCCTATAAGTACTGAAAAAATTGATTTTTTTTCTACTTGGACCCCATGAATCGATAAAAAATGAACTCACCTTTCATTTAAGATCAACTCCAAGTCACTATTGTCAATAAAACCCGAGATATTCTTGAAAACCTGAAATTTTTCAAAAAAAAAAAAGAGTTAAATTCAAATCTTGCGCAAAAATAAATCACCTCCTAAATTCACCATTTTGCCCTACCATCAATTCATTTTTTTTTGGAGGGGGGAGGGGGGCACTTTGCCCCACTTTCCCCTACATATATGTGGAATTTATTTTTCCCCCTTTCTTATTGTATCTTCACCTTCATTTTCTTTCACAACTTTTTTTTTCGTTAAATTATCTAGTCTTTTTTCAGTGTTTTTCTGAGATAACGAAAATCCACACGTTGTCTTTTAAAAAACTTGTTGAATTCACTGAATTCTGTTTATTCGAAAAGGTGATTTGTTTGAATGAACCAAATTCAGCAAATTCAAACAGAAAATTTACTTAGACGAACAAAATTCTGTAAATTCAAAAAAAAATTAATTATTAAAAAAAAATATTTGCTTAGCACCAATAGAACAAATATTCGATAGTTTTTACCATTTTTTTTTCTCAGTGTAATAATTGTATCTACATAGCATACGTAATCTTCAAACTATGCCAATATAATTGAGAGGAGGACGAAATGGAATCAAAAAACACTGATCATACATCATTATGAATTATGTAATTGGAATGTGAATATAAATAATGACTTACCTGAATGTTCGATCCATTTTTGTAATCGTCTATCTGTAGGACATTGATGTAAGGGAATATTATTATTATCCAATTTTGTGGCTCGACAATTCTTATAAGCACACTTCTCATGTAATTTCACTTTTTCCATAATTACGATGAATTATTCACTTCACTGAAGATCCAATAAAAGCGCATTAAAAAATCCGTTTTACTGAAACGAAGCGAGTCACAGAGTCTCACTGAAAGCCAACAAATTCATTGTTTTGTTGCCCTCTCTTTTGCTCCGGTCACGTGCTCTCTCGTCAAATACGTCGTTCTTCTTCCCTCCATCTCCCCACCTTTTACTCTCTCTCTTTCTTTCATGTGCTTACGAGTGCGCTGTGAATTCTCTCTTTTTTTTTATTCGTACCCCCTCCTTTCTTCACCGGCTTGTCTTCGAAACGCCTTCTCCAAACACGTGCGCACAATACATAAATCTAGTTTTTTTCGCCTAAAAATCAAAATCTCAGAGGAAATAATTTTTTTTATTAATTTGCTATGGTAAGTGAGTTACTTGATTATTTTCTTGATATAATTATCCAAAGCCAGTTTTAAACTCTCCATTGTATGTGTATGGTTAATGTATGGTTATTTTTGCGAATTCACTCGACTCGAAGGTCAGGTGGATTGTGAAAAAAATCCATAACAGTTTCCACACTCTTTTCGATGATTTTGGAATCATATCATAATTAGAAAATGTAATTTCAATTTCTTAATTTGATTGTTAACATTACAAGTGCGGCGAAAGTGGATAATTTCACTCTTGTAACTGAAAAACCTTTCTCAATTCTTTTCTCTCTTGATGAGGCAATGGTACCGGTTTCCGGAAAAGTTAAAATTGAATTATTAAAATGATAAAGAATTTACATTAAATGAATCAAACAGCTTACTTGCTTTTCATTTTAACATTTTGCAAGTATTGGGAAACTAGATTTTTTCACTCCAATATTAATTGTCAGTATGTTTTGCTGCTGTGTTCGGGAACTGGGACCCGTCCGGTAACCGGGTCTACCATGGTATTTAGATGATGGAATTATGATTATGGGATATTTTGATTAAGAATTCAGTAGCAAAGTATAGACGAGACATTTCAAGTTTTATTCAAATTCGCTTTTTTGGAATGATCCAATAGAAATACGATCGTTTTGATGAATTGATGGTTTGATTGACACGTTCTTCATAACACGAAAAGTCTCCATGCAAATTTTCATATGACACTCAGCCTCCAAGATATTGTCTGGAAATAAATTTTAAATTAAACTCGATCTATTTGATTCCCTCCATTTCCCATAGGATTCTCATCAATGCATACATAAATTTATCGAAATTTGTAAAATCTAGTTCTTTTCTGTGTTTTTTCAGGCTGATCAACGCATTGTTTTGAATCCTCTGGCCAGAGAGTTTAGAAGAAACGTTGGAGAACGACGCCCTTCATCTAAGAATACTGAACAACGTTCTCAAGAACGTTCGAGAGAGAAATCTCAAACTTCAACCGCGGCTCGTGTACGTCCATTATCGCCTACCAAAATGAAGCAGCGCTGTAAATCATCATCAGGACATTCAAACCAAGAGAACTCATCCGAAAAATCTCGAAGAAGTAATCATAGACGATCACACCAGGAAGCCTACTTTCGTAGAGACAATCGAGATTTTTACCAAAAAACTGGCAAATCACAGGAACTTCTTGAAGGGTCCAATAGCACAGGTAAGAATCATAACGACAATTTTTGTTTTCTAAAAATTTTACTTCTTTGTCTAAGTTTTGAATGGGCGGCTCTCTCGAAAGTCGAAAAAATTCACTTATTTGGCGAGTTTTCCGGTTCCGTTGGTTACAGCGAGCTAGGGCTGATCTTCAATGGAAGGTGAGCGTATTTCTCATCGATTTCTGTGCTTTAAATTTTTTTTAATCAATTTTTCATCAGTTCTTGCCCTACTTAGTACACTGAGAGGATTTTTTCCTACTAGCATGACTATTCCTTAAAAGTGAAAATGAACTATTTTAAATCAATAATCGCATCTAGGATTATAACTAAAACAGCTAAATTATAGTCATGTGTACTATCTGATAGCTGTACTTGATGAAAACTTGGTCGCTGTTAAGATATTTCATAGTCAAGGTCTTTCCTGCTATATTTTTAGTTCCATAGTTCGAAAAATTCTCTCAGTGTACTTAGAAAATTGCTATTTTTTTAACCATATAAAATGATGGGAAATGAGCTCACTTTCCATACAAGATCAATCCCAGGTGGCTGCGAGCCATAGAACCAGAGATATTTCCGAAAACATAAAGTTTTTTCGAACCAGAAGAGTTACGCCTTCAAATCCTGAGCGAAAAATAGTCATCTACTAACTGTCTCTATAAATTTTTCATATAACTGGATGTTTAAAAATTAAAGAAAATAACTCCTCACATACTCTATCTCCAATATTTCCATTAATTTAGAGTTTCCATTAATTTTCATAGCACACAATGCCGAAACTAACATGTATCCATTTTACCTCTTGTCTCCATTTCACCGCACCTTCCCTTAGTCGAAAGTGTATTGGAATTATGTTTATATCTTATCATCCCGGGTAGGAATCGCCCAATGCTCGACTCTTGGCCGAACAGCGGCCAAGAATTCGCATGCCGAAGCCTAGTAACCATGGCTCGGCCAAACCTTCGCCAAGCATCGGTACACCGTCGTTCGGGCCTTCAGGATTGGCTGAGCAACGATGCACCGTAGTTTGGCCTGTCAGAATTGGCCAAGCGTTGTTCGAAACTTGGCGTCCCAAGGCTTGGCTCCTGAGCATTGGCCCCTTGTTGGACCAATAATGAACTGCCAAGACTTCGATTTTTCTTTTATCTTTTGACATGATTAAATTATTTCACATTATCAAATAACTTCTGAACAATTCTGATCGACTTTCATCTCCCCAAACAAAGTAAACGGCAATAAATTTATCAGGATCAAATTTAGTTAATAAAGTATAAAATGTCCCAACAGCTAGGACAGTAAGGTAACAGATTATTTTTTTGTTAACACAATTTTTTTATATCTCGCTAAATAGAATTATTACTTTATAATACAAAAATTATTACAATACACATAAAGTTATATAAATTGTTTTTTATGGATGATGTTCGAAAGAGTACATATGCTCCTCTTCCCCTACATCAACACTCCATATTGATGAAATGTAGAAGTTTGAGAGATGTTCAACATCCATTAACTTCATTAATCATAAGTTATGATGTTAATGATTATGGTTTTTTTTCACTGTTTTATACTGTACATATGTAAATATTATCTTTTTTAAGTGTTAATAAAAACTGTTGATATCAAAAAAAAAAAAGTAAGGTAACAGATTAGTAATCGGAAGGTCCAGGGTTCAATCCTAGGTGCCGGCTTTTTTTTTTCTTTTTTTTTCTTCAAATAACATTGGATTTTGACCATTCTTACGTGCTTCAGAAGACTTGAATACTTTTAATTCATGTATCTAACATGAAATTTACGATAGAATAAACATTGGCTGAACATTAGCACCAAAATAGTACCGAATGCTCGTTATCGAGGCTTGGCCATGCATCGGCAATCAGCATTGGTACAATGTTATCATCCAGTTCTCAATCAATATTGGGCCAGCCGTGGCTGAGGATTGGACGCCAGCATTGGATCATGGGCTCCCGGCACTGGGCCAACATTGGCCCAATGAATTTTCCCTACCCGGGATGCAGGTAATAAAAAACGCCCTAGGGCAGGTCGTTGGGTCAACTTCCGTCGCAAGACCGCAATGGCACGTGCAGCTGCTAAAGATGCTCGTCGGTACACTACAGCAGCAAAATTAATCAGCAAGGTCTCCAATTACTTGTGAATAAATCGTGAATAAATGAAAACTCATTAAAAATATTGTTGTTCATTTCATTATTTTCCAAGAAATATGTTTCCGAACCCAGTCGCCCTTATAAAATTTTCATTAATATACAGGGTGGCGATCGACCTGGAAAACCTGGAAAAGTCAGGTAATTTAGAATTTCTGGAATAGTCAGGGAATTTTAATGTTAGTCAGGGAAATTCATAGTTTATTTTTCATTTTCTCCATATTTTTAAGATTGATAGATATTTAATCGAAAAATTGAACTTTCCGATCAGTTTGAAATCTGCAAAAAGGTTCACAAAAAAAGACAATTATGAAAATTTAACGCAATTTAGGGGATTATTGTAAGATTCTAATAAAATAAATTGCTTTTAAGAATAACTAAGAACTTCAACGTAGGGAAACGTGAGGCAAAATAGACATTGTAATAAAAATATTGTAGATGGATTTTTTTTAATTATTTCATCGGGAAGCTGAGGGAATTTGAGTCGAGAAACATGTGCCAGAATTAATTTTTTTTAATTTTTTGAGAATTCGATATTTTCTGGTATTTTTGAGGGGTAACAAAAACCGATGATCATAATTTTTCACGGAAGTTCCCATAACTATCTGAAAAATAGATGTTTTCAAATTCAAAACCCCATAAATCGATGGGGAATGATCTCACCTTTCATTTGAAATCGGTCTCAGGTCGCTACGACCAATAGAACCAGAGATATTTTCAAAAAACTGAACTTGCTCAAAAATCGAAAGGATTTTTACCCCTCAAAAATGACAAAAAATATCGAATTCTCAAAAAACTGAAAAAAATCAATTCTGGCACATGTTTCTCGACTAACATTTTTTCAGCTTTCCGATGGAATAATTAAAAAAATCTTTCTCCAAAATTTTCATTCATTTTTTTATAATATATGCATAAAAACTAAAATGTGTCCATTTTACCCCTTATGTCCGTGTTGTCCCACCTTCCCCGATATTTAAATGATAGTTTTTTTTACACGTCCTGGAATTTTCATTTTCAGTCAGGGAAAAGTCATGGAAAAGTCAGGAAATTTTGAAATTCGTTTTCAGTCGCCACCCCGAATATAAGTTCAAGATTATAATGAGAAAAAAAATGATGCTCTTGGTGAGATTTGAACCTGGAAAGTTCGGGTTCAAGATTACGAAATTGTTCATTTGAGAACCTCTTGCGTATACCATACCGAGCACATGTTTGTTGGCAAAACAGTGGCCTATCCGCTGCTGTTTTACCAACAAACGTGTACTCCGTTTAGTACCCAATCGGCCGCTACGCGCGCATCCACTTGGTGGAAAACTGCCCGGTTGGAGATCTCCCCTATAATCTCTGACCACAGTGCACATTGCAGAAGTTTTTAGGTTATGAAATAGCGTCTAAACAATTTGGAATAGTTCTCTCAATCAATCAATTGGTATTTTATTATCGTTGGGGAAATGTCAGATGGTGCGTAAGAGGAAGACCATTTTGTTCTCCAGACATTCAAAACCATTGAAAATATATTCAGGAATTTTTTTTTTCACAGAGGAAGTTATTAGACGGAGACTGTTGATAGACGGTGATGGAACTGGCGATGATCGTAGAATAAATGTTTTATTAAAATCATTCATAAAATGGGCAAATAATCCAGAAGTGGATAATACACTTCACGAGAGAATCCTTTCACAATTAGCACAATGTGAATTTGCACAAAAAAAATCTAGGCTTGTTTCAGCAATGAGTCAAGAAGAGTTGAAAAATTATGAGAAACTATCTATGAATATTGAGGTTGAAATTGAAGAGGCAAAGAAAGCTATTGAAACGACTAAATTAGAGTTACAAGAGGCTAAACAGATTAGGAAGAATAGAATTGAGTATGACGTATTGGCAAAAGTTATAAATGAACAACCAGATAGAAAAGAGACTAATAAGAAATTGGCCATGTTGAAGGAAGAACTTGGAAACTTGAAGGTATGTTTTTTCAATTTTGAAGAGAAATGTTCTTAGGAGCCTTCAAGTTAAACATTTAGCAGTGAGAAGGCAAATCAGATGATACTGAAAATAGCAGACATCCGACAATTTTTTTATCTTAACCACTAAATAATTTGAATGAAAAATGAGCGCATGCAAAAACTTGAGAAGACTGAAAGTGCCAAGTTTTTATATATTTCTTTTATAATAATTCATTTTGTTTAAAAAATCGAAAAATGGTCAGATGTGCTAATTTTATGATCATCAAAATAGGATTAGTTTATTTTTTCGGAGGATATTCAGGAAAATAATGGAGATGTGCCTCTCTTGTCGTTGTCCAGTCCTATAGAAAATTCCAAGAGCTATAAAAAAGAATTAGAGGGCGTATCTCTATTATTCCCCAAGTTATTTGAGAAAAATTGTTGAGAGGAAAAATCAACGATAATTTTTTTGGTCATTAGGATAAATCGGAACATCTCGAACACAAATTGGAGATGAGGAGAAAGCAATTCCACGTATTAATTTCATCTATTCACTCACTCCAAAGTATGCTGGACGAATCTGATGAAGAAATTATGGATGTGAGTCTTGAAAACTACGAAGAACCTGAATCTTACGTTACAACATGAAATGAAGAAAAACATAGAGTAGGAACGAGTAATATTCAATTTATTATCGAATTGAGAGAAATGAAACATTTAGATAGTTTAAAATTTAAGCTTAAGCTTACTGGTCTTTGGTACATGACGTATTGTCAATGACAGTCTAGTTTTCCTCTCTAAGATTTCACCATCACCGTACTTCGATGAACACAATTCCAAATTACGTATTTTATCAACTGACACTACATCTAATTCACGTTGTGATATTGAATGTAAATAGTTGTGATACAATTCTCCTTGGAGAATGAGGAGGCTTTTGGGTTCTAGTAAAAACGCAAATTCTGTATCGACGTTTCTGTCCATCTGAAAATAAAAAATTCACATAAAAATTTGTCATTCACTAATTCTATTTAGTTGAATGCATTGAATTTGTAAATTATTTCGATTTCTTTCAGAATCTACTTGATTTGTGTCCAGACGTTTTGTAAATTCAAGGAGTGTATGAGATCCACAGCTGATAGTCGTGACAGTGGGATAGAACAGAGGTCCATCAGAGTGTCCCTGCCGAGAAAGCATTTTTTTTCAACTTTTTTTCTCGATAAAAAATGATCGAACTTGTTCAGTAATTTGTATAAAAGATTGTGTACAATTGAATAGGAATAATTTACCATTATTCCTTGTCCCGCTTGATACTCGTTGATCAGTACATGATTTGGCAAAGTTTTCCTATCGAATACATTGAGACAAGTAATCTTATCTATGTATTTCTGTAGCCACTGGAATAAATTGTATTTAGATAAAGTTTTGTAATTTTCATTCTGTTGTTCAGTACGAGAGATCTTTCTTTGTAGAATGTAATGACTACAAAAAAGACCTGTTGCCCCTTATCTTGAGAATTCATTAACTTATGCCTGATTAGTTCTGATTAATTTCTTTTTAATGGACTTTTGAAGAAAATCAAATCATGAAGACTTACACTTGGCATCTGTTCAGCAATCATACCTTTCTGATGAGGTATACCACCCCAATTCTGCAGCCTCCTGTTGCACAACTGGGTCCACTTTGGTTGTGGGGTATTATTAATAGACTTGATTATTTCACTCTCTTCTCCATCAGTAATGAAATTAGGGATATAATAAGCAAGTGGAGGTATCTAAAAAATTCATAAAATCGAAAAAAAAATATTAAGAACCGTTAAATCTAACCTCACAGTAACGATAGCTTGAGGAAGGATGAAAATAATACCTCTGTTATCGAATTTCCAGCAATTGAAATATTTCCATCGCTTTTTTGTTCCATTTTTCTTCGAATCGCATTCATCAAGTTGAATTCAACAATTACTTCTCATATCTACGGATTATTTGAATGTGAAGTCTATCCAGTGTTGGTAGATGGGAGAGATGAAATTATGTGCTCAGGGCCGTAAAATTATCGTACATTTTAGAAAATTACTATACGTAGAATAGAATTTTGAATTTTGACAAAATTTTTGAATAAAATCACTTATTTGTGATCAAGTCATTCATAAGTATTCATTTCATGGATAGAAATATATTTTTTCAACGTAACAGTTTCAATACATGCTTTAACTTTGCTTGAAAATTAGCTAATGGCCATTAGCTCGGGATGAAACTGGGCCTGAATGATTCAAAAATTCACAATTCTTGATCAGTAAGCCATGATGACGAACGGGGAATGGCAGTGCTAATAGAAAATAATTTAATGGCTCAAGGCTAAGGCACTCCGAAAATGGAAGATTGATCTATCAATTCACTTAAATTTATCTCACTCTCCCCTGGAATGTTGTTCGTTTTATTCGAACCTTACAATTTCCAAACCATCGCTAGTTCGAGGGCCCTCAGATTAGATTAGTCTCTGCACAGCGCCGGTTCGAAACTTGGAAATCAAAACGTCATCAATTTTAAAAACTGAAATAGGGAATTATTAAATAAAAAGAAATATATCAATATTTCATACATATTGATAATCCGTCAAAACACGTCAAAAAATTTACTTCGAAGTTGATGGAAAATTCAAAAATGGGGGGCTAACTAAAATCCATTTCTTGGTCAATTTTGAAAACATCATTAAAAAAATCTATTATCCGTCAAAGGTCAATAATTATCTGTCAATCACCGTCAATCGTCCGTCAAAGGATAGCAATTGAAAAAAGTCTGAAATATCCATATAAGGGGGGGGGGGGGGGGGGGGTCAAGTTTACGGAGCTACGAACTTCCTCTTGTTCCTCTCAAGGTTACTAGATCTACCAGGTTAAGACATCCTATGCCCCAATGTATAAGAGCTGTCGCCGTGCTAATCTAGGGAAAACGGCGCTCCACCAATCATGTGGCAGTGCGAGGACAAGGCGGATCTTCACGTCGTACGGTGCGGCTTGAATTTTTTCAAATTGAAAATTATATCTATCGATTTCGTACTGCATTATCCTCAAAAATTATTGAATTTCATGTATTGTATTTATTGTCTGTAACTTCGCAAAAAATGATCGGATTGACAAAAAAAAGATTCGGAAGCTTGAAGTTTCTGCTTTTGAAATCTTTTGATGAAATTTTTTTAAGCATTATCTATGGCGCAAAAAAGGGATAAAAGTGCAGAAAAAAGAAAAAAAAATTTCCAGTATTGAAAATCGTCCACGGACTTCAAAAAAAAAATCTCCAGCTTAATCCTTGTCAGGATCGTCTAGCCTGATCCTTTGGCCTTGATTTCATTCCTCTTTGTCCCTGTACAATCATTCGTTATTGAGATATCGGCAGCTGAATGAAAAAAGACACTTTTGTCTTTGATCAGCGATATCGCGTAAACTACTGATTACACATCAAACCGATGGTGAGTTTAGTAAACTCGAATCAGGGTTCTGTAAGTGTTTTATGCCACTTTGTCAATAAAACTTTTTTTCGATTTTCAAAATTGGTTTCAAGAAGTACTAAAAAATGTCGTTTTCTTATTTTGGAAAATCGAGCAGGATTTTGCAAAAATTGCAGAAAGTACTGATGTTTCAGCGTTTTTCCTTAGCTCGATATGTTTTTTTTCCCGAAAGGTCAAAGTTGTAGCAAAAAATGAAAGAACGAAATGAAAGAGCTTTTGTTCTTTACACATCAATTAATGATGATTAAGACCGGAGATGTTTTTTTCGTTATTTTTTCGTGATTCTTTGTGTGGATAGAGTGGGTGGACGAGAGAGAGGGAGTGATGTGACATCCTAATGCATGGATAATATAAGAGGTGAGTGAAATTTTTCAAAGCTAATTTATATTTTCAATCGTTATATTGACTTGAATTTAACAATCCATCACTAATTAATACAATAATTATCTCATATTGAGAAGCTGTTTTTTTTCTCCCGCGCATCTTCACAAAATCCGAAAAGTAAGAAGATATTCTTACTCTTCCGATTTTGTACACGGTTTGTAATGAATCTGAGAAAGAGATTCAAGATTTTAGAGATTCAAATTCTTAAATGTTCATATACAACACATTTCAAAGGAATATATATCGTCGCCATAGAAACAGAAGGGTGTAAGCACCAAAAAACCCAATTTTCAGAGGGAAAAGGGCGTATGTCCAAAATGCCTCTGAAAATGTTTTATATGCTCCAATGATGCAAAAGAAATGAATTTAAAATTTGAGTAACAAAAGGGCGTATTTTCAATAAATACGCCTTCTTGCTTTTATTTTTTTCTATTCGAACCATTATGCAGAAAATGCTTAATGGCAAAAGAGCGTATCTTTTGCACATACGCCTATTTGTTTTTAAATATTTATGCCCTTTTGTTATTATAAATTACATAGCAGGATCGAGAAATTCAGGATAAAATTAATAACAAAAGGGCGTATGTGAGGGAGATACGCCCTTTTCATATTAATAATTGGAGATACGCCTGTTTGTTATTCGAGAAATAAAATGCTCCAAATGATGGACGAAGTCGAGCATAATTGATAGAGCGAAAAATAAAATACGCCCTTTTGTTATAAAAAAAAATAGAAAAAAATAGCACTTTCGCCCTTTTGTTTCTAGGTCGACGATATGAGGCATTCCACGCTATTTCACTCACTTTCCGGGTCGAATTTTTTGAGTTTGTTTATTATTGAATATGTTGTTGACATGGTTATCAGGAGCCATTTCCCGAGAAGAAAAAAAAAATTTTTTAACCAAGTTATGACCATTTTTGATTTTGGAGAAATGGCACATGTGCTCATTTCTGTGTAACTTTGAATGCTCATATCTTCTTTAATATTAGTTTCATGGAAAAAAAGATAGAATACTTTTCTCTTAAAAAAAGTGATACTTTGCAATAAAATTTAGTCCGGAAGTCGAAAGTCAATATTTCTATTCTTTAACAATAATCTTAGTAAGCAAATGGCCGAAACACATTTCCTACAACTCTTAAAAAATCTCGAAAAAATGTGTGTTATGGATTGAATTATTTTTGATTTTTCTGTAAATTTTCACTTTATTTATCGGAATGGTTGATGAGATATCGTTTTTTTTATATCTTCGCGTGGTCCGCGGCCGAAACTCGAGAGCCTTGCGGATGCGCACAGCGCGCTAGCAGCAGGCGCGCTAGCAACAGGTCACGTAACCTGCGCTGTGAACCATTGCTATGAATAAAATGAAAATTTACAGAAAAATGAAAAATAACTCAATCCATAACATATATTTTTTCGAGATTTTTCAAGAGTTGTAAAAGATGTGTGGCGGCCAGTTGTTCATTAAGTTCGTTGTTAAAAAATAGGAATATCAACTTTCGACGTCCAGACTAAATTTTATTGCGAAGTATCACTTCTTTCGAGAGAAAAGTATTCTATCTTCTTTTCGATAAAACTTATATTAAAAAAAATATGAGCATTTAAAGTTACACAGAAATGAGCACATGTACCATTTTGCCAAAATTAAAAATGGTCATAATTTTGTCAAAAAATTTTTGTTCCTTCTCGCGAAATGACTCCTGATAACCATGTCAGCAACATATTCAAAAATAAACAAAATCAGGAAATACAACCCGGGAAGTGAGTGAAATAGCGTGGAATGCCTCATATGACAACGCTGACCAAACCGCTGCTCCAAAACAAAGGAGAACCGCGCCGAACGAGAATCCATTCGTTTTATTTGTTGCTTACCTACTCCTTTCAATTGGGTTTTTCCCTGATTTCCTTGACTTTTCCCCAAGTCACGTCACGTGCACTCCAAATGTTCAGTGCCGTTAGTCCCTCTCCCTGTTTATATCGTTTTATTACTATAATCCTTCGTACACGGATTACCCCACTAATCGTTTTATTGCACCCGCTGGTCCCAAATTTCTGGTACAAGCAATTGCAATTTCTCTCTGATTTTCCCCACAAATTACGCTCCCGGCTCTCCAACTATATAGCGGGCCTTACCCCTTCTTCACCTCAAATGCTACCTCTTCCACCCTCTCATTGCAATATATGAACCCCGAAATACCTCAAACACCTCAGTAAGACCTCAGCAGAAATACTGCTCCTATCCAAGTTAGAATCTAAATAGTTGTTTTACTTCAAATTCAACTCGGAATCCAACATATTCTATGAACGCACTATTACACGTTTTACGGCATTGACAGTAATTGTCGTTTACATTTTTCTTGTTATTTCATTAAATCTATCATACTTATTTTATTATCCTCTTATTTAATTATCGCATCATTTTATTATTTTATCATTTCATTATTTTATTATTATCATATGTAAAATATTGAAATGCCCTACTGTGCTGCCAATAATTGCCTCAATGCATCACAAAAAGGTTTTCGTGTGCATTCATTCCCCAGGAATGTTGAGCAAAGACGCGCATGGGCTCAATATTTGGGCAGGAATTTCGCAAATTATCCTGATGGACTACCTACAATCCATATGAAATTATGTGAGGTGAGTTGACAGTTAATATTTAGGGGAGGGTGGTGCAAAGCGGAAAGGTGGGGCAAAGTGGAACGGGGGCTGTTTGGAACGTGGGGTGCAATGTGGAATAATTCTCTAATATGAAATATTGCATAAAAATGAATAAAATAGGATATCTCGGGAATTTTCATGTGATTGTGTGAATATATGTCTATATTATATACAATAGAGGAGAGTGGGACAAAATGGACGCTGTAATGAAACGGTTAGAGATGAATTGTTTTTGATGATTCTATTGGAAAGCTGAGGAAATTTTAGCCGAAAATGAAGTGTCAGATGTATTTTTTTGATTTTTTTGAAAATACAATATGTTTTAGTATTTTTGAGGGGTAAAAAATCATTTCCGTTTTTGAAAATTTTCAGTTTTTTGCAAATATCTCCGGTTCTATTGGTCGTAGCAATTCAAGGCTAGTCTCAAATGAAAGGTGGGCTCATTCCCCATCGATTTATGGGGTTTTTAATTCAAAAATATCAATTTTTGGGAGAGTTATTGGCCAAAATCCCATGTAGGGTTTGCTCATGTTCGCCAACACGGCCGATCATCGGGCTCATATTATTTTTCTGATGTTGGGAAAAGAAGGAATGGCCGATATTCCGGCCGATGTTGGGATGTCACTCGGGCGCGATGTTGGTCCCGATGTTTTGCCCAATGTTGGGCCGGGCCTTGGGCTTAAGTTTATAAACCGATATATGATATGTCGAGATCGGACTGAACCTTGGCTCAAACTTTAGTTACCGACATTGGTTCTAAGATTGAATACAATGTTCGGCCCAATATAGATGACCCATTATTGGCAAATGACTTGTCGGCCTTTGCTTGGCTGAATATTGGCAAGTATATCCGTTGTTGACGTTCCGTTAATAGATAAAATCTGAAGATAATTTGATTATTCTCCGTAATTAAATTATCTCTTAACACTTTTACATAACTTTAATTTGCCTGAGGAAATTAGGCGGCAACGAATTTATGAGGATCAAATTTTCATCTAAAATTATGTGAACTCACGGTGGCTGAATTGGTAGAGTTCCGGATTGATAATCCTACGGTCCTGGCTTCATATACAGCTGCAGGAAATTTTTTTTTCGGTAAAAAATGATATTTAAATTCAGGTATCGACATAATATCGATATTTGTATTTGTATTGCATTTTACCACCTCTGAAATTAATTAAAAAAGACAATTAGACAAATATACGATGCCAATACATTGGCGCTACATAGGCACCTAACATTGGGCAAACATTGGGACCAACATCGCGCCCGAGTGACATCCCAACATCGGCCCGAATATCGGCCATTCCTCTTTCCCAACATCGGAGATAGGTTGCCCAAGGTTGTGCCGAGTTGGACACCCCACATGGGAAACTGTTTTACGAAACTGTTTCACAAAAATGCCCATAAATACCTCGAAAATCGATATTCTTCAATTGGAAACCCTATGAATCGATGGCCAATGATCTCACCTTTCACCTCCCGTCGGAATTTTTACGCTACTACAAACAGAATCGAAGATATCCTCAAAAAACTGAAAATTCCCAAAAAAAGGAACGGTTTCACTCCTCTAAAATGCTCAAAAAAGTCAAAGCCCATGTAGGGTTTCCCGACATCCACGGGGTGGCCGATGTTCGGGCCAAATTATTTTATATGATTTTAGGCGAGTCGATCAAAGGCCAAAGTACGAAACAATATCGGGGCGTGGATATTGGTTTTGCGAATAAGTCCGATATTCTTCCCAACGTCGAGTCCTGTACATAGGGATGGTGAGTTAGTATCGTAACTCGATTCGAAATCGCGTAGCCGAATATCGGCAACCCTATGTCTATCCGAAATTCGGACCGAAGTCATGACACCCATATCGGCACAACAAATTCGAAACGATTATCGCACGTAATTCGCGTAACCGAAGTTCGGCTACTCTACTTTTGACAAACATATTTCCAACATCGCTCCCCCGAATTCCGCAGTACGAATTCCGATCGATATCAACCTTGAAATTGCCCAATAATTTTTTACAATCGTTTATTTTTTAATAATTTTTCTTTTTGATTAATTTTTATATTTTTTTATACTCTCACATAACGATTGAAAAGTCACGCCATAATTGATTTTCCTTCAATTATTCTTCTTACTAATGATTAATTCGTGAACTAAATTTAAAAAAATATAAAAATAATAAATAAATGTAAAATTGAATTGAATAAATGTAAATGAAACATTGGCGGCAGATTGTTTTTGATGATTCCATTGGGAAGCTGAGGAGATTTTAAATGAGAATCAAGTTTCGGAATCAATTTTTTTGAATTTTTGGCGATTTTGTCTTTTTTGAGCATTTTAGATGGGTCAAACCCTTCCTTTTATGGAAATTTTCAGTTTTTTGAGAATATCTTTGGTTCTATTTCTACGTAGCGTAAAAATTCCGACGGGAGGTGAAAGGTGAGATCATTTGCCATCGATTCATAGCGTTTTCAATTCATAAATATCGATTCTCGAGGCGTCTTTCGGAATTTTTGTGAAACAGTTTCGTAAAACAGTTTTTGGCCTATAACTCTCCCAAAAATTGATATTTTTGAGTTAAAAATCCCAGAAGTCGATGGGGAATAAGCCCACCCTTCATTTGAGACCAGCCGCGAATTACTACGAACGATAGAACCAGAGATATTTGCAAAAAACTGAAAATTTTCAAAAAAGGAAAGGATTTTTACCCCTCAAAAATACCGAAAAATATTGAATTTTCAAAGAAATCGAAAAAAATACATCTGACACTTATTTTCCGGCTAAAATTTCCTCAGCTTTCCAATAGAATCATCAAAAGAAATCCATCTCCAACCATTTCATTACAGTGTCCATTTTGCCTCACTCTCTCGTATTGTATATAATAGAGACATATATCCACTGAACCACATGAACATTCTGGAAAATCCCGAGATATCCTATTTTATTCATTTTTATGCAATATTTCATATTAAAGAATTATTTCACTCCGCACCTCGCGTTCCAAATAGCCCCCCTCCACTTAGCCCCCGCATTCCACATTGCCCCGCCGTTCCATTTTGCCCCACCCTCCCCGATAGGATTGTTATAGCATTGGCGATTAATCAATAATCATTCTCAGGAACATTTCACGGGTGATCAGTACATGCCAGATGGACGTAGGCTAAGACCCGGTGCTATCCCAACCGTATTCAACGGCCAAGTATATCCTGCCAACCCTCCTAACATCCATATTCCTGATGGCAATCTAATCCATGAACCAATGGATGAAGAAGAAGACAGGAATAATCGAGGAGAAGAAGGAGAAGAAGTGGAAGACCAGGAAGAACGTCCAGGAGATAATAATGGGGGAAACGATCATTGTCCACCGGTTCCAAATCAAGAACGTCTGTTTGAGGAACGTCAATTGCTAGAGCACTTCCTGGAAGAGGCGAACGCTGAGAATCAGCGTCTTCGGAAGAGAATTCAGGAGCTAGTTCAACAGATTCATGATCTGCACCGACAGGTAAGATTTTCGAACTGAAATGAGTGAAGTAAGTTTAGTAGTCAATGTGTGAATAGTCCAACATACCAGTGGTGAGAGTGAATTTTGGTCAGACCTATTCCAAGGATCTGTTGAGGTCTCGTTTGATGCTTGCTCAATTGTGTATTCCAGCTACGTACAACTCACAGTCGGAATGACGTTTTTAAGGAGAATATGGGGAAATTCATGACTGCTGACCAGATCCAACGTTTGGAACGAGCTGGACCAGGTCATGGATTCAAATGGTCTGAAAAGACAATCAAGGAAGCTCTACAAATCCGGATCATGACAGGTGTTAGAGGATTTGAATACTTGAGGACCCAAGTCGGATATCCTTTACCTTCCTATCGTACTTTATGCCGCCGTTTAGAATCCTGTCAATTTTTACCAGGATTAGAAAATGAAATAATCCCTTTTCTAGGAATGAAACTTCGTGGGGAAGAAGCGATCAATCGGTAAGCCTATAATTTTGTCATATTTTTTACTAGAAATGGAATGAATTTTCATCCACTTTTTTCAACTATGAAAATGACCCAATTTGTTCAATAATTTCCCAATAAAGAATGTTTATTGTTTAAAATAAAATGTTTTTCAGCCACTGCTATCTCTCCATGGACGAAATGGAGATAGAAAAGGAAATAAAATACGATAAGGGCTTGAAGCATTATTTTGGCTTTATATCGCCAGAGCTTGCTGCAGATGGACAGCCAAGAAACACTGTAGCTTCCAAGTTATTGGTCTTCTCATTAAAGGGACTCACGATAAAATGGAAGCAGATAGTGGCCTATTTCTTCACTGATTCCTCCATCGATGCTGACAAACTGTGGGAATGTATTTTACATCTCATTGAGAGACTACATGCGGAAGGTTTGATTGTTCACGGTCTTGCTGCGGATATGGGTCCAAATACACAAAAATTGTGGCGAACATTAGGAGTACATGCTGTTCAAGGCTCTACGCGAGCTTCTATTGAGCATCCTATTGAAGCTGATCAACGCTTCTATTTTTCACCAGATGTTCCTCATATATTGAAAAACATTTGGGCAGCATTATTAGCACAGGATTTCTATTTACCTCCGGCGCTAGCAGAAGAACATCCTGAGTGGCAAGGAAATTTAACTGTTTCAATTGAACATATTGTTCAATTGATCCTGTTACAAGAACAGCCAGCCGATAGAGGGATAACTTTGCAGTATAAGTTGAGGAGACACCACGTAGATCCAACTCATACGGAAAAAATGAGAGTACGTAGTGCTGCCCAAGTTTTCTCCCGTTCTACGGCTACTGCTCTGGAATTTTGTGCTGCAAGCGACGATATTCCTGAGATGGATTATCGTGCATTACCAACAGCTTGGTTCTTGAGGCAAGTGGACCGATGGTTTGATACCGTGACGGATCGAAGATATGGCATTGATCATGGCCATACTGGTGATTTTACAATCGCAGAATTGGAAGATTTCATGAGATTGATAGCATCACTAACATTTGGAATGCAAGGATGGAAACCGCTACAAACGGGAGTAATTCTATCAGCTACCACAATCATCAGTCTTCACAGGGATCTGGTTTTGAATGGGCCTTTCAACTACCTTTTACCTGGAAGACTGACTACAGACTGCGTGGAGAATGTATTCTCTCAAATCCGTCAAACCAAACAGCATCCAGGGGCAGTTGAAGCTAGACACGCTCTACGTCTCATCTCGGTCTCACAATTCTTCTACGTTCCAAGAAGTTCGAATTATCACAATGATGATGATGCTGACGATGAGGATGAATACATTGTGGAATTTTTGAGAAAACGACAGAGACCACAACCTGATATTGACAGACTGGAAGATGATGATTTTGCAGATCCCGGACTATTGACAGTTCTACAAAAGCAAGGTTTGTATAAAACTGCAGGCTGGATTGCTCGAAAGGTCTCACAGTCTGGTTGTGCTACATGCGTGGAGCTGCTGATCAGTGATGAACCATTGGATGATGCTCCTTCCGAGTGGACAAGCATGCTCTCACGGGGTGGTCTTACTCACCCATCTCGGCCTGTTTATCGTATCATTCAAGTAGCAGAAATGGTATTCAATTCATTGAAAAATACTCTATTGCACTGCCGTAATCCGGTTGGTACGGTCATTGCACAAATTTTACAGCACATTGATGGCAACCTCCAAGAAGAGATGACCACAGCTTGTGAGCATGCCACAGTAGATGCAGTGATTCGTCAGTTCATCAAATTGCGTATACACATACTTGGTGACGATCGTACACGCAGGATACCACGAGGAATGGTCTATAACGGGCGTGTCTGTAACATGATTGCTGCTGCAAACATCAATCGCAGGCGATAAATCAGAACAGGACATGGAATCAAGCATGGAGACTCAGTGTCTGGCAGGATTGTCCGACGGAAAAGGATCGGCTTATTTTTTGACATGGCCCAAGATTAAAGTATCCAATGCTATTGGTTGCTTGTGGTGGCCCATTGCCGAGAATAACAGCACGTGGACCAGCGATGCTGATTTAACCAGCAACGCTGATTTAACCAGCAATGCTGATTTAACCAGTGATGCTGATTTAACCAGCGATAGCTGACTTAGAGGGATTTAACTCGTGGTAGCATTGACAATGCATCTACATTCCAAGAGAGCCACATTGGTACACCCCAGTGCTCAGTGACACTCTGGGATGGTCGAGCAAATACTGGTACATTCATTACAACACTCTGTGATGATACACTCAGATTGTGCGCCCATGCTGCGTTGAGGAATTCAACTAGATCAACGAGGGTACCTCAGCCGAGAGTTATTTGACACAAACACTGACAATGACATTACGCACGGAGACACTGTTTGGTACGTCATTGCGTACAGTTATTTTCAGGCTAGATATGAATTTATATCAACTGTACAGAGTGGTAAACAATGGAATAACGGTGTTTGCCGTAGAATATGGAGGCGAGTATGTAGCGGTGAGATTACGTCACCTCGTGATGTACGTCTATTTAGTGGGGTCGGTAAAAAAAATATTGAGTGCATTTATAGAATTGAGGCTAGTTCTGGTGAACGTGTACGTTTAACCATCCACAATATCTCACTCGGTGAATTCACAAGCTGTATCAGTGAACCAGATCCTCATACTGCTAGGCTAAGGTGCTTACCTGATTTAAATCAAGAGTACATGATGCTAAACTTATTCTCTACGAGATCCATGGAGAAATGTTCAACTACCCCGTGCTTATCTCTGTGACGATGCAACACATTTACCATTGACACATATATCGTCTGGTAGAGCACTTGAAATTACATTCAAGTTAATCATCAAGCACCTGACGAAGACTTTGAAAAGCTATTCTTTTATGCGAGTTTTGAACTTGTACGTGTGCCAAAGTACCTGAGGAAACAACGTCTTAGAGGCGAGGGTGAGAATTCATTTAATCTCTGTAACTCTGTTCTTTTTAAAAATTTAATGCACAACTCTCTTGAGTACTTTATCGATATAATTGCACAACTTTTCCCCTTTTTATAGAATATTGAAACTTTATTAAACTGTAGGTAGGTAAGGCTGTTTTCCTTACCTACCTGAATGATCAAAAGTATTTTTCTTCAATCCCTGTCACAAAACAGCGATTCATGGATGCCGGACACCCAAAGAACAGCTGTTTTTGAACAGAGAATGAGAATGAAGATATTTCCAGTATTCTATATAAATTTGAATTTCATTTTCCACAGGACCTGGTCACCAAAGAAAACGTACCCGTATGCGACAGAAATTCTGTGATGCTGGATGAAACTGAAGGGAAATAACAGAAAAAACAGAACAAGCTCCATCAGTTCGTGACAGAGACAAGATTCCCGAGTCTTTGTCTAAATATCCCCGTCGTGGACACTGGAAGAGCTTCGAAACTATCATAGGCTTCTCCGCGTGAAAAAACTGTCTGCCATCAACCCACTTGCTGCACATTCAGAGTCATACGATCTTGCTTTCAAATTGAGGAGAAAAAAATTTATAATTGAGGTGAATAATCTCTTTCTTTTTTCATCATACACAATAAATAATGTCTTTTCCTTTCTTCAGATTCGTCATTTACCACCACAATTTGGCGATTGAGCTCGAAGGGATAAAATTCTCAAATATGATAAAGGCGAATCTGTAGAGAATGTAATGAGAAATAAACTAAGTCCTAGAAACAAGAAATTGGTTGAAAACTGTTAAGTTTTCTTTGAGGCCTTTTTTGTAGAGTAAAATTCGAACTGCAAAAAAGTTCCTATGAACATTTCCCTATTCAGCTTAGTCTCCAAGATAGTACTGAAAAGGGCACAGCAAAGAAATCAAATTATCCTTTTCACAACTGAATTATTTAACGTTTTTCTCACTCTACAGTCAAAAAAAGTTAAATTCTTGTTTACAATCGTTAATAACAATTTATACGAGATAAAATTCTCACATTCGATGAAGTGAATCTGTAAAGAATGTAATGAGCAATAAAATAAGTTTTAGGAACAAAAAGTTGACTGAAAATTGGAAAATTTTCTGTACTTTTTAAATTTTTTCAAGTTTTTAAGAAATTTTTAAAATCACAGAAAATTTTACAGTTGTCAACCAATATCTCGTTTTTGGAACTAATTTCATTTTTCATTACATTCTTTACAGATTCACCTTTATCAAATTTGAGAATTATATTTCGTTTGAATTGTTATTTTTATCCAAAAATGTAACTTTTTTCTTGACTATACGGACAGAAACACCTTAATCTCTCTTTTTTTCTAGTTTGTTATGGTACACACTTGAAAAAAATCCCGGAACATTAAGCCAGAGAGTTCCACACTTCACCAGAAGCGCGCAGCCAAAAAAACGTCGATGGCGTCCGCCACAGAAAAATATAAGATTAGAACAAGAGGAAAATTCATCCGATACTAATCTGAGCAGTACTTTTGGTGCTTCATCTTCATCAAGTGATAAAGATAAAGAGCCACCAAGCCCGCCAGAACGAGTACTGAGGTCTTCAATGAAAACTGCCTCAAAAAAAAAAGTTGAGGAAAATCGTTGAAAATAAATTATTGTGTATGAATTTTGTTTATTTTTTTTTTCCTCAAAAAATTGGTTATCCCATTTTGCCCGTCTCTCCCCTATCCTCCTATTCTAAAAAGTTCATACACGTCGAATGCAACGCTAAAACTGGCACGTCTATTCCTCATTTCTCATTAAGGCTATGCCACATAAGACGCAGGCGCAGCGTAAGCGCAGTGTTGTGCGTTACCACGTGAATTCATTCAATTTGAATATAATTTAAATGACAGCTGTCAAAATTTCAAAATCTCATTTTATTCCAAGTTGATTGAAGATGCAAGAAAAAAAATGGACTCCAACAGATTATCACTATTTATCTATGGTTGGATTTAACTTAATTCATTATTTCTTGAATTTTATATCTATATTATGAATAAAAAATCGTTGTCGTTAGCGGGTTAGACCTAGTAACCAAAAAGAAGGTTCCCATGGCTTTTACACAAATATTTTCGTGCAGATGAAAGACAATGACCGAGAAGAATCTTTCGAATTGAACGAGAAGATTATGACTATTTCCTTCATTTTTATCAATTGCGATTGTATTTATTTTTCAATATCTTTCGAGTCCATTAGCTGAAAATATTTATATCGTCAGTTGTTTGATTCAAATTCAAAAAACGGGCGTTACATTGCTTCCTGCGTTGCGTATACGTTTGCGTCTTATGTGGCATAGCCTTTAGTTGATCAAAATAGCGCGCTCAAATCCAAAAACAATAGAAATGAGAATACAATAATTTCTCGAAGTAATTAACGATCATTCGTAATATTTAACTCGAAGGATAATCATCAAAAAAAATGAGGAAATAAATTTGAATGAACAAATCATGAGATCATTTTCCCTGCGCGAGAGCGCGCGATCGGTCTCGTATCCATTAATTTTCCGTACATTCGATGATAGAAATGAAGAAATCATAGAATTAATGAAAATTCATTTTAAAAAGAATAAATTTATGGTTATTAGCAAATTTTACTAGAGAATTGATTTATTTCTATAAACCCAACAAGTCATCGACGAATAGATAAATGCGTAGGCTAATAACTGATATTGAGGCGTTTATTTCGCTCGATCTTCGTCAAACTGAATATTATCAATCTAAAAATTAATTCCATGAAGAATAGAGTACTCTATTCTTCATGATCAATTCGATTCAAAATTCCTCAAGCCAGTACTTTACTTTAAGGCAGTTTCTATCGCTCCGGCGACAATTAGCACGGCGACAGTTTGAGTTGTCTTAACCTGGTTCATCTAGTAACCTTGGTTCCTCTGGGGAGAGATTCCGCGCGTTATAAGGTACTGCGTTATAACGTAAAAGCGTTATAATTTTGCTCCCGACAGGGGGCATTTCATTCACATAGGGGACAAATTGATTGTGGTTTGGAACACTCTTTCATTTTGGAGCGTTGGAATTTTCAGCAATATGGCTGATGATCGTGAGTTGCATCACTCCAAAATGCGTAAATTCATTTTGGAGTAATGCATATTTCATTCAATTGTGATTTACCTGTCAAGTCTCTGTGAACAAACTTACGAAAATACTTTCAAAAATTTTCTCGCTTTGAATTTGAATCGGTTCTGTGTCCTCGAACTCCACTGAATGAGTCAATTAGTTTCTACGATGCCCTCTGCCGGGAGCAAAATTATAACGCTTTTACGTTATAACGCAGTACCTTATAACGCGCGGAATCTATCCCCTGTAAACAAACAGTCACCAATACTTTCGATAATTTTCTCACTTTGAATTTGAATCGGTTCTGTGTTCTCGAACTTCACTGAATGAGTCAACTAGTTTCTACGATGCCCTCTGCTGGGAGCAGAATTATAGCGCTTTTACGTTATAACGCAGTACCTTATAACGCGCGGAATCTATCCCCTGAGAATCGCACCCCAGACACTGTGTGACACGAATTTCCGTAGAGCATAGTCGTAAGACGTAACTTAAGCCTAACAGCCAATCAGGAGAACGCTATAGGTTTCACTATTGGAACGGAATGAGAAATGAGTGGTAACTTCAACATAAGAAGATTTCCGTAGAGTTGGAATTCTCACGGACACAAATTTATGGATGTGGGCAAGCTGTGTTTCGAATGAGTGCGGATCATCTAGATTTCGTGTATACTTCATGATTGTATCCGTATTCATAATTTGCACCATTTTTAAAAGTATTTGCTTTATTTTGATAGAAAAAATATTGATATGAAAGACATTGAATAATGTTGACGGCGATTAATGTTATTAAAAATTTTAATAATTTTATATAGTTAATAATTTTTTTTTAAATAAATTCTCTTTTATCTGTATTTTAATTATTTGTAATTGCAAAATCTCACAAGAGTGGGAAGGGGTAGAAAAAATCAAAACCACCCCGAAAATGTATTTTTTTGCCATTATCTCGGAAATGGCCAATAATACGAAAAAAAGTTTCAAACAAAAGTTGAAGTTATCGAAATTATCCACAAAATTGCTACGAAACACCCTTTACGTATTCGCAAAATTAACCGAGATATTAACAGCTGAAAACTTTTGAGACTTACGAGACTCATTCAAAAGTTATTAATTAATTAAGTGTTTAAACTTATTATTTCACCATCCAAATTGTATTTCATTTTTTTTTTATATTATCATTCTCTGCACACCTCAGGGGATAGATTCCGCGCGTTATAAGGTAACGTAAAACCGTTATAATTTTGCTCCCGGCAGAGGGCATCGTAGAAGCTAATTGACTCATTCAGTGGAGTTCGAGAACACAGAACCGATTCAAATTCAAAGCGAGAAAATTTTCGAACGTATTTTCGTAAGTTTGTTCACAGAGACTTGCCAGGTAAATCGCAATTAAATGAAATATGCATTACTCCAAAATGAATTTACGCATTTTTTGAGTAATGCAACTCACGATCATCAGCCATATTGCTGAAAATTCCAACGCTCCAAAATGAAAGAGTGTTCCAAACCACAATCAATTTGTCCCCTATGCGAATGAAATGCCCCCTGTCGGGAGCAAAATTATAACGGTTTTACGTTACCTTATAACGCGTGGAATCTATCCCCAGGGAATGTAAATAATAAAAAATAACATACAATTTGAATGGTAAAATAATAAGTTTACACAATTAATTAATTAATAACTATTGAATGAGTCTACGAAGGAAAAAATCGGTTGTTCAGAAATTATTGGCCGTATTTCGTAGAGATGTTCAAAGAAAAAAGTAAAAAAATATGAATTTTTTCACATTTATATGATTTTTTTGAAGACTTAGGCATTTTTCTCGCGGCTGAGCTGTGTACAAGAATTTTCAGCTGTTAATATTTCGGTTGATTCTGCAAATACGGAAAAAGTTTATCGCATCAATTGTATAGATAATTTTGATATCTTCAACTTTTGTCCGAAACTTTTTTTCGTATTATTTGCAATTTCCAAGATATTGGCAAAAAACATCATTTTTGGGGTGGTTTTGATTTTTTTCCACCCCTTCGCCACTCTTTTCGGATTTCTCAATTAGAAATAATTAAAATATAGATCAAAACAAATTTAATTGAAAAAAATTAAGCTGGGAAGCGAGTGAAGAATTCAAACTTCGCTTTATTGGACTACTTAGCTGACTGAAGAACACATATTTGGCTCCAATATGATCCAAACTTTCATTAGTTTATTCATCAATTTTTCCATTCTGTACCTGCAAATGCAGTCCTGCACAATAACGCTCGTGAGTTCCCCGTGACCCAAGAAATCCTTCAAATATTTGATCTCACTATTAACAATAACATACCCGGGAAAAAATGTTCAGATTCAATTAAATTGAGAATTCATACGAATGATATTACAAAAATGACATGATCATCAGTTTTTCTCCAATTATTATTCTTTTTATGATTAATTCGTGCAATGGATGAGAAAAGTATTGAGAATAGGTAACGAATATGGAATAGAATACATATGAAAATTGATTAAAATTGATGTTGGAAAGAGAAATTTCCTCAACATTGAAAATAAATTTTAGCGAGACGTTTCAAATGACTTGAGCAAACACTTGATATCGAGGAGCAATTGAGAAGAGCTGCTCATTTGAATCCAACCCAGGATCCAAATCATCCAGCAATGAGTCTGAATGCGGAATTTGCTGAAGTCGAGTATCGAGCTAAATGACATCAGCAATTGAGCAAAGAAAGTCTGGCTGGTAATAAGCCAACTAATACAGTGCTACACAAAAGTATTGAATCAACTTGAAGCATTCTTGTCAGATATGAAATCGTCCTCAAATCGTCCTAACATTTTTCCTACTCCATATTTCCCAATGTAATTTCACAGTGATATTTCCTATGAAATCGGGAAGTAGCCTCTAAAATTTCATAACAATATCTCGAACGGTTCTTGGAATTCGATTTAATGACATTGGTCACTCTCACAAAGCAAGGGCCACTGGGCCCGAAAAATCACAGAGGTACTCGATATTCTGAATCGTTTTGGCTTTTGGCCCTCCAGGTCCTCCCATCATCATGCTTTTCTGCCACTTTTGCGAAATTTCAAGGAAAACCTCGTATCTCCAAGAGAAATGCGTGAAAATCGAGTTTCAAAGGAAATTTTATCCCAATTAGCCATTATGGAATTCTTAAATCATCCTAACTCTTTCCCTACTCCATATCTCCCAATGAAATTCCACAGCGATAGTCCCTATGATATCAGGAAGTAGCCTCTAAAATTTCATAACGATATCTCGAACGGTTCTTGGAATTCGATTTATTGGAAATGGTCACTCTCACAAAGCAAGGGCCACTGGGCCCGAAAAATCACGTGGGTACTCGATATTCTGAATCGTTTTCGCTTTTGGCTCTCCAGGTCCCCCCATCATCATGCTTTGGTGCTACTTTTGCGAAATTTCAAGGAAAACCTCGTATCTCCAAGAGAAATGCGTGGAAATCGAGTTTTAAAGGAAATTCTATTCCAATTAGCCATTATGAAATTCTCAAATCATCCATCTATCTTGTTCCACGTACGATTGAGGAACTATCAATGACTAAATTTGTCATTCTAAAGTTAGGAAATTCTTTTTCTATGTATAACCTCATAAATTCGATGAAACTGGTTCCTGTATTTTAAATTGTGGTTCTAGAATAGCTTCAGATTTTATTGGAAATATCGTGAAGTCTCTAAGAAAATTTATTACTAAAATAAAAGCAAAATCCACTCATGTCTCGCATCAAATTAAATTATTATTAACCAATGTTTTCCAGTTCCATTGTACCAAAACAAAACAACAGGTTAGAAAATTAGGAATAGGAAAATTAGGAAAATTAGGAATAGGTAGTTAAATAATTTTCGGAAAACACAAGTGCTAAGAGAGCACACACAACTTGTTTATTCACTTCAGCACTTAACTTTAATTCACAAAAGTAGAGAGAAGCTCAAGATCAAAACAATTTAGATGCTGTCTATTTTGGAAGACGAAGGGGACTGACTAAACTTAGCTTGGTGTACAGGAAGTCTTCGTTGGTGTATCGCGGGGGTAGTTCGTAGGGGTCGAGAAATATTCTCTTATAGGAAAATCGTTGAGCTGGAGGGGGCTGCGCTAGGGCCAGTCGAACCACTTGACGCGTTCACACAATTATATTTTTCTTTTAACGTCTGATTATTTGTTGATTGAGTTATCTATCAGGAATGATGAAGTCAATACCAAACTACGATTTTATGAGAAAAACGTGACTTTTTTTTTCCATTAAAATGAAATCATCAAAGAATTTTTGGTTCAATTGACCACCTCCCGGGATGAAGAAATTCGAGTCTTTCAGTGGTCGAAAGACTCCTGTCCCGGTCTCTGACAGAGTCCCTATTCGCGCCATGGCAGGGACTTTCTAGAGACACCTTGCTGTCTCTCCGTACGGGACACGTGTCTCTCTTACAGGGACTCTCAGTCCCTGCTCTACGAACCAGAGTCCTTACTTGAGAGACTCACAGTCTCTCAAATAAGAACTCCTCCAGTCTTTCTTCGAGAGCCATCAGTCTCTCAGATAAGGAATCCTCCAGTCTTCCTTCGGGAGCCATCAGTCTTTCTATTTTTCAAAAAAATATTTATTTTCATCCATATTTTTTTTTGTCAAAAAATACATTAATCAATATTTTAGATGATCCCGAGTGGAAATTCTGATAAGTTTATGGTCAGTTACTGATCCGCCCAAACTGATTTGTAATCAGTTACTGATCAGGCTATCAGATCAGTTACTGATCAGGGCTGTAACGCTGTTTTGGATACTATTAGGATCAGGAATCCTGATACTAATAGTATCACGTATCCGGATACCAATAGCATCAGGGATCCCTGATACTATGAGTATCAGGATTCCTGATCCTAATAGTATCAGGATTTCTGATCCTAATAGTATCCCGAAATAGCGTTACATACCTGATCAGTAACTGATCAAATAGCCTGATACTGTTAGTATCAGGAATCCTGATACTAATAGTATCAGGGATCTAAATAACAAAAAAAATTTCGTTTAATCAGTGGGAGTATGTGCCGTATATTTATTTATTACATTTATCACTCATTGACATTTATCACATTGTATTTGAACGTGAGATGACATTTTTTCGCTGAAAACAGATTTTAAATTATGAAATTAATCTACACTTGGGTGTATTCGATCCCGGAACCTTCCGCACACTAAGTCGACACGCTAACCACTAGACTATGACACAGTTATAGTATCAGTCGGCCTAATCATCTACATCACCTTTTTCTATAAAGGGGGCATTACCGGATATTAAACCTGGGAGCTCAGAATAACTAATTAGGTGATTGTGAAGAAATTAATGAAAACAAATGAACATCCGGGGAACCTGATGCTACCCGGAACATCTCCGGATCAGGATGAACTGATCAGACTTAGATTTTTTTAGGATCACCTTATCAAGTTCTTCCGGATATAAATAGGATCCGTATTCCATCAGCATTCCTTATTAAGGAAAGCCTGATCCAAGATGGATAAGTTCTGCATCAGTAAGGCCTTCCTGAAGAGATGGCTTCTCTACATGCTATAACATTAAGTTTTTCCGGGTACAAATAGGATCCGTATTCCATCAGCATTCCTTATTAAGGAAAGCCTGATCGAAGACGGATAAGTTTTGCATCAGTAAGGCCTGACTGAAGAGATGGCTTCCCTACATGCTATGACATTAAGTTCTTCCGGGTACGAATAGGATCCGTATTCCATCAGCATTCCTTATTAAGGAAAGCCTGATCAAAGACGGATAAGTTTTGCATCAGTAAGGCCTGACTGAGGAGATGGCTGCCCTACATGCTATAACATTAAGTTTTGCCGGGTACGAATAGGATCCGTATTCCCTCAGCATTCCTTATTAAGAAAACCCTGATCCAAGGCGGATACGTTTTGGATCAGTAAGGCCTGACTGAGGGGTGACTTCGCTAAATACTACAAGGTTAAGTTTTCTCGGATACGAACTGGATCCGTATTCTATCAGCATCCCCTATTAAGGGAACCCTGATGCGGAACGGATAAGTTTTCAATCAGTGAGGCCTGATCGAGGAAATGGCTTTTCTACATACTACAACATTACGTTTTTTCGGATACGAATAGGATCCGCATTTCTTCAGCATTCCTTATTAAGGAAAGCCTGATCCAAGACGGATAAGTTATAGATCAGTAAGGCCTGACTAAGGATTGGCTTCTCTGAATACCACTACGTGAAGTTTTTCCGGATATGCATTGGATCCGTATTCTATCAGTATTTCCTATTAAGGAACCCCTGATGTCCCGAGTCGAAAAATTTCGTTGGTGTTTAGTCTAAAACACGTGAAAATGATCGGGAAAAGGTCTAAAAATTGCATTCTACGAACTAAAACCGACCAACCGAAAATGACCAAGTCGGTTTCAAGTCCATTCCTTTTTTTCGATGAGTTCGTCGTCTCCACTGACTTTCAAGGGAAGACGAAATACCGACGGAAACAAGAGTCTCTGGGTGCTGAAATTTTTCTAAGTTCTTCACAAACTTATAAAAATTTCGTCACTGCGGATTTTCCTTCTAAGTCCTTCAAGCTTGTCCAATTTTATGTCAATTTTTTCAAAGTCCAAATTGACTAATTTCTCTTTGTCCTTTACATTCTTAGGAAAGTAGATCATCACTTTACATAATTAATATCTCACACTGAATGCAAAAGATCATAACACTTCAGCGATTAATATTACGCATATCCTATAACGAACTTATTCCCTAAATTGATTGAAATATATGAATAGTATATTTTTAATTGAATTCAATTACTCTCAGCTCTATTATAGTGAGTTCATTGAAGATAGTGAAGATTTTCTCTGATTGTCATTTCTATGATTTAAATTATATTTGATATCAATTTACAATAAAGCGTAAGAAGGAGATGGAAAATTATTGAATAAATTTTAAGCAGTGGAAAAATGGGTATTTCCCAAAATTGTAATAAATGCCCTTTTCCCTTGTTCGAGTACGCCAGAGTAATAAAACAACACATGTTGCCTCCGGTAGGCTTCGTTATTCTGATCTCTCTCTCTCTCCCACAATTTTTTTTGAGTAGCTCACTGAAAATTTCTTGCTCTTTCTCTGTTACTCTTCACCTTTCTGTTGAAATTCGAAGAAAAACTTCTTCAGTTCAACGTCAACCACCGGTAGACGTACCTCTCCTTGAGGTTCCAAGTGATATTGAGTGACGCGCAGAGTTTTCAGTATTATTTGCGCTAGGGTATACGTATATTTGAATGAAATGTTATTATTATTATTTATAGTTCAATCATCAGTTTTTGATCAATGTTATGTTGTCTTTTAAGTATTTCAAGTGTAAGTGTATTGGGTGAAAATGATCAAATATTCATCTACGATAATATAAGCCAATTTAGATTGATAGTTTGATATATATTAATGTTATAGCATTTCTCAATATTGTTGCGTTTTAAGTATTTCAAATGTAAGTGTTTCACGTGAAAATGTGAATCAAGTATGATTTATATAGGTATAAGCCTATTTTGTTTACTATGTTTTGATATGTACGCATAATGAATTTTTCACTCATACAATGAATAAGAAGCAATATATGAATCTAATTCCCGAACGCACAATTATTTTTATTCTTTCCATCCGATTTTTTTAAATTTTTTATTGAAAAAATTTAGGCCAAAAACCGATTAATCCGATTGAAATGGTGACTAAATACCGACGAAACTCCTGAAAACTCGTCGAAAATAGCGTCGGTTTGTGTCCTCGAAGTTGCATTCCCAGGTCTACAACCGACTTGAAATCCAGACTCCAAACCAATGAACTGACGAAGTTAGTCTAAGACTAAATTTTTCGACTCGGGGTGAGGCGGATAAGTTTTGGATCAGTAAGGCTTGACTGAGGGGATGACTTTTTTACATACTACAACATTAAGTTTTTCTGGAGACGAATAGGATCCGTATTTCAGGAACAATCCCTATTAAGTGAACCCTGATCCGAGACGGATAAGTTTTAGATCAGTAACGCCTGAATGAGGGTTGGCATTTCTAAATACTACAACGTTAAGTTTTTCCGGATATGAATTGGATCCGTATTCTATCAGCATTTCCTATTAAGGAACCCCTGATGTGAGGCGGATAAGTTTTGGATCGGTAAGGCCTGACTGAGATATGACTTTTCTACATACTACAACATTAAGTTTTTCCGGATACGAATAGGATCCGTATTTCATAAACATACCCTATTAAGTAAACCCTGATGCAAGACGCATAAGTTTTGGATCAGGAAGGCCTGACTGAGGAGATGGATACTCTACATACTATAACATTAAGTTTTTCCGGATACAAATAGAATCCGTATTTTATTAGCATTCCCTATTAAGGCAACCCTAGTGCGAGATGGATAAGTTTTGGATCAGTAAGACCTAACCAACGAGATAGCTTCTCTACATACTATAACATTAAGTTTTTCCGGGTACGGATAGGATCCGTATTTGATCAGCATTCCCATATTCAGTACATAAGGATTTCACCTTGATCTTGTTCTGTAGCTCCTAGAATTTTCTACAAATAAGAATTTGACTGAAATTTCTCTATCTTGCTTAGTTTCCGGAATATTCAGAGAAAAATTCATTTCGAAGTGAGAACAGGGTTGCCAGATGCGGCTACTTATCGCCATTTAGGCTACTTTTTGAGTTGGCCGGCTACTAAAATTTGGGGGTCGGCGACTGGTCACCGCAAGGCTACTTTTTCATTTCAGGAGAATTTTTTTTTCTTACCTTCACTTTCATTTACAAAAAAAAAAAAAAAAAAAAATGGTGAGAATGAAATTGAAATGAATGTTTCTATTCAAATTTACCGCCACACTTTATTGCACCTTGTTATAACACCATATTATTCAGAATATGATTGAAAATATCGACCGTGATGTATCAAAAGATAATTGGAGCCAAAGATGACAGTCATAATAATAATAATAGTAATAACAAAACTAATGATGAGGACATTGATAAAGCCCTCAATTTAATCAAATATGCAGGAGACAATAATATTGATGAGTTGTCTGATGATATTAACGAGTATTAAGAAATATTTAATTTTCAGATGTCTTTGATTGCCTAGAAATTGAGAATTTCTATGTTCTTCTATTGAATTAATATACTTGTTATAAATTGAATATAAAAATAATGAAGATTGAAGATTTAATGATTATCAAAATAAATATTTAGTAATATATATTGAATAACAATAATAACATTTGTACTGAAAAATTATATTCATTTCATGTCTTTCATTCAAAATAATCGCGGCTACTTTCGGCTACTTCAGCACTACAGTCAGGCTACTCATCAGCAAAAGAGTCTGGTTACCCTGAGTGAGAAAGTAAAATTAGATAAATTGATTTTTCCTTTCTATTGTTCTTGAGAATATCTCGAAAACTAAGCGAGATAGAGCCATTTGACCTCCAATTTGTATTGTTCCTCTTGGAATTCTCCGTAAAAAAAGGTCAAGGTAGAATCGCTCTGCAAAACTTAAATTCATTAAAGAAGTCAAATTGGATGAATCGATTTCTTTTTTCAATTGTCTTCTACGAAATTCCCCTCGTATGGAAATTATTGTTATAGACACTCATTTTTTTGTAGAGAAGCCCATGAAATATCCTTAATCCAAAGATCATTCTAACACACACTCACTTTGCGTATAGGAACCCATGAAATTCCTATCGTATAGAACCTATTCTTGGAAACATTCAAGCTGCATATACAGGGTGTACAGGAAGTATGGGTACTCCCGGAAATCCTGGTGAAGGGCTTCATTTGGAGCAGAAAAGTCCTCTTCGACTTTTCTCTTCGATGAACCCCTACGGAGATATGAGGGTGAGAAGGTGGGCCAATGAGAGTCCACCTTTAGACGGTCGCACATCTGTGAGGGAATCACAGATGTGTTGGTGCGTCCCCACTCCGCGGTCACCAATCCCCTCCACAACCACCGTGTCTCTCGCTCTCTCAGTGACGTGGAAGGATCGGCGATCGTCGGCTGTCGCCTCTCAGCTGGGGAGGTATGATTTTTAAAATAAATAGTTGGAATTTTTTGGATTAATTTTCCACTTTGTTCATCATTTCAATCGTTTTAAAATTGATTGAAATGATGAAAAAAAAAAGGAAAAGAATCAATTAAAAAAAAAAGATTCAAAGAATCTATAGCTCTTGGGAATTTTTCGGAGACGTCAAGTGATCTTGACGCCTCGAAAAACGGTGCACAAGTCTTTCCTGGAGGGGAGAAGGGCACTCTTAACACTCGGAATGTGTCTGTACTTGGTACAGAGTCTCTTTGAGCATTGAAAACCCCCCCTCCCACCTCTAGGAAAGAGGGGAGGGATGCCATAAGGCCAGGAAAATCAGGATTTTTTCCATTTTTTTTTCTCCACTCAATTTTTTCACTTTCCTCCAATTTTTTTGGTCGTTAGAGAATGATCAAAATGATGGAAAAAATGGAAATATTAATTAGAAAACAAAATTTAGAAAATCCTTATTTTTAAGCAATTTTTCGAGACGTCAAGTGACCTTGACGCCTCGAAAAACGGAGCACCAGCTTTTTCCTGAGGGGGAAAGGGCTTTTTTATTAGTCAAAGTGTCTCTGTACTTGGTACAGAACCTCTTTGAATCACGAGAAACCCTTTTTCACCTCTAGGAGAGAGGGGAGAGATGCCCTGAGGCAAAAAAAATCAGAATTTTATTTATTTTTTTTTTTTAATTAATTCTTCCACTTCTTCCCACCTTCTTAATCGTTTGAGAATGATTGAAATGATGGAAAAAAGTGAAAAAATTGATTTTAATTTTTTTTTTCAAAAATCCTCATTTTCAGAAAGTTTTTCTAGACTTCACGTGACCTTGATGCCTCGAAAAACGGAGCACCAGTCCTTCCTGGAGGAGAGAGGGGAACTTTTATCCCGTGATGAAAAAATTCGAGTCTTTCAGTGGTCGAAAGACTCCTGTCCCGGTCTCTGACAGAGTCCCTATTCGCGCCATGGCACGGACTTTCTAGAGACACCTTGCTGTCTCTCCGAACGGGACACGTGTCTCTCCTACAGAGACTCTCAGTCCCTGCTCAACGAACCAGAGTCCTTACTTTTAAGACTCACAGTCTCTCAAATAAGGACTCCTTCAGTCTTTCTTTGAGAGCCATCAGTCTCTCAAATAAGGACTCCTCCAGTCTTGCTTCGGGAGCCATCAGTCTTACTATTTTTCAAAAAAATATTTATTTTTATCCATATTTTTCTTGTCAAAAAATACATTAATCAATATTTTAGATGATAATAGATTGTTGAATGCGACTTAGTTCTTAATCATCCTTAATATAGATCGATTCCAGTTTTAATTAACACAACTGCATATTTTTATTTAAATTTTCATAACTTTCTGCACGTCATCTATAAAAACTATTGAAACGTAAAGAAATCTTAGATGACGTTATCTTAAGGTTTTAGTGAAGTAGTCATTTCCAGCAATTGAATAAAAGAAAAAAGAACAATGTCAAATTTCAAAAAAGATTGATAATATAAACATCAAAACTCGAATATATCCATTTTACCCATATGTCCGTTTCACTCCACTTTCCGCTAATATTGAGAATTTTAATTAAAGTCAAATATGAAAAAAATAATAATTCCACGCTTTGCAAAAATTATAAAAATTGAAAACTTAGAAATTATTAAGTTGGAATAAAAAAAAAATTAATTTCTCGGTCTCCCTCATAAGGACTTATGTCTTTGCAAAGATTTATGAATCTAATGAGAGCCCAGTAAAGATAGAAGTCCTTACGGGAGAGACCAGCAAAGATAAAAGTCTTCATGGGAGAGACCCGAGAGACACTGTAGAGACAGTTGCGGGACTTGCGAGACACTCTAGAGACTGAAAAGTCTTTCTGGGAGTCTTTGAAGACCGTAAAAGACTCTCCAAAGACTTAAAAATTTTATCCCGGGATGCTAAATTGACCAGCTCGTGATCCGACCTCTCCGATTTGGTTCGCAATTTTTTATATGATTCTTCTACCTCAAAAAAGCACGCTCAATTTTTTTTCGATTTTTTTATGTGCCGTCATTTTTTTATTCATCATGAAATTTATGCACATCAAAGTGATTATGATGAAACAGAGGAGTTTCTGAAAACACGTTTCGACAGTGCTTAATCTATTTCGGACACTCTCAAGATTCACTGTGTCATTCCTAGCAATGACGGTAATTTACTAGCGAAACGTTTTTTACAGTCTACGGAACTGAAATGTCACAGGATTATCAAGAAGCTTGCGGGGAACAAAAAAGTTGTTGGAAAACGAGCAACCAAACTCAAAAATGTCAAAAAAATTCCAATTAAAAAAACAAGCTCCAGAAAACAAAAAAAAATCGTTTCCTTGATAAATAGTCTTGAATATTTCCAGCTGAAAAATAAAACAATGACCAATGATTTCAGTGCAAGCGAATTGAATGTTTATTAATCTTCCTTCGTAATGCACTAAGCTTTTTTGTTCTAGAAACTGGGTGAGCACTTCTGATTTTCAGTGTTTTTAAGTGATATAAGTTCAATTGAATTTTCTTCATTCACAAACGATTGAAGAAGTAAATGATGAATATCGTTGATGCACCGATCACAAGAAAATGGCTACACATGCATACTCTTGAAATGGCCGACGGGTTCTGTCGGTATTGTCACTATTTTCTTGACCAATTGTGAATATGCTAACAGGATTGATAACGATGGTCTCGTTGACTCATTATCACAAAGCTTATGAAGGGAACATGATAAAAAGCATTTTCATAGTCAGCCTAATCACTTCGTTTCGCATTATTTTTTGAATATCTTGATGAAAAATGGAGATACGAGAAAAAGTTATGAGGCTAAGTTTGTACAGTTTTTTTGGGGGAATAATTCTTGTATGAAACTTTTTTTCATATCTCTATGTATTTCTGGGGGGAACTGATGACTACAGTCATTAATTCATGACGGACAAATTTTGCTATCGAGTTCTCGTGAGACTAAAAAAAAAAAATTCTAAAATTTTTTAAAAATTTAATTCCATTGCATGTACATGAATATGATCAGCGAATTGGGTATCTATCAAGTTGACCATTTTGAGAACGATGAAAAAAAAATTGTTAGATTTTTCAATATTTTTCTGAATTTTTTCAGATTTTCAGAGCGTGTTGTCTTTTTTTTAACTTTCAAGATTAATAAAGAAATAAAGGCACATAAAAAAAATCAACAAAAAATTGAGTGTGCTCTTTTGAGGTAGAAGAATCATATAAAAAATTGCGAACCAAATCGGAGAGGTCGGAGTCACAAGCTAGTCCATTTGGCATGGGATACCCCATCTGCAGTAATTATCCGGCCAAACGAACCGCACCCTAAGGCTTTTGGTACCCACTTTCTTATCTGCTCCCGTGTGTCTACTCACGAGAACTTTTAGATTATATATTACTGTAACGTAGGGCAGGGGGCCCTAGTCTCTCACTCTATGCAGGGCTCCCCGATATTTCAATTCAGTAGTAGAAAACTAGGGCAAGAGAAATCAAGGAATCATTATGATCATTTTCAACTGAGTTTCTCCAAATTGAAGTATTCTACGATAATTATTTTCATAACTTGGATTTTTCCACACAAAAATAATTCATAAAAGAATGATAGCATCTTGCTTCGTTTCCGAAATATTTTTCAAGAAAGATTAGCAAAAAATTACTAAATTGAATCCTCTTGTTTCAACTAAAATCTAAATAATCCTCTTGTCTGATATTTCAAAAGCTTTGATTACACTAGAATATTTTATATTCTGAATTTCATATCACTTCCCTCAACAAGCCCTCCACTTTTCCTGGACAAAATTGGAGAGAATGTCTTTCTGATCGCCCTTACAGTGTAACAATACTACTGAAAAATTTGAATAAAATCCCGGGAGAAAATTTTCAGATATAATTATATTTAATTAAATATATACAGATCGCGAAAAGTACAAAAAAATCTGATTTCCAGATCAAATTAGATCTGATCATATCCAATTCTATCAATTTTTTAGATCTGCCAAGATCTAAATATATATAATTATATCTGATTCAGATCTAGGCCGATCCGTTGTGGGGTTGTCAGATCTCATCGGATCTGGTCAGACCCGGGATGAAAAAATTCGAGTCTTTCAGTGGTCGAAAGACTCCTGTCCCGGTCTCTGACAGAGTCCCTATTCGCGCCATGGCAGGGACTTTCTAGAGACACCTTGCTGTCTCTCCGAACGGGACACGTGTACCTCTTACAGGGACTCTCAGTCTCTCAAATAAGAACTCCTCCAGTCTTTCTTCGAGAGCCATCAGTCTCTCAGATAAGGAATCCTCCAGTCTTCCTTCGGGAGCCATCAGTCTTTCTATTTTTCAAAAAAATATTTATTTTTATCCATATTTTTTTTTGTCAAAAAATACATTAATCAATATTTTAGATGATAATAGATTGTTGAATGCGACTTAGTTTTTAATAATCCTTAATATCGATCGATTCCAGTTTTAATTAACACAACTGCATGTTTTTCTTTAAATTTTCATAACTTTCTGCACGTCATCTATAAAAAAGATTGATGATATAAACATCAAAACTCAAATATATCCATTTTACCCCTATGTCCGTTTCACTCCACTTTCCGCTAATATTGAGAATTTTAATTAAAGTCAAATATGAAAAAAAAGATAACTCCACGCTTTGCAAAAATTATAAAAATTGAAAACTTAGAAATTATTAAGTTGGAATAAAAAAAAAAATTCATTTCTCGATCTCTCTCATAAGGACTTATGTCTTTGCAAAGATTTATGAATCTAATAAGAGCCCAGTAAAGATAGAAGTCCTTACGGGAGAGACACGTGAAGATAGAAGTCTTTACGGGAGAGACCAGCAAAGATAAAAGTCTTCATGGGAGAGACCCGAGAGACACTGTAGAGACAGTTGCGGGACTTGCGAGACACTCTAGAGACTGAAAAGTCTTTCTGGGAGTCTTTGAAGACCGTAAAAGACTCTCCAAAGACTCAAAAATTTTATCCCGGGGATCTACTAGCATATCTTCCTATAGCGCCACAGATATGACCTCATATCTACCAAGATACGACTGCATATCTAATCCTATCTACTTCCATCTAATTCTATCTAGTTCTATCTAAGTGGATAGAATTATATCTGAAATTTTTTTCCCGGAATTCCATTTAATCTTTGTGAGCATTTTCTTGAATAAACTTGGCATTCTTAATGAACTTTTTTATTCACTTTTCCTGAAATCTTTACATTTACTTTTTTTTACGCTTTTTCAGAGGTTCAGTGCACTCACATAACGGATATGATCGAGCACGCTTGGATTCAACTTCCGTTTGAGAACGGAAACGACTTTTCAGTGCTGAAGAGAATCTCATTAAAAATCTGAGCTCGTTCAATCTCACATTTGTGGTCATCTCCGAAAAACTCATTGCTATATTAGCCTGAACCTTACTGCTTTTTTTTCTTTCCAACAATAAAGAAAGAAGAAGTTGTCACTTACCAAACACACCGCAACTTAAGTTTTTTCATACCCGGGCGCTTTTTTTCTCAAACTGATTCTCATAAACGACAACGCACATGCAACGCTAGCATGTGACTATAAATGGTAACGTGAGTATTGAACGACTCTAAAAACCTTTTTTTCTCTCTCTCCTCTACTATTTGTTGCAAGCTGCACGTGGCCAGTCGACCTTGATGATTAAAGCCGATCTCTAGAACCCGTCTAAACACAACCCACACACATAGCTATGAAGTCTTTTTCTTAATGATTGAATCGAATCAATTGTAATTAAGATTTAATTCATCTAGTTGGGTATTGATGAGTGAATGTTAACTGAGGGAGAGGACGATACTACCTCATAAACCAATTCACTATAAACGGAAAATGAATACAATTAAAATTTTATAAATTGTTGAATTTTTCCGGCACTCTTGAATATTTTAAATACTACAGCAAGAGTAACTCCTTTCGCAATGATACATTATGCAGTTTTTTTTTCTTTCAGTTGATGACTGATTCCTCCGAAACAATCATTTTTCACAGTCAATTAAACATACTGATGATTTTTTCCTCTCATATTCATTTAAAAAAAGGTGTGGCATCTTCATTATTATCAGTCATTCATTTTCTTTCAATCTAGTTGAATATTGAAAATGAAGAAATGTTTCTGAAGAAATTACTTGAATAATTATCGAGCTGTGGTGGTTATAGTCGCAGATACAGTTCGAAATAACAGGAAGAGTACTTATACTTTTAGTGTTGTAATCGCGGGGTATTTGAATGTAAAAGAAGTTGAATAAACATTCAGTATGAGAAAAATTGAACTGTTATATAATAGAGGAAATGGAGGGAAAATGGATCTTCCATTGAAAATAATTAAAATTGTTGTTTTTAGTAAAGAACAAATGAAATTTTCAAATTGAAAGTCAGACTGCGTACGATATTCCACTTGATTTTCTTTATAATCAATTACTACAAATTCATGGAGTTGGTGGAAAATTTCAACCCATAAATCACCCGAGAATGTACTGCAAGAAAAGTTAGAATTTTTAGATTTAAGCCAGTCTAACATAAGTATTCAGCCCCACCTTTCTCTCCTCATACATCGACGGCTGATGCGAATCGACACTTACTGAGAATTGAACAAAAGAACAAATCTTATGACAGCAATAATCCACCTGTGAGTGTGTGCGGAACCGTATCATTGGAAGGAGGGGACTCTGATCGAAGAAGAGGTGTAATGAGTAGGCAGATATCCTGTATGCTAGATACGCAGAGGAAAGAAGGAATGGAATAATGAAGAACCCCCGCATTACTTCACATCGTTGCTCAGTACTGTTCACGCGTTGCTATTCCTCTAAGAAAACTTAACCATTTACTCCTGTGTGCTGTGTTACGTTACACTGTGTGTTACTACACTTCTGGAATCAGTAGACATCGGTCGAGCAGACGGACCACAGCGGATTCAACCATTTCTAATTTTGATTAATCGAGATTCTCATTTTCTCATTCGAGAATAAAAAATTAATCAAATTTCTATCAGTGATGTGTGAAATCATTTCTTTATAAACGTAAATATTTGGGGAAAGTTGATTCATCCAATTTTCCATCTTTGTGTGATTGTGTTTGCTATCATTTTTGAATCGTAAGTGTCAACTGCAGTTTAATCGAAAAACTGGTTTATTCATGTCGTAATGTCTGTGGCATCCTACGTGAAATACTCTGACGGACGTAGGTTTTTCCAGTTTCTTCCTACAGTGCCCACTCTTATTATTGAAATGTTATTCAGGCCCCAACTGTCTTCAATTAATCATAAAGTGAATGTTTTTCAGTTGAGGTCCAAGATTTGATAAACATCTATCCAAAAGTTGTTGCTTTAATTCAGCATAAACTCTAGTGAGGGGAAAATATAATAAATTTTGATAAAGCAAAGAATGCTATGCATTCATGCAGCTCAAGATATTTTCAATCAAATTAATGCAATTTATTTGAAATAAAGCAAAAATAAATCTAAAGCTGGGTATGCACACTTCGTTTTTCTATTTCACATGAGGTGAAAGTATAAATATTATCACTCAAGTTTCATCGAATTTGCAATCTACAAATCTTACTGCGCACAAATCGTATGTACTGATTCGCTCGAAAGTAGCGTAGTAATTTTTCATTTTCAGTCTATTACATAATTTTGTGCGGTCGATTTAAAACGAGGTAGATGGAATTAGTTTAATTATTTGAAAAATTCACATATGACTGAACTCACTTTCTGTGCAGTTCTTGTTCCTCTAAACACCTCGGAATCTATGGAAGATGTACTAATTTTTTCGAATGATTTTTTGTGTAGAGAAAAATGAATGCTACAGCAAAAGTCATAGCAAAGGTCCAAAAAAATGACAATTCATCAAGAAGCATCTTTATTTCACAACACTGTTAAAAATGTACTGCACAACACCTTCTCGATAGCAATATTTTAAAATGACAATTTGATCTGAAATTTCGAAATTTTTGAGAAATTTTAATTTTTTCTATGCGATATATTGTATTATATTATTATATTCTTCCAAGAAACCTTCAAAGTGACTGATTCAATTTGGAAACGTTAGCTTCTGTAGAATATCTCTCTGGAATGGAGTCAAGTAACACAAACCTATGCAATAATTTTTTCCATAGAATGAAATAAGAACTATAATAAAAGTCATCATGAAAATTACCCTAGTTATCGCTTAGTTCCAAGATACTGACAATTGAACATGATAACAAAAAAAGTTGAATTGATTCACTTCATTTTACCACTTTACAACTACAATTGAACATTTTAAATTGTAGAGTAAATTTCATTCCAGATGGTTTATCGGGGTCATTTGCAGACAGATGATCCACGTGATGCTCCAAAATTGGTCAGAATGACACCACTGCGTTTAAGTACAAGGGGTGAGGTAGCTCCTCGTGAATGGCGACCAACCACAACCACTGAGAATCAAAAGAAGGTGAATAAAATTACATCTGTAGGTCCACCAAAACTCCGTAACATTAATGAAATACGTGAGAGTGTTGGGAAAGCATTGAATACAAAAGGAACTCATGGTAGAGTCGAAAAGTCAACGTTAAATAAAAAAATTGAACAAAAAGTTATTTTAAGCTACAGACCACCTATCAATTCAATGATTGCAAATCTAAGGGATCTTGAACGTTTACGGAGTAAACCAGATGATAAACTACATCATGATAGAATGACATTACATGAAAATGAGGGTAGAATGAGAGTTTTAACACCAAGGATTATATTGTCTGGTGAATTTGAAGCTAAGAAATCTGATTCTATGAAGACAACTAACCAACGAACACAACTACCAAGGCATCGACAGCATGTTCATATTACATCACGTGAAACATTCATAGAACCGAAAGAACGAAGAGATTGTTTATCGAATAAACCTGATATCCTCGAAGGCTTACTCCGAGAATCTGATCGGCAATTGAAACAATTGCATCAGGATTTTGATGATGGGGTTGCCAAGTACTGTGATAGTGAGTCTGAGAGTGAAACTAAGGAACATCGAAAAGGTTAGTTTATGTATATAAATTTGAAAAGTTGAGGATACCTCAGCTCGATTAAGAATGAAAATGGTTTCTATATTAAATCTAAATTTCCACTCATCGAAATTGAATTACAGGAAGTAGAGGATTTGATAACGCTATTTACAAAGATAAGTGGAAATTTTTGTTCGAAAAACGGAATCGAATTGAGATTTTCCACAATTTTATCTTTCAGAAAAAGAATACTATTATAAATTAGTTTCGAAAATTGGAAAGGTACATTTTAACCGCAAAGTATGTTAACCTTTTGCTTCACAAGCAGCACCAGCAAAGGGTTAAATTGTGAAAATTATGATTGAATTAACTCCTATAGAGTGTAGTAATCATCTTCAGAATTTTATACACATACATAGGGTAAAAAAAACCAGTTGATATTCCTACCTCGGGCAATGAACCCAATGAGGGCAACTGGCCCAGCTTGAGCAATTGACCCCAGTAGGGTCATTGGTATAAGCATATATTGATTCTGCAAGTTTTTCAGGACTTTCGGTACATTTTCGCTGAGCAGAACTCTCTTTATTTGAAATTATCCTTTCTTTCCGAGTCAAAGACCGTGTACGTCACTCTCCAGATGTCGCAGGAACCATTGGGTTTGGTAGAATTCTCAACGGGCTATTCTTTGTAGAGAAAGTGATGATGTACAAAACAAGTCTCTGAAAAAATTCCCCAAAACTTAAGGGAGACTGGCCCAAACAGACCTGTGGGGCAAAATTAACCACTATTTGTTTTGAGTGAACCCTCGTGGGAATTGACTTGTCACATTTTGACAAATAATGTCAAACAATTTCGAAAAATGTCATAAAATGAGAAATTTAACAGATAATGAAATCATAGTGTGCAATTCCATATAATTCTTCAATTTTCGTCAGAATTTTTATGACAAATTCTGACAGAGAGCATCATGCTATGACGAATCGATCAGATGACATATATTGTCATTATTTGACCCTTTATGTCATCGTCATGTCCGAAATGTCATTTATTCACATAAAATTATAAAATTTTATGGTCGCTTTATGAAATTTTTTGCGATGTCATATAACGTTCAAAGATATCGGAAAATGACAATCTTTGTCATAATATCACCTCTATTCCTCTGTCATTTTTCAACAGTTTATGGCGTTTCATGAACTGTCAGAATTGGATGACGAATGACAGAACATCAAAAATAATGTCAGCACATTTCAAATTTCGTCAAATATTTTCTATCGTAATATGTCATGTAATGTCATATTCGGACGAACAATAATCCTTGGAGGCAAGTTGGAAAATGTAGAATCATGATAAAAAGTGATAGAATTAGAATATATAATCTCAAATCATGACAGATTATGTCATATTGAATATGTCAAAATATGTCATGCTACGTTATATTATGGCAAAATTATACATGTCATAATTCGTCAGATTCTGATGGATTTTGACAATTATCTGGGGGTGAGATGTTAATGTCATAATGAATCATAGAATTATGAATAATAAATTAACAATGAAAATTGATTAAAACGTATATAATTAATAGAAACAAATAAAAGGAATATCATGAAGAAATGAATCGAAATTCAACTACGTATTGAAACTGGCAAACTAGAAAACGGTAACTATTATATGTGTATGAGTGGAATTAGTAGTTCCGAAGGCGCCGCTAGCGCGCGCATTATAGAAAACTAGTCCCCAAGCCCACTATCGTTTTAGAAGTCATAAATTCAAATCGGCGAGCCAGTTTTCTGTCCTGACTCGATCGTGCGAGGATCGTGCTAGGCACCAAGATCACCGCATTTCTGATATTATCCGTATGGGTGCTTCCCATATGGCATATTGTTGTTACATCCTCTCGTTGGCTAGGGCTCTCGCCATGTCCCATACGGCATAAGAGGATAATACCAGTTTGTTAGCTTCCTTAATGGAGTGTTAAATTATGATACAATTTTCGGTGGGAAAATTTGACAAAATATGACATGATGTCCCAATTGATGATGAAACATTTCCATATTTTGACAACAAAAAAACTCAAAGTATGACATTTTATGATAGATTCTGTGGAGAAACTTCACATCATGGCGTAATTCCTTAGGAAGGTTGATCAGAAGATGACATTTTTTGACAAATTTTCCATTCTTGTTTTCACCCGGGTTATGACAGATCATGGTAGATTCTTTGATAATTCGTCGAATTATAAGATGTTTTTTCCGATTAAATATGACGATATCTGACCTGCTTGTTCCAATTTACGGATAGAAATCGTCAATTCTTGATCGAAAGTGTCAATTATGATCAATATATGTCCGATTCTGACCGAATTTTGAAGAAATTTGACATTAATTGTCAGCCAGTTTTGATGAATTTCTACAGAATTCTGCAGCTTCTGTCATTTTTCTACAGAATCTAATGACTCGATTTCCACGAGGGAAGGCTTTCATCAGCCAACAGTGTAGACATGTTGAAGCATCTTCACAATTTTTCCAGATTCTCTTCTGAAGGCCCGTATCCCAAACAAAAAAATCTGGTTCATTCCATTCCGCAGGTTTGTCTGCCGATCACTCCTACTCATTTCAGACATATTGGCATACGTAATAATAAATACGATTTTTTAACTCCTCTCTTCTAGCATGGCTGAATTACGTAGAAATAGTAGAAATGTAGACACTTTTCGATCGAAATATTGCAAAAAAACGAGTCCCACTTGTTCCTACATAAAGTATGTATCGTTGAGTGTTAAAAGAAAATGAGTTAAGAAAAAGTGTATTAATTATTTTGTAAATATCCTCGAAATCAGTCGATTTTGAAAAGTCCTGTTTAAAATTGTTGAAAATTGTAACAAGGGTGAACTTGATGGAGAATGAACTCAGCTTTTTTTGGAGCAAATTGTAAGGCAGTATCGTAACGAGAATTGCAGATATTCAGAATAAACGTAAATGAAAGTGGAATTCCGAAAAAATAACTGGAATTCACAAATCTCCCACATCATTCCCATCAAAAAATTCCCCGTCTCTCCAATACTAATACAAAGAAAATTGGGGTTGGAAACTTCTAATGCACCCATTCATTGTATACAACGGATGAATTCATTAAAATTTTTATACATGCTCATTGTCACTCTAGAAATTCCCTCCAAAATTGATTAACCCGTCAGCAGGCGTGCTAGCTCGCCAACGATCTCTAGGCGCGCGATGAGAGATTCTCTCACACCTGACTATCTCGAGAACTAAGCGAGATAGAGTAATTTTGGGATCATCCTTTTTTATAGAGCTTGGAATTCTCTACAAAAAAGGATTGAAGCAAAATTGCCGTATCTCGCTTAGTTTTCGAGAATTGAACAAAAAACTGATGGCAAAATTAAACGGATTTATCGGAAAATTCATGGTATTTTTGATGGATTCAGTTCCGTTTACAAAGGGATATTTCAGAAAGAAAGATTAGAATGAGAAGGGGGTATCATCAATGCTATCGACAGCAACTGAGCCGTGAGTAAATAAGTAAGGCCGGTTCTGGGGCACGTCCACCATTTTGGTTCGTAGAGCAGGTAGAAGCAGGGAAACAAGGCCGTTTTCGACCCCGTTAATTACAGGTGGGTGGGAGTGGGTGATAGGAGTGCCTGGTCACCTTAGACCCCATTAATTACAGGTGAGGGGGTGGTGGGTGGTAGGTGGGTGCATGATGGACTGATGGGATAGATTATTATTCAATTATTCATTCATTTATTCATATATTCATTGATGGGTGATAGGGGTACCTGGCCGTTTTAGACCCCGTTAATTACAGGTGGGTAGGTGGTGGGTGGAAAGTGGGTGGTAGCACTGTTCAGTTTTCGAGGGAGTCAGTGGATGGGAGGGGACTACACGATCAACGGGAATATGAGGAAAACATCTTAGAATTTTCTTTTCTCAGTGTGGGGGGCTGTGTAACAGCTGTCATGGAGGGATCAGGTTACATCGTGAGCAAGGTCGATGGTGGAGATATGCTAGACTTAGGGAAAATGCAAGGAATAGGTTGACATAGTGAGAAGAAAAATCAAAAGTAGATTTCATTTCATATATTTATTGAATCACAATATTTGTCATCACTTGATAAACAATAATTTTCACAATCTATATAGAAATAGAAGTAATAGTTGAGAGGATCGGTGCAGTATCTCGTATTATCATGAGCAAGAATCCATCTTCTTGAGATACAAATTCCATGATTATGACATTGGAGAGAACACCGATATTCACATGTGCTCATTTGTTGCATCATTTTCATGCTCATTCCACTGATTTTGAGATAATAGCAGCACAGTACTGCATGTCATGCTACTATCTTAAGGTAGTTCTGTGAGAAAGGAATGTATGAGAATTGAGGCAACAGGTCCTCCACGGAAAGGGTTCTCGGCGAATATATTAAATATGAATTTTCACTCTGATGAATCATAAATTCATTCACTGGAAATTAAAGTATGAAATTTTCCATCCAATGACGCTTTTAACGAAAACTATAAGATTTTTTTAGGAAACTCTTGATATTCCACGAATGGTACGGTGCTGCATGCATACATCTGAATTTTTATTACACGTACAGACTGACAGAGCGCACACACAACTACGCTGGTCGAAACAGCCAATGGCGTCTAAGCAGCGGCCAGCTGATTGCTTTGCTCAGTCGTGATTTTGCCAAATAATTCTATTTTCTACATTGAAAATGAAAAAAAATACATGGTAAACATTGGAATAATTCTCAATTATTCTACGATATTCAAAGAATCCCCTTAGTTTTTTTTTTGCAGTTGAAGAAATTCTATTTTATCCCTTTATTTTATGTAAATCATCGTTCATAGTAACTCTCAGAATGTATCGAAAGATATATTGGTAAAATCTTTGTGGATGTCTGATAAATTTTCCTCCATTCTCAGAATCCAGAAGAGATAAAAAAAATCGGAATCCAATACCATGGAAAACGATCGTAAAGATTCTCTCAGACTCTGAGAATTTCTATCAAACATTCTACTAAAACCTGTGCCGAGTTATTATTCCCATTATTATTTCAAAACATAATGTTCTAGACCGATTGTTAGATTTCCAACATTAGTTTATCCGGTGACTTGAGGAATAAAAATATTCATCAAAATTAATTCATCGATTCCTACCTTCGCAAGAGATGGAAATAGATTTGCTCTCGAAAATAACAATAACATTACATAAATACCTACAAATAAAGAATTTGAATGCTAATTCAATGTCATATGAAACATCAAAACTTTTCAATCATGAATCCACATTGTCAGATAATCAATATATATTATAAAGGAAAGTGTACAATGTGCATGCCACTAAAACTCAGAAACAAGCCCCCGGTCGAATCAAGAGATTTATATGGTGTGGTCCTCTACCCCCTATCCACGAAGAAGGTTCCCATTTTTACCTGAAAGATGTCCTTTTCGAAATAGAATGGCTGGAGGTTTCGTCCTCTACAAATTTCTAGAATATTCCAGACCATTCGAGAGCATTCTACAACATCCCAGAACATCCTGTAATATTCTAGAATATTGTGGAATGTTCAGGAAAACTCTGGAACGTTCAGAAATATTCCAGATTATTGTGGAACATGCTAGAACATTCTCGAATGCTGGGGAACGTTCTGGAACATATTTTCAGTAAAAGGAAAAAGTACCTTCTATATTTCAAAGTTTATCCTTTTATTCTAACTATCACACAATCTCATGTCAACTCCTGAGCGAAGCCGGGTACTCCAATCAGTGCCCATCTATTTTCTTGTGAAATCCCTCTAGGAATATGACGATGTTTCAAATTAGAAAAATTGAAAAACTATATTTTCATCATATGGATTCCACAATTCACAATTATGTATGAAATTATGTCATATTTTTATAGAAACAAATTTTCAATCTACTTTAAATACTTTTTCTTATTTCTTTGGTTCAAATTTCTGGATTATTGCCATTATTCAAGTTTTGCTGATGGTGAGTGATCAATGTTGAAGGAAGATTGATAATCAATACTATAACCCCGTAAATGGAGCTCTTAGAGTTCCGTTAATTTCATCAACAAATTCTCCAAAACCGTATTCAGTGTATGATGGCAGATAGAGCACCTGTAGATTGTTCTCGTACTCAAAACTCTTCAGTATGAGCATCAATTCAATGTCCGGATTGCCTTCAACCTTCCATCTGAATGTCCCCGTGTGAACTACATTAATATCTATGGCTTCAAAAAAATTCTGAAATTTTTCTACAATCTGCAGCATCTGGAGTTTCAACACTCTTGCATGGAGTACCTCACTCCTTGAATTAATAATATTAAGGATATTGTATACTTGTGGAATATTACCATGAGATGTAATTAATCCAATTGTACTATGATGATAAGTTAATTTTTCGAGATTATTAGTAACATCATTGTTGAATTCACCCCAATCTGTACATTCTCGTTCAGCGATTCGATTTTAGTTTCAATAATATATATTCCTCAACTTTCATTTCAATTCAAACTAAATCTGTGTGTGTCTGTCCAGTGGATCAATCCTTTTAGTTTCCAGTAATGAATTACTTGGATTTGACAGAGTGTTGGGCTCGTACTTGTCGAGAGATGCTACCGCATCTCCTGATTCATATTTAAGATATGCGCCGAGAATCCTTTCCGTGGAGGACCTGTTGCCTCAATTTTCATACATTCCTTTCTCATAGAACTACCTCAAGATAGTAGCATGCCATGCAGTACTGTGCTGCTATAATCTCAAAACCAGTGGAATGAGCATGAAAATGGTGCAACAAATGAGCACATGTGAATATCGGTGTTCTCTCCAATGTCATAATCATGGAATTTGTATCTCAAGAAGATGGATTCTTGTTCACGATAATACGAGATACTGCACCGATTCTCTTAACTATTACCTCTATCTCTATATAGATTGTAAAAATTATTATTTATCAAGTGATGACAAATATTGTGCTTCAATAAATATATGAAATGAAATGTACTTTTGATTTTTTGTTCACTGTATCAACCCATTCCTTGTATTTTCCCTAAGTCTAGCATATCTCCACCATCGACCTTGCTCAAGATGTAACCTGATCCCTCCATGACAGCTGTTGCCCGGGATGAAAAAATTCGAGTCTTTCAGTGGTCGAAAGACTCCTGTCCCGGTCTCTGACCGAGTCCCTATTCGCGCCATGGCAGGGACTTTCTAGAGACACCTTGGTGTCTCTCCGAACGGGACACGTGTCTCTCTTACAAGGACTCTCAGTCCCTGCTCTACGAACCAGAGTCCTTACTTGAGAGACTCACAGTCTCTCAAATAAGAACTCCTCCAGTCTTTCTTCGAGAGCCATCAGTCTCTCAAATAAGGAATCCTCCAGTCTTGCTTCGGGAGCCATCAGTCTTTCTATTTTTCAAAAAAATATTTATTTTTATCCATATTTTTTTTTTGTCAAAAAATACATTAATCAATATCTTAGATGATAATAGATTGTTGAATGCGACTTAGTTTTTAATAAAACTCAAATATATCCATTTTACCCTTATAGCCATTTTACTCCACTTTCCGCTAATATTGAGAATTTTAATCAAAGTCAAATACGAAAAGAATAATCATTTCACGTTTTCCAAAAATTATAAAAATTGAGAACTTGAAAATTATTAAGTTAGAATGAAAAAAAAAGATTCATTTCTCAGTCTCTCTCATAAGGACTTATGTCTTTGCAAAGATTTATGAATCTAATGAGAGCCCAGTAAAGATAGGAGTCCTTACGGGAGAGACACGAGAAGATAGAAGTCTTTACGGGAGAGACCAGCAAAGATAAAAGTCTTCACGGGAGAGACCCGAGAGACACTGTAGAGACAGTTGCGGGACTTGCGAGACACTCTAGAGACTGAAAAGTCTTCCTGGGAGTCTTTGAAGACAGTAAAAGACTCTCCAAAGACTCAAAAATTTTATCCCGGGTGCACAGGCCCCCACACGGAGAAAAAAAATTTTCTAAGATATTTCCTCATATTTCCGTTGATCGTGTAGTCCCCTCCCATCCACTGACTCCCTCAAAAACTGAACAGTGCTACCACCCACTTTCCACCCACCACCTACCCACCTGTAATTAACGGGGTCTGAAACGGCCAGGTACCCCTATCACCCATCAATAAATATATGAATAAATAAATAAATAATTGAATAATAATCTATCCCATCAGTCCATCGTGCACCCACCTACCACCCACCACCCCCTAACCTGTGAATAACAGGGTCGAAAACGGCCAGGTACCTCTGCTTCTACCTGCTCTACGAGCCAAGATGGTGGATGTGCCCCAGAACCGGCCTTACTTATCTACTGCTGTGCTTGCCTACCGACCACATTAGGCGCTCAGTGAGAAGAAGCCTCACGCTGCCCGACGGCACGGAAGAAGAAAAAATTTTATCCAAAGGAAAAAATTATTTTTGAAATTTTGCGATCAGCATAAATAAAGTAGAATAGTTTCTTGACAAATACATTAAAGACGAGATTTTTCTCTCTGTTCTAAAGGTAGCTTCCTATACCTTCAAAAATAGTGTGAGAGAAAGTCTCATAGTGCGACCGCTGACGGGTTAATTCGTCGATGAAAAAAAAACTTAATTCCCAAGTCTTCATCGTTTCATTCCCATCACGATGTCACAAATTTAATGAAAATAGAGAAAAATTTCTTGAATATTCCGGAAAGTTGCAATCTGGCAATTTTTGAGTTCTCTCAGAGGGCCCTGGCCTCTTAATATTGCTTCATCCGGTGTCTTTTCCACAGCTAAATATTGATCCAGTGTCCTCCCTCCCTCATCCCCTTAGCATTCGAAACGATTCGCCGAAGTACGTAATTCCGAATGCCGAGTCAGGCCGAACATAGTAAAAGAGAGACAGATAGGCATATGCTAGAAACAGTGGTTGACTCGTATAGACCAACCACAGTCCCAGATGTCTGCCGGCTCACTGAGCTGTGTGGGGCTGCGCTCATCAGGGTCATCATTCATCCTACTTAAGAAACAAAAAAAAGAATTAAAGGAAAAAAACATCTCATTCTCATCTAATATCTAATCATTAACTTATGAGTATTACTTCCGGTTTTTATGCCAGCTGTTGAGAAGTGTGGTGCTAATTTCGAATTTATTATTAAACCATGTGAGCTAGGAATTACATTCTTCAATGTGATTATTTGTTTTCTGTGCATTTGAAAATGGTATTGTGTGATGTCTGTGAGAATCAAGGTGAGACAATGCACGTTTTCTTAGAAATTCAACTAATTCTTCAATTATAATGAAGTGTCATTGTTTATCATTTCTTCATCTTTCGATTTCAAATTTTAAAGATGTTTACCTTTGAATGAAAACTTCTCATTGGTTTGTATTGGATATCTTGGGAATTAATGAATCTAGTATTATTTAAATCCTTTATTTCCCTTTTACGGGTTTAGGGGGTTTCCGTTCCCTTTACACCACCTCTTCTTCGTCTACATCCCACTTACTTATTAATGAATCTAGTAATATTTTTATTATGACCTTCTTGGCAAATTAGGATCTAACCTAAAAATAAGCTTTCACAAAAATCCTTCTATCGCCTTTAGTTTTCAAGATAAAATAGAAAAACTAATTCTGGAATGATTCATCTAAACGAATTGGATAAATTGGAGCGAAAACTTTGGAATGAGACATTGACAATGCTAAACGACGGAAAAATTGATTGTAAAGTACGCCAAGTGATTGCAAAAAAACAGAGCTGCTGGTTTATCATGGTGAAATTGTACTTGCGAAAATTTCAATTTCCATGTGATTTCTCCCTTTCTCGCTCCAAGAATCCATAATCATTTTTTATGATCATACCAAAATCCAAGTGAGATAGAAAAATTTGTTCAATAACTTTTTCTGTTTGCCAGGATATCCACTTGAAGAAAAAGTTATCGCGCCAAGTACCCCATCTTCAAGACAATTCGTGAGAAATTATTTCACTGAAAATTTACTACATGAAAATCGTTATCAACCCATGCATACGAACATCGATCCAGCCTAATCGTGATAAAATCCAGTTGATACGAATAATGAATGAAAACAAATGGAAAAATAATAATACAATGGAAAGGGTCTAAAGACATGATTGAATCTAACCACGGGGTATCTGCGCTTCACTTAACAATTATATTAGAAGTGATATTATTCAACTGATGCATAATTCATGCTTCTCCATTTTCTTGAATAATGGCATAACATGCTTGAACTACGTTAAAGAGCATCGACGTTATCAGCCATGCATTGCCCTGTGAACAAGTCTTATCTACGATTTTTTCTTTTCTCTTCAATATTATTAAGCGAACAGTGATCAGCGAATGCTCTGGACATGAACTCTAAAATGCATTGTCATGTTTAGCTACATATAATATACATATTCTATATGCCTTTCGGCGCAGGATAGGATAATTGGTTAACTGTAATACGAACAATAGCTGAGGCCGCACGGTACGCATCGTTGACTCCAATTATTCAAGTAAATTCACCAACTTGTATCGCTCCTTATTTTAATTAGCGGTTCCTCTTTTTATCGAAAATTATTCAAAATTTGATGCAGAAGGGATAATAAAATAAAAAATTCATCATTCACGCTTCTAATTGATGAAAAATCAATTACTCATGTAAAAAAATATTTATCCCATATCTCGAAAGAAATTAATGGAATTTCAAAGCGGAATATTTCATGTTGTTTCTCTCCTCTATTCGTTTTAATTCATAAACTCGATCTAAACTCAGTTAATATGAGGGCTGAAGAACCGTAACCCGCGCGTTGAACGTGTGAATTACAGAGAGACAAAGAAACCGCTATATAATGCTGCAAGACACACATGCAAACTCAAAGGAAGGTTCTATTATTCAGTTATTCACATTCTTTTCCTCCTCCAAATAACTCAGTGAAGATTGTGATTAAATAAATGGGGGTCGATTCGGCTGCATTCCTCGATTTCTCTATTTTTTTATCCGTTGCAGTCCTCAAGGTGGATTCATGAATTGATAAGAAAAACAATTATTATTTCTGTATTTTCAAGACTCTCTTGAAGATCAAAACCGAAAAACCGAGATGTCATAATTCTGATTTTGAATTGAAATGTCTCGCGATAAATTGTGAAATATCGCGAGGTCTAGAGGAGTATTTTTTGTAAGGACTTTTCCCATGGTGCTAACTTTTCTCCTCAGAAAAGATCACGACTGAAATTTCTCTAAAGTCCGTAAATTCCGAGATACGTCGAAAAAAAAACAGAGTCAAGTGCCATGTTGGAATTTAGATTTTCCCCAAACAATTTTATTTTCCTGTGAATCTCATAACCGTCGTACCCAGTGAGTGTCTGCTCTCTCATCACGTATTCAAAACTGATAAGTCTATTTTTCATCAGTAAAAAAGTTAAACTGACGAGACAAAGGCGAACCCAGTGAAAAACCAATATTGGCAGTTTTCGAGGAGAATCGTGGAGATGAAAAGAGATAGAATCATTTTCACAACTACATTTTTTTCGTCTCCAACATTTTTCTGTTTAAAAAAGGTCCGAACGGAGAATTTTCGATTTCCCACAGTTTCCGGAATACTTCAAAATGAAAAAAATCTCATCAAATCTTGAATTTTTCATTTTTATATTAATTCTCCTGTATTTTATAATTGTTTCCACGGAATCCTTCTTCTCGTCACTTATCCGAAACAAGAATCCCCTTTTTCGCGTCGAGTCAAATGATGGCACAAAGGTGTGGTAATAGCGTGAAAGAGTGAGAGAGAGGGCTGTTCTTTGAATCGTTACAATACTGCATATTCCTCCGTATTACTCATAGCGTCCAGCATGTTGCACGTGCATCGTTTCGACCACACATGTACATAAATGAATACGATACAGTCAGTTCCCTCAGCACATAGTATATACGTATGTTATATATGCAGAAAGTATGGTCTCACAGTTGAAAACACTAAGTACACACTATACAATACTACACAGCTCTTCTCGTTTTTCGTTTCAGTACGCGACGCGGGCGCATATTGAATCGACGTGTTAAGTCTTTCGTTCTTTTGCCTTCCTTCAAATTTCCCTCTTTTTCCCTCAAAAACTCTATTCATTCATTCTCATCTGCATTCCACAATTACATTGTAGATAAATCATTTTTTTTTACTGAAGTGAAATAATGCTCGCGTATATCGTCGGATTCTTTTACTTTTACTTTCAATTAGTTTCGCTAGAACTTCAGATGGTTGTTGAACCAAAAACATACAGATACTCAAAATTTGTGCTGTGAATTCAATTCATGATTTCATACTTCTTCAACGTGAATTTTTGGAAAATCGGTGGGATTATCATTCACGTAGTTTCACGGTAGTGTGATACAAAAGGTCAAAAAGTGGTCGTATATATTTGAAACATTGAAGTGAAAGGAAAATACAATGATTCTAATATTCCGTCGAAGACAATGAGACAATTCATAAACAGGCGTTGTCAGAATATCTGTCATCAATAGTTTCTTGGAGAGACTTGGAGTCTTCAATCCATTATATAAATGAATAAAAATTTCAATTTTTTTAGTACTGTTTCTTCTCTTTTTGTTCCCCTCATGAATCGAAAAATCTAGTACTGCATAATTTCTCGTTAATTTGAATTCATTGACCCTCTCCCACATTCTGTTTTTTTTTATTCCCGCTTATTTCTGGTTTTCCTTTAGAATTGATGTCGTTCATCATTCATTATTCATGATTCAAAAAAAACGTTGTAAACGGAAAAATGGTTCTCGGCATTCGATGAGAACGATGGACGCCATACTCAATTGTACATAAATTATTGTTATATTATTTTTTGATAAGAAACGAAACTTAGAAAATTTTAATTACGAGGAGTTCGGTGGTGAAATTATTTTCGTCAATTTCACTAGTTTATATGCATGTTCTCGGAATGGAACCAAGATAAAAAAAAAATTAGCAGGGACTTTTTTTCAGGTAAATCAGAACTACAAGGAAGATTATTGTTGAAATTTCCCTGTCTCACTTTTAATTGCCAAGATATTCTCTGAAATCTCAACAGTGAATTCGAGTGCTGATCCAGATGAATTTCAATCCATTTCATTTCAATTTTTTAGTTTTCTTGTCATATCTCGAATTTTTATTATCAAAGGAGGCTCATCGGTTTCAATTATATATGTCATGAAAGCTCCACCAAAACCAAAACCAGCCAGCAAACCTCGTTGAATCACGTTGATCTAAAGTTTCCATGGAATATCTCAAAGTGTGAGGGAGATGGATATTTTTAAATGGGAATTTGCTTTGTAGCTCTGATTTTTGCAACGAAAAAAAATATTGACAAAAAATTTTTCTTTAATCTCAAATATTCCAGAAAAAAGAATAGGAATGAAACATTGTTCCATCTTGTTTCATGAAATAACAACCGAATTAAGACAGTAAAGAGTGGGGCAAAATGGACATTTCCATCAACCGGCTCAAGACAAAATTATCCAATTAACTTTATCAAAAAGCTTGAAGAAACTTCCGGCACTCGTGTCCCCCATGGTAATGAAATATAAATGAAATATATATTGAGATATAAAAAATATAGAAAAAGTATATATTTATATATCAAATGTATATGAAAGATATATTCTCAATATACAACTCTTGGCCGATTTTCGTATATATTTTTTATATTTAGAATAAATATAAAATATATTAAAAGTATATCTCAGAATATATAAAAAATATATTGAAAATATAAAATGTATCTCAGAATATATAAAAAACATAATGAAAATGGCAATATGTAAATATAAAAATAATACATTTTTTATACATCAAGCCAAATTATGAGAACTGGGCCCAGTTATCTGTTACATATAATTATATACTTTTTCTATATTTTTTATATCCCAATATATATTTTATTTATATTTCATTTCCATGGGGGGTCACAAGTCATTTTCAAAATTTACTTGAAACATTGAGGCCTCTGTTCAAAATTCAAAGCCATTTTGGCAATTTTGCAGTTTCATGCAAATATCTCTGATCCCAATTCATATGGTGCAAAAACTGAAAAAGAAATTTCGACAGAGCTATAACTCTATTTGTGAAAATTTATTTCACTCTTCATATTAATGCTAAAAATGATGAAAAATAAATTTCCAAGTACCTACAACGATAGAAAATTAGCCCACCTAGTCAAACTAATTTTTGATATTTCGCATTACGATAATTGAAATGGGAAATATTTTTAGAAAAATAGGCATTTTTAAGAATGGAGCGGAAATTCTTGAAACAATACTTGAAACTTAATTCTTGTCTATACTTTTCGTAAAAAATTCTGTTAGCTTTTCAATAGGACGATTGACAAGATCGAATCTTGAGTGATTTCCATTATACATAATATTCAAGTTTCAAGTTATCAATAAAGTGGTCTAGGAGGGTGCCCCAGAAAATCTCATATATCCCTTTTTCTGCAGATATCTTTGAAGCGAGTAGATTTAGAGAAAAATATCAAAGAGATCTTCTCTCTAGAGGAGTTTATGAGCTACAAAAGAAGCTCCTTGGATTAATTCTCCTAAACCTTATCATTTACAAGATATTCTCAGAATGAACTACCCGTAGTTTTCACACTTGATTTACCGCAACTTTTCACTACTGAACTAAAATCTAATGTGTCCGTTTTACTCCTCATCACCATCGATTTCCCCATCATTAACCAATTTTTTTTCTTAATTCTTAAAGATCTCAACTTGTGGAATAAAAGCATAAGTCAGAGATGGCGGAAATTACGTAGAAGATACTCAGTACAAGAGATATCCGAGCCACAAGAGAATCCACTGATACACGATGGACGTCAGCGTACTGTGATACACGGGGTGCGTTCTACTCCAACGAGTAGGGAAGCATCGCCAGCGCCAATATTATCGCGTGATAAAATTTCAACGAAAAAGTTACTTCAAACATCGTCACTGAGATTGCCAGGTGCGTGATTATGTCTGTGCAATCATTAACTTCCTCAGATAAACCAAGTTAAACGATGTCATTCATGCTTCCATTTATTTTCTTGATTTCCAGGTACAAGCAAAGGTATAGCCGATTTCCAGAACGTTTTACGCAATAAATTCAGTAAATTGAATGCAGGTATACGTAAAAGAAAAGCATTAAGTGTCGCCGATGTGTTTCCGCCTAAGGACAACGTGTCAAGTTTTTATGTGCCAAATCCATTGACAGCAGAAGCCGAGAGACTCGATGATGAGCCAGCTTCATTGATGAAATTGACTGAAAATAATTACAAAAGTGATGATATTTATGAAAATACCTTTCGCGAACCACTGAGAAGATGCAACTCTGAAAATCGCGATCATTCCTATGAAAATGTCAGATTTAAATCATCGAATAGATCGTTTTTCAATAGAGATGAATCAACATCGTCTCATCAATCCGATCATCACTACGAAAATATGCGCTTCCGGACTAGATCAAGTACACAAAAATTATCCAATGACGAGATGGATTCATTGAATGAAATACACATACCACGTGTTAATTCACGCAGAAAAAGCATAGATTTCATACTTGGTGGTAAAGTAAGAAATTATTCAATCAATCCAAAGGTCAATAATTCATTACAAGAACATGGTTCATCGTCGCTTGATGCTGATACGAGTAACAAATCGTCATTGAGATTTGGCAGTAGGAGTTTCGCTAATATAACTGGTGGGAGTTATGACGATAACAAAAAAGATATAAAAACTAAATGGAAGTGTAATCATGACACCGATGAGGGATTAAACACGGATTCAGAGTTAGAGGATATACAAGAGACAGTTGAAAGCGAAGAGTCACAGTTTTGTACGTTACCGAGACCTGGTAAGGGTAATGCATCGTTCACGATAATGACAGCGAAATTCTCAAAAGGACCTGGTAACAAAGGCCTCGGCTTTAGTATTGTTGGTGGCATTGACAGTCCGAAAGGCAATATGGGAATTTATGTCAAAACTGTATTTCCAAATGGACAAGCCGCTGATTTAAGTACACTAAAAGAGGGAGATGAAATATTATCAATTAATTCAAAACCATTGCATGGTATGACACATGCACAGGCTATTGCTGAATTCAAAGTAATCAAATGTGGTGATGTTTTATTGCATGTTGGTAGACGTGTGCCGAAACGTAAGAAAGATAATGTTAAAATGATAATGCGTAAATCATGATAGTCTTCCATAATTCAATCATTCCATTTAGAAAATATGAAATAAGGATCTTCCTTTTATGAAATATTATTTTTTTTTATGCAATATTTCCAATTCACTTACTAACGGTAATGTTATATTATTGTTTATTATCCAAAGGGATAATAAATGGGAAGAATTCCAAATAATTTAATAATATTAATCTCTAGCCACCTTCCAAAGATTAAAAAGAGGAATGTCAGAATGATTAAAGTCGCGAATCAGTCGAATATTTTTTAATATTGAAAGGAAAAACAAAATGCAGAGAATAATAGAAATATTCTAACGTACCTCGTGCATTAATTTAGGCAATTTTCTAGAAGTGTCTAGTCGATTTTTTCTGATTCAAAGTTTTTTCATGCAAACTGGAATAATCTGGAATAGAATATTTTATAATGTTCAATTTTTATATGATGAAAAAAAAAGAGAAAATATACAGAATTTTTATATTTAATTCTAAAAGCCTAAACTAAGAGAGATGAAACTATCATTTTTAAATAATTCAAATCATTGATCGGTTGATGAATCTATTGTCCATATTCTATGGATATTGTCTTCCAAAGAAAATAATTCAACAGTTTAATTTCTTTTATTAGATGATAATAGGAATCCTAATATAATCATTAAACGTGTCTGCTTTATCCTAAAGAGAAAGACGAGAAAAGTGTAGAACGTGGATTATATCAAAAACTTTTCAGTTAGTAACATAAATCACAAATACCATTGAATCGGAGATAATCATGGAGAAATATAGACATAATTTATTATTACGATGGAGAGAAAAAAATTATTATTAATAATTAAATTACATTAAAAATACCAATGTCTCATACAATATTAAGCGTACAAATTTGCCTAAAAGCAATTTTTCTATGTAAATTTTTCTTTGTTCTCATTTTTAAAATATTTTGATAAATTCTATACAGTAATGGACTATCTAACACAAAAACATTATACCTGTATATAATTGCAAATAAAGAGAAAAATATAGAGCAAGCAAGAAAGAAAGAAAAGAAAAAATCTCCTGAAGAAGAATAGTTTAAAAAGAAAAATTGAAATTTTCTCGTATTTTATTTTTCAATTAGAAACAGAGCATAAAACAAATATTGAAAGGGAAACGAAAAAAAATGATTTTGTTAAATATCAAGTAATAATGTAATAAAAATTAATTAAATTTCATTGACGTGTTGATGAATATTGTATGCTCTCCCACCTCTGCGTGATTCACGTGGTACAACTGGCGATTGAGGTTTACGTATCTGCGTATTATCAATCGATGATGGATAAACAAATGTAGTTTGTCCATCATCCATGTATCCAATTCTTGCTGATTCTTTCATTATATTATCCTGTGCACTTAGTAGTTGCTTGAAACGTTCATCGCTATGCTCTTCTGTATTTATCGAGTCACCTTGAGCCATATTTCTTCCCAATCTCGATGCTATTATCGTTACATTTGATGTGTCGTATCTTGCACCAAATGTCTCTGATGTTTCGTCTTTTTTACTTGTGAAATTTAGTTTTGGATTCAAATTTAGACCCAACCATTGGGAAAACAAGGCTATTCCTTGTTCAGCTGTTGATGATACGGCTGCTAATAATTCTTCGGTATTCAGACCAACTTCATCTTCCTCCTCTTCTTCAGCCTGTCCATCTGGTGTAGATGTTGGATCGATTGTTCTTGAATTTATTATTCGAGAATTATTCAAATTGTTGTGAGGAATGCACATGGTTCGGTAGATATCGAACGGATCGTGCTTAGGAAAATTCATCAAGAGACTTTTTTTGGGGGAAATTCAATAATCTATGAAAAAAGCCTCTTAATGAGTTTCCATGAACCTAACAGATTCTCAAATATTTGCCTAACATTTACGTCTAATTTTCTGTTTTTGAAAGAGATCTTAATGAATGTACGTTTACTACACGGAGAGAAAAGTTCGAGAAAAATTGCGGTGCTCAGCACTGTAACCGAGGTGCAAACATCTCACACCGGTGCTTTTTACGGAGAAAAATCGAAAAAATTACATTCGTATGCGGAAACTGAACAAGCGTTTATTAATTTTTGTTTAAAAAAACGAGAGATTTTCTGAGACGGGACCGTAAAATTCTCGATTTCTTGAATTTTGGAGGCGTTTGAAAAAAAAAATGATGAATTATTCTTACTTGAGGTATTTCGGTCGAATTGGGCCAAAGTCGATTGTCAACCATAATTTTATGTTTATTCACGCACAATTTACTGCATAAAAGCTATGATAAATTTTTATTTATTAAATAAGGGAATATTATATAAGCTTTTTAGGGCTTGTGAATAAAAAATTGATAATTAAATCCGGAAAGAATAGTGGAGACTCAGCTTGACTAATTCCCTATGCTAGGGAGTTACCTAACCTCACTGACGTATGGGTTACTACATTGTATTCACGAGTTTTTTTTCCTCGCTTTAACCTCTCTTTTAATTATTAATTTGAACTTTATTTAATTTCAACAAAAAAAAACTTCGAACTTTACTTATGTCGGATAATATACATATAATGTTCTCTGATTATGTCAAATGTTGTACTGGACCGAATTTAAAAGAAGCGCGCGCGGATGTGCCGCCATTTTCTTTCCACTCCCAGGAAAAAATGTTCAGATCTGATCAGGGGTGCTATTCCCAGAGCATTTAGTTTGGGTTAAGATTATTTTTCCGGCAGGGGACAGCAGTGAGTTTCCGAAGAAAATAGAGCTGGTTTGAGAACGCTTCACTTTTGCCTCTGAATGACAGAGGTTATCAATCATCAATTGGCTGTACAGCTCATGCGAATGGAGGCCAGCTGTACAATAATCGTAGCAAAATGAAGAAAGACAAAGCTTGCCTTCAGCCATCAGTCTATACAGCCAATTGATGATCGATAACCTCTGTCATTCAGAGGCAAAAGTGAAGCGTTCTCAAAACAGCTCTATTTTTTTCGGAAACTTACTGCTGTCCCCTGCCGGGAAAATAATCTTAACCCAAACTAAATGCTCTGGGAATAGCACCCCAGGGGATAGATTCCGCGCGTTATAAGGTACTGCGTTATAACGTAAAAGCGTTATAATTTTGCTCCCGACAGGGGGCATTTCATTCGCATAAGGGACAAATTGATTGTGGTTTGGAACACTCTTTCATTTTGGAGCGTTGGAATTTTCAGCAATATGGCTGATGATCGTGAGTTGCATTACTCAAAAAATGCGTAAATTCATTTTGGAGTAATGCATATTTCATTTAATTGCGATTTACCTGGCAAGTCTCTGTGAACAAACTTACGAAAATACGTTCGAAAATTTTCTCGCTTTGAATTTGAATCGGTTCTGTGTTCTCGAACTCCACTGAATGAGTCAATTAGCTTCTACGATGCCCTCTGCCGGGAGCAAAATTATAACGGTTTTACGTTACCTTATAACGCGCGGAATCTATCCCCAGGGGAGAGATTCCGCGCGTTATAAGGTACTGCGTTATAACAAAAGGGTACACCATAGGTAGCGGGGAAAAGGGGTATATTGCAATTTTTTTTTATTGCAATCGGTTGGTGGTCGGATGGTGGTAAAAGGTATAAAATTTTTAATCATTAGGGAGTAAAATTTTTTTTTATTTTTAATTATTAATTATTGACCTATTGTCCACGGGGGAATTTCGGATTCTTAATTGATTCTCCCTTCAAATAGATGTAAAATCAATTGGTGGTAAAAGGTAGCCCAATATCAAAATGATTGACTGATTGGTTTGTCCTTTTTCCTCATTATTTAGACAATATATGTGGGTGAATTGTGTATGCGACCTTAGCATCACCCCCTCCACTACTTTTCGCGGTTTTCATTTGAAAAATTCAAACTGTACAAGTCTATAATGCTGTGAGATTGTTGTTTACAAATAAATAAAAAAATAATGATTAAGGAGTCTGGAAGGTAAATATAAAATGACGGGAAAAGTTTGAATTTTTTAACAAGGATAGAAAAAATGATTTTGAATCACCTCAATTTTTTTCAAATTTTTCATCCGATCGGTTTGAGAGGAATTAATTATCAAACTTCGATCTTATACATGGGCTCTTATGCACCAAACCTGTCTTAGCACGAAACTATGTAACCACCTGAGTCGGTACACCTTGCCTTGACGCATTCCCCTCTCTTCAGCAGCGATGGAAATCATTGCTGAAGAGAGGGAAACGGTCAAATTGCAGGAAAAAATTGAAAAAAATAAATAAATTTAATGACAGACGGGACCGGCGTTTTGCAGTATTTTAAAAAAAAATTTCTTTCAACTAATCCCTTTGCCTTGACGTATTCCCCTCTCTCCAGCAACGATGAAAATCATTGTTGAAGAGAGGGGAACAGTCCAATTGCGGGAGAAAATTGAAAAAAAATGGCTGAGAGGCTCGGTCTTTTCTATAATTTTTCAAATTTGTTTTTCCCCTGTTTTCTTGCCTTGGAGCATTTCCCTCTCTTCAGCAACGATGAAAATCATGGTTGGAGAGAGAGAAACAGTTAAATTGAGGGGAAAAATTGAAAAAAAAATAATAGCTGAAAGGCCCGGCCTTTCCTTCTATTTTTTCAAAATTTTTTCACCTATTCCCTTGCCTCGATGCATTCCCCTCTTTCTAGCAACAATGCGAATCATTGCTGAATAGAAAGGAACAATTAAATTGAAGGAGAAAATTGAAAATTGAAAAAAAAATGACAGAGTTCAGTCCTCTTCCACATCAAATTTTTTTTTCAACTGTCTCCTTGCCTAGACGCATTTCCTTCTCTCCAGCAACGATCAAAATCATTGCTGAAGAGAGGGGAACGGTCAAATTGAGAGAAAGTGGAAAAAAATGGCAAAAAGTCCAGGCTTCTGCCACATTTTCAAATTTTTTTTTTCAACTGTTCCCTTGCGTTGACACGTGACTCTCTCTTCAGCAATGATGAAAATCATTGCTGAGGAGCGGGGAACCGCCGAATTGAGGGGAAAAATTGTATGAAAAAATAAGAAAGAATAATAGAGAGTGGGCCTTTTCTACTATTTTTTTTCAAGTATTTCCTTGCCTTGAGGCATTCTCCTCTCTTCAGCAACGATGGGAATCATTGCTGAGGAGAGGGAACCAGTCGAATTGCAGGAAAAAATGGCTGAGGTCCACTCTTTTCTACTATAAAAAAAAAAATTGCAATTATTTTCTCGTCATGACGGATTCTCCTCTCCCCAGTAGCAATGAAAATCATTGACAAAGAGAGGGGAACGGTCAAATTGCAGGAAAAAATTGGAACAAAAAAATTAAAAAAATGGCAGAAAAGCTCGGCCTGTTGTACTATTTTCCATTTTTTTTCAACTATTCCCTTGCCTTGACGCATTCCTCTCCCTTCAGGAACGATAGAAATCATTGCTAAAGAGAGGGGGACGGTTAAATTGCAAGAAAAAATTGTAAAAAAAAAAAATTTAAGGCATATAGCTGGGCCTTTTCTGCTATTTTTTTCAATTGTTTCCCTCAATTCGACAGTTTTTCTCTCTTCAGCAATGATTTCCATCGTTGCTGAAGAGAGGGGAATGCGTCAAAGCAAGGGAATAGGTGAAAAAAAACTCGAAAAAATAGTAGAAAAGACCGAGCCTCTCAGCCATTTTTTTTAAATTTTTTTCCTCAATTTGACTGTTCCCTCTCTTCAACAATGATTTTCTTCGTTGCTGGATAGGGGAATACGTCAAGGCAAAGGATTAGTTGGAAGGAATTTTTTTTTTAAATAGTGCAAAACGCCGGGCCCTTCTGCCATTAAATTTATTTATGTTTTTCAATTTTTTCCTGCAATTTGACCGTGCCCCCCTCTCTTTAGCAATGATTTTTATTGTTGCTGGAGAGAGGGGAATGCGTCATGACGAGAAAATAGTTGAAATTTCTTTTACTTCAAATAATAGAAAAGGGTGGGCCTCTCAGCCCTTTTTTTCAATTTTTTCCTGCAATTTGACCGTTTCCCTCTCTTCAGCAATGATTTCCATCGGTGTTTGAAGAGAGGAGAATGCGTCAAGTCAAGGTGTACCGACTAAGGGGGTAACATAGTCTCGTGCTAAGACAGGTTTGGTGCATAAGAGCCCAGGTATAAGATTCAAGTTTGATAATTAATTCCTCTAAAACCGATGGGATGAAAAATTTGGAAAAAAATTGAGGTGATTCAAAATCATTTTTTCCATCCCTGTTAAAAAATTCAAACTTTTCCCGTCATTTTATATTTACCCTCCAGACTCCTTAATCATTATTTCTTTATTTATTTGTAAACAACAATCTCACAGCATTATAGATTCGTACAGATCGAATTTTTCAAATGAAAACCGCGAACAATAGTGGAGAGGGTGATGCTAAGGTCGCATACACAATTCACCCACATATATTGCCTAAATAATGAGGAAAAAGGACAAACCAATCAGTCAATCATTTTGATATTGGACTACCTTTTACCACCAATTGATTTTACATCTATTTGAAGGGAGAATCAATTCAAAATCCGAAATTCCCCCGTGGACAATAGGTCAATAATTAATCATTAAAAATAAAAAAAACTTTTACTCCCTAATGATTAAAAGTTTTATACCTTTTACCACCATCCGACCACCAACCGATTGCAATAAAAAGAAATTGCAATATACCCCTTTTCCCCGCTACCTATGGTGTACCACGTAAAAGCGTTAGCTTTGTGTTATATTTTATTTAATTACAATTAACCAATTAACTCTTAAACGATTTTAACAGCACTACAATCACTCGCGAACGAAATACTAACGTTTTAGTAAGTGCAATTATAAATAATTCAAAATTTAAAAAAAAAAAAGGCTAATTGGATACTGCTTATAACGCGCGGAATCTCTCCCCAGGGGATAGATTCCGCGCGTTATAAGGGTACTGCGTTATAACGTAAAAGCGTTATAATTTTACTCCCGACAGGGGGTATTTCATTCACATAGGGGACAAATTGATTGTGGTTTGGAACACTCTTTCATTTTGGAGCGTTGGAATTTTCAACAATATGGCTGGTGATCGTGAGTTGCATTACTCCAAAATGCGTAAATTTATTTTGGAGTAATGCATATTTCATTTAATTGTGATTTACCTGTCAAGTCTCTGTGAACAAACTTACGAAAATACTTTCGAAAATTTTCTTGCTTTGAATTTGAATCGATTCTGTGTTCTCGAACTCCACTGAATGAGTCAATTAGTTTCTACGATGCCCTCTGCCGGGAGCAAATTTATAAAGGTACGGCCTCATGCAGGCGTTTTTGACGCTAGCGTCAGCGTCAAATCAGGTCACGTGACACTATTTTGAATTTCTCGCTGCTTAAAAAAATTTAGCGATAAGTCGCCGCGTCAAACAGCAGCGTCAACATAGCTATTTACAGGAGTTTTAAGCATCAGTAGATGATGAAAAATAGCAATTATTGTCAGAATCTATATTTTTGTCAGTTACTGAAACATTTTTTAAGATTTACATCATCTGAACTCATTATTTTTAATATTCCATGACGACAATATTGACGCTCCTTTTCCAGCGATAAAGCTCAGATTGTTGAGCTTTTTGCTACTTGTCGCTAAATTTCTCATTAGTGGCGGGAAATTCAAAATTGTGTCACGTGACCCGATTTGACGCTGACGCTAGCGTCAAAAACGTCTGCATGAGGCCGTACCTTAACGCTTTTACGTTATAACGCAGTACCTTATAACGCGCGGAATCTATCCCCAGATCAAATTAGATCTGAGAATTGGCACGCTCTGATCAGATCTAATTAGATCAAATTAGATCTGAGTTCCTCAGATCTGATCAGATCCAATGGGATCTGCAAAAAATCCGGAATTAAAAATTTTAAATTTTTAGAGGAATGAGAAATAAATAAAAATCTGGATTCTTCACTAAACAAATGAATCAGAATTGGAATTAAAAAAAAAAAAAAATCGAAAAAAAATGCGCTTCAGCCGGATCGAACCCGGGACCCTAGAATTACCAGACTCTTACTCTGACCATTCAGCTATCACACGATTCCATGGTATCATTCGAAATTTAAATCGTCATAATTGAAGAAAATCAGAAATATTAGAGGAAATAACTCCAGAGAAAAGTCGGGACTGCCCAAATGGAATGCAGAATCATCCACGAAAATAAATATAAAATTCTATGATAATGAAATGAGCACAGATCTGACACATTGTGGATTTTTTTAAACAGATAAATTTTCATTTAATGAACATTTCAAAAAAGTCGTATTTATAGTTCTATGAATTTCCTACATGTGCATATTTTTAATTGTTTTTTAATGTATCTGTTGGAAAAATTAAAAAACACTAGGCATTGTCCAATGTCTGCTATTTTCAGTTTTATTAAATTCTATCTTATAAAGTTTTCATCCATCGCCTGATGCATCATAATGTGAATTGGATTGGATTCAATCATACCTGACTAGATCTGATTGGATCTAACTAGATCTGATTAGATCTGACTAGATCTGGTTAGATCTAACTGAATCTGATGAACCGATATAAATGGACTTGATTAGATCTAGTTAGATCTGGTTAGATCTAGTCAGATCTAAGCAGACCTGATCAGGCATTGATCTGATTAGATCTGATCAGATCTAGTTAGATCTAATCAGATCTAGTTAGATCTAATCAGATCTATTCATATCAAATTTCTCAATTTAATCAGATCTGATCAGTTCAAATTAGATCTAATCAGATCTAATTTGATCTGATTAGATCTAAAAATTTTTTCCCGGGCTAGTAACTTCTGCTAGAGAGAGAGAGAGATCCGAAGTGTCACAGTAGAAGCAGCCGCGGACTCGCATTAATTATTATGATTAAAAAATGACCCTGCGGTAAATCATCTAAAATAGTTGGGAAATATGTTCCATAGATACCAACGATTATAGTGGTGAGTTTTTTTGTGGCCATTAAAGGATTAATTTTCCGGAAAAATTGAAATTTCTGATAGTTGGCGTGACATCTGAGCCTCATGCACTATGAGAGTAATGCAAAATAGAATAATTTGATGAATTAATTACACCGAAACTACACGGGCAATAAATCTAGGATTTCACAGATAGGTAGAGCAAAGCCAGCTCTTTCAATAAGATATAAAAAAACATGGGGTTAAACGTGAACCCCAATTCAACCGTACTACCTTAATGCCGGTCAGTGAAAAATTTTTACGGTGCTGTCAGAGAATTTTTTTCACTTTTTAATTTTTCTTTCAAATGTTTCCAATGATTTTTTGGAACTGATGGGAATTGAACACATTCATTTGTTCGTGAAGTTGTGCACAATAATATTGACAGGCCGACCGGATGACCTAATGGTTGGAGCCATAGCAAAGAAGAAGGAGAAGAAGACATTGACAGGCGAATTAGAAGAGGAAAAAAATTCTATCGAAATTGTGTGAGTATAGATTTTTTTTTTTTAATTTGTGAAGATACGTGCATAGTGTAGAGCATTAGTTCCCTTCGATAAATTGATACGTTTAATTAATAAAAAAGTAACGTTAGTGATTGGTCGGATTTAACCCTTTTTCCTTTGCACTCGAATTGTTAGAGATTGGCACAAATGTGAGATTCCAAAGGTTGTCAACTATTTTTTTTTCCAGGAGAAATGGTGATTCATGAGTGCATGGATTATAATTTTTTGCTAATAGTTTATGGATCCGGAAAATCATTAATCTTTGCTGGATTATAACATATAAGGATTTCTGTTTTCTTCGTGCAACAATTTCTTAAGAATCAATTGATGCAATCATGATTGCCACACAGGAGGAACGCCGAAGATATTTCCAAAGGCCTGAAATTATTGCCAATGTAAGTGTCAATAATTTATTCACCTTTAAGGAGGAACATCAGCTTTCGACCTAAAACAAAAAACGGTTACGTTTTTATGAAACTTCGAGGACAAGTTCATTAAGTAATCCAGAATATACCATAATTTTTTCGGATTTTTCCACCACCGAATAATAAACGAAAATAATTATCAAAGTTGGAACTTTTGTATATGACGATATGGACGACGAGGTTATTTAGCAAAATTCCCCGTTTACCAACGCGGTGGTAAAGGCGAAATTTTGCTAAATTACCTCGCTGTCCATATCGTCATATACAAAAGTTCCAACTTTGATAATTATTTTCGTTTATTATTCGGTGGTGGAAAAATCCGAAAAAATTATGGTATATTCTGGATTACTTAATGAACTTGTCCTCGAAGTTTCATAAAAACGTAACCGTTTTTTGTTTTAGGTCGAAAGCTGATGTTCCTCCTTAATTCACTTCCATTCAATTTTAATGTTCAATATTTTCATGCAGCCCATCCATGTGATATTGAGAAAAACGGCAGACGGGCGAAATATCTTGAAATTTTATGCTGCAGTGAGCCGTGTTGGCGAATCAGAGATTCTGAAGAACTATTCAGTTGCTATGTAATACAGTTAATCCGAACCTCTAATGGTGCAACATTTATGGTTAGGAACTGGTTATAATGTAATTTTTTGATTTTGTATCAAAACTAATATTTGTAACGTTGAATAATAATAAACTTTCATCACAAAATCCATTAGTTCAATCAATTTAAAATCCCCCCCTTTATCTATTCAAATGGATAAAAAATTGAAAAATTAAAAAATTAAAAAAAAATAATTAATCAGAATGTAAAAATTAATTCATAACCAAAAAATTTTCTGGAACTTCTAGAAAAATTGTAGTGGAGCATAACAAATTTTACAGTGCCATCTGTATTTTTAGTAGGGTGTCATTTTGCGCCTCGCTTACCGGAAAGCACCTTAAATTTTCTCAGATTTTCATTGCAAAAATTCATTGATTTTTCTCTCCGTGTATTTTTCAAATATCTCCAAAACAAGTACTCGCAATGGAATTATATCAAGAGCTTTTTCCTTATTCAGCATCTACTAATCTATAACAAGGGCTTCTTCATAAACTTTGATGAACTCAATGGTTTCTAGATATCCACGATTCGATGTATCTGATTCATGTAGATAATTATATTCCAGATCATTAACAACAAATACTTACAAAAGTGTAGATTGAATTTGACGAACACCTTGATAAAAATTGAAACAACCAATATTATAAGTTGCTTGAGATGTTCGCATGAGTGTAGGCTCAACAACAAGACAACCATCGTATCCTTTTTCCTGGCGTTTAATCGATGTAAATTTAGCGCATAATTGTGCCAAATCAGACAGAAGATTCATACAAGTTGGTTTATCAGCTGCGTCCACTGTAAATTATTTAATAAATACGGTTAACACAACATTCAAGCGGTAATTCATCCTTATTCTATAATGGCTGAGCGATATGTTTCGCATTTACTCGATTCTATGCAATGTAAATACTTTTTCCCTTAGTTTAAAGAAGAAAAAAAAAGAAAATGAAAATCAACATCTACTCATATAATTTCACATTTGAAGAAATAAATAATAATTAAATAATAACCAATTTTAATTGTCGCATTGTGTACAGGATTTTCTCCGTAATTCAAATTCAACGAAATATTATCATTCGTTTGTTTCAAATTTACACAGGCCGATCCGCCCAAGTCAATTGTTGATGTAAGATTCAGGTCGACACAGCAAAGACAACCAGACGTTTGACATAAACACTTCGACTGTGGTGCAGTTGATCTACCCTGTGTCGCATGTAGTGTCTCATGTAGATTTGCGAATAGAGTTTCTGAAAATTTCATGAAAATTTATTTTCCAATTGTAGACAGAAATAGTAACACAATGTTGAGCAGACCTGGGCATATTTTCAGGTAGTCGGGAGCTCCACGCTTTAATCTCATTACCACTCCTTCTACCTGAAGCCTTATCCGGTCATAAACCGTAACCCCCTCCAATTCTTCAATCGAAAATATTTCGGTGCGAACACATTTTGGAAAGGGAGCTGAGTGCGAGTACGCGCATAATTTCAAGTTTTTTAGATATATTTCCATTCAACACGCGTAAGAAACTCGTGATAGTTGTGCTATCTCGCTGAATTCAAAAGATATCCTCCGAGAAATGGTGGCAAGGAATTATTCAACTTTTTTTAAATTTAGAGATGTTATTTTCTAATTATAATTTTGCCTACTCTTGGCTAACATTTTATCAATGCTACTCAATGGAAACCACGGGAAGGTGGTAGGCGTCTTCCATCAGGAGAGGGAAGGAAAAACGTTCAGGGAATGAAATGTGGAAGCTGAAAACGTACTTATTCTTCGAATTGGTTAGAATAAAAAAATCAATAGAATAATTTGTCGCATGAGAGCGCGCGTTTGCTGCTAATGTTTCCAAATCTGGGTTGTAATTACTTAGAGATATTATCACCGATTCTGAAAGATTTTCATCCGTTAAAAATAATCGCTTTGATAATTTGATATGATTCATGTGTCATTGGTCCGCAAGCACTGATTTGGGGATGAGCAATTACAATTTTGAGGATTTTTAGTAAAATAGGGGGTAACTTTCTCTAATAATTGAAAAAGAAGCATCTCTTCCGCAATCTTTGTCTCTGTTTTACAAAAATCTTCAGAAAAGAAGAAAAGAAAATATATTCAGCAATTCCTCCCAATTTTTCAAAATCGAAGAAATATTGTGAGAAAAAACTGCGGAAAAGAAGTATTCGGTTTCTTATTTGATGATTGAATTGGATGAATTGATTACGCTACTGCACTCAGCTTCGGCCATGTTTTCGCAGAAAAATTCGGATAAAAAACGGTTTTCGCAGAAAGGAAAAAAAGTTCTCGCCTCTAGTTCCAGCATTGGCATTTCCAATGCAAAAAAAAATGACGGAAAAATGAAAAATCGACGGTCCCTGCTCATTACTGGAGGAGAGGGGAGAATCCGACTGATCCAAGTAACAGGATTACCGTCCGGCATTGTCCGTACTAATGAAGGTCGAGAGCACCGGGAGCCCAAAGATCTCGATTTGCCCGGGTCTGATGTTGAGGAAGTAAAACAATACAGCTAGCTTTTATTTTGAAGTCAATTATTCGGAAACAAAGTGAAATACAGAAATTTTTATCATGTCCTCCTTTGCAGGTCTCATTCTACTTTACAACAAAGCTCCTGATAAAAAATCCTGTACCTCCATGAAATATTTGCAAGAAATAAGTTCTTTATAAAGAAGCCCTGCACTGTTTTGCCACTTTGCTATTGAAATTAATAAACAACTAAATAATTTAGCTCACCGAGTATTCCAGCAGCGGAGACTGCAACGAGCGTACAGGAAAGAACAAGCAATAATTTCACTGTCATACTGATTATCTTGAGTTAATAACGGAGGAAAAAATGATTATTATTGAACAACAATCTGTTAGAGCAAAATATACAAAACCCGGGATTATTTACATGAAACAATCGAAGTATTTTGATTGGAAAAATGGAGATTTTAATGAGGAACAAAAGAACTATCCAGTTCCATTCGTCAGATTTTTTTTATTTTCAATTAACGCTGATAAACTCCGATTTGGGATGCTGCCGAGTGGATTAAAACAGCGAAACTCAGATAGATATTGGTCCCACGTATCACTCGTAAATGTGGTGCGTTGAAAAACCAGTGAATTTTCGAATGGTTAACATTCAGTTCTGCCTTCTGGTTAATCCATTCGGATTCCTTTTTCTCCATTTTTGAACTGTCATTTCATTGGCTAAAATAAACTTAAATGTTTAAGCGGGGAATGGTTAAATGTTATTGGTTGGGAATATACCATTATGCTGTGAAGGCCAAGGAACTTCATCTAGGTTACCGGGTGACCCCATTTAAATAAAGTATATAACTATACTTGGTAGCACAAATATCATCGAGAGTATCCAAGCATTGTGCGGATGGAAAAGAAGATGAGAGAAGGGGGAAGGAATAACGAGGGAGATGAAAGGAACCAACACTTGATGAACGCTACGAATTTTGAACGTCTTTTTCGTGCTCGGAGAATTTTCATTCAGATCATTTGTAAAATTTTCTCATTCACCTTAATCACATTTTCATCGCAGTCATGCACGTAACTCAACAATTCTACGTGTCCATTCACTGATTGTGAATAATTATTCTCTATTTTCTTTTTCCTTCTTTTTTGACGTACAAGTCAAGGTGAACTGCTTTAAACACCAACTTTCTTCGACCCACTGACCGGAGAAAGGGGAACTCTTTAACGAAAGACAGTTGAGCCCAACGGTCATGACGAACGAGTTGAAACACCGAAGTATCTATTTTATATCTCGAATTGCCGCGTGCCATTTTACAGATTAGACTGTTGCTTCTTCCATTTAATTTCAGCGCAAAAAGAATGGTAAAATTTCACGAGGCATTTGCGTATATATGGAGAAGTGGGAAGGATGGATGATTGAGTGAGACTGTATGCTGAATGAAAATAAATCAATTATCTATAAATATATGTAGATTCCATTGAATTATTCTACTCATTAACTTGTAACGATTTTTACATTAGAATATTACTAACTAAATTCCGGTTGTTGAGTGGAGGTAAGTTTGACCGACTTTTGTCGGTTACAACTGAACGAAGAAGGGGGAAACAGTTTCAGTGGCTTCTTCAGTTTAACATTGGTCTTCGTAAGATTAAGAGTTCAAGACAAGTACAGGAGCTTAAAAATTATTTATTCAAATTAAAATAGTCACTAAAGTAAGAGAAATTGTGTATTATTAGCTGCATTGATTAGTTTACGTTACTGAATTCCTTCAAGAGATTTAACGTAAGTTTTTTTCTTTTCACCAAAGCTCTGCTTGAATTTTCTTGTTCAATCCATGATCCATTTTCTATTTATTCAATTTTGTAAAAAATAATCCTCAAATTTGCTGCGTTTTTGTCTTTCCACCGGCTATTGAAACTCAAGATTACTCTCATGTGGAATGGGCTGCGAATAGCTTGACGTTTTCAAAATTCAAACAGTCGCTTTTGGTGATCCTAGATACCCAAATCATGAGACACATGTGGCAAGACAGGCTTGACAAGTCATGCAGTCGAATTATATATATGTATATGTAGACAAGGATAGCATTGACCGTGACCGTCATGTAGGCCAGCGAGTTGGAATTGAGAGAGCCTTGGTTCTCTTGCTCCAGCGGTGTCAAAGACCTGTATTATCTTTGGAGGAGGGGGGAAGAATTCTTTTAACACTCATTTTCACATGCGCTACGTTTTTCGCTAGTTTTTAACTGCAGTGTGTTTAAAACTGGCGATCATGATGTAATAATTTTTTGTTGCAGAAAAGATAATAGAAATTCGAACCATAGGTGAGAGCAATGCGATTATCAACGGTGTTCGAGTTGTTATTGATATTCTTATTGATCGCCTTTGCGGCATATGGACGTGTGATTGGTAATTAAACATGCTTGTAATTTCTACGAAAAAATTGAGGAAAAAAATTCAATAGCTACATGATTATTCACTACCAATTCTTTATACACAGATCGAAATGAGACCCTGTTGCATCGGACGACTCGTGCGACCAAGCAGACGAATTTTGGTATATCGATTTTATCACTCAAACAGGCAACTGAAAATGTCAATAAATATTGTAAATGCAACAACAATATATGCAACTGCTGTAGAAATTTCCACATACCAATTGTCAGGCTACAGGGACCAGGTAAATATATGATTAAAATAAAAATATTATTATTCATAATAGAATTTGATTTGATCGACCGTTCAATATTAATTTAAGATTTTTAATTTTAAGTGGCTTTGCGGTCATAGAGAGGGACCCTCTCTATGATCGCAAAGCCACTTAAAATTAAAAATCTTAAATTAATATTGAACGGTCGATCAAATCAAATTCTATCTATATCATTTGGCTGTAAACGATATGCACAAGTTCCTGAAATTGGGAGTTGTGAGGGGTCTCGGTAGCTTAATAGTTTAAAGCAGCTGCCCGGATAGTGGAAAGATGTGGGCTTCGAAACTCACCTGAGATGAAACCGAACTCCTCCAATATTTTTCAAACTTGTGCATAAATTTTATTTAATGAGATTCCATCATTCTCACGCGATAATTTGAGTTACGGTATTTAACTGAAGGGGTGGGAGGAAAATTCTTCAAAGTTTATTTGGGACCTCTCCCCCCATCGGAACAGATGATTTCATAAACGAACGCGCCCTCTCTATGACCGCAAAGCCACTTAAAATTAAAAATCTTAAATTATTCAGAATGTTTCTCAAAGATTGATCAAACATGGCACCGTGTTACAATATTGTTTTAGGATGCGCATCTCTGCAATACTTGAGGGATGACAATCTTGCAGTTCAACTAAGCTTTGGAGATAATATTTTAACCAGCACTGTCATCAATAGTAAGATAATCCTCCTCAAAATCAATTAAAAAAACATGGCCAATCATTAACGAATTTTTCACATAGTTAAAAATTTTCAAGTATCTTTGTAACGGAGTTTACACAAAATACTTTTTCTTATGAATAATTCGGAAAACTAGTTTATAAGAAAGGTATCCTGATAAATTAGAGCGATACTTTTTGAAAAGATTGTGAAGTAATGCAAGTACTCAATTCAATCTCAATAATTGGAAATCCTAAAATGAATAAAAATTTTCAGGCAAAAAACCAAGAGCAATTTGTGTGCCAATGCCAGGGGGATTATCAAAATTCTGCGGTAGAATTTACTCAATCGAGCCTGAAGCTGATAATCACTTCAAAGCATGCTTAGGTTTAGAATTAGCATCGACAACAGAACTCGAGGCGAGCCTTCGTGTGAGTTGCTTCAGGTTTGGTCCAGAAGGTCTTCAATTAAGGCCAGCTGAGCCATTACCAGTAATTGAAACAGCGAAGCCAGCTGACGATGATGACGATGACGATTACGATATATTTGGATTGGACGATGATGACATTGACAGTGACGAGGACGGTCCACCAAGAGATACCCAGAATAATCCATCAGCCAATCAACCAGCTGACGACGACGACGATGACGAAGATGTTCTTGGTTTTGATGAGCTCGTATCGATATTCACTGGTGATGATGACAGGGAGAAGAAGAAAACAACAACAGTCCAGCCAACTCTTGCATTCACAATCCCATTGATCAATAAACCCATACCAATTCCAACAATTTCACCAGTTGCACAATCAGCAATTCCCGTCAAGGAACGACCAGTTGCTGTAACCAAGAAACCTGTTACAAATAAACCAGAAGCAATGACTGACATTTCTATATCAGAAGCAAATAATCTACAAACCGAAGCACCAGCTCCAGATGACCAAGAAAATGACGAAACGACTACATTCTCTGAAATAGTATCAACCCAATTACCGGACATGGACCATCTGGACGAACAAGCTGGCCAAGATGGCCCAGTTACTGGTCCACTAGACACAAGCATTATCGATGAAAAAACGCCTCGACCAATCGAGATGCAAGTAACTGGAACTTCAACTATTCCACCGGAAGCAACAACAATTCGTGATGCAGAACCCGTGATCAAGACATTGACCATCAAAAAAATCGTAGGCATAAAAACTGTTAAAAAGCCGAGCTTGACATCGACAAGCATCAATGCAATCCCAGCTGATAACAACAAGCCATTGCAAAAACCAACAAACCCCGATCCAATTACGCATGTCAATGACAGCAACGACAACGATGATGATGGTGATGATTATGCACTTACAAGTGAAGAGGACGGTGACGTAGAAAGCGAGCTTGAAGCTGCATCGGTCGATGCTGAAGCTGGGGATGAATACGAGGATGATGACGATGATGACGAAAGTGAGGAAGAGGAGGATGCTGTTCTGACGGCACTTATTAGTGATGATGATAAAGAAAACACAAAGGACGTTAAATTACAAGATAATGAAACATCAAAACCAGAAGATGATGATGCCGATTATGGTATGGGATTGGCTGAGCTCTTGGCGAGAAAACGAAAAATGAGGAACGGGAGACAAAGTAAAGTGATGAGACTATAATCCATCCATTGTTTAGGATTAAGAAACATACCCAGGAAAAAATATTTAGATCTGATCAGATCAAATTAGATCTGACCAGATCTATTCAGATCTGAGTTCCTTAGATCTGATCAGATCTGAGAATTGGCACGCTCTGATCAGATCTAATCAGATCAAATTAGATCTAATCAGATCTAATTTGATCTGATCAGATCTAAACATTTTTTCCCGGGTAGAGTGTTGATTTATTCAGGATTAAGTTCTTGTATATTGTTCGAAATTCAATTTTCGACGATAATGAGTCGATATATTGCTAAAGAATTACTTTGGAAAACTAAGGGAATTTCCTTCAGAAAATGTTATAATACGATCATTGATGCTGCGGTTTTTTTCAAAATGACGTGAATAATAAAAATTGATGAGGAAATTTCTCTCAAAATATCTCGAACATCATTGACGCAGGATGAATTGTATTATGGCATGTTTCAGAGAAGAAAAATTGATGTTTTGGATGGAACTGATAAAAGCATTAATCAAATTTACTCATCTTTAAAATGCTGAATTGCATTGCGCAAACATTAACGAATAAATATTGAATCTATTTATTTATTTATTTACCTTCCTCTTTAATTCTTCTACCTCTTTTATTAAAATTCTGTTGAATGATAAATCTGTCTGTGTACCAACGGGAATGTTCCCCATCTCAGCCATAAGAATATTGTTAAAGAATTCGATGTAAATTATTAATTAAAATCAATTATTGAGTGAAACTAAATGATGACTACATTCAATCAGCGAAAATGAACTTTCCCTTCGAGTGACGTCAACTTCTTCAATACATGTTTAATAATCATATCTGACGGAATTCGGGAGTATGCTCACATGTGGGTCGCGAATGATATTGAAAGGAGAAGAAAATATGGAGAAAGAGAGAACTTTCACAGGAGAATGAGCAAGTAATGGATGGGGAACCAGTCTTAAGCTTCAGATCATTTCATTCTAGGTTTCGATCGCATACAAGGCAGTTCACTCTCTCAAGAGTTCCTCGAAATGAGATATTGGATATTGCTGCTATTTGTATTACTTCCGATTGTAGTTGGGGGTACAAAACGTGGAAAGCATTTGAGCAACAATATTACTCTCTCTGGTGAGTGACGATTTATTAATAATTTATCTGTATCCTATAGAATAAAGTAGTTTCCCTTCAAGTTTGTCTAAAATAGTTTGGAATCCGAAGGAGTAGAAGAACCATATCGTGAGAACCTTTTTTGTGAAGAAAAATCATGGCTACAAAAGAAGCAGTTTCCAAAATTTTCATACCTTGCTTCTGTAGAATCTGAGATATTTCGCGAAAAAACTGACGGAACTGAATCCAACCTGATTCATTCATCTGTATTCCCATAAAATATATAGAAATTTGGGAGAGATTGAGGAATTCTTATTCAAATTTTTCTTGTGGAGAGAAAATGGGGTTACATGAAATGTTCTGGCAAAATTTCTCCATCTTCCGTTCCGAGATATTCTGCGAGAAATGAATCCCAAAATCCCTAAAGTGCTGCGCAACTGAATCGAAACCTTCCTAATTCAATCAATTTTCCCTGGATTGAATTTTAAGAAATGTTTTTCTTCTCATTACAGTCATTACAACAAGGAATTCAATTTATTACGATGTGAATTCAAGAATTCCGTTAAAAATTGAAACCAATGAAATTGAAAAACTCCCATCAAATGGGAACAAATTCATATCAAAAGGAATACCATGTTCATGCACCAATTTAACATGTGGCTGTTGTGCTGGGATTAATATGAATTCATTCAACTTTACCAGACGAGCCTGCACTAATGTGACATTCCTGCCTGAAGAACTTTCAATAGACTTTCGCATATTGGTCAATGACAAAGAAATGTTGAAAAATCGATGGAGCGGTAAGTCAATGAATCATTTAGAACGCAAAAAAATTAACGAACGATGATCAAAGTAATTAATATCAATTTTTCTCTAGCAAGAAATCCCCCACCAGTTTGTGTGCCGCTGTATGCACTTCCAATTATTACATTCTGCGTAAAATTCTACGATATCCGTTTAAATGATGCAAAATTGAATACATGCGTCGATTTCGAAACTAAAATAGCACAGTTACCAGTGTTTGTACTTCACTTTGACTGCGTACGTGTTGGTGTAGGTGAAGTAGTCTGGACAAAACCGGAAATTGGTAACATGACAGTTCAACCGGCTGTTGCTGAAATTAATTCTTATGATGAAGTCTATTTTGAACCAGATGATTATGTTGTCAGTAATACTACAAATGAATTAACTCCAGAAGAGGAAGACCAAATTGGATCCCTGAAGTTATGATTCCATTAATTATTTGAATTAAAACTTTGTTGAGCTTGTGTTAATTATTGATTGTTAACTTTAATCAATAAAAATTTATCCAGCTTGAGTGATTTATTTTTCTCTTCAGTTTGTTGTCATTTTTCTGCTGTTTGGCTTTATTGTCTCTGGAATAAAAAAGTACACTTTTCAAGATAAAGTACTAAGGGGTACACGTAAATGGCGGTCGGCATCATTTTTCATCAATTTCATCCATGTTTCATTGAAGTTCATCCAAAATTGAAGCAAATGGAGATCATTTTGAAAAGATAATTTTTTTAGTCGAATCTATTACCATTTTTGGAATCATTGTAATTCAGATGAAACTATCTCAACTTTCATTTTAAACTACTTGGCTACAATAATTAAGGTGCATAGATATTTCTTGGAAATTTAAAATTTTAGACGAAAATATGCAGACTTGCGTAAAAACAATGAATCAAACATTGGTTTTTATTCGATTGAAATTTTTTTTCTCAATTACAATATTACAATATTTTTGGGCCAATAGTTATAAATTTCAGCAATTTCGCATTGAATCTAATCATTATCGAATAGAAACATATTAAAATTATGAGAAAGTAGTTGAAGAAGATTGTAAACAAAATTTGAGCTCGAGTTTCACTTGAAAAATGAGGTCAACATTTCTCTGGTATCAGGTTGATGAGAGACCAGTTTGAGTCTATCCTCCTGCAGTGTAACATTGATGAGAAAGATTCTCATTCATTCGTGAACAATGAAAGAATTGAGTTTATTCCTAATGACTTATTCTCTATTAAGATGTGGCAATTGTGAACAAGTAGTTGAAGTTGGAAAATTCCAAGATTTGTCAAAACTCATGGATCTGCAGGTAATGCTTAAGCAGGCAAGTCCAGAAGTAAATACGACTGAATCGACTCAAGTCTCTGCACAAAAACAGGGACAATGTTTTTGCGGTGGGGGATTGTGCGGATGTTGCTCCAGAATATTATTCAATACATTCAATCAAAGGGCGTGTGTGAATGTTACTTATGATCCTGATGAATTTGCATTTACTGCAAAACTTATGATGAATGATCGAATCCTTTATATGAGAACAGTTTCTGGTAAAAATCCAAGGCCAGTTTGTGTACCAGTTCCAAGAATACCAGCAGTTCGAGCGTGTATTAGATTTTATAATATTTATTTTCAAGGAAGAAATGTGCACGCCTGTATCAGTATGGAGGGGAAATTTAGTGATACAACATTGTTCAAGGTAGTACCACTCTGTTTTCATCACTTGCACCTATGGAAATCTTTATGGACCATAGAATGATATATTACATACCTAAGGGTGGGGGGGAGGAATTAACCTTGACAAAAATTTTTTTTCAAATTTGTCTCCGGAACGAAACGAGACAGCTGGATTTCTGTCGAGATTAATTTTTTTCCATCTGTGGTGTGTAAGCTATTTTTTGGACCAAGTGAGCGAAGAACTACATTTTCCACACGCCGTGCATAAAAAACAGTACCTTATACGTGCGGTGAAGATTTTCAAGTACTTTCAATGCTGAAATAACGCGTCGGTGAATCCCTCGCGACGTACCAAAGTCGTTGGGTCACGTACAGGACCAGTCTAGAGTTAATATCTATTGAAAAAAAAAGTTGACTCATTTCTTTTTTCTACGAGGCAACAGCGTGCGTGGCGCATATCAATTTAGCTGAACCAATTCCAATGAAAATCTGACAAGAATTTATTTACGTATTATACTTATTGAAATAATTTAATAATGACTAAAAAACATAGTTACACGGTTTGATGTAAAACTGATTCTTTTTTGACAAACCTATTTGAATTTCGTATCATTTTTGAAAATAAGCGGATAATCAATGGGAAATAAATGTCAAAAATCAGAAAAAGTACTTTTCTAAAAAGAGCTAACAGTTGAGAGCAAGCGTGTGTTGGAGTGGTGGAGTGTCTTCCGACCGGAATTGTAAAAAATTCTTGACCATGACGAAGAACATTTATTCTCGAAGCAATTCTGACCGTAGAGTGTCCTCAGAGAATTCCGAACATCTGCGAATGACATGTTCTTTCGCGCATATTCTTGAATTAAGCCATCATTGTTTTTTTTCTCCAAAGTAATAAACAATGAGTAATTTCTGAACGGTTACCACTGGATAAACTGGTTCCAGTTCTCTACGCCACTTTATTCATTCTAATTAATTTCTACTTCATCTAATTGTAGACTTTAATCTCGTATTTTTTATTTTCATTGGAAGATGGGATTGGATTGCATAAGACTTGGTGCGAATGGAGTAGCACTCGTTACACCTGAAGAAGGTGGTGGCATAGGTCAAGTAGAGTGGTTACCGCAAGATCCTGCAGATGCAAATGATGACGAAGACTATGATAATGACGACGAAGAAGAAGACGACGATTACATATTTTAATTTGGAAATAATAATGATGGAATCATATTCTTTAAATGAAATTTACTAGAGTTTCAAGAAATTTATTGTCCTTTACCAACTTGTCTTATGATAAATGAAAAACAATTTTTTTCTATGAAAAATGGCTCTGAATATTTCTAGTTAGAAAAAATGATTGTATAGTTATTTGTCACGCCTTCTGCTATTTATCTGACTCTCCATAATGCACACGAAGAGATATTGATCATTTTTATCAATAAATAAAAACAATGAAACTTTCACTAGTGTCAAATTATTTAGAAATTATTCCATGAAATAACAAATGATTCCGCTGTAACTTATTCCTACATTGTTCACGTTTCCTCCGGCCTAAAAGATCAACCGTCCGAGCAAAAAAAAAATAGTACAGTATTGGACACAGTCAGTCGGTGTCAGGCAAACGTGACAAATACATTAATTTACTCATCACTTCCACGATATTTTAATTTTTTCCCGTCCGAAGATGTATCTTGAATCGTTGATGAAACTCTGTATTCTGTTGTTAACTTTTTGCAATGTGGTGGAAGTAACAATCAATGGAATTAGAGATTTTGATGGACTGCAGCAGCCTCAGGTTTTAGGAGCATCGCAGAGAACAAAGAGATTTATATTTCACAGAGCAAATTTATTCAGTGAAAGAAACTGTGAATGTCCTCCTTCCATGTTTACTTGCAAATGTTGTGAGAATGTTACACTCTTATTGATTAAAGTACAGAAAAAGCGTGAGTACCTTGCAAACTTTTTAACTTCTCTTCGGCCCATCCGATGTTTTTAGAGCCATCTATTTTCCTAATCTTCTTCTTGCCCTCACATTACAGTTTGTGCCAACTTTATATATCAACGCAATGGACTCAACATAGATATCTCGTTAGATTCAAGGAATGTCAAGTCGAGAACAGTTAACAGTGAGTAATTTTTTTTCAATTTTATTTTAGATATCAATGTTAAGCAATAGTCGTGACAAGCAATAGATTGAAAGCAACAGTCGTTTTTAAAAATGATATTTTCTGTACACTGGGACGAAAGTGAGACTTTCGGCCCTCGCTGCGCTCGGGCGTAAGCTCACTTCTGTCCCAGTGTGCAGAAAAATAGCATACACACCTTGGGCAGCAAGTAAGAAAGCCTCAGAGCACATGTTTGTTGACCTCGGCTTCGCCTCGGCCAACAATTACATGTGCTCTGAGACATTCCTTACATTACTGCCCTAGGCATGTAATATACTATTGCATTTCCATTGAAGAAGCATATTACAATTCGTCTCTATGCTCATATCAAAGATCGAAAAGTCAGGGGCAATAAGAGTCGAATCTGAATACTTGCCAGAAATCTACCAAGAAAAAAAAATTCCAATGCACCTCCCACTCAAAAAAGTTTTAAAGCTGCCTAGTAATAGTTTCCGCTTAATATGATGAAAATATCACCTGAATTGAATAACATGTATCCTTTTATAGATAATGAAAACCTGTTAATAGCCCTACTTTTTCATTCATTTTCATGAATATCGTTCTCGGGCCCACTTCCTGTCATTGAATTTGAGTGAACATTACTACATCTAAAAGTAAGAGATATTCGTTAATTTTCTATTATTTCCATTTTTAACGGAACCTAGGCATCCAAAATATCCTTTAATATATTCAATGTTCCTTCAATGATTCTCTCTTTCACTTGGAAATCCAAATCCTAAATTCTCAATCATCTATCAGACTGTTTTGATTTTTCGTAAATATTTTCAGTTCTCATAATTATATTTGCTTCATTTCATCATGAATGAAAAACACTCTACGATAATTATAGTTGTTGAGTCTGAAGAAATGCCATATATAATCAAAGTAGATCTGTTCGGATCGGATCTGATTCAGACAAGTCATATTGAGTGCCATGTCCGACACATCCAGATCTAACTAAATTCGACCTGATCTGAAGAGATCTGATTAAATGCCATGTCCACTTCAACCATATCTAATCAAATCTGGTTTGATCAAAGTGGATGTCATTAGATTGAAAACTAATCTATTTGGATCAGCTTCGATTTGTTCATTTCTCCTCGGGATTTTTTTAACGCAATTTCTGAGGTGAATTCCATGGCCTCTCCAGAGATAATATTTTCGAAACGAAGAGTTTCATAAAAATCTATTGCAAGATTTTTCTCATGGAAAATCTTGTAATAAATTGCAAAAAACTATCTTGATAAATTCACCTGAACCTAATAGTTTCTAAAATATTATGGAAGCTCTCCAAATAGGTTAAGAGTCTCCCGGCCTATCTTACTTCACGGGAGAATTCTCTTTTTCATTCAAATTAATAATTTGCATCGCAACTTAATTTTTTCCAACGTCCTATGATCCCAAAGATAATAATTAATAATTTGTTATTGTTTTTTTTTCTTTCAGATTATAGACCCATGAAAATATGTACACCAATACCCGGTAGCCTTTTCTCCCTAGTCTGCCTCAATTTATTAGAGTTGAATGCTTTTCCAGGATCACTATCTCTATGCCCGCAATTCGTCATTATAACAAAACATCAAGAATGGAGAATAAATTATATATGCCAAATAATTAAGACAGAGCTGCCAATGGTTGAAGGTGCACAAATGGGGATGACCATGATGTCTTTGGTTATGACCACAAGGAGGCCGATGAGTGGTATGTTGGTAGTTTCATCGGCAGGGAATCAAAGTGAACAAGAAAACTCCATTATTCCATCAAGCACGATGAGGCCCATCAACCTATTGACAACTATAAGCTCCGCAATGCTTATTGAACGTCCTGCAATACCTACTACACGTCCACCTGCGATACCTCCTGTACGCCCACCTAGAATGCAAGGCGGAAAACTTCCAAATGTGCAGAGTACAACTACTCCAACTATTCGAAACAAAAATACGGTTCAAGGCAACGGAATGGACTGAGCATGCATCATGAAAATTCACAATAAATTATACGGCCTCCTGCAACTCCTGGAACAGCGAATCTCGCATTTGTTCAAGTGTGCCAACAGCTTCAGCGAATAATTGTACTGAACCTACCTTTTGGCGTCTACTACCGGCTTATGCAATGCTATATGCTGGTAACTCAAAAATCCCTACTTGTTAGAGTAAACGAAGATTAGAATTATGTAGTAAAAGATAAAACCATATGAATTGATTCAAGGATGTTCTAAGTATTTTAGCAAAAATCCAGTAAAAATTTTCAAACAGAATGTTCGTTTTTATTTAGAATATGTAGGCCAAATTTCAGAAACATTTTCTAGACCGTACAGAAAATGTTGTAATAATGTTTTGTGAAATTCAACATGGGTTCTTAGAGGGAACTCGGTGCTCCCCGCAATAGGGAACTTGCATATTTTTTTTTTATTTTTTTTTCTCAATATTTATTGATAGTGATTAACAGAAAAGGCAAGAAAAAAATTTTTTATTCGTTAATTAATTCACAAACATTAATTAAAAAATCATTTTTTTGAACGTCTCCAAATCGGACATGACGTCAGAATACCAAAATCTTTGTGTGCGCCATCTGTAGTCACCTGTCGCTACTCATTGACAGGCGTATGAAGGTTATGCTGATTGTCAAAAAATGCATATTTCTTTATTTTTCTCTTCTTTACTTCAAACATTGTTTAAAGAATTTCAATTAAAAATGTGTTTCCTTCCAAAGAAATTTATACACATAACCTCTTTATGAGTATCGCGCATCGAAAATTCAAATATCCTCCAGCCGCGCCATCACTGGCCACAGCTTGAATTACGCATGTGGTATTATGACGTCAGAGCCGTTTTAGAGCAGTATGAAATTTGGAGATTTTTAATTGTAAATTTCTCCATAATTAACAATTTAAAAACAAAAAAAAAAAATTTCCCTAATCTCAGACAATACTGTAGAATGCATAGAAATGAAAAAAAAAAATAAAAAAAAAATATGCAAGTTCCCTATTGAGATGGGTCCCAGCTTCTCGAATTTTTGAATTTAATTTATGTCGTATCAACAAAGTTCGCGTGTTACTGATGACTCCAAATTCAAGACCACAAGAACCAATTCGATCTATTCGGCTTGTTGATTCGAGGTTATACATGTGGAACATAGAATTTTACAGAAATTCCGATGTCTTTCTTGGTATAAACAATCATCTAGTGCACGCAGCATTGTCAAGCCTTCTATCGCCCATGTTGTCGTCATACGTCAATCACAAAAATAATTTATTCAGCTTCATTTTTTGAATTGTTTCCACTGGGAACCAGAATTCGGAAAAAAACGACTCGACTCTAGACATATCCTATTTACTTATAATTATTTTTGGTTATTTAGTATTGTATAAACCAATCATTCAACAATATAAATTGTCGTTAGTAAGATGGTTTTGCCATGAAAGCCTAGGTATGTATGAGAAATTGAAATTTTGTATTTTGCTTCCGCATGGAAGTTATGTAATTGTGATTTTTATCGATTTCAAGATTTCATCGGAATATGACTCCAAATGATTCAAAACGTTTCTTGAAAACGGGTTATCTAGCTATCTCAAAATTTGGCAGTATACTTGCTCCGTAGGCTAGCAATTACTCAGTGAAATTACGACTGGCTCCGACCAATAATTTCTGAGAAAAATGAAAATGCCAAAAAATGGTTTTTCGACTTTACCCGTGAAAAATTAGTTCTCAGTGACCAGTCTCAGCGAAGAAATGCGCGATTATGAGAAGCACCTTTTACCCTGGGACGGCAAGTTCTTCAATTTTTTGTTTATCTAGTATAGAACTCTTGAGAAATTTTTTCGTGAAAATTTCATTAGCCCGATAACTTAATTGATAATAAAGCTAGAAGCTTTGAACTTGGTGAATCTATATATCTTATGAGCACAAAGTTTTGTGTGGAGTCTGGGTGGAATCGCTCCAGTAGTTTCTGAGATATTGGCGAAAATCGTTTCATGAAAAAAAATTACATCTCCGAAATTACCCGATTAATTGCATTGAAGCTTAGCTTAGAAGATTCACTTCATCGAGCCCAACAAATGGTAGGAATTTCAGATTTTCCCCAGGAAGTCTTCTATAAAAGTATTTAAAAAATTGTTTTTTTTAATTTTGATTTTTGTGCCTTTTGTCAGGCAGTATTAATATTTTTTATTTTATTATTATAAAGTAGGCGGTTTTTGCTCCAAAACGAGCCCATTCTCATTCCGATATGACAGCGAGAAGGAATAGAAATACTGTTTGGAAGCTAAGCTTTAATTTTCGGATTTTACAGTTTGATCGTAGTATCTTAGTTTTGCATAATATTGACTTTTTTGTATTAAATTACATTATTCGAGCGAACAAGATCATAGTCAGGCCTACACGGAGAGAAAACTCTAGAAAAAATTACAGTTCTGGACTTGTAATTCAATAGCATGTTGTTTATTTGGTTCATTTTTAAGAGGAAAGAAAAATTAACATGAGATAATTCAATTTTAAAAATGCTCAATTCTGGTGTGAAAGGGGCTTATCTCCAATTATCACTCCGAAATGTTTCTTATGGTGTTCTGGACATTATTTGGGTAATTGACAATTCAGATAACAAAGTGGCGTAACTGCCAATGTTAAAAAGGAGAAGACGTATCTCCGCACTTACACCTTTTGGTTTTTATAATTTCTTCATCTCATATGAGAATATTTGACGTGAGGCCTTTTTGATTTTAGAGATGTGTTATCTCAATTATGGCACTTACACCTGTTTGTTCTCATAATTTCTTTATCATATCATTGCCTTGGAGTGGAGGGGGCCTAAGTGGCACTCTTCTGTTTATTTTCTTTTGAAATAAAAAAGGAGCGTATTTTCAGCTCTTTGCTCCAATATGTTTTTCTGTGCCTTTTACGCGATATTGAGGGGGGATGGAAAATAAAATAATAATAAATAGGGGTGAGTACCACCCACTAAAAACAAAGAGGCGTATCTCTAGCACTTACGGGTCTTTGTTTTTAGTTTTTTTATTGAATTTTTCCTAATGATCAGAGAAATACCCATCACAAAGAGGCATAAGTGCTGGAGATATGCCTCTTTGTTCATAGCGGGTGGTACTTACGTCTATTTGTTATTCTTTTTTTCTCACCAATACTGCGCAAAAGGTGCTGAAAATGAAGAAATGGTTCCTAAGAAGCCTGCCATTTCGGATACAATATCCAAAAAAAAAAAAAAATAACATAAACAGAAATAAAAACTAAATATGACAATGGCATAAACACCCAACTCCAAACTTCCGCAACTGCCTTAGCGAAGCATGTCAAGTACTGATTTTTTTTCGCAAAACATTAGCTCCAAAGAATAATTCTACAAATTTTTATTGTTGTAACTAAAATTTATCAATATTATGTACATGGCTTCTAAGAATAAACACTGTGAAGAAAAAAGCCTATTGTAGCAAAAATGTTGGAGATACGCTCCTTTGTGATTTCGAATGAAAACAAGTGAGAGCTTGCTATCATTATAGTTTTGTGTGCTAATTCATTAGCAAGTCACTTCCGAATGGTTCTCCTTTTCATCAGTGAACATTCTATTTTGAATATTCTTAAAAGAATTTTAATTTAACAAATTTTATCAACATAATTGATAACACATTACCACAACAATAATACCAAGAAGGTAGTAGATTGCGCAATGATTACATGAAGTTTGGGGGGATTTTGCCCTCATAATAATACCCAGATTTTCTCTTCATTAAAAAAACTATGAAATTACTATTGATAAGAAATTACTGTTGATAAAAAAGTACTGTTGATGATGTCAAATTTTATGCCTTAATCTGCATGAAATCGATAAAGAACTCATTCTAAATTTCGAGAGAATGAAAAAATTTAAATTGTGAAAAATCACTCATATCTCAGGAAATGTTCATTCAATATTGTCCAGTAACAATCCCGGGCAGTAGATTCAGAAGATCAATATATAAGCCGAACTTAGAGTTTCTATCTTAATTGTTCTGATTGTTATGGAAGAAACAGCATGTTTCATGAAAAATTATGAAAATCGACATAGTTTAAAAACCAAGCATTAGAAAAATCTGAAAAAATTCAGGCAGTTACAGAATATGATACCAAATGTTATGAATCAATCTGGATGGAATAGATTGAGAACTCATTTTGAGTTTTAAGATAATTCCCGAATTTGCAATTTTGAAAAGTAACTTATGCTTTAATAAACGAGATGTAGATTGGAAAGATCAAAATATGAGTAACATTCGAAGCTCATATATTCACTACTTCGGGTTTGATCGAGGTTTTTTATCGAAAGAACAGCAGTCTCCATGCAATAATAGTAAAATAAAAATAACTCAAAAACTAACGACGAGGAAAATCTGAAAAATCGACACAGATAATATAGTGTCTCATATTATTCCTTAATCTGGATGGAATCGATTAAGAACTTATTCTAAAATAAAAAAAAATTGAAATTTCGAATAATTACTCATATTTAAAAAAATGTTTCTCCGATGTTGTCTGGTGACAATACCAAGCAATAGATTCAGAAAACCAATATATGAGCCAAATTTGAAGTTTCTATCTTAATTGTTCTGGTTGTTATAGAAGCAACAACATTTCTCATGAAAAACTATAAAAATCGACATAACTCAAGAACCAGGCATTCGAAAAATCTGAGAAAACTCACGCAGTTACAGAATATGATATCAAATGTTATGAATTAATCTGGACGAAATCGGTTGAAAATTTTTTGAGAAATCAATTTTCTTGAAAATATCCAAAATTCATCATATTTAAAAAAATTCCCTCAGACACACATACATTTTTTCCAAATATCATTTTCAGACTCTCCACATCATTTTAAGTGATTTTTAACAAAAAAATTCAAATCGAAAATTCTCACGCTTTTTAAACTTCTATTTGGAAGCAAAAGAATTGAGTGATCATTGTACTATCTCGCTCAGTTTCCGACATCTCCCACTGAGAATCATTACAAAGATAAACCGATTTGTCTTGCTTTACCTCTTCACTGCCGGATTTAGAAATTTACTTGAAATGCCGTCCCTCACTGAGAATATCCTCTGACAAAAAAAAACTAACAATTCGGTTTTATTTTCGTTTTGCGAATTTCCAGAATTAATTGTGCGCTTGATTTTGAAACTCTGCCTGTTAATTTAATTTAAGACACAATTTTTTTTCCGTTCGCATTTAAGGTAGTACGGTTGAATTGGGGTTCACGTTTAACACCATGATTTTTTGCATTCTATCGGAAGAGCTGACTTTGCTCTACATATCTGCAAAATTTTGGATTGATTCCCCGTGTAGTTCGGGCGTAATTAATTGATAATGTAGTATCACACTTATAGCAATATCTCGAGAATGGTTCATTTTACAAAAAAAAATATAGAGACATTTCTTCTTTCAAATTCAATCTCCTATTTTTTTCATGCCAAACATTTTCTTCTCCCATCAATATTTTGCGAGTTATTGCGTTCGAATGCAAAAAATTCTCTATTTTTATATTTTTTCCGCAAATGGTTCAAAGATACCTTTCCTATCATCCGCAAAAGAAGATAAAAATAGAGAATGTTTCGCGTTCGAACGCAATAACTCACAAAATATTGATCGGAGAAGAAAATGTTTGGGATTAAAAAAATAGAAAATTGAATTTGAAAGAAGAAATGTCTCTATATTTTTTTTTGTAAAATGAACCATTCTCGAGATATTGCTATAAGTGTGATACTACATTATTAATTAATTACGCTCAAACTACACGGGGAATCAATCCAAAATTTTGCAGATATGTAGAGCAAAGTCAGCTCTTTCGATAGAATGCAAAAAATCATGGTGTTAAACGTGAACCGCAATCCAATCGTACTACCTTAAGACACAATTATCTTTGAAATATGTTTTTACATCAAATTTATCATTTATATGATGTATTAGATATATTTATGTGTTTAGATATACGATATGTGAGATGCATAGACGTATTAGATTGGAAGGAGATGGAGAAAAAAGTTCAGAACTATGAGATTTTCATCATTCTTGATTGAAATAACCTGCCTTTAGTGGTCTGTATGTTTTATATTTTCTTCAATTCAAGCGTGCATAAATGAACTAAATTTTTGATTTTCAAACGAGTGTTTTAATGGTGTAAATAACCGAGAAAACCCTCAATTTTTGAAAATCCAGAAATCCAATCTTCTTACAGAACGCACACTTTCTCTATAATTTCTTTGTCCATTCAAACAGCTAGTAAGTTCCGTACATTGAGCAACTTTTTCAATTACTTAAGAAGAATATTTGCTAATGACTACTGGAACAAATGTTTGGTATTTTTTTTACCTACATTTTGTTCTCAGTGTGTCAGTCTCATATTCATTACTGAATTTTCTAGGTAGGTGCCGCAAAATCACACTTGTTCTCGTATATTCGCTCGAGGCACGTGAGGCATGTTTGTCAGTAACAAAAAAATCACTTCTTTGAAACATCGTTATTCTATTCATCTCATTCCTAATACGATTAACATATTTCCAAAATTGATAATGTTTTTCTTCCATCATAAACAATTGTAATAATAACTTATTCTCATAGTGGTAAACAGCGTGTCAAGCCCCGTGCTTCCTTTCATCATATTTTAACGAACATTTGAATAAATGAAATTCAATTTTCTAATTTATAAGCTGATTCCATCTGTGACCAAATGGAGTCACCCAGAATACCTCTAACCCCAGGATCGTTTTTCATGGAATGACTTGGAGATTCGGAAGAAGACGGACAAATTTTAGTTTAGGAACTTCTTACTGAGGTGGATTCGAACTACAAACAAAGTTAGGAGGAAATGTAAACATACTAGATATGAGTTCAAATTATATTGAAAATCGTTTTAGAGACTTGATAGAAGTAAGAATTGAATCTAGGAAAAAGCTCCTCCATCTTCAAGATAGTCGCGAAAAACTGACCGTGAAATTTAGTCAATTCATTTTACCACATGACTACTCATTCTTCATTCCATCACGAAAACTCCACCAAATTCAACATGTGGCATAGAATTCGACACCAATAATGCAGCACTCGAATTATAACCATCAAAATTGCGATTAATCGAGAAATCAAAATTACTTCAATAAATTCTTTATTGAGAAAAATACCATCCATAATCATCGACATTTTTAGCGATTCCTCTGAAACTTCCACTTGTAAATGGGCGCTACATCCTTCGTGCCCTTTCTCACTAGTCTTGGTTTCTCAATATTTTTGTTATTCAATGCCCTTCGCATTTCAAGTTTCTGTTGCACGACAGTTAGCTCATGTTCACGTTCTACATTCTTCCTGAGTGCAACATAAGCCATGTGTTTTTGCTGTTCAATTTTCGCGAGGGTTGTTTCATCTACCTCGAGAAGTTTCATACATTTCAGCTTTGACAGTCTCGGTCTATTGATCCTGCGATGCAGTAAATCAGAATGCGTATCAAATTTCTCGGCAAGATCAAAGTTCATACTCTCTTCTCGATCGTCAACAAAAAAAATGTGTTTATTTTTTGTCGCATTGGCAGCATCGAGCATGTGCAATTGACTCTGCATTTTGTTTACCTTTCTAGCCTCTAAATTTCTCTTGAAAGCAATGTACTTTAAGTCCTGTGTTTCCATTAATTTTAATTGTTCCGGTGTGTGCTCATCGGGTTTGTCTTTCTCTCTGTGTATCCCATTTTCAATTTTTGAATTGATCATGTGAGGATGGAATTCATCTGGATTCTTATTAAGTACACGTTTACGCAATAATTTCAGAGTTGCCTGTTTCTCATTGTAGTCATTGGAACGTAATTTATAATCTTTTTTCTTCTCTAATAACCCCAAGTGTTTACGGGATTCTGGCTGATGACGTTCCCGATGAGTCTTTTGAGTGGATTTCGCTGCTTTCTTCCACGATGACATTGTCCGGTAATTTGTATATAAAATGCTAAATTTGAGATGGTTAAAATAATTCCAGAAATCAATCGGATCAAATAATTATCAGATTTATGTGACTTACCCAATTTCAATTATTAGTTTTTAATTCAAACTAAACAGTTTGGTATTAATGTTTGGAATTGTTACGTCTCTTCGATGCAATCATGTGTTACATACAACTATTTGGGGTTATGTACTGTCCAAGTAGCCAAAGAGGAATCTTCCGGAGCGACCCGAAGCCGAAATTCACATGTATATCATAGAATCCGAATATTTCCAAAGATCCTTCTTTGGCTAGTTCGACTGTAGATGTATGTAAAGTGGTACTGACGAAAGAGTGAACATAGAGAGCGACGCGAACGAATCCCTCTCTACGGCCGTTCCTTTACTTCTCTGCAAGGTTACTAGATACCCAGGTTGGGACAATGCATGTCCCCGTGTTGAATTCTGTCGCTGTGCTCAGTCTAGGGGAAAAACGGGAGAGTCAATAGCGAACGGAGCACAGTGTAAGCCGCGTTTTCACGAACGCCTCACTCCTCTTGGAATAAGCGGTATGTATAAAATAACTCAAACTATAATTTCAATCATTTTTCTATTCTTCCATCTAGAAAAAAATATATAACAATCAATTGCCATGTTCTTTAAATGCTTTTACTATATAATCATAATTTATTACAATATTACTCCATTATTGTTCTTTACAATTGATTATTGTACAGTTTATTGTATTGCTTAGTGAAATAAATATATTTCACTCAATTCATCTCGCACATTATTCGATTTATCTTCCATCTCTCATCTCGTTTTATGAGCAATACAACAAAAAAGCGTATTTCTACTGCATACATCCCTTTATTATTTACAATTTCGTCAATTGTCCTATATCTTTCAAAACTAGATATTCACAAAAAGGCGTATCATTAACGTTTGTGCCTCTTTATTACTGCTAATTTTTGTCAAATTTCCAGTTCACGTTGGAATTATATAATAATAGAGGGCCTATCTCTAAAAATTCTCGTATAGTTAAAAAAGATGATTGAAGATGAAAAGACGTATGTACGGGAGATACGCCTCTATATCATCAAAATAGAATCAAAAGTGCTTATTTAATGAAGAAATGCTTTTTTGTTATTATGAATTCTCCATGAGAAATTCTGAATTGAGGAAAAAATTAGAAACAAAAGAGCATATATGCCGAATATGCCGTTTTGTTATTATCAACGTTATAGGATAACTAGAGCTCCATCGCGCGCGCAGCGCGCGCTGAGTTTCTATAATATTGGCTGGATCTATTCTTTGGTATACGACTGAAGGCTATTCTCATCCTATTGCGAATACTCGATGTCTTGGATCTTTCCGTCTTTTGACCTATCAGATGCCCCCAACATCACACTTCTGTGAAACTTCGCCGAAATTTCAAGGAAAACCTACGAGGTTTTACACGGCAAATTGGTGAAAAATGAGGATAGAGGGATATTCTAAGGAAAGGAGCCATCATAAAATTCCCAATTTTCAAATCTTCATAACTTTTTTTAAATGGCATATTATTCGATGAAATTTGACAGTGATACTGGCTATATGTCATCAGAAAGTAGCCTGCAAAATTCCATAGCAGCATCTCGAACGGTTCTGGGAATTCGATAGAGCAGAAATGGTAATTTTCACAAAACAAGGGCCGGTGCCTCTGGGTTGGGCCTGAAAATTCCGCAGATGCTCGATATCCTGAATCGTTTTGGCTTTTAGCACTTCAGGTCCCCCCATCATCTCGCTTTTGTGAAACTTTGCCAAAATTTCAAGGAAAACCTCGTATTTACACGGGAAATTGGTGAAAAATAAGGCTAAAGGGATCATCTAAAGAAATGAGCCATTATAAAATTCCCATTTTCAAATCTTCATAACTTCTTTTCTACTCCATATTTTCGGATGATATTCGATAGTGATACTGCCTATGGCATTGGAAAGTAGCCTGCAAAATTTCATATTGATATCGTATTTTTGTGTTATAAATCATGAATTAAATACGCATGTGACAGAAGAACACCTATAATCACCAAAATTCATGTAAAACCAGTCAGAATCAATTTTGTGTACTTAATCAATTAAACATGATGTAGTTCTATCAACCTGGCATAATCTTCTTCTTATTTTTGGCTCTGTCTATATTAGAACATCCGGCCGTACCTGGCATCATAATATTCCATGAGCTGTCAAAAATATTTTTCGGTTGATTACTTTTTCTTAGCTAATCACAGAACGAATAAATAGAGGCTGAACGCGCGCGCAGCGCGCGCTGAGTGTCTATAATATTGGCTGGATCTATTCATTGGTATACGGCTGAAGACTATTCCCATCCTATTGCGAATACTCGATGTCTTCGGTCTTTTTGGCTCTTGGCCCATCAGACGCCTCCATCATCACGCTCTTATCAAAACTTTGGCGAATTTTCGAGGAAAACCTCATATTTCTACGGGAAATTGGAGAAAAATATGGGAAAATGGACACAGCGATACTCTAGTGAAATTAGCCATCAATAAATTTCAAATTTCTAAACCACCATAACTTTTTTTCTACTCCATTTTATCTGCTGAAATTTTATAGTAATACTGTGTATGGCATTGGAAAGGAGCCTGCAAAATTTCATATCGATATTTTAAACGGTTCCCGGACTTCGAATGAGCGGAAATTACCATTTTTATAAAGCAAGGGCTTGCCTCTTCGTTAGGTCGAAAAATTCCGTGTTTGTTCGATGTCCCGGATCTTTTCGGCTTTCAGCCCTCCAGATCCCCCTATCATCACTCTCTTCTGAAACTTTGGCGAAATTTTAAGGAAAACTTCATATTTCCACGGGAAATTGATGAAAAATGAGGATAAAGGGATATTCTTAGTAAAATTAGCCATTCTTAAATTTACAATTTTTAAATCGTCATCACTTCTTCACTACTTCATATTTTCTGCCGAGATTTGACAGTGATGCTGTCTATGGCATTAAGAAGTAGTCTGCCAAATTTCATATCGATATCTCGAACGGTTCCCAGACTTCGATTGAGCGGAAATGATCATTTTCACAAAACAAGGGTCATTGCCACTGGGTTGGGCCGAAAAATTCCGTGGATGCTTGATATCCTGGATCTCTTTGGCTTCTGGCCGTGCAGGCCCCCATCATCACGCTTTCATGAAACTTAGGCGGAATTTCAAGGAAAACCTCGCATTTCATGGAAAGGCGTATTTCATTTAAATTGGTCATCATGAAATCTCAAATTTCCATAACTCTTTCCCTAATAATTATTTCTCGCTGAAATTCGACAGTGATGCTGTCTATGGTATCATGGAGTAGCCTGTGAAATTTCATATCGATATCTTGCCCGGTTCCTGAAATTCAATTGAGTGGAAATGGTCACTTTCAGACTGCAAAGGCCGTTGCCTCCGGCCTGATCGCACAAAGTACGCGAATACTCGATGTCCCAGATCTTGTTGGCTTTTGGCCCTCCAGGTCCCCCCATCATCACGCTTCGTTGTAACTCTGGCGAAATTTCAAGGAAAACCTTGTATTTCCACGGGGAATTGGTGAAAAATGAGGATAAAGGGATATTCAGGTGAAATTAGCCATTACTAAATTTCAAATTTTGAAATCGTCAGAAATTTTTTTCTACTACATATTTTCTACCAAGATTTGACAGTGATGCTGCCTATGGCAGTGGAAAGCAGCCTGCAAAATTTCATAGCGACATCTCGAACAGTTCCCGGACTTTGATTGAGCAGAAATGACCATTTTCACAAAGGAAGAGCCATTGCCTCTGGACTGGGCCCAAAAATTCCGTGAATGCTCGATGTCCTAGATCTTCTTGGCCCTTGGCCCTCCAGGTCCCCCCATCGTCACGTTATAATGAAACTCAATTCCCAGCCTAAAAATGCCATAAAAATTGCTAATTTTCAATTCAAAACTATTTGAAATCGATAGAAAATAATTTCATCACCATCCTTTCTTCTAAAATTCTTCTAGAGGTTATACAAAGTATTCTGATGAATTATGAAATTAATATTTCCAATAAAATCAGACTTATGCGCGTTCAAACATGCATAAGTCTGATGCTATTGGAGATGATGACGTGACAAACCATCAGGATACTTTTCATAACCTCTAGAAGCTACTCAAAAACAAATAATAATGATAACTCAAAGAATATCCAAGTCTTCTTAACGAAATAATATTGCCCATACTGACGTTTACTTATTATTATTAAAATAAATAGAGATATAAATTCACTAACCTGAACTCTTCTTGTATTTCAATTTTAACACCAATAATAAATGCCAACACTTATTCCACTCACAGTTTTCTAAACTTTATTATTTTCTATTAATTCTCAGCAATCACTAATTATATTTTAATTTCAACACTTATGATTAATGCAAACACTTATTCCGCTTATAGTTTAAACTTAATTATTTTCTATAAATTCCTCAGCAATGGTGAGCTACGACAAGATAATTAACCCTCTAAGTCCCAAGTCGTAGTAAAACGTAGTTGGGGCTATAGAGTGGGGGACAGCCAATCGCGCGGCGATGTTCGTCGTCCCAGGACCGTACTCGCCGGCGTTTTTCACCCATTTACATGTCATCATTTCTTTTGTTGGTTATGATAAAATTTTATTTTGTTGTTACCATTAATAAATTCTATTCCGTGATAACTATAGTGACGGTGTTAGTGCCAGTGTACGTATTGTGTATATTGACGTCATTGAGACCCACATTTTTTTATGTTTTGAAATGTACGGTACTGTTGCCGACGTTCGCGCGCTCGCTTGGAATGGTCCGTGGATACCCCGTCTCTACGTATGCTCTACTCGGGGAACTGGTAGGAGAAACGCCCAGTTCCTTATAGGGTTAATAGCTGTCAAAATATTTATCATCAATTTTTCTGTTGATTATCGATTTTTCTTGAACCAATCACAGAACGAATAAATGTGTACGCAGCCAACTTTACTCTTATCCCATCTACTTTATTATAAAGGGATTGGTCACTGCGACCATGAAAAACTGGAGATATCTCTGAAAAAGTCTGAATTTTTGCTTCCGAATGAGAGCTTTGTCATCGTAGTTTTATTCGAAATGCCAATATTCAATGAAAATGACTAAAAATGATCCGAAATATCGAGAAATCATAGCCAGAAAAAAAGTAGACGTGTGCACACGTCTGTCTGTACGGCCTTACGACTCCCTATTATTTTAGAACGAAGAGAGATGAAGATCTGATATTTTGGCAAGAAATCAGTTCTGATGAAGTGAATGTAAATTTGTGAAAATTTTTTCTTCAAGATTCCTCAATTTGCGTGGGACAAATTCCGTTCAAATTTTAACAGAAAATTTTCATTCATAATATCTAACTTTGGGCGAATTTTAATAAATTGAATGCCAAAATTTCATGAGTTATCAATTTATCCTTTTTTTCAAAAATCCAATTTATCGATGATAACTCGATGAATAATTGACTTGAAAAATTCAAATTTCGTGTGTATATGCAGTTCCTAATGAAGACAGTTGAGATTGAATCTGAATCATATCGGCTGGACGGTTCTGGAGATATTCTGAATTGTATTTTCTTTGAAAATAGGCTATATGTTCCAAACTACTCTTGCGATTTCATTCCAACAAAGCTCAAAAGATTCATCTTCATAAGCTGAACTAACCGTCAATTTTTGTAATTTTGAGATGAAGTCCTCCTCTGCTTATTACATAAAAAATGATTTTTTTTCTTCAATGATTCCAAAAAATACAATTTTTCTATTTTTTTTGCATGAACCCTTAAGCTATTTTTTTGTTTCTTTGGAAGAACACATTCCTCTCTTCAAAATGAGCCCATACTCACCTAGGACAATCAGAAAGGGTACCCAAACAGGAACACTAAAAGTGGAGAAGTGATTTTTCATGTGAAATTGAGTATAATTTGAAAGTAATCAGATTTAATTGATCCCAATCATTTTATTCTATATTTTGATTTAACCCTCTAAGCCACAAGTCGTAGTAAAACGTAGTTGGGGCTATGGAGTGGGGAACAGCCAATCGCGCGGCGTTATTCGTCGGCCCAGAACCGTACTAATTGAGCCTTTCACCCCTATTTATATATCATTATATTTTTGGTTGGTTATCATAAAATTTTCTTTTGTTGTTTCCATTCATGAATTCTATTTCGTAATAACAATAGTGACAGTGTTAGTGCCAGTGTATTCATCGTATATATTCACGTCATTAAACCCCACATTTTTTTATGTTGTGAAATGTACGGTACTGCCGCTGAGGTTCGCGCGCTCGCTTGGACTGGTCCGTGGGTACCCCCACTCTACGTATGCTCTACGCGGTGAACTGGTAGGAGAAACGCCCAGTTGCTTATAGGGTTAATATAACATGAAATGAAAACTTTTCAATCTGCAACAATCTGATCTATATTTATATGATCGACATTAGACGATATTTCTTGATTCTCTTTCAAATTACATTTTATGGAAAAATCCCGAGTGGCTGTGAAGTGACTTATGAAGAAGAGGAATGAATAATTATCGGCATATTTCTGGAAATGGATGGAAAAAGTAAACTTTTTTTGAAACAGATGTTAGAAAAATAATTCTGATGAAATTTGGAAAAAATCATTCGGAAGCATTCTGCTGATCCTTCAGCAGAAAATGACAATGCGGGCAAAATGAGATAGGCCAATTTTGGGAAGAGAAATTAAGAAACAATGCTTCCATTTCGAAGGAAAATAAAAAAAACGATCCCAATAACTGATTAATTTGTCTTCATGTTTTCTTATTATTTCCGATAGGTAAAGTGAGAGAAAAAGGCTATAAAGAGTGAAACGGACAGAGCTTTGATGATTCATATAATGGAAATAGCTTGAAACTAGTGGAAATATTTGCGATAAGTTTCATTTGATAATTTTGTTGGGATACTAAGAGAATTCCTGATGAGCATCATGTGCCAGAATTTTTTCTCTTTATTTCTCACGCATTCGATCTTTTCGGTCAAGATTTGTGCACAAAAAACCTCTCCATTTATGAAAAATTTGGCGTTTCCGAAAATATCTTTGGTCTCACTGGTCGTAGTAACCTGGCTTCGATCTAAAATGGAAGGTGAGTTCGTTTCTCATCAATCCATGTGAGTGAAATTTTTTTGAATCGATTCTTCCAATATTCATATGCCGTCTTTTTACCCCCGACAGCAACGCAGAGGGGTATTTACCCCCGACAGCAACGCAGAGGGGTATATGCGTTGGGCATGGAATGCATTGGTATTACAACGCGTTTGTAACGCCTTATCTTATTGAAAACGAATTAAAAAATATGGACTCCTCGACTCAAAATGTAAGGATTTGTCCAGGGATGGTTTTAGGCATATATTAATAAAGATTACATCTCGTATTTTTTTGCAAATTGCGAAAAAAAAATGATTTTTCAGAAAATAGTAACTTAGATTAAAATTCCCCACGCAAATAAAAAAAATAATAAGTTGGTATCCTTGCGGTTTCGTGCGGACATTGGGACGTCTTTTAAGCGGGAAAAATTTTTGTGTACAAATGATCAAAAAAGAGAAAATGCATTATTAAAAAATTTTGAAATAAGAAAGAAATGAGAAAAAGAAATAAAAATAAAAATTGACATTTAATAACCCCCGACAAAAAGATTAAAATGAAAAATTCAAATAAAAATCTGAAATAATTAGTAAAAGTTATATTTGGGAAAAAAGGGAAGTCGGGGGACGTCCAGATTTCTCCATAAAATATGCTCTGGATGTCCCCCGACTTCCCTTTCTTCCCAAATATAACTTTTACTAATTATTTCAGATTTTTATTTGAATTTTTTATTTTAATCTTTTTGTCGGGGGTTATTATTTATTAAGTCACATAAGTCACGAAAAAGCTCGCTTTTTGCTTGAACCTGACCCCTTATCACTACGATTAGTAGAACTAGACATATTTTCGAAAAACTGAAAGTTCACGAAAACAGAAGGTTTTCTATTGTGAAATCGTGAGCAGAGCATGGAATTTTTGAAAATTATGAAGAAACTTCTGGCATATGATTACCATGGAGAATTTCGTCAGTTCACCAATAGAATTATTAGAGAAAATCTATCTTCAATATTTCCATCGCTCTCTAACGATTTCTATAGCATGGAATATCAAAACTATCACGTGTTTGTTGTTTTCCTTGTCTCCATGTTACCCCCTGTTCAGAAAATCATATAATCTTCCATTTTTGATGAGCTCATGAATCGTGACGATGAATAGAACTAGTGATATTCTCGAAAACGCGAATTATCCAGAAAATGAGAAATTTCAAAAATATCCGAACTCTAGCCAAATAGCACAATTTGAGAAAAATCGAAAGAATCAGTTCCGACACGCATTTTGGCCTAAAATCTCCTCAGCTCTTCAATGCGCTCGTTAAAACTCTCTATCTCTAGCCGTTCCATTAGAATCTCCATCTAAGCTTACTTTTTCCCGTATACCGTTTTATTCGTAGGCAAAAAGAATCAATAATATTGGAAAAAATAATATTAAATTGGTATGTTTTTAATAATTTTGTCAAAAATCAATCGGAGCAGAGGAGAAACAAATATGGCGCATTTCAAAAGATGATATTCCATTTTCCCGGCCTTTCCCGATTATCTAAAAGAAAAAATAAAAAGTATGCAGATGTTGAAAAGTCAAGAAACTATAAGTGCAAGTTTCTCCAATATTTTTTTGTAATAATTTAATCATTAAAAAAATGTTAAAAATTGTAAAATCCGTGCTAATTTCATTATCATATAATTTCGCTGTTTTTTCACGATTTTTATAGAATAAATCATCAAAAATGAAATGTGCCCGTCTCATCCGGCTCCACGTTAAGAGATCTTCGTGAATGAAATCTTAATTCTTTCTATCAATATTATTGTATAGATATCTCAAGAACTATTGGTATTTCAAGAATTTAGCAAGAGACCTTTCGGAAGCTCATGAATGGCTCTCCAAAAAAGTTCTCTTGACATTTTTCTCTAATTACCAAAAATACGGATGAAGCTGACCAGGACGTTTACTGAAGATCATTTGCCGTTTCACCACCTCTGCCCACATATTTCATTTATTTCATCTTCTCCTAGAATATGCCACGAATAAAAAACTGAACATGATACTAATGATAGCAGACATCTGTCAATCTTTACATTTTTGTCTTTCAATAGATGAATTTAAAAAAATATGCAAATGTAGAAAATTAAAAAATCTATAAGTGCAAATTTTGCAAACGCTTTTTTTATAATTATTTATTGCTTTAAAAGAATGTACGAAATTACTGGATGTCTGCTAATTTTATTACCATAACTAAACTGATTCTTATATTAATTTTTTTCATTTTCGGTCTGTTCTATCTCATCGCTCATTGGAGAATGCGAATAACGGATTCAGAGAATTTATTTAAACATTTCCGATTGAAAAAGAAATTATAAATGAAAAAAAATTGAAATAAACATCGGGTTGTTTTAAATTTTACAGAGAATTTGCAAAAACAGTAGAATTTCTCGAGGAAACTCTCAAGGTATGCATCAGGATTGTTTTTCCCTCTAATAGCAGTCAATTAACCCTTTAACGCTTATGGGCGTTTCTCCCACTCTGCGGCCTGGTAAGCAGGCGGCGCATATTTGCGTTAGTGTGCATCCATGAGCTCTGGCGAGCAATACCGTACCTACTATGGGGTTATTGTTTGTTTTGAAATTTTATCGGGTATGTTATTGTTAGTCAATAATATTGAGTTTTTACATTCCATTTTTTATGATTTTTCATTCGACCTCATCAGAAATAATTTAAAAAAAAAGATAATTCAAGACTATTTAAATAACTAAGAAGGGGGCACTGAGGCTGAGTTTTTCATTCGTGTACTAGCTAATCTGCAGATTAGCTAGCCCTGTGTTAGCGCCATTTTGGAGACTTCGGATGTATGCGCCATCTTCGCAGGTAAAGCTTCAATGAGACGTAGGCATCATAATCCTCACTTAGCCTCCTTCTTGAGATATTTCTTTCAGTGATTTGTATTGTCGCCTCTGACCGTCAGACGGCGCATACGTCCAAATTCTCCAATATGGCGCTAACACAGGGCTAGCTAATCTGCAGATTAGCTAGTACACGAATGAAAAACTCAAGGCCTTCGCACACGAATTCCTTAGCCGTAGGCTTAAGACGTAACGTAAGTTTTCAGCCAATCATGAGCGGGACGTAAAGTTTCAGCCAATGGAATGGAGTCCGTAAGCTGTTATGCCAGTTCTAAGCAAAAGAGCTACGTCGACCAATCGGGAGGCACTTTTAGACACATTAAAATCGGGAGAGTAGGAGAGTTTCCTAACCTGATGTTTTGTTGTGTTATGATGCTATTGTCGAACTAGCCAAAGAGGTAACCTCCGAAATCGAGCCGAAGCTGAAACTGACATGCTACAGCATAGGAGCCGAATATTTCCGAGGTTACTTCATTGGCCAGTACGACTTTAGCTGTAGCGGTTCAACCTCGAGATCCGTCTGAAGTTCAGGGGCATGCAGAAATCACTTGAAAATTGCGAAAAGATATTCAAAAAATAGCTCAAATAGTTTTTTCCTCTTCAATGTTCTGAGCAAGAACCGGTTTCTTCTAAAAGAGACTTCTTCTCCGTGAGTTTAACAATAATATATGTTCCAATGGATATTTTGAGCGGGTCAGCCTTTTTATATTTTCTTTCTTCAGATTTTTCTTCATGAAATTCTTCAAAAATCATAGCCCGAAAATTAGAGATCAATGACTCCATAAGAAGGGGATGAAAGAGAATAAATTCAGGATTTGTCCTTCATTTTCAAAACATTTCTGTAACGGCAGTTACAAATGTTTACTGCGAGCCCTCTTTCATGGCTCCCAAATTCTCTACCAAGGTGTCTACAAATTTTTCCCCCAAACCCCAAACTCAATCAATTTTCTGACTTATTTCACAACTTAATTATGAAATTCATAATATTAGGATTATCCCAATCCAATCAGCAAAACCCCATCATAGCAAAAAAAACTTATCTATGATGTATATAAAATAATATTGAAATAGCCAACACATGTGAAGGATATGCGTCGATTATTGTGTGATTGATTTTTCATGGTCGAACTCGTCTTCCGTGCTGAAACTCTTCTTTTTTTTTAAAGTTTGTTTATTTAAAAAATCTCTCATAACTGTTTCAGTTTTTTGTAATGATTTTCTTTCTAAAAATCCATTGATTGACCCTAGACTGGTCACCATGAGCGACCTAATAACTGTAATCGGCTGATGAGTGATTCACCTCCGTGACCTTTTGTCTGCGATGTGTCTGAATTCCTGCTACACTGCCCGAGTGCGTTTAGTGAGTTTTTGGCAACGTCGCTAAGTGAACAACTGTATTGAGCAGTGAAAAAAATTCGCTAGCACGTAGAATTTAGTTTCTTTCTCCGCCGAATTTGCAGGATTTGCCATGCATAAAATCTAATGGTTTGCTAGACACTTCAATGGATCAAGTCAAATCTTTCAGAATTTTAAACTCAATTGGGTAATTGTGCATTAGATAGCTGAAAAAAACGTCAGTGCGTTTAAAAAAACGTCGACAAGTACGCACCCCCATTTTATTGGAAAAAAAAATACCAAATCGGAATAGTACAAGTACGTAGATCTCCTTCTAGCGCGCAAGTTGAAGCGTTATCGGCTGAAGAGTTGTGCATTACTTTTTCAAATCAACTCATCATCTTATCATTCGGATAGGAGATGAAATTGGCATTGTACAATAAACTTGAAAAATTGAATAGTAAAGACAGTAAACAAAAGAAACGTACTTGGTGTACCTTTAATCTGTATTTTCACTTGGTACACCAAAATTTACCCAATTGAAAGTTTAAATTTGTGTCAAGTTACCTTCAATCTGTATTGTCACTTGGTACACCAAGTACATTTCTTTTGTTCAATTTCTTTACTATTCAATTGTTCAAATTCATTATACAATGCCAATTTCATCTACTATCCGAATAATAAAATGATTAATTAATTTGAAAAAGTAATGTACAATTCTTCATCCGATGGGAATTCAACTTGCGCGCTAGGAGGAGATCTACGGACTTCTACTATCCTGATTTCGTATTTTTTTTCAATTAAATCGGGGCGCGTACTCTTCGACGTTTTTTTTTAAAACGCTCAGGCGTTTTTTTCAGTCACTTCACTCTTTTCTTTATTTATCGATGGGCAATGTGATAGACATGGATTCAATCGAATCTAGACGCGTGCTGATCGACTTGACTTCAGATTAAAATGTCTCGAAAACTATTAGGAATTTATCGAGACATGCTGCAAATCAAATTGAGAGAAGAATTAAGGAACAGAATGAGCAAAACTCCGTTTCCCTACGACTCTTAGTTTCTGGAATATGATTTTTTGGCATTTTTCTCGCGGCTGAGCTGTACACGAAAGTTTTCAACTGTTAATATCTCGGTTCATTTTGCGGATACGTAAAGAGTGTATCAAAACAATTTTGTGGATAATTTTGATATCTTCAACTTTTGTTTGAAACTTTTATTCGTATTATTCGCCATTTCCGAGATATCGGCCAAAAAAGACATTTTTGGGGTGATTTTGATTTTTTCTACCCTTTCGCCACCGTTGTGAGATTTTCCAATTAGAGATAATTAAAATATAGATCAAAACAAATTTATTAAAAAAAAAATTAAGCTGGTAGGCAAGTGAAGAATTCCAACTTCTCTTTAGTGGACTAAAGGGCCAATAATATTGTTCAGGAATTATTAGGGCATGAGAGTAGTAGAGCTCACTTCAAAGACCCTGTTTGGAAGCAGGGGATCAATCCTCATGAATTTATTGGGGAAACTTTTCTCGGTTGAAACATTAATTAATAATCATCTTCTATTTTTTTTGGTGAACAGCCTGCTATTCTATTATACAGAGATTGTTTGTATTAAATCATTGCCATAATGAGTAATATATTTTGCATCAATCTACACCAAAGGAGATGAGCTCAAAGGTTCAGTCGAGCCTCGACATTTTCCAACCGCGATTGAATGATGAATTTTAATTTTTCAAACAATAAATTGGAATCTTGTGATATCTGGCTCAAGCCTGGACTTTCATGAAATGATCCTTGCTTCGAAACATGCTAACATTCCATGATACTGAAAAAAGCTGATATCTGATATTTTTTAGTGTTTTTTTTTTCTTGAACAATGAATTAATTGCCGAAAAATGAAAAATATGCACATGTAGAAAATTCAAAGAACTACGAGTGCAAATTTCTCAAAGATTTTATTGATATCAATTTATTTGTTCGAAAAATTACGCCAAATTCTCAGATGTGTGCTACTTTTATTATTATTAACATTCCAAAGATCAGCAAGGCTCTAGCTTAAGCTTGAATACCAACCTAGGGCAAAGCTTGACGGTTTCTACATCCAACATGGGCTATCCTCGGGCTAATTGTCCATTCCTGCCTGGGCATTATTTACTTATTATAATTACCTTTTATATTTTTTCCTAGGTCATTTTCAGTATGATGTGGGAAAAATGAGAAAGCATGCATTGAAAATTTTCAAGAACATTAAGCGCCGTCAACATTATTCAATGTCTTTCATATCAATATTTTTTCCATCAAAATAAAGCAAATACTTTCAAAAATGGTGCAAATTATGAATACAGATACAATCATGAAGTATACACGAAATCTAGATGGTCCGCACTCATTCGAAACGCAGCTTGCACACATCCATAAATTTGTATACGTAAGAATTCCAACTCTACGGAATTCTTCTTATGTTAAAGTTACCACTCATTTCTCATTCCGTTAGGATAGTGGAAGCTATAGCGTTCTACTGATTGGCTGCTAGGCTTAAGTTACGTCTTACGACTATGTTCTACGGAAATTCGTGTGCGAAGGCCTTCAGCCTGAAGGAACCCACCAAGGTTACTAGATACCCAGGTTGGGACAAGCGCTGAGTCGCTGGGCTCCATGGTAATGCGGATGCGCCAGAATTCATTAGAAACAGAGCCAAAGTGTCGCTCAAATGAAATGCGGCATTCTAGTATTACGAATTTGAAACGTATCTTGATGTAGTCTGAAATGTTCTGTCTAGAATTCTAAATAAATATTATGAAAAAATTGCAAACAGGTTTTATAGAGTTATTTTTTAATTACAAAATATGATTTAATTGTTCATAAATTAGTTGAATGAATGTTATATAAACATTGAAAAAATATGAAAATTATAACTGAACATCCCGGGAAAAAATTGTCATACATGTCCATACATGATCATATATGATCATATATGAACGCTCCATGCATGGACATATATGCGAATTGACCGTACATGTACATATCTGAACAGATATGTGCATATATGGACATGTATGGACATATATGTCGATTTTTTCCCGGGTATGGCAGTTCCATATATGATCATATATGGGCATGTATGATCATATATGGGCATATATGATCATATATGGGTATATATGTCGATATTTTCCCAGGATATATCATCAAAATGTTCTAATATATGAATATAATACATCAGTATTAATTCCTTTGATCACTCAATTCCTCATTAATAACGAATTTCAATGGAAAAAAAAAAAAAAAAAAAAACATTCAGCTGGGATCGAACCCGGGACCGTCACATGATGAGTCCATCATCCTACCACCTTTGCTATCCGCAATTCACATACTTACGGAATGAATTTTAATCCTGATATAGTGATCAATGTTTTTCGGACTTAGAAAAAATGAATTCAATTGAATCATTTCAATCATTGGAAATAATTTAGTGATACCAAAAAAAATGATTTTCGAATGCTGGCAGGATTTGGAAGTCTCAAAGTAAGCGGTGAACAACTAACGGAACGTGCATTTACTATTAATTATTCAAATTTATCATTTTATACGTTTTTATATGGATTGAGTGAGCATTTTTTCATATGTTTCATATATGCACATATATGTTCATACATGTTCATATACGTTCCATATATGCTCATACATGTCCATATATGTCCATATATGCTCATATATGCCCATGCCTGCTCAGTTTCCACAGGATCATACGACCATACATGACCATGTATGCCCATATATGTCCATATATGTCTCATATATGTCCATATATGTCTCATATATGTCCATATATGTCTGATATATGTCCATATATGTCTCATATATGTCCATATATGTCTCATATATGTCCATATATGTCTCATATATGTCCATATATGTTCATATATGCGCATATATCCCCATATATGCTCATATATGTCCATGTGTGTCTCATATATGCTCATACCTACTCGGGTTCCACCGCATGATACGACCATATATGCCCATGTATGCTCATATATGTCCATATATGTCTCATATAAGCTCATATATGTTTCATGTATGTCCATGTATGTCCATGTATGTCCATATATGCCCATATATGCCCATAGCTGTCTGATTTCTCGGAGAAACGTATGAGCATATATGTCCATATACGTACATATATGTTCATATATGGTTCATATATGTCTCATATATGTACATATATGTCACATATATGTTCATATATGTCCCATATATGTACATATATGTCACATATATGTTCATATATGTTCATATATGACGATTTTTTCCCGGGATATTGACAGAAAAAACAAAAATGAATAAATAACTATAAATAAACATATTGACACTAATAATGACAAAATTTGAGCCACCTATTCCAAAATGCATATAAGGGAAAGTAGGGCAAAACAGACATAGGTGGTAAAATGAACATATCTTAATTTTTATACAAATATTATGAAAAACTTTTGAAATCAATCGAATATTGGTGATAGATTATTTGATGATTCCGTTCGAAAGCTGAAAAGGGTCTACCCGAAAAACAAGTGTCAGAATTAATTCTTTTGATTTTTTTGAGGATTTGGGTTTTTAGAGGTTTTTGAGTGGAACAGTCTTTCCTTTTTTGAAAATCTCAGTTTGTTGTAAATATCTCCGGTTCTATTGGTCGTAGCGATCTGGAGGCGTTCTTACATGAAAGCTAAAATCATTGGTTATCCATTTACGGGGTTTATAATTTGAAAATATAGATTTTCAAGATAGTTCTAGGGCAAAAACAGTTTTCCACAAAAGTCCCCATGAATACCGTAAAAATCCATATTTTTTCATTAAAAACCCCATAACTCGATAGCAAATGACCTCACCCTTCACCTTCCTCCAGAATTTCAACACTACGACCAATAAAACAGAAAATGTTTTGAACGAAGTAAATTTATTCAAAAATGGAAAGGATTTATTCCTCAAAAATCCTCCAAAAACCTAAATCCTCAAAAAAAAAGTTCTATTTTCGATTCCAATAACTTATATTCTGTAATATTAAACATAATGCAAATATTTTAATGTCTTTATCAACTTGAAATCTTCAAACATATAAATTCAACTTGAGTCAGAACTATGATTGGAATACTAATTTTCGGAAAATCACTAAGGCACTGATAATTTGAAAACCAATCTTACAAATCTCCTCAAAATTGGTAGAAATCCAATTGATACTACTCTCAATATAATCCATGAATATGCATAAAATTAGTTGAATATCTTCGAAAATGAGCACTTGGAAGTAATTTTCGGGAAGTTTTCATAACGCCAAAAGTAGGGAAGAATGGGCAAAAATAGACCCTGGGGCAAAATGAGCCCTGGGGCAAAATGGACCGGGTGAATGGAAAAGTCCGGGAAAAACCGAGAATTTAATATATATATATCAGGATTCTAAATAAATCAATTTTATAGAATCAATTTTGTAGGAAGAAAAAAAAATGGAATAAAAGCGGGGACGCATAGCAATGACCTTTTGAAAAATTGATTACCGAATTAATTTAGGTTTTTCGAGTGTCTTAGATCCACAAATTAAGTTTATAAAGCCTCTTGAACTTTAAATTTTTTACAGAAGCGTGGGAATGCATCTAGAAAGAGAAGAAAATTGAATGAACGTGACGACGCATGATGAACACTTTTTAATAAATTTATTGCCAAATTAATTTGCATTTTCCACGTATTTGGGCCCCAACAATTAAGTTTGCTTAGCCCTGTAAACTTGAAAATTTTGCCAAAGGCACGGAAATGGATCTTTAAAGAGGAAAAAATGGAATGGATGTAGGAAAGCATGAGCAAGACTTTTTTCTCTTCCTGCATACACTTTCCCATCTGAGGAAAAATTTCCAAGCGTGTAGGCCTTTGCAATCTGTCATGCGTCGTCACTTTCATTCTATTCTTTTTCTTCTTTGAGTAAGATCTTTCAAGTGCGCAGGGCTTTGCAAACTCAATTTTTGGGGCCGAGACATTGAAACAACGCAAATTAATTCAGTAATCAATTTTTCAAGAAATAATTCTAATGCGTCCCTACTTTCATTCTATCTTTTTCTCTACTTTTATATATATGTTGGGTGCTAAATACTCTCATGTTGAAATAATTTCTATCGCCAATTCGTGTTTTTTGATAGAAAAGAGATTAGGACAGAATGAACATCAAAATGAAGCTTCTAAACAACAAATTTTTTAATATTTGCGTTTGAAAGTTAGAAAAGTTCATTACAGGAATTAGACAGAAAATAGAATTTTCATATTATTTTACAACATTGATTTATTTGAAATCCTTGAAATCTTTAAATATAGGAGAAAGTGGCGCAAAATGGACACTGTGATTAAATGGTTGGAGATACATTTTTTTTGTGATATCATTAGATTATTAATTTTTGGGGATTTTTGGAAAAATTTCATTATCCCGGCGAAAATTGAGCTATTTTTTGAGAATATTCACTTTTTTTCAGGATATCTTTGGTTTTATTAGTTGTAGCATTAAAATTGCAATGGGAAGTGAAAGATGAAATCATTTGCTATTTATTTATGGGATTTTTGGTTCAAAAATATTGATTTTGAAGTGTTTTATGTTGATTTTTGTGAAAAACAGTTTTCGCCCCATGATTACCTTGGAAATGGATATTTCTAAATTGAAAACCCTAAAAATTGATGACGAATGATCACACCTTTCATACAAGAACAACTCCAGGTCGCTAGAACCAATAAAACCGGAGATATTCACGAATAACTGAAATTTTTCAAGAAGGGAAAGGTTTAGTAATAAACCATAGTTTATTGAACCCTTCAATGATTGATTTCAAAAAAGGCGTCTTTACCGAAAATTTTGAAAAAATCCATGAAGATTCCTTAATGGGTCTCCATTATTGTAGAATTTTTCCGAATTTTTCGTAAAGACGCCTTCTTAAAAAAATCAAAAAAATAGGTGTTCAACAAACTATATATTTTCATGACAGTTTCTTGAACATTTCAATAATTAATATTCCAAAAAGAGTACTTCCACCAAAAATTCTGAAAAAATCATAAAAAAAACCTCAATATCTCTCCATTATTACGTAATTTTTCCCGAATTTCTCTTAAATTTCTTCACCCCTGAAATTCTTCCATCCTCAAAAATGTCCAATCACTCGAATTCTCAAACCGTTTTGCCCCACCTACCCCTATATTCAATTCTCGTATTCGTTTTCTGAACATTTACATTGAAGGGTTGATTTTTCATTGGGGGTCTATTTTGTCCCAATGATCCGTTTTGCCTCGGGGGTAAAGCATAAAACATACATCGAGTCAGAGCTGCCCAGAAAATATGGAATTTTCCTACCGAATGATTATTTTGTAATAGAGACTTTTGTGCACACACACATACACAAACACGGACTAAAAATAGCATATTCTGCCTCTCTACACTATTTTAAGTAATATCCATTTTAAAAAATCGATTTGAAAATTTCGACGTTAGTATAGTTTCTATCAGAAACAAAACTGGAATTTTCCAAAAAAGAAAAGCGTTTTTAAGCACAAAAAATACCTTTAAAAAATCAAATTCTCATGAAATTGAAGAAAAATAATCCTGGCATTTATTTTTCGCTTAAAATTTCATTAGTTTTTCAATGGCATCATAAACGGGAAGTCTAGTTCTGATATTTCTATTAATTTTAAGACGTTTCCCTAGTGTACGCATAAAAATTCAAATGTGTTCATTTTACTCCGCACGTCCGTCTTGCCCCACCTTCACCTACATATCATAACGATTCCGGAAAATCAATTTTTTTTTATTCCTATTTTGTATAATGTTACTACCTCAAGTACTATGAAAAGCTGAAGAAGACTATATATGGAATAAATAAATTCAAAATTATTTACTTTCATTGAAATGTTCTCAATTAGATGAAATGAACGAATTCTTAGTCAGCAGTATTAGATGGGCCTCAAGATGAATTTCAAGTGAATGTAACTTTGAAGTAAATCAATGTAAAATTTCAGTCCATTCACGTAGAAAAATTCTGATGGCGGCCGCCATGACGCGGGCCATGACGGTGGTCATGGCGCTGGCCATGGCGGTCGCCATGGCCGCTGCCATGGCGGCCGCCATCACAAATTTGCCGCTTTCTATGAAGTTCTTTCCCATGGCAATTTTTCCATCGCGATTCTATCCGAGGCATATTTTTGCACGGCATTTCTTCCCATGATGATTCTTTTCATTTTTTCCCATGGCTTTTTTTTCATAGCTTTCTTTTCCATAGGCTTTTTTTCTATGGCGTTTGTTCTCCATAGTGACTTTTTCCATAGTGATCCTTTCCATGGCAATCCTTTCCATGGCGTTTCTCTCCATTGCATTTTCTCCATGGCCGAATTCGTCAATGCAAAATTTGCTATAGCCATAAATTCATGAAAGGCATGGAAAATTTATGAAAAAGTCATGAAAAGAATCATCATGCAAAAAATTGCCATGGAAAGAATCGTTATGAAAAATCGCCATGGGAAAGAACTCCATGGAAAGCGGCAAATTTGTGATGGCGGTGGCCATGGCAGCCGCCATGGCCGGCGCCATGACCACCGCCATGGCCCGCGCCATGGCGGCCGCCATCAGAATTTTTCTACGTGTTAAGGGAAGAAATAATATAAGGAACGAATTCTAAATACAGAAAAATTATTTTTCTCATATTTTTTAATTAGTTTCAGAGTAACAAAGAGGAGGAAAATGATTGAAATCTAAATTTGACTTATATTCATACACACCGCTGATTTCAACCGAAATGAAGCATTGATGAGGATGCAGCTTATGCTGGGCTCCGTTTGCTATTGGCTCTTCCACTTTTCCCCTAGATTGAGCCCAGCGACAGAACTGCTTGTCCCAACCTGGGTATCTAGTAACCTTGAAGAGTCCATCTTAAAGTCATAGGGGTACATCAAAAATGGCGCTGTTAGCGCTAACAGTGCCATTTTTGATGTACAGATGTGACTTCATGATGTACTCCTGTGAAAAATTGCCATGGAATTTTTCAATATTTTGTATGCATCACGAAATGTCCCACGATTCCGGAACGTTCGGTAATTTTTAGCAAGACCTTTCGGTACTTTTTACTGATAAATTCTCTCCGTGTACATGTCAACGCCATATTAAATGGAAGACAAATTTTCATGAGGCGAATTTTTCAATTGGTTTGCCAACTCAAAGCTCGAGCCAGGTGGCGCTAGGTAACTAGGTGCCCTGAACTGGAGCGAAAATTCGAAACGTATTCTGCATCAGGGTTATATTCCCGAGACACAATTAGACTCATTTACAAAGTATAATAGAATTTGTTCTATCTTATGAATTTTTAAGCGTAACTGAATATACAGAATCTATTCTAGGAAATTTATAATAATTTGATAGTGGAAAGGTAAAACGGAACGAATCGATGTATCTCCGAGATCATTGTTAAGCAAATATCTCGGAAATTCAGAGAGATAAGGCGATGCTGCTTCAATCTTTTTTGTGAAGAATTTCAGGAGCTACGGAAAAGAGATTGATGCAAAATCGTCTTATTTCGCTCCGTCTCTGAGATATTCTTCAACAACAAATGACGAAATCCAGTGATGCAAAAGTGAAACAGGATAAGTCGATTTTTTCAATAGTTTTTTCGAGAATATCTCTGAAACTGAAGGAGATAAGGCAAATTTATCTGAATTCTTTTTTTAGCTCTTGAAATTTTCTTCAAAAAAGCATTAGAGTGAAATCGAATTATCTCTGTCAGTTTCTGAGATGTCACCAACATTTTTTTTTCTCAATCGAGAATGTCTCGGAAATTAAACGAAATAGAGATTCAGCTCTTTGAATTCTCTACAGAACGATTGTGACAAAATCACTTTATCTCGTTTACTTTCCGAGATATCTTTGAAAAACAACTGGAAAAATAGAATTTCTCTGTTGTAGTTCCTCGCTTCTTAATTACTCGAATATCTGAATGAATCCATTTCTTTTGATGAAAAATTAGTCAAGAAATACTAAGAAAAAGGTTGTGCTCTGGTAGAATTTAGCAAGTTTGGACTACAGTTCATTGATGGATTGTGTATCGCCTATTCCGAGTGAACCTAGATTCCCCGATAAATTGCAGTCAATTTTTCTGCATTTCACCTTCTTTGGATAGGATTTTGGAGCAGAAAAGATTTCGCAGGACGAAAAACTACAGCCAAGCATTTTTTAAATCAAATCAAACTTGATACTCCAACTAGTCGAGACACATTTGTTCATCCGCTAGAGAATCAGAATTTAAATACTCCACCAGCCGCCATGTTGAAAGTTACCTAGTTACCTAGCGCCATTAGTTCGGATTCGAGCCACTTGGCAACCCAATTTTGTGATTCACTCTCATGGCTGACTTGTCCATGAACAACGGAGCCACGGCGAAGGCCCTGCGGCGATGGCGCCAGTAGTCACTGATCTTATTGTTTGAGAAAAGCCGTTCACTCTCCATATATATATATATATATATATATATATATATATATATATTTATAGTTATATATATATATATTTATAGTTATATATATATATATATATACAGTATATGCATGTATCTTTTTATTTTCCATGTATAAAATGGCAGATTCGTCTTAGTACTTGGTAGAGCGAAAGAAAATGCCTAAAAATGTTTAAGTAATCCTGTAAAGAAAAAGTTTGAGTGACAGCATAAAAATCATCACGTCCCCGTTGCGAATTATACTTTTTTTTGAAGCTCAATATTTGATGCCGTATACATTGAAATATTTGGTGAAATAGCAGTAATTGTTGTGAAAATGTAGATGTCATTTTTGTATTATGGATGATAAACAATTAAAATTTATGGCATTTAACGGTTGTAGTACTGAATAAACATTGTATATCCTGGGTTCAATCGAAAATTCGTTTATATAATAAGTAGAAAGAGATGTTTTTATAGCTAGAGAGCTTTGCGTAAAGACTAAAATATTGAGCAAAGGTAAATGAAAAATAGAAAATGATTGATTCATTGACTTGACACTTTTTTATTACACGAATGAATAACTTTTTCCCCTTCAAAATTCGACAGGAATGGGATACTGAGCTGGAATCATCAGTGTCAATAACAGTGTGAATGACAATAATGCCACCACGTAGAGCCGATGATATGCTGATGAAACGCATCGCTGCACCAGGATGCCGATTACCAACACGTTTACCAATTGGTGAAATACTAACTGATATTACCCAGAAAGATTGGAAACTTGGCCCACGTCTCGGTTGTGGAGGCTTTGGAGACATTTATTTGGGTAAAAAAATCTGTTTTCCAAGTGAAGGTGCAGAGAATTTTCATTCATAAAATTTCTTTCAATGTTTTGATGGATGAAGGAATTATTTTTATAAAATTTTTTTGTGATCGTTCTTTTATTTCTTTTCTTCGACACAAAAAGCTCTCATTAGAATTACTCTATTTTTCCTAGAGTAGTGATTAATTATAGAAAAACGAGTAACAAGAAATTGAAAAAGATTCTTCAAAAATTCGGTTTTTCTCGTATAGCTTGAAATCCATTAGAGCTGGAAAAAGTGTCATCAGGACCTTTTTCTGAGCATTAATTTTCCACTACAGAAAGAGTATGAAAATGTCTCCATCTCACTCGAATTCTGAGATATTTCATAGAAAAGTTGATATAAAAATGAATGTAGGTCAACGGAAGTACAGATTTTTTAAATCCTATGAATCATAAAAAAAGACTGGAATTACTTGTGACTGTCATTAGTTTAACAATTAATGGAGTAGGCAATAGAATAAAATACAGTGCCAATAGTTTGTATCTTAAGGGGGGCCCTTTGAGAAAAAATTCATGAATTTTTTTTATTCTCGAGAGGAGTCAAATCTACAAGAAAACTCATCACGAATATTACTCTATCTTACTTGTATTTTGATATATATTCTTCAAAAAAGTAACAACACAAAAGGAAATGAGATTCCTTTGTCTCATTAGACCACGTCATATCTGAATTATATTAATTGAATTAATGATGGTAATAAGTAGATCAACTTTCAGCATCGGATGATATACACAAGAGTGTTGGACAGGACGCCAAGTACGTGATTAAAATTGAACCCCATCACAATGGACCACTATTTGTAGAAATGAATTTCTACATAAGAGCAGCTCGCCAACACATGAGTAAATATTTTCATTATTTCATGAGTTCTATCATTGAAATTTGTTCGGAAAAAATTACAATAACTAATTTTTTCATTCCAACAAGTTAACAAGTGGTGCGAGGCAGAGAAACTCTCAAGAATAGGTATACCAAGCTATCTGGGCTCAGGTTCTTATCTTCATAAAGGAGAACGTTTTCGGTTTCTCGTTATACCACGTTATGGAATTGATGTTGGAAAATTATTCAAAAACTATGGTAGAAAACTTCCAACTAAACTGGTCAATAATCTTGCTGTTCAAATGGTAATTGAAATCAACATTTATCGAATTAATTTAATAATTTTGTGAGCTGGTACGAAACAAAAACTTGCACAAAAGTTACAATCTTTCCAAACATTGCAGAATTCACGAGAGATAGAAAGAAAAAATTCAATTTCTAAATTTTTTCATCAGAATTGTGTTTGGAATATCCTTTTTTTTCACAGACATGTGAATCCTCCTTTACCTCAAAATCTAAACAGTACAGAGTAATTTTTGATATCATCTCTTTTCCGAACAACAAAAATCATGAGAAAAATTTCGCAATTTCTCTCAGTTTCACTATTTTCATTTTCCGATAACCAAACCCACGACAGAATCGCCGTTTAACACTTTTCATTAATCTCATATGGAAATTATAAAAATTCATCAACATTTCAGCTTGACGCATTAGAGTACATCCATAGTCACGGTTACGCTCACTCGGACGTCAAGGGTTCAAACATAGTCCTCGAAGATAGTCCAACGATAACAGATAATCCACGAGCTTATTTAGTCGACTATGGTCTTGCCTATCGTTTCCGTACAACAGCAGGGATACATAAGCCCTTTTTGCACGACGAAAGACGTGCGCACGAGGGTACATTAGAGTTTACATCACGTGATGCACATCATGGTACACATTCACGTCGAGGTGATATGGAAACCCTTGGTTACAATATATTACAATGGCTGTGTGGAAGATTACCATGGGAAAAAGAAGATGGTGGAATGATTCCATCGAGCAGTCCAGATAATGTGCATTCGCAAAAAGAATTATTTTTATCAGATATTGAGCATTTTATGGGTGTATGCTTTCCAGATAAAAAAAAGTCACCAGTAGCAATAACATTGTACATGAAGTACATTGCAACATTGGATTTTGAAGCTAAACCAAACTATACATACCTGAGAAATTTATTTAAACGTGGTGGTAAATCCAATAAAACAAATCCGATTAATGTTACAACACTTGGTAAACGTATATCTGATGAAAATATTTGTTACTTGAGGCCAAAAAAAATGCCATACTTGAGAGATAGAAGGCCATGCAGACCTGTTAATTGTGAAGGTAGAATAACAAGAAATTATCAGGCACACGATGAAATGGAAAAATTTAGCTGGGAGGAAGTATTAGCAAGGCATCCTGATAAACTTGCTAAAATTAGTGCTCAACCAATTTGTGATCGGATTATACCATTTACACCACCACCATCGCCACCACCACCTTCATTACCAACTTATGCTATGCTCAATGTACTACAGCGAATGAAGGACAGACAAGCGGGAATTTACAGACAGAAATTCAAATCAAACGAGTAAGATTTTGATTAAATTCATTCAAGTATTTTTTCAGTTTCTATAAAATATTGGGGAAAAATGAGGAAAGGTGTTAAAGAGGTTTCCGCTCTGCTTCTCGTAATCTTGTTATTTATATCAAAAAAATAATCTCCACGAAAATTTCTCTCACTCGCTCGGATATTGAGATATTGAAAATTTAATGGAGAGTGACAAGATGGAATGAATACGACAATCACATCTGAAGCAATCGGTGAATATCTCTAAATAGGCATGCTCAGGGAGAAATACTGTATATGGTCCAAAATTCCAATGTCTATGAAGAAAAAATCTTTATAACTCTCCCCAATCCCGGTTTCAGAAAATGCTCCAAATTTGCTTACTTGACAAAGTAGAAAAATCGAATGAATCAATACCAAAAGATCAATTATTTTCGGAATATCTCGATTTCCAAACAAGATTTCCGCGTCCACCTTTCTATTCGTTGGATAAACTTTAGAGCAACAAGCAAGATTATTCTCCGAAAGATTCTCCTACTCCGCTGGAATTCTGAAATATTGCAACAAAAAAATTGAACATGACATTTCCTTATTCCGCTTTTTTAGTTCCTTACCAACTATTCATAGAATATCTGAATATCTAAGCAAGATGGAGAAAAATTTACAATTAGCTCATTTGTAGCGGAAATGCAGAACTGCAAGGAATGTTATGAAAGCAATTCTTCTATTTCGCTCAGATTCCAAGATCTTCCCCAAATAAATCGACATTAATGAATGCAATTTATTCGATTTTTTTACAGAGAGTTGAAGGCTAAATGGATGACACCGGCAATGGAAAAAGTAGCGCAATTGAAGAAAAAAGTTCAAACACAGGAAATTTCAATGCCAAAAATGAATATTTCCCCACGACTAACACGCTCACGCGTAGCACGATTGAATCGTAAGTAATTCGAACAAATAAGTTGAAGGCATCGTTTCATCAAACAATTCACTCTGGCTGAGAAATAAATAATACTACATATAATTCTTACAGTAATTGAATAATTTCTGAGTTATTGTTCATTAGAGTCCCATTGTGGATTGGAAAGAAAATTGATGAATAATTAAAGTATGCATCCTCAAAACAATGTTGTATTATCTAGTATTTCCACATTTAGTATATTTTGTATTGTTCTTAATCAAGTCAGAAATCTTCCATATTTTTCCAATCACATTCTTCTTTCGATGCTTATCAGTGAGAAATCATTTATTGGGTAAAATCTACAGTGAGATATTAATTGAGTCTCGCCAACTTTATAAGACTGCATCCTTATCATTGGATATTTAGCTGCAAATATTGATTTAGATTTTAAAAAATAAAATTTTTTGTTTTGAAATTATTTACGATTCTTCCATTTCAGTTCTAAAAACGATCATTTACATCCAATAGAACTCAATGAATTCGTCATTATTTCTATTTGAAACGTGGTAATTTGATGTTTATTTGAAATCAGTTCTTTTGAAATAGCTCGAGCATTAATAGAGATGCGAATGTTAGTCATGAAGACCTTTTTTCGTAGATCTCATTTTGTTCTGCGGAAAAGGTTTCTGTGGAAATTTCCATATTTACCTTTGTTCCTTAGATATTTCCAAAAAGTGAACTCCATAATTGTATCGAATTATGACATTTCGCGTCTTCACTGCTGACGTAGTTTAATTGAAAAATTTTAATGTAATATAATTGTGATTTATATATTTTTCAAGAGATAGAAAGCATCGTGGCCTTTCTTTACCTCCATCTTTTTGGGTCACGCTGTTTTAATTTTCTTTTATTATTATTATCACCAAGGATAGTTCTGAGTTAAGTTTTTGTATTATGATTTCTTTTTCATGTAAATCTTTTTTTACACTTTTTTGCGAAAATGATTTTTTATACCCCCTCCCCTCTATGTACTGTAAACTATAGAATAATTGGACAGGAATAAGCAATAACGTCTTAACCAACATTAAAAAAAAAAAATTCTTGACAGTGTATTTTTAGCAAACAAGCATTTCTGAACCCAACTATACCATCTATAAAATTTCGAAAAAACTGTTGGTTAAGACGTTATTGCTTATTACTATTCAGTTAAAGCTGACACCTTCGTTGTAAGGAAATTATTGTAGAATTGAATCATTAATAACTCATTGACAAAAAATAATGAATTTGACGAAAATTACAAGAAGTGAACACTTGTACTAATATTGAAATCATCTTTCAAAAGTTTATAGGAATATATAGAAATGAAACACATCGTAGAGATGGCTTCTGTATTATCCAGCAAAACTATATATAAGTCTAGGGAAAAACAGAATAAGAATAATTGAATTGAATGATTAATAAAAAATGCGCTCCTATAATTCTTAATTTACGATAAATTCTGTAATATGAGAATATTGATTAAATTAAAATGATCATTTGTGTGAATAAACCAAAATAAATTGGGGGACAATTTTTTATCCCTTTCATAGATTGCAAAAAGTATAATTTTCTAAAAGTTTGAGGAGAGGTGAAGTAGAATAAATTATATAAGGTGAAATGAATAGCATTAGAGATATGAAGAAAGTTATGATGGAGTTTGTCTGCAAAAATTAAATTTTGTTTTTTTTCAGTCACAATAATTTTTCCCTTCAAATTTCGGATTTTGCACGAACATTTCAGGTCTCAATCGTCGTAGAATGCAATAACATTTCCAAATGAGAAAAGAGATGATTCCTCATCGATTATGCATTTTTTATTGATTTCCAAAAAAAATTGAATGAGGTAGCAATTTTCAAAAAATCCTACCCAGAGTCCGTCTCAAAATTAGATGAAATGAGTGCTGAGATCTTTCTCTATCGATTGCGCTTTTTCCTAATTTATTTCCGGAAGAAATTGATAGTTATAATGTTTCTTTTTTTAGAATCTTTTTTCGTGTAATAACACTCTTAAATTTCTCAAGCAATCACTTGAGAATGCTTGCAAATCAAAAAGAAACACCGTCAATAATAATTGAACAGTAATGCCAATATGCTGTAATGATTGGAATCAGAGAAATTCTCGAAAAATGAAAAAATTTTAATCAAAATTGCAAACGTCACAATTTTTTCACAAATGTTAAAAAATGAAAATCGGAGGTGGTCCGTTTCACTCCACTGTTTGTTAGAAAAGAAAATCTAGAGAACAAAACCCGCAAATTTTTCTCCTCCAAAAGTTCACAAGTGGAGCACGCTCTTCGATGCGCACAAGAAGAAACGTTTATAACTTTCCATACGCTAGTATGGCGACGGTGGTTACAGGCAATGGGGCCTCTCTCACGTACACTCGGTCAGTTGCTGCGATGCGCTCACACGGTCGAGTTACACCCGTATGGCGTATTAAACTCACTCAATATTGAAGTAAATAAATTTGCCATTCATATTCCGCGAGTGACTCTGCACTGATTGACGGTTAAAAGATCTCCATAAACGCACTAAACTCAGTTAGAAATTAATCTCGAGCATATCAATATTAGTGTTTATTTACGCAGAGTAATCCAATACAATGATTTATTTTGTATTACTTTGAAATCTTTTTGTTGTAACTGTTTTTTCCCATCAAGAATAAAACAAGAAGTTTGTAACTGGAAAAACATAATGGCTAGTGAAATGACTGCTACGAGTGCTGCTGACTCTGATGGATCCGTTAGTTGGGAAGATTTTTTCGGTAAGAAAATTTTCTCTTCATTGAGCAGAAAAAACAGAAATTTTTCTCAATTTTTCTAGTTTATCGCCAAAAGAATGTTAACAACAAAAAAAAACTGCGAATTAATTCATAAACCGGTTGAGAGGTCTTTTATTCAGACCTCTAGCAATTTAAAACTGGTAAGTGCAATAAAAAGATGCATGGACAGGAAAAAAACATTGCCCGGATGCGGCAACTCTAGTTCCATACAGCCATTCCTTTTTTATCCGCATGGAGGAGTTTTATTGTGCTCACACATAGACAAATCTTTGCTAAATTCTCTGTTTCGTTCATCGTCGTATTTGAGGAAAAATTCAAACACTCGTTTCTTCCATTGTCTCCAGCACCAGGCTCACTAACCAAAGAAATTAAAAACTGCCTGTTTATTCTACTGATATGGTATCAGTGAGAGTTGTAATCATTATCTTCCATCAAAATGTATCGAAGATTGTAGTACGAAGTATTATTGATTGTTAGTCTCAATTCCGTGGAAATTTGATGGAATTATCTTTACATAACTTATGTTTAAGTTATGTAGTTCAAGAAAAAATGGAAATGATTATGGGAAACATAGGACATTGAAACTTTTTCAGATTTCTCAATTCTAGTTTCAATTGAGTAGCGAAGAGATGGAGAAAAATAACTCAAATTCACCGTATCGATCTTTATTAATCATCTCCGAAACTCAGTATGAATGAATTTTGGCATGCCTAATTTCTTTCTCCAAGAAACTAATTGCAGAAAAAAATAAACGCACAATACCTTCTTTGTTTTTTTTCTTCAAAATCTGGTAAAATCTGAGGGAAGTAGAGGAATTTTCGTTCGAGAACCTCTTCATAGTCCTAATTTTGCTGTCCAGATGAAATTATAATTGGAATTCCGCTATTCTTATTAACTTCCGAGTTATTCTGAGATATATTTTTTGTGAGGACCTTATTTCTAATTTCTATCTATGAAATGAAATCTTTCAAAAATTGTCCCTTTCTCGATTACTTCCTGATTTATTTCATAGAAACAGATTGCAAAATCAAATGTATTGTTTGCTCCACCATTTCTTTATTGAATTCTAACAGAATCTCTCGAAAACTCAGCATGATAGAGGAATAGTCAGGAGAACCTTCTTTGTAACTATGAGTTTCCTCTGCCAATAAGATCGTAATTGAAATTCCTGTATCTCCATGATTTTCCGAGTTATGACAAGAACTGACGCAAAATAAAACTGACTGATGTTATTTCTCCATTACATAGATTAATCACATCGTGCCTCGTCGCCTAAACTAACAAATTCACTTCAATTGATTTTTAATGATTTCTACGTTCAAATTTTTGTGTATTTCTATCGTCCCAATTAATTTCAATTGCACAAATAAAAATGCAACATCGAGGTTTTTGACTTGTCAGATGATTCTCATCATTGTGATTTATGCTGCTCCATTTTAAAGGACTTCTATCATTTATACTCGGATGAATTCTGCCCACGCAGACACGACTACTGTAATGTCTCTACTTGTGTTTAACTGTAGGAGTTTTCAGCGTTTTTATATTTTCATGTACTATTCGAATACTTAGTCAGTCGAGTTCTAGTTCTATGTTAGTGTTACATTGGTGGAGGGCTTTCATAGTGAAATTAGATGGGAGGGACAGAAGAGAGCACTTGAGTAAAATAGATCACTGTTAATAATAATTTCAAATTCTTTTTTGCTCATTGATAAGAAAAATCTCGCAGTGAAGTTGTAAGCGGGAAATGACGCCAAAAATCGCGGGAAGATTGTTTTGATTATATCTCAGACCCTATTGGGTTTACGGAAATTCATCAGGAGGCGTTTCTTGTGTAGATGATGATCAGAGCTATGAAATAGTTTATTATAGGAATTACTCCATCTGTGTTCGATTCCGAGATATTACGGCAAGCTTGGAGAAGTCACGAGAGCAACACAATTATTAAATTTCAATTTCAAGTGGGTTTTTGCAGATTATTCCAGAATCTAAAGGAGATATAGATATTTTGTATACACAATGAAAGTCGTTCTATCAACCAAAGACTTAAAAAAATTCGCAAAGACTAATCAGAAACATTGACCAACTGGAAATCACCAACTTCAATCATTCCAGCTCTTCTTGGCCAATGTAATGTGTGAACCGAGCTCATTCTGCCTCAATTTCATCTATTTCCAATCGATTCTTGACATAAACCAAGGCCAATATCAGTAAGGCAGCGTCATACGATGTTCTATCGATAACTTCCTTATTTCATCTGGAAAACTTGATTGTTTTATTTTAAATCATGACATTGCCATATTCATGCTCAAAAATGGGGGGATCAGTGACGGGGGTTCATGGTGTTTCTGTAATTGAGCACATGTGAAGAACTTACAATTGTGCTACTTTTAATCAGAAGATACTGAGTTTCCCCAGCCCATAACCTTTGGCTTACAAATCTCCAAATTTTTTTCATCCACAATTTTCCCCTTCCTGCTTTTCGATCAGATACATTTCTACCACTCATTGTCTATCCCTTCCTTTCTTATCAAGAAATCGTATTTACTATTTTTGAAGTGAAACACATTCTTTGCTAAGGGGGCAACAATTTTCGAGCGTCACGAAAAACCGGCACCGCGTGAAGGGAATAGCTAGATACGTGGTGTGGGAAACTGGAGAAGAGGAGAGTGCGTCAGCGGTGATGCCTGACTCTATACTCTAGCGGGCGGAAGGGAAGGCGGGGGGGGGGGGGGGGGGGGCTTACATAGTGGAGCATGATGAAGGGCCTATAGCCCAGGCGTCAGGGGTTTCTTTGCTAAAAAAATTCCTAGAGAAGGTTTTATGGTTTTCATCGTTAGTTTCATGTGTTATGAACCAAATTTCAAAAATGTGCAAAGAAATTCGGTCGGGAACATTCGTTTAAATAAATAAAACAGAAAATTTTTGTGTTTTTTTCGGTTTTTTTCCAAATATCTCTGAAAATATGGACTAAATCGAAAAAAATATGGAATCAGAAAAGTTTTCTCATAAAATTCTCCATAAAAAAGGTTCAATCATTTATTTCGAATCAGATGACAGTTTTGAAGATGCGGCCGTGCGAAGTTGGACCACGGTGTTAGAGCTCGTGCGTGACGTCAATAACGTAGAATAACGTTCCAGCCAGTTGCAGTAGAAAGGTTTGAAATGATTTCTCAGCGATATTTATTGAAAAAACCATTTATCTAACTGAAAAACAAATCGGAGTTCGAAAATAAAAAAATGAACAATTCTTTTCTTCCCTGAATATTAATTGCTATAATATTATCGCGTGATTTTGAGGAGGATTTTCCGATTGCAGAATTAGAGGGAATAATTGAACGATCTTTTGGTTGATCGAAATTCTGCAATGTGAGCTTTCTTTCTCATTTGCTCATTCTCCGTCGTTCCCGTTGGGGTTGGTCCCCAAGTTCAAGGTACATCGATATTCCTGGTTCTTCACTTTCCTGACTGTTTTCAATTTTTCAAGGCCTTCAGCTTCTCCTGATTTTTCGCCCTCCTCATCAGACATCAGAAAGCTCAGGAACTTTTCCGAATTAATGTCAATGCTTTCATCTCCATCTCCTTCGATCTCTATTCCGACCAGTTTGGCATTGGAACAAGTTTGGCCCTCACAATTGGTTCATATTATTGAACAGCTTAGTCCATATCTACGACAACCGCAGTTTCCCTTGCATCCACCTCTGCCAGTGCAATTGATTATCCTGAGCAATACTGCTGGTGCTGCTTCCTTTTCAGTAGTTACTGGGAAAGTGGAGAACTAGGAATATCAATGCAGCTTGAACTTGGGGACCAACCCCAACGGGAAAGAAGGAGAATGAGCGAATAAGAAAAAAAGCTGAAGTAGCAGTATCTTGATCAGCCGAAAGATTGTTCAATTACGCCCTCTAATTCTGCAATCGAAAAATGAACAATTTTTTAAAGGAGGAATCCCCGATTACAGAATTAGAGGGTGTAATTGAACAATCTCTTGGTTGATCAAAATTCTGCTAAGTAAGCTATCCAATTTAAGAAGAATCTCAAGAAAAACTCTCGAGATAGTGAAAAACTCTGCAGATATCGGAAAACTCTAGAATAGCAAAATTTCCAGATTAATCTCAAATTTTTTAATTCTTGAGAAATCTTGATTTTCTCTATGCGATATATCGTATTATATGCATATTATCTCATAGTCATTATTCTATTTTACAACTTCGATTTGTTTTTTGATTAAATAAATAGTTTTTTCAATCAATATCGCTGAGGAATCATTTCAAACCTTTCTACTCCAACTGGTTGAAACGTTATTCTACGTTCTTGACGTCACGCACGAGCTCCAACACCGTGGGCCAACTTCGCACGGCCGCATCTTCAAAACTATCATCTGATTCGAAATAAATGATTGTGTCTTTTTTATGCAGATTTTCATGAGGAAACTTTTCGAATTCTATATTTTTTTCGATTTAGTCCATATTTTCAGAGATATTTGGAAAAAAATTGGAAAAAACATGAAAATTTTCCGTTTCATTCATTTAAACAGATGTTCCCGAGCGAATTTCTTTGCACATTTTTGAAATTTGGTTCATTACACATAAAACCAACGATAGGAGCCATAAAACCTTCTCTAGGAATTTTTTCATCCATTCATCAATTATGAGTCTCTGACGCTTGGGCTACTATACTATAGGCTAGGGTCGTGGATGGAAGGGGAGAGGTAGAAATGACGTATTGTCGTACTAACGAAAGAATCGACGTGAGGAACGTTAGGAGCTTGGTTCCCCCACTACGGTTCTCCGTGTCGATTCTTTCGTTAGTACGAATATAGCAGTGATGCTACGGCATTCTCGTGGCGCTGCGTGTGTTTATGTACTTCTCAGTTTTCGTAAATGCCAACGATTGTTGCTGCAATATTCTCTTCATTTTGTTATTATTATTATTATTAAAAGTATTCAAAATTTGGTGTTCACTTATGCGGAAAGAAGTTATTTATTTGTGTAATCAACTCCACGAGTATTTGGAAATATCTCGGAAACTAAGCGAGATAGAGTGAATGTGCTCGATTTCTATGTTGTAGCTATAGAGCCAAATTTTAAGCCATTAAACAAATAAATTCATTAATAAATTAATTTTTATTAATAATTTTTTTTTTTTTTTAATAAATTTTTTTTTAAGAGAATCAAATTTCGGAAAAAGTATGTAATGCGCATTACATATTTTTTCCAAAATTTGATTCTCTTAGAAAATTTATTAATAAAAATTAATTTATTAATAAATTTATTTGTTTAAGGGCGACATTGCCTCGTGGATAGTAATTTACTGTAGTAATAATGTATAGACATTCTTTACAAGAAGGCATCAGTATAAAATTGCCCAATCTCGTTTAGTTTCCGATATTCTGAAGAAACTATTGAAAAAAAAACCCAATGATCAGGAGACGTAGATTTTTTTGTCAATAGTCTATGGAAATATCTTCCAAATTACGTGAAATGGAGCATTTTTACCCAAATTCTTTTGTGTAGCTTTCGAAATTCTCTACAAAACAATCTACACGTAAATTCCTCTATTTGGCATAGTTCTCGAGATATGTTCAAAAACCATTGATAGAAAAAATTCCACTTTTTCTGTCTTTTGGAATTTTTCTTGTCAATAATTTTTTTGAGAATACTCGAGGAATTAAGGGAATAAACCGATTTCACTCTGAACTTTTTTTGTTGAAAATTTCAAGAGCCACAAAGAGAGATTAGGTGAAAATCGCCCTACCTCGTTTAGTTTCCTAGATATTCTCAGAAAGTCATCAGAATAAAGAGTAATTTTTTTCTGGAATAAGTCGATCCATGTCATTTTTTTCAATGAATATCTCGAGAACTGAGCGGAATTGGATAACTCCGCCGCCATTTTTTTGGTGAAAAATTTGAAGAACTACGCAAATCAATTAGAACAAAATCTCTCTATCCCGCGTAGTTTTCGAGATTCTTTGAAAAACTATTGAAATGAAAATTACATTTATAAGTCTATTTTTTGTAGTAGGATTGTTTATGAATATCCCGAAATTTAGCGAAATAATGCAATTCTAGTTAAAACTCTTTACGTAGTTTTTGAAATTTCCTACAAAAAAGGTTGATAGCAAAATTTCATTATCTCGCTCAGTTTCCGAGATTATTTATAAAAAAAAGAGGATGGTAAAAAAAATATAAAGTTTTCAGACAAGTTGATTCCATTTTGTCATCAGATTTCTATGAATATTTGGGAAACTAAGCAAGATAAGACGATTTTTAGCTTCCGGAATTAGCAACTAATATTTTATCAACTTCCTTTAAGGGGTAACACCACTGTAAAAGTCTAAAAAAAGGCGCTTCTTAGCTATTCTTTTTCTATTGAAAAAGTAGCAATAAAATAATGATATTTGAGGGAGTGATTGAGAATATATTTGAGTCTTCAGAGAAAAAAATTCATCCACAAATATCGAAAAATGACGACACAAGAGCCATTCTTGCGAGGCCCCTCGAATTTAAAACACTCTGCGGCACGCAGTGTAACTGGTGCAAATTTCAATTAAAAAAAAAAAAAAAATTGGCTCAGTCCAGTTACACATAGCTACAGAAATACGTAGGGGATTTCAAAAATATTGTTTTTTGTGGGATTGGTGATCATTCGAATAAAAAAATTCAAATTTCGGCAAAAAAACCGGCAATTTTTCATCAATATGAAATGTGTAAAACAACTTTTTGAAAATCCCCTACGTATTTCTGTTCCAAATATTGTTTTTAAGATGCTGTGAAATCAAATGAAAATAATGAAAATTACTGCAGTTATGCTGCGCGCCAATTTGGAAAATCATGTTTCGAAAAAAACACGATTGAAGTTTTGACTTGGGGTATGAATATGAAGAAATGCCTTGGGAAAAATTCAAAATTTCATGTGAAATAATGGGTTTCAGGTGATAAGTTTTCTTGCCCGTATTCTGGAAGGCCCAAAGTAATTTTTAAAACAAGAAAAAAGAATCAATTTTTCGAAGATTCTACAGTGGTGTTACCCCTTGAGGAGTTCGTTTAGGAATATCGAAAAAAGTCGCAAAATTCTGAAAATTTAAGGGAATAATAATCATCAAATTATAACTACCCTAATTTTTTCCAGAATTCCTCCCTGATCCGTTTTCGAGAAAAAAAATATTTTATTTTGGAAAATCGTATAACCTTATTCATCGAAAAAATGATTTATAAATATGTAATCAACATTCAAAGTATGAATGAGGAATATACTATTTTTCTGCCCGACGAAGCCGGAAAGTGGCAACTTCGTTTAGCGCAGCGACCCGAAAGTTGCCACTTTCCGGCCGAAGGGCAGAAAAAATAATTTCTCTATACTTCAAAGTTTAATATTTTGTCACCTTTGGAAAAATAAATTTTCCGGTAAATTGTTAGTTTATTAAATTAGCACGCGTACCCTGTCAGCACTCGAGAAAAAAAATCATCACGTTCGAAGAAAAAGTCGCAACTTCATAAACATTGCAAAAAACTTACACACATTTATTTATTTATCACCCCAAAAAATTTCAAGGCAAACACCTGATCCATTTGGGCGATATTTAAATAAAAAAGTGAATAATCGGGTACATCACAGATTTTTCATTGATGATGTTGCAACGCCGCGTTCCGAATACTTGGCGCGTAGTTTGAATACGAAGCACTGAGTAAGCGAGTATGTCAGACTTGGTTTTATCTCACTGGGTATAACCTCACTTTCATTCCATTCATTTTCTTGTTTCTCGGTACCACATTTTTTTTTTAACTTTCCCCCTTCCGATTGCTTTAGACGTAAATTAAAAATCACATCACTCACGAGTTTGCTTCCCCAACGTTTCATTTTTGAAATCTTTTCTCTACGATCATTTCAATAAAAAAAATACGTTCTCGAAAATAAATAATGATACAATGCTACAGAGAGAGATAGAAAATGATCAGTCCTACCACCCTTACATAGTGACAAGATCAAATGTGCTACGCTGCCGCTACGGATCTCATTTTGCCTGCATTTTTCTGGATATTTGAATTAAATTTAAATATTTTTTGATTTTATTCAACTAATTGCAAAAAAATCGGTCATTTTAGTATTCAAAAAAAAATTTGTGATACTGCATTCACAATTTTATGCCATCGAATTGAAAATATGACTTTTTGTTTCTCAGCAGTTGGAACACTGCTAGAGAACAATAGGTCCCTCCTTGCAACTCATCTCCCCTTACAATCCCTAAACGAACTCCTTAAGGGGTAACACCACTGTAGAATTTTTTAAAAATCGAATTTTTTTTTCGGCTTGAAAATCAGTTTGAACCTTCAAGAATATGCGGGAGAAAGCTCAATAGCTAACGCCCATTTTTTCTGATAAAATTTTGAACTTTTCTACAAGTGTGTCGCACTGCTTACAAATGACTATTTGCGACCTCTGCCGAAAAGTTCAGTTTAGTGTCTTACCATCTGAATTTTATTCTTTCTAATGCACTCACAGATGTTGCTAGTGTATCAGGGGAGTGTTTATGGTCAGTTTGAAGTTTTGAAAAAAATAAACATAGGTTATTATAGCGTCAAAAGTGACAAAGACTATAGTTTCCTCGTAAAAAAAATCCGGATGTTTGTATTTACTGCTGTTTCTCGCGGTTTATTGGCACTATATATGGCCTGGCGATACGTCGGAATCCGAATTCCATTGAAAAATGAAGAATGACATCTGGGCGACCTTATATCACAAATTATCAACTGACGAGAATCCGCCGCACGAAAAGTGCTCAATTGCTTGGTGTGAGTGGAAGAAGGCACAAGCAGCGAATTCCCTGGACACTTTTCGTCATAAGCCACCACTTTCGATGCAAGTATTCGAAGCCATCAAGCCTATTTATGAGGAGCTGGGCCGAGACGAACTGCTACACCGTTGCTTGGGAGGCTACACACAAAATAGTAACGAGAGTTTCAATGGTACTGTTCGGCATTTGGCGCCCAAATCCTATTCAAGTGGAAAAAAAGTGTTGCATATAGCGACTGATATCGCTGTATCCACCTTCAATGACGGTCTTACGAGTATCCTGCACATTTTCAGAGTATTGGAGATGGATATTGGCCTCCAATCTTACCATTTTTGCCTGGAAAGTGATGCGAAACGAATCAAATTTGCTGAAGTACAATTGACAGATGCGGCTAAAGTTGCGTGCTCCAACATAAAATCGTCCCTAAAAGAAAATGACGCTGCAGATTCGAATTTAGGAGGACAACTTTATGGTGCTGGAATAGCAGACTGATGGTAAAAAAAAATTTCTGTACACTGGGACGAAAGTGAGACTTTCGGCCCTAGCTGCGCTCGGGCGTAAGCTCACTTCTGTCCCAGTGTGCAGAAAAATAGCATACACACCTTGGGCAATGAGTAAGAAAGCCTCAGAGCACATGATTATTGACCTCGGCTTCGCCTCGGCCAACAATTACATGTGCTCTGAGACATTTCTTACATTACTGCCCTAGGCATGTAATATACTATTTACGGTCGATTTTTTTATTTTTTCATATTGCTAGATCATGTTAAGACTTTAGACGCGTTTTACTCGAAACACGATTTTTCAAATTGGCACGCAGCAAAACTCAAACAATTTTTATTATTTTCACGTGAATTTTTGACAGTGTCTTCAAAATAACATTCCGCACAGAAATACGTAGGGGATTTTCAAAAAATGAACTTTATTATAAAAATTGAACTTTTTTTCTCAAATGTCCGTCAAAAGTGCAAAAATGAATATTTTGAAAATCCCCTACGTATTTCTGTAGCTATAACTACGTAGATTAACCTAATTTTTTTTTTCTTCCAGATTTAAATTTACACCAGTTATACTGCGTGCCGCGCAGTGCTAAAAATTTGAAGAGCCTTACGTGAATGGCTCTAGTGTCGTTACTATTCAATGTTAATTGATTAAATTTTTTCTCTGGAGACTTCAATACATGCTCAATGACTCCCTTGAGCTAATGTGGTATAAATAGAAAATAGTATGGTCGAAATAGCATGAATTTTTCGACATGAGTACTTGAAAAATTCGAATATTTCATCATACATGGTTGCATTGCTACTTGGAATTCTATGAAGTTCAACCGTCATCTCCTTTATCGTAGAAAAAAGATAGTTGAGTTTTTTTTCGAAGTTCAATTATCTTGGAATCATTAATAACTCTGACCCATTATATTATAATTTCTTATATTTCCATGTGTGGACGATAATAATATCGTTGGGAAAAAAATATATAAGAAATTGATGAATTCTTTTGATAAATGTGATAAATGTTGTATTTGATAAATATTCATGTCGAATCTGGAGCTACAATGGAATTAACGAAAATTGGTTATTTTTGGCAATTCTTAGAGAGATGAAGAAGGAACTCAATTATGAAGGGGGGAAAAGACGATGAATCCATTTTGTAATTCATTTCTATCAAATATTTGAGAATTTGAGGAAGCTGTTCGCGGAGACTTCTTTTGTTGAAAAAAATACGAGTTACAAAGAAAAATTCTACAAGAATACATCAAGTTTCCTTAAAATTTCCAGTTATTACCGAGAATGCTATTGCAATATGACGTTAATTTTTTCATTTTTTCAATTCTTATTGACTCTCTGAAAATTTAAGAAAGATGGAGAAAATTTTGTTCCTCTCAACACTAATTTCACCGAGGGGCTGACTTATCTCATCTCGCCACTTCATCACTGAAACATGCATAAAATTCTATTTTTATCTGAATATCTCGAATACATCGTTTGATCTACAGTCGGCGTAAGTCTTTACTAACTAAACTTTTTGTTTACAATGACAAAATGGAAAAATAATAATGAAGAAATAACGGAAAATCGATGATGAATTGTTAGTTCCAGCGAGTTTTATAAAATCGGGTCAAATTGTCTTGAAGAAATTGAAGGGAATGGTAAGGACCGCAAAAGAGATTGATACAGCCATTGGATGAGAAATGTGTAGAGCGGAACACCAATACACTTCCAATGGGAATATATATAGTACAGTCTTTTTCCGAAAAAAATGATACGGCGTCGGATATCCGAGACAGAAGAGAGAGTATACAAGTTGACTTGTGAAGTTTCTTGGCGCCAGTGTGTGCTACCAACTTTTGTACCACAGTCCTTGCATGAGGAAACAGTACCATGTGGTCGCAATATAAACTCCAACTTTGAAAATTATCAAGAGGCATTTGACTTTCAGTCGATTGGATGTTCTTAATATACATTTTTTTCAATATCGTAATTTGGAGGAGTGTGCATAATTATGAACACTCTCACTCAGTTACGTAAATAAAACAGGATTGTAGAAATCGTTTGAGACAGCGCCAAAGGTAGTAAACGATGTATGTGAAAAATTCTCATTCTGATATTCCAGCAGAAAAATATATATATACATGAATTAGTGAATTATAATATATATATATATATTAGACTGTCCCAAGTGAAAATTACATTTTCCATTACGAAAAAATAATGCTCCCCAAATCCGGGCTTCCTATCTTTTTTTCCAGTTAGCGCTCGCGTAAAGAAGGTTTTTTCAAGGGAAAATTTTTGAAAAATGATTTGAAACCTCTAAATTTATGGAATATGATCTCTAAAAATTTTTAAAACGCATCATTCCGTCAAGAATTCAGTGCTCAACGAAGATAATCGTGGACGAAATCAAAACAATGGCCTACACGCCTTGTGGACCAAATATAAAGCGAATTTCTGCTTAATTTATTACTAACATTCATTCTTATACACATATCAAACAATGAATGTGCAATTAAAACTTATGAATTCCATTTTCTAGACAATCCTCATGATCCAGAGAACTAATTTTCGTCCCTCAATTCTTGTCTATATTTTTTTCTTCAACGAAAAATCATAATAATAGCAAACAATATAAAAAAAAATTATATCATTTCATCACTGATTACTCACAACTTTTATTGAGTCAGAAGTTTTTAATCAATATTCATAGCGTTGATGCTTCTATTCATGGCACCAATTATAGTGATTGACATTCGTGAGTGATTTACCAACATGTTACTCCAAATATTAGGCAGAAGATTTTGCTAGCTTCTTTTTGAAGTGAAACTTCTTATACGAAGTCCTCGCGTTTAACGCTGTTGCGTTACTTTTCCACGTTTTGGTGGTGGGGGAAAAGAAAGAGAGAGAGAACGAATGTGCGCATGCGCACTCGTATCCCTACAGCATTGCTCGTCATAGTAGGACTAGCGAAGGGATCGACATCGGCTTTCTTCGACGTCCATGCCCCACCAAATAATCTTTGGCTTCGGCGTGCCTCGTGTGTCAATTCTTTCGTTAGTACGACAATACCTGTCCTGTTACTGTTTATTTTTTATCATCAGTTCAAGAGTATCTCGGAAACTAAGTGCGATAGAGTGATTCTGCTCTCCTCCTTTTTTGTAGATCTTTAAATTCTCGACAAGAAAGCTCGAAGTTGAAACTGCTCTATCTTATTCAGATTCCGAGATATTCGCAAGAAACAATTGACAAACAAACCAAAAAAACAGGAAAAGGTTTTATTTGTTGATAATTTTCTTGGAATATGTCAGAAATTTATGTCAAATATTTTGCTCCAATCCTTCTTCATAGCCTTGGAAATTCTCTACAGAAGGCCGTTAGGTGAAATCGTTGTATTTCGCTTAGTTTCCCAGTTATTTTCGAAATACTATTGACAAAAAGAAACCTACTTTTCTTGTTATTTGGATTATTTATTCCCGAAAGTTTTTTTGAGAATACTCAGAAACGGAGGAAGATGCAGCGATCTCACTCTGATTTTTTTTCTTGAATTTCAAGACAAGCTATTAGAAAGGATTAGGTCAAAATGGCTTTACCTCACTGAGTTTCCAAGATATTCTTGAAAAATCATTGGCATAGAGTTACTTTTCTTTCTCAAATAAGTCTGTTGTTTGTTATTTGTTTTTAATAAATATCCCAGAAATTAAACGAGATAGCGTGATTTTGCCCTAATCCTTTCTTTGTTGAAAATTTCAAGAGCTTCAGAAGAAATTGAATCAAAAAGGGCGTTTCTTCGTTAGATTTTGATATATCTATAAGTCTATGTTCTGTTCGTAGGATTTTGATGAATGTCTCTGAAACTAAGCAAGATAATGAAATTTTTGTAGAGACCCTTTTTGTAGTTTTCGAGATTTTCTGCAAAAAAAAAAATCTTCAGAAAAATTTCGTCATCTCGCTCACTTTCCGAAATATTCTCGAAAAGAAATGGATGTTAAGGAAGAGAAAAACATCAAGTTTGTAGACAAATTGAGTGCTCTTTATCATCAATTTTCTTTGAATGTCTCGGAGTCTAAGCAAGATAGGGTATTTTTGCACTGATCCTTGAACGAGCAGCAAGAAGTTTTACTTCTGCTGCGCGTGAATTTCACGCACCCTCTTTTTTTTCTGAGCTTTGCAGGTGTCAAGTATTTTTATTGAATCATTATGATTTCAGTTTAAAGGAAAGTGCAAAGAAGAATGAAAAGAGCATAAAAATTAGTTCTATGGATCATGAGGATTGTCTAGAAAATAAAATTCAGAAGTTTTAATCACAAATCAATTGTTTGATATGTGTATAAGAATGAATGTTAGTAATAGATTAAGAAAAAATTCGCTTTCTATTTGGTCTACAAGACGTGTAGGCCATTGTTTTGACTTCGTCCATGGTTATCTTCGTTGGGCATTGAATTCTCGACGAAATAATGCGTTTTTTTATGTTTAGAGAACATATTCCATGAATTTCAAGGTTTAAAATCATTTTTAAAAAAATTTTCCTTGAAAAATGCTTATTTACGCGAGCGCTAACTGGAAAAAAAAGATAGGATGCCCGGATTTGGAGAGTATTATTTTTTCGTAACGGAAAATGTAATTTTCACTTGGGAGCCGAAAAAAAAAATAGTCGTTAAATTTGGCACAGTCTAATATATATATATATATATTAGATTGCCAAATTTGACGACTATTTTTTTTTTTCGGCTCCCAAGTGAAAATTACATTTTCCATCATGAAAAAATAATGCTCCCCAAATCCGGGCTTCCTATCTTTTTTTTCCAGTTAGCGCTCGCGTAAATAAGGATTTTTCAAGGAAAAATTTTTTAAAAATGATTTTAAACCTCAAAATTCATGGAATATGATCACTAAAAATTTTAAAAACGCATCATTCCGTCGAGAATTCAATGCTCAACGAGGATAATCGTGGACGAAGTCAAAGAATTGCCTACACGCCTTGTAGACCAAATATAAAGTGAATTTTCCCTTAGTTTATTACTAACATTCATTCTCATACACATATCAAACAATGAATGTGTAATTGAAACTTGTGAATTCCATTTTCTAGACAATCCTCATGATCCAAAGAACTGATTTTCGTCCCTCAATTCTTCTCTATATTTTTTACTTCAACTAAAAATCATAATAATAGCAAACAATATAAAAAAAAGTTATGTCATTTCATCATTCATTACTCACAACTTTTATTGACTCGGAAGTTTTTAATCAATATTCATAACGTTGATGCTTATATTCATGGCACCAATTATAGTGATTGACATTCGTGAGTGATTTACCAACATGTTACTCCAAATATTAGTCAGGAGATGTTGCTAGCTTCTTTTTGAAGTGAAACTTCCTATACGAAGTCCTCGCGTTTAACGCTGTTGCGTTACTTTTCCACGCTTTGGTAGTGAGGGAAAAGAAAGAGAGAGAGAGAACGAATGTGCGCATGTGCACTCGTATCCCTGCAGCATTGCTCGTCATAGTAGGACTAGCGGAGGGATCGACATCGGCTTTCTTCGACGTCCATGCCCCACCAAATAATCTTTGGCTTCGGCATGCCTCGTGTGTCGATTCTTTCGTTGGTACAATACCTGCCCTGTTACTGTTTATTTTCTATTATCAGTTATTCAAGAATATCTCGGAAACTAAGTGGGATAGATTGATTCTGCTCTTCTCCTTTTTTGTAGATCTTTAAATTCTCGACAAGAAAGCTCAAAGTTGAAACTGATTTATCTTATTCAGATTCCGAGATATTCTCAAGAAACAATTGACAAACAAACCGAAAAAACAGAAAAAGGTTTTGTTTTGTTAATAATTTTCTGGGAATATGTCAGAAACTACGTAAAATAGCGTTATTTTGCTCCATTCCTTCTTCATAGTCTTAGAAATTCTATACAGGAGGCCTTCAGGTAAAATCGTTGTATTTCGCTTAGTTTCCCAGTTATCTTCGAAATACTATCGACAAAAAAAAACCTACTTTCCTTGTTATTCGGATTATTTATTCCCGAAAGTTTTTTTGAGAATACTCAGAAGCGGAGGAAGATGCAGCGATCTCACTCTGATTTTTTTTCTTGATTTTCAAGACAAGCTATTCGAAAGGATTAGGTCAAAATGGCTTTACCTCGCTGAGTTTCCAAGATATTCTCAAAAAATCATTGGAATAGAGTTACTTTTCTTTCTAACATAAGTTCATTTTTTGTTATTTGTTTTGAGAAATATCTTAGAAACTAAACGAGATAGCATGATTTTGCCCTAATCCTTTCTTTGTTGAAGTTTCAAGAGCTTCAGAAGAAATTGAATCAAAAAGGGTGTCTCTCCGTTAGATTTTGATATATCTATGAGTCTATGTTCTGGTCGTAGGATTTTGATGAATGTCTCTCAAACTAAGCGAGATAATGAAATTTTTGTAGAGACCCTTTTTGAAGTTTTCGAGATTCTCTGCAAAAAAAAAATCTTCAGAAAAATTTCATCATCTCGCTCACTTTCCGAAATATTCTTGAAAAGAAATGGATGTTGAGGAAGAGAAAAATATCAAGTTTGTAGACAAATTGAGTGCTCTTTATGATCAATTTTCTTTGAATGTCTCGAAGTCTAAGCAAGATAGGGTATTCTTGCACTGATCCTTAGGGATGTGCGATATTGAAAAAAAAATCGACATCGGAAATATCGATAATCATTCAAGCAATCGATATACAACATTCGATGCTCGAGATAAAAGAATCGAATTATCGATAAATCGATTTTTTTGGCTTTTTATTGCTTCCGAATGGAAGCATTACTATCGTGAAAATTTTCGATCTGGATTTTTTTGTTGGGAACTACTTAAAATCTTCCGAAAAGTCCAAAAATCATATTTAGAAAAAATGTCCGTATGTATGTGTGTGTGTGTGTGTGTGTATGTCTGTGCATACACACATGTCTCAATAATTTCTGGAGTTTTATATGTAGGATTCTGAACTTTTGTCAGTATATTCCGGTCAATGAACTCTCCATTTTAAGCTTTTTTTTATTGGAATCGGTTCAGTAGTTTTTGAGATATTAGCAAATTTCGAATATTTGTATTTCACCAAAATTTTGAAAACTTCTGAACCGATTTCGCTCATATTTATAGGTTGTGCTGACAATCATATGAGCCAGCTTGCTACCAATTTTTATCTCTTTATTGATGATAGTTTTCGAAAAATTTTGATTCTGATGATTTTTTCAATGGAGTTCTTGTTAGCACGATAACTGAAAAAATATTCGAACTAGAGACTCGCAATTTGTTGGATATAGGCTTCTTATAACACTGATGCATGCGATTGCTCATGGGCATAATTGATTGAAAAGTTTTTGATGGAGGAAATTTTTTAGGTTTTGAAAAATTTCAGTTTTTCAGAAATATCTCCGGTCCTATCAGTCGTAGTGATTCGGAATCAATCTCAAATGAATGATGAGTTCATTTTCCATCGATTCATATAGTTCCAAAAAAAATTTTTTCGATTTTTCCAATAGATACAACGTAAAAATTGATTTTCAGATAATGGGCTATGAGTAATTGAAAAATCAATAAAATAAAGATTTGAATGATATAAATTGATGAGAAATGATCTCATCTTTCATTTGAGACCGATCCCAAATCACTACGACGGATAGAATCGAAGATATGTCCGAAAAAGTGAATTTTTTCAAAACTGAAAAAATTTCCTCCATCAAAAACTTTTCAATGAATTATGTCCACAAGCAATCCCATGCATCAGTGTTATAAGGAGTATAGATTTATCAAATTGGAAGTCTCCAGCTTGAATTTCTTTTTCGGTTATCGTGCTAACAAGATCACCACTGAAAAAATCATTAGTATCAAAATTTTTCAAAAACTATCATCAATAAATAGATAGATTATCAAGAATAACGTTGATTAAAAATCGGTTACCAAGGAAACATTGAAAATCGTATGAGTTAATCGATATCCGCAAAACATAAAAAAGGTATTCACAATGGAATAGCAATTCGAATGAAAGCATTGAATATTAATTCAAATTAAATTATTGAATACTCTTCTCCTTTTAAATTTGAACAAAAATGGAAATTCATGTTAAACGATTTAGTGAAGTGGAAAAAAGGAATCCATTCGGAAGCGACTTGCTAATAAGTTAGCAGATAAAGCTATAATGATATAGAGAATGATGCAAGTTTCCACTTGTTTTGTTTCTTTTCACGTTTTTTTTCTCACATGACATGAAATTCATGTAATTACTCGCATAAACTTGGATTCATCATTCAAAGACTTATACACTACTTTTATTCAAACTTATCATTCATAAAGTTCAGTTATTTTTGTACACTTTCAGTTCTCACTTTTTCGATTTATTCAATTATCTCAATTATTTTTATGAAGAAAGAAATGTAGTCATAAATGGAAAATAAAATAAAAAAACGTCAAGTTTGGATTCAGAGCCTGAAGAAGCTGACATTGTTCAGCAAAACGTCGTGTTTTAACAATAATTTATCTTGTTAATAATTTTTTCAATATCCCTATGAACAATTATGATATTAAAACGCAGAAAATTGGAAATGAATGCGATAATTGATTTTTCAGTTTATGTATTATTCATACATGCTTAAATATCACACTTGTAATTGCTGGATGAACTTCTAAAATTATGCCAATGACTGTAAGAATTGCAAATGTCGTAGATTCAAATTTGAAAGAGTAAATCGTGCAGTGGATTCTCGATATGCCAGAAAAAAAATCGATATTCGATTAATCAGATTGGAAAAACATCGCTCCAAAAATACCGATTAATCGAATGAAATTATCGAGAACTTCGATATATCGGTCAACATCGCGCATCCCTACTGATCCTTGGACGATCAGCAAGAAGTTTCACTCCTGCCGCGCGTGAATTTCACGCACCCTCTTTTTTTTCTATGCTTTACAGGTGTCAAGTATTTTTATCAAATCATTATGATTTCAGTTTAAAGAAAAGTGCAAAGAAGAATAAAAAGAGCATAAAAATTTATTCTATGGATCATGAGGATTGTCTAGAAAATGAAATGCACAAGTTTCAATCACACATCAATTGTTTGATATGTGTATAAGAATGAATGTTAGTAATAAATTAAGGAACAATTCGCTTTCTACTTGGTCTACAAAGCGTGTAGGCCATTGTTTTGACTTCGTCCATGGCTATCTTCGTTGGGCATTGAATTCTCGACGAAATAATGCTTTTTGCTTCCGAATGGAAGCATTGTAAACGCGATCTTTTTCGATCTTGAGATTTCATCGGAATATGACTCAAAATGTTCCAAAACGTCGAGAAATGACATTTTTAAAAAATGTCTGTATGTATGTGTGTGTGTGTGTGTGTGTGTGTGTGTTTGTGTGACAGATATCAGCTCATTGCTCCGAAATGGTAGTACTTGGTGACCTGAAAATTGAACAGTACTTTCTCTCCTCATGCAAATTGGTCTCCGTGAAATTTGAGCGAAATCGGTTGAGTACTTTTCAAGAAAAATCAAATTTTCGAAACATCGTTTTTTCGATTTTTCTCCGCGAAAAATTGATTCACAGCCCCCACTCTCAGCGATGAAATTCATCTCATTTGAACACACAATTTTCACTCGGGGTAAATTTTGCTGCGATTCTTCGATTGCGGATAATTTCAATTACAGTGTTTTTTATCCTGAATTTTGTATACACGATAGCTCAAAAACTATTTGAGTTAGAGACTCCAAATTTCGTGGGTTTGTGCATCTAATGAACGAAAAGTTTGGTATTGAAATTGGGCGAACTCGGTCCAGTAGTTTCTGAGATATTGCACAAAAACCATTTTATGAAAAGAGGTTATATCTCGAAAACTACTGGAGCGATTTCGCCCAAGTTCAGCTTAAAAGATTCATCTCAATGAGCCCCACAAATGGTGAGAATTTCAGATTTTTCAGAGGCAGTCTCTTGTAAGAGTTTTCGATAACTTAGTTTTTTCAAAAATCACGGTTTTTCTTAGCTTCCTGCCTAGGAACACTACTATTTTTTATTTCCCCATTCGAAAATAGACAATTTTTTCTACCAAATGAGTACATTTTCTTCTGACGACAATCGGAATGAATAGGAATCCTATTTGGAACCCGAATTCCAATTTTTTCAGATTTGTCGTAGGGTCTTCCATTTATGATTGAAAAATGGATTGTTTTTTTTTTTTCGAAAGAATGAATAAAAAAGTTCACCAAAGATCGAACCATCATTGAATTTGTCCTCATAAGTACATATTTGTTGAGAAGATCATGTTTTGTTACTGCATTTGGAATAATGAAAAATATGAATAGTAATTTCATGAATACCGTCTTAAATTTCATTCGAAAAAAAATGAAAAAAAACAAAAAAAACAAAAAAAAATTTCATTCGGAAGCATTTTGCTAATCGAATTCGCAAGATATTAAATGTCGCGTAAGGAGTGGGGTTTGCGAATAACGCACGGGATATAACGCCTCTGCTTGTTTTGTTAAGTTATAGTATAAAATTTGAGAATTGGGTCCCGATTAAATTTAGGGAGGCATCGGCAGTCAATATCCGTGCCCAAATAGTTATTGTCGCGTCCTTACGTCCTAAGCATTGTGTGCTAGCAGGAGCTAGTGGTACCCATACTGTTTGTGTATGTTCAATCCACCAGAACGTGAAATTAATGATGCTAGGTAAGAGCCTAAAATTTGATCAATGAATGATTGCTTTTATTGTCTAGAATCAGTGTTGATTATTCTGTGAATTTTGTTGTACATATGAAGGAATATCCTGCTACTTTTCTTTTTTTAATAGGAAGTCAATTAACAGTTCTCACGAAGGATTCCCGACCATTGAATCACTACACTGATTGCCTGGACATGTTCCAGCTCATCACCAGAGTGTTGTTTTGGAACGTGCACTGCTTGTCTAGGAATCGAGGTTTTGCGTGACTATGTAGATGAAATACTATACGAAAATGGAATTGACAGTATCACGTACAAACATTGGGTTTCAACGCCTCGTACAAGTCTCGAAACGGCCGTCAAAGAAACATCTGATTTCGTTGTTAATTTTTGTGAGAAAGTCAAAACTCTTTTACCACATCCTTTCATCGCGAAAGCACAATCAGCTTTCGTGAAATCGGTGAGAGAATCTCTCAAAGATAATGAATTTCTGGTTCAGTGTGACTTTGCCGAAAACTACGCGTTTGTTGTGCAAGAAGCAGCTCCAGGGTTTCATTGGAACAATAACCAGGCCACAATATATCCAGTTGTCGTCTATTTCAAAAGCAAAGATGTTATTGATCATAGAAGTTTGGTCATTATATCCGATTGCTTAAATCACGACTCAAACGCCGTTCACGTATTTTCCAAAATTATAACTGACTTCATAAAATCGATTGATGTGAATGTTTCCAAAATCTATTACTGCTCCGATGGTGCACCACAGCAGTTCAAGAATTATAAAAACATTCTCAACTTCTATTATCATGAGTCTGATTTCGGTATCTACGCAGAGTGGTATTATTTCCCGACTGCGCATGGTAAAGGAGGCTGTGATGGCGTTGGTGGTACTGTCAAGAGGATGGCTGCTCGTGCGAGTTTACAACTACTACCTGATCGTCAAATCACGACTCCACAAGAATTATTCAACTGGGCCTCTCAACCAACCAATTTGCCGAATATCGTAGTCAAATTTTCTCCAAAGGGAGATTACGATGTAGTGAAAGACATGCTCGAGAATCGGTACAAAATCGGCAGACCAATACCGGGAACTCAGAAGATCCACTGTGTACTTCCTCAAGCAGATGGAATTATTTTTGTGAAGCCATTTTCCGCTTGTGAAGACCACAGATCTCATAAGATTTTGAAAGACAATTAACTTTTTTTTATGAACAAAAATGACATTGAACTGCTGTCTTCTAATATCGAACAAAACAAATAAATAAATACTCCTACTATGTATTATAACTCAGAATCGTTGTTCTGTGATCCTGGCATTCCGTGAATTCTTGGAAAATAAATTTTTCCTTAAGTACGAGCGTTTTTTTTCTAAAAACGCGACCATGAATTTTCCTCGAGAGACTGGCTGGTTTGCAAAGAGTGGAACAAAATGAGAGTAGGTTTTTCTGCAGATTAAATATTTCGAAAAATAATTCAACAAATCGTAGAGGGTCAAAGTCGAATGGCATCAAGTTAGTAGGTAGGTAAGATCTCTTGAATTCAAATTCATAGCAGGTCTCTTCAGCTGCTAGCTGATCAAAATTCATATTTGTAGTTTGATTATTCAGAAAATAGCAAGGAAATTCAATTCTGGTACCAAAATATCAAAATATCTGCTCAAAGTGAATTTTTCTCGATTTTTGCAAAATTATTTCAACATTAATGGATCGTTAAACATAGAAAGAATCGTACTTCCACTCTGGATGATGGCTTGAAAATTTCTACATATAATTACGTATTTTTGGGAATTTTTTCAGATTTTTAAATTTGGGCGTTTTTTTTTTAGGTAAAAAATTTTTTTTCTCAACAAGGGTTATGTAGAAAAATCTGAAAAAATTTCGGGGTGTCTTTTGGACTTGATATAATCATACAAAAAAAACTGAACCAAATTGGCAGGGGTCAGGGGAAAAGTCCGCCGTTTTCACGTGGAATACCTCATATATATATATATTAGGGTGTTTCAAAAAAATAAAAGATTTTTTTTTCTCTGATGGTGTCCGAAAATTGATAGTATACTTAAAACCGAAAAATTTGGTCATAAGTAGAGCTCTTAATATTGATATTAAGGTTTGCCTCAATCCATTCTTCTATTTTCTCATTTAAATAACACAGAAAAATATTTTTTCAATTTTCTAATTTTTGTAGCTTGGAAACGGTTTATTGCAGGGAAATTTTGAATGATGAATCTCAACGGAAATTGAACGATCTACGAAAAAGGTCTCTTGCAAAGAATCCATAAAGTCAATTGTTTTCAAGTTATCAGTCTGTTAATTAGTACCTGATAAAATTTTCGAGTATTTTGTCAAATAAATCGAAGTATTAAAGTTGTTTTTCATATTAGTGCTATATATATTATGAAATTACTCAATTTCTATCGAATTTGAAGTAGAAATATGTATCTTCGATAGAAAATTCAATAAATTATCGCTAATAAACGATTCTACGTAATTAAGAATTGTTGGAACTATCAAATGCGTAATTTATTGTTTTTTTTAATGAAACATTTGAAATATTTTCAACTAAATGTTTATTGATTTCATTGCAGGTAACATTTTAAATGGCATTTTAACAACAGTTGACGATAAATATATTCTTCGATTATCAAGTGTTATTTAAATCATAGGAATTCAATTAAATAATTAAGTTGCCCTGGTGGATTATGCAACCGGGCAGTCAATTTTTCCACGAAGTCGACCGTAATTCGATCACGATGCGTTTGCATCGCAGTCGCATCGTGGTCACATGACATTCGATTTCGTGAAAAAATCGCCTGTCTGATCGATTTGTAGTTGATATGTTGTAATGATTCGTAATTGCCGCCATCAGAATCATTGAAGATGGATTCGCTGGATGGCGTGATTATTCGACAGACAAATTTGAGGCATCGCGGGAAACTGGAGGGGATGAGAAAATTCACTGATCACTCGTTACCCGGACACTGAAGTGTCAACACGGTCGACCGTTTTTCCGTCTATTCTTTTCCTTATGGGGTACGAGCTATTTTAATCAAAAAGAAAAGCTTTTCTAAACTCAATCTCATTTTTTCAATTGAAGTACTGTGATATTTTTGTAATTTTATATTATTAAATTTTTAAATCGACAAAGTAATCTTTACTGGTAAAAATATAATTGACTAAACAATTTATTTGTTCATTTGAAATAGAAAGTAAGAATTTAATAATTATCAACAGAAACTTTAACCAGATTGAGATACAATTGGTATGTATGGATGGATGTGAGTGTGTATTAGTTGGTAAGATATATAAAAACAAGAAACATACAAAATCATTCAAAGGAATAATGTACTCCATTTGAATTATAAAACCAATTCTATTGAAATTGTTATTAAATTCTATAACTCGATTACTATCTCTTGTTAATTTCCTTGATTTTTTTATTATTAATTTTCTGGGTATAATAATCGATTTATTTGATTTTATCTAATGCTCCTTTCGTCAATGAAATTAATTGCTCAGTATTTTTTCACGTTGGTATTTTTAATGACAATTATTACACTATTATCGATTATCCATTTTTGTTTATTTTTACTCCGGAATAAAATTCAAAATTTAATTCGTACAATATTATAATTTCTAAAACTATTACAATGTAATCGCCCGATCCATCAGGGTGATGTGAAGTTCTTTTATTGCAAGTAGGATATTTTTTTCTATGTTCAGTAACTACTTGTAATAAATACTGGAGCTGTTCTTCATTTTTCGTTAAGCATTGTTCAATCAATGCTACATCGCGTTCAGCAATATCATTCACGACTTGAAGATGCTCAAAATATTTAGCTGGAAATATTTCGAATGTTTCATTAAACAAGTGGGAACTTGCTATCATTATGGTTATCATTATAGTTTTATCTGCTAATTCATTAGCAAGTTGCTTCCGAATGGTGCGCCTTTCTATGAGTGAACATTTTATTTTAAATATTCCTTCAATAATAATACCCAGATTTTCGTTTTATTGAAAAAACTATAAAATTACTTTTGATAAGAAATGATTCCACCTTTTATACCTATGCAATTTCTTATTGTTATTATATTCTCATGGTTCTATTTATTCATTCATTCATTCATCTGAGTATCCTTGGTTACTAAAGGTTAATATTCAGTATTTACCGAGACCCAACGTCAACCAGCCTCAGACTTTTAGAAGACAATTCGTAGATAGTCCAAAGAAATTCTTCATGAAAAATTTAAGTTTCCCACAAATTTTTAGGAAAATTGCAAATTCTGCCAATTCAATAAAGTGATATCAATATAATCGGAGATGTTGTAGGACTTACAATTGTTGGGTCAAATCATAGGTAAAATCATAAGTCAAACTGTTTTTGGATAATTGAGGCTACAGGATGGGTAGTCGGAGATGTTGTAAGACTTGCAATTGTTGGATCAAATCATAGGTGAAATCATAAGTCAAACTGTTTTTTTTTTTTTTTCAATTCAATAAAGTGATATCAATATTATTTTTCTTTTCCATCGTAGAACTTTCCACCATATCAAGGTGAAGTCAATAATAATGGATATATATTAATCGAAAAGTTTGGATATGACAAAATCTACAATTTTATAAAGATGAAGAACATAACTCAAGTCTATGATTAGTTACTATTTTTTTCTATTTTTTCGTCTGGGTTTTTGAAAAGAAAATGGGTTAAGAACCTCAGATAATCAAGATGAATATTAATTTCTGTAGAATATTAATACTTATCTTCATTGCTCTTAACAGTTACATCAATTATACTGATTCATAACCACTTTGCATAATAAACAATATATTCGATCGAGACCAAAATATGAGTGAAATTCGAAGCTCATATCTTCACTACTTCGGTTTTTATAGGGTTTTTTTTATGAAACAAACAACATTCTTCATACAATATTCATGAAATCGAAATAACTCGAAAACTAATGACCAGAAACATCTGGAAAAATTCACACAGTTAGATAATATAGTGTCTAATATTATTCCTCAATCTGGATATAATCATTCGTGAACTTATTCTAAATTTGAGAAAAAATGAAAAAATTGAAATTTCGAAAAATCATTCCTATTCAAAAAAATATTTTTCCAATGCTGTCCAGTAATAATTCCAAGCTGCAGGTTCAGAAGACCAATATGTGAGCCAAATTTGAAATGTATATCTTAATTTTTCCCTTTGTTATTGAAGCAACAACATTTTGCATGAAAAATCATAAAAATCGAAATAACTTAAAAACCAAGCATTAGAAAAATCTGAAAAAATTCACGCAGCAACAGAATATCATGCATTAATCTGGATGAGATCGGTTGAAAACTTTTTGAAAAATCAATTTTTTTTTTAAAATCGAAAAATGGTCATATCTTAAAAAATATTGAATGAATTCCGAATAACGAGGTCTCAAAAGAAAACATTTATCACGATCAATATACAGTAAAAATATGAGATTTTTCGGTTAAAGTTTTACCGTTTTTAAGTAGAAAAAAAAAATCCACACAGATACACATACACACACACACACACACACACACTTTTTTTCTAAGTATCATTTTCAGACTCTCCACATCATTTTAAGTGATTTGCAACAAAAAAATAAAAATCTAGAATTCTTACGTTTGTTGAGTTTCCCTTCGGAAGCAAAAAAACAATGAAGTACGCATTTGATAGTTCCAACGATTCTTATTCACGTAGAATCGTTTATCTAATTAATATAATAAAAGAAAGTATCCTATGTGCGTGCCGCTAAAACTCAGAAACCAACCCTTATAGCCCCATGGGTGTTATATGGGGTGTTAGCCCTCCACCCCCCATCCATGAAGAGGCTTTCCGTTTTCAGCTACGGGGATTGGGTTTCGAGATATGGGGATAGCGAATGTTGCTCCTTATTGGACCGAAATAATGTTCTAAATCGTTCTACAGAACACTAGAATGATCTAGAATAGTTGACAATTCAAATTTTTTTCCATTTTTTTTTAAAGTCACTAGTATTTATCTTTTCATCATTAGGGTCATTGTCAAATCGACAAATGGTTGGAATCGACCCCCTCCGATTCGGATAAATTTTGGTGGAAAGTTTTGTCTCATCATAAAACGAAGTTCTGCCAGAGGAACAATTTTTTTTTTAAATTTTCTTGAGAGTTATGCAAAATTGAAAATTTCACTGTTTTTCTGGTTTTATAAGTTTATTTATTTAATATTTCATAATCTACTGGATATTTTAGAAAAACCGCCGGTACGTTCAAAGAGGACACATAAAAGTATGAGAAAAGAAAATTTTGGAACAAAAAAATTTGTAAATTACCGAAATTGGAAAATTTTGAATTTTCCAAAATCGTAAAAAATAAACTTCGTAGTAAAATTTTGGGTTCAAAATTTTTTATTTTATAGCTCTAACATATCTTAAGAAATTCTGGAATTTTGGGGAGGGTGTTCTTTTTTTTTAAATATGAATTTTTGAATTTTGGCAAAATAATTTTTTTCAATTTTTTTAACTTTTCTGTTGTATATAATTATTCTACCACATGATTATTGAAGTTTAAGCTCTAAAATATTTTTCTTATGTCAATGGGATGTGAAAACAAAAATATCTCAGAAATTTTATATCATTATTTGTTTATTCAGAATAATGTTTGAGATTCAAGGTTTCTCTGATTAAACGAACAGATTGAAAGCATTAAAAAAGTACTTAATAGCATTCAATATTCTAGATTTCGAATCCTTTTAAATACTCCTTCAATACATGAGAAATCATTTCTAATCTTTTTGTTCTTTCAGGGTTTGCTGTATTTTTTTGGTACGACGTTTTTTTGGTGATTCCTTGTTCTGATGTTATTGTCTCAGTCCTTTTTCCCAATCTCAAACGAGACAGAATCGTATTAATTTTCAAATAAAAGATGAATTGTTATAAATAACATATAAATAACAATTAATCTTTTATTACAAATTGATACGATTTTGTCTCTTTTTAGATTGAGAAAAAGAACTGAGACAACAACAGCAGAACAAGGAATCACCAAAAAAACGTCGTACTAAATAAAATACAGCAAGCCCTGAAAGAACGAAGAGATTAAAAATGATTTTTCATGTACTGAAGTAGTATGTAAAAGGATTCGAAATCTTAAAAATTAAATGCTATTAATTACTTTTTTGATGCTTTTAATCCTTTCGTTTAGTCAGAGAAACCTTGAATCTCAAACATTATTCTGAATAAACAAATAATAATATAAAATTTTTGAGATATTTTTGTTTTTACATCCCATTAACATAGGAAAAATATTTTAGAGCTTAAACTTCAATAATCATGTGGTAGAATAATTATATCCAACAGAAAAGTTAAAAAAATTGGCAAAAATTATTTTGCCAAAATTCAAGAATTCATATTGAAAAAAAAAGAACACCCTCCCGAAAATTTCAAAATTTCTTAAGATATGTTAGAGCTATAAAATAAGAAATTCTGAGCCCAAAATTTTACTGCGAAGTTTATTTTTTACGATTTTGAAAAATTCAAAATTTTCCAATTCCAGTAATTTTCAAATTTTTTTTTCCAAAAAAATTTTTTCTCGTACTTCTAAGTGTCCTCTTTGAACGCACCGGCGATGTTTCTAAAATAAACAGTAGATTATGGAATATCAAATAAATAAACTTATAAAACCAGAAAAACAGTGAAATTTTCAATTTTGCATAACTCTCAAGAAAATTTTTCTAAAAATTGTTCCTCTGGCAGAACTTCGTTTTATGATGAGACCAAACTCTTCACCAAAATTTATCCGAATCGGAGGGGGTCGATTCCAACTATCTGTCGATTTGACATGGAATGACCCATTAGAAAGTAGATAATTTTTGCTAAGAAATAAAACCGTCCTGATATCATTTTAACTTTATAAAAAATGAAGAATTAACACTCCCATTCGGAAGCTGTATGCCAATTGCATTGGCATAATATTAAATGTTCTTCGCAATAAATTTTTCAATAGTAAAGACATTATCAATTAAATAACGAGGATTGAAATTTACGAAAAATGCCCATGCTTGTTTTGAAATGTTACAGAAAGTTCGAGAACTCTCTCGAATGTTGCCAAAGGTTTTAGAATTTTCTAGAATGTTCCAAGACCTCTGAAAACTTCCTAGAATGTTCTCAAAGATGTGAGAATATTTTGGAGTGCTTCAGAAAGTTCGAGAACTCTCTCGAATGTTGCCAAAGGTTTGAGAATTTTCTAGAATGTTCCAAAACCTCTGAGAACTTCCTAGAATGTTCTCAAAGATGTGAGAATATTTTGGAATGTTCCAGAAAAGTCGAGAACATTTTAAAATGTCCCTAAGGTTCGTGAATCTCCTGAATTCCGAGAATATCCTAGAAGGTTTAAGAAGTTAGAATATGTTTTCAATAAGAAAGAAAAGTACTTTCTATATTTTAAAGTGCATTCTTTTATCCCAACTAACACACAATCTCATATCAACTCCTGAGCGAAGCCGGGTAGTTTAGCTAGTTAGCAATAATTTAATGAATTTTCTATAAAAAATACATAATTGTACTTCAAATTCAATAGAAATTGAGTAATTTCATAATATATAGCACTAGTAAAAACAACTCTAATACTTCAATTTATTTGACAAAATACTCGAAAATTTTATCAGGTACTAATTAACAGACTCATAACTTGAAAACAATTGACTTTATGGATTTTTTGCAAGTGACCTTTTTCGTAGATCGTTCAATTTCCGTTGAGATTCATCATTTAAAAGTTCCCTGCAATAAACCGTTTCCAAGCTACAAAAGTTGGAAAATTGGAAAAATATTTTTCTGTGTTATTTAAATGGGAAAATAGAAAAATGGATTGAGGCAAACCTTAATATCAATATTAAGAGCTCTACTTATGACCAAAATTTTCGTTTTTAAATATACTATCAATTTTCGGACACCATCAGAAAAAAAAAATCTTTTGTTTTTTTGAAGAACCCTAATATATATATATATAGTAATTTACTAGTTTCGAGTTTACGGACAAAAAATATCTTTCTTTTTTCTTCCATACTCGATAATTTCTCTTTGAGAATTGATTGTAATTCTTATGAAAAACGTGAAATATCAGATTTTGGTCATGGATTTCCGGGGAATAGCTCGCCATCCACATAAGTTGGGGTAAAATTAGTAGTAACCTCTCTTCGCAGGGGAAGATGAAACCTACAAAGGAAGTGATGAGAAAAATTTCTTGAATTAATTAATTGCAGGGAATTAAAGAGTGTTTTGACTTTCGTAATCATGTCACATAAAGAATAACTTTTCTGTTCATTTATCATAAATATATTAAAGTGGTAATAAAAGATTAAGCGAAGTGAGGTAATCGAACCCATCCGATTTCCAATTGGAATGGAATATTCTATATTCTATACAGAATATTTGAGATGTGATCCCCTCGATGCTTTTATAAAAGATCTGAAGAACTTTCCGTGAAGAAACCTATGGTTAAAATCAAATTTAGTTTTTCGGATTTTTTTTAAAAATCAATCGTTTTGATGAATAATTGAATGCGTTCCCCCTCGATATTAAACGAAAAAAATTCATTTTTCCCAATCAATATCCGTGGTTCTCATTATGATAGCGCAAAGCACGGAAACCCCGATTAAAGCTGAGATTATTTCCCATTGATTATATAGAAAAAAGAGGGTGCGTGGAATGCCGCGCGTAAGAAGTGAAATTTCATTTCACAATGCTGAAGTTCATAAACTACGTATTAAGAATCAAATTTTATTGATTCATCCTCCCCAAATATTGAGATGGTGCACGAGACTTCTGACACAATCGTATTCCCATCATAACCCTATTATTTCATTTTCAAAATACCGTTCAGTAGCCGAAGATTACACACTACAGAAATTTTTTTTGATGTAATTGTATCTAATTAGATATATTTAGATCGCGACAAGTGCAAAAGAGGGTGTGTGGAATCCACACGCGACAGAAGTGAATTTGTTGCTTATTAGGATAGATAGAGATGAATTATCAATATTTTCTCACAAGAGATAAAGTTGTGAGAATAGCAAACGGATGCGGGTAGAAGCTCAAATAACAACTGAATGCACAGATCTGCTAGCTGTACAATAAACATAGGTATTAAGCATTAAAAATCTGAATACCTCCCTATAGGATTTAGGTTTTTGTTCACTAAGAAATTACATTTTTTTCCACGATTATGAAGTATTCAGATGAATCGATTTCTTTTTTAATCATAGTCTTCTGTAAATATCTCAAAAATTGATTGAGATAGAGCGACTTCGCCTTCATTCTCTTATAGCTCTCTCGAAATTCTCTACAAAAAAGGTTCAGTGCAAAATCGCCCTGTGTTGCTCAGATTCCGAGATATTCCAAGAAAATTGATTAAATGAAATAAATTTGTGTAAAAACTTGATACTCTTTTTTTCAGCATTCTTCTTTTCATGAATAATACATCTCGGGTACTGAGCGAGATAACGAAATTTTCCTAAAAACCTTTTTTGTGGAGGATTTCCAAAACTACAAAAAGAGTTCCCATAAAAAATGCATTATCTCGCTTAGTTCGAGATATTCATCAGAATTCTACGACGAAAAAAATTGACTCATGATAGTCTTTGGTTCAATGATTTTTTGAAAATATCTCGAAATCTAATGGTGTTGCGGCAAGGGCCTGGTTTTTGACAAGGAAAATGTCAATGACCCGGCACCTGTCGGGAATTGGGGCAATTACTTGCCAACTTGTCATCTTCGGATTAATTCGGACAATATTCGGCTTTTGACCCCCCCCCCCTTGTAGAACAAGGGCCAGGTCTTCACTTGATCGGCGGCAGTCTATGAAAAAGGAATAGTTTTCGGTAATAGATAAAGCTAGAGATAGAGACTCTACACCTCGATCTCTAGACTGACTCTACGGTATTCGTCTTCGGCAAAAATACAGTCCATTATTTTCGGTGCTAATTACGGAATTAACTTCAGTGTGAATTTAATTGACTAAGTGCATAGAATTGATTCGTTGACTTATAACAATATATGACAACGCCTTGTGGCTAAAATCGGTGTTTTTCTTCGAAACCCAGATCCTTTCCCAAATCACCTTTTCCAGGCCGCCACCGGCACTAAAAAACGGTTCTTCTCGAAACAAATGGAGATACGCCTTTTTGCAACTTCTGAAATTTTCTACAAGAAAATGATCGTAAAATTGCTGTATCTCCCTTAGTTTCCGAGTTTTTCCAAAAAATTATTGTAAACATGCAAAAATACAAAAAAAAACAGGATAAGTCGATTTTTTTCAATTGTTTTTTTTAAAGTATTTCGGAAACTAATCAAGATAGAGCAATTTTACCCTATAGTTACCTTGAAGAAAATACAAAATCTATGAAAAAAGAATGTAGCAAAATCACTCCATCTCGCTTAGTTTCCGCGATATTTTCAAAAGAATACATCCGTGCTCTGCATATTATTGAGACTGCCGTCCCTCATGCGCAGGCGTTGCCCCACTCCTTCCCTATCCTCTCACTCGCTCCTATCCTCATATACTGGTGTTAAATTTAACGCGTGGAATTTAACGCCAGCGTTACACGCGTCTGACGTCGTATAAGAAATTTCCCTTCAAAAGTTTCACTTCAATATAGCTGAAAAACTGCTTCTTCTAGAGCCGTTCATAATGATTAAAAACTACCTAGTATCATAGAAGATGAGCTCAGTTGGTGATTTGCACTATGACCATTAGAAGGGAAGATTATCGTTGTAAACAGAAAAATTTCCCGAATGGCAATGGAAAACATTCCAATTTTCAATCACGACAATCAAATTTCAAAATGCAAAACTCAAAAATGCGTCAGAATCTTCTCAGTTTTTAACAGAATCATCAGGAAAATTTCATCTCAAACTGTTTCTTTAAAATGGTCATTTTGCTCCATTTTTCTTCAAATCTAATTTATTGTCGATACATGGAAATTTTCTGAGAATCTCCGTAAGAGAATCAAATTTTTCTTTACCGAAAAGTTCTTCATCTCTCTGAGATTCTGACATATTTCATGAAAAGTCTGATCTATGGAATAAAAACGATCAACCTAATTCCTCCTCCTAATTTTTGCAAGCTATTGTATACAAACTATAGTTTTTTTCCGCCGGTCAAGTCTCTACCAAAATTTCTCTATTTCTATTTCTCGATTTCGAGACACCCTCTAGAAGTTACAAATAATTAACATCTTGGAAAGGTCTTCCTTCAAACCTCAATTAGAAATATCCAAACGTATGAGAATAGAAAGAAAAATTCACTACATAAAACTTGATTATTATGAGTCACCGTAATCGCAGCTCGCAACGATCTAATCGGCAGACGGAATCTTCCCACTGTTGCGTCGTTATTAACTTCCCCCCCCCCCCCCCCCCCCTACCCCCTCAACAATCATGTTATTTTGTTCTAGACGAAAAGGAAGAAACTATACATGAAACCAGTGTCACATACATCATTTAGATTTTTTAATTCCATCCAAACAGTCATCTGATTATCGTTACTCATTGTTCGTCACACTAGGAACAGGAAGGAGTGGGGGAAGAGACTATACTAATCATATGAGTGAAGATTAAATATTTTAGTTTGCTACCTGTCGCTGTAGCTGAAACACGTGTCTTTTTTCTCCCTTTTCCCCGAAAGAACGAGAAAAATATCTGGAAAATATTATTACAACATATGGAGGTTTTTATTTTTTATATTAATTTTTTTTTACATCATTAATAGATTATTATAAATTTTCCTGACATCATTTATGAATAAAAAGAGGAGAAGGAGAATGTTAACGGTAGTGTCTGAACCAATTGATGATTTGTCATTCGAAAATGTAGTGTCCTTTGTGCCTTCAATTGATAGGCGAGAGACGATCAACGTGGAACGAAATTCGTGGGTTTTACTCAACGATGTAGAAATCTTTCTGTTTTTGTGACGAGTATCTCAAAATTGAACAGAGAAGTAGAAGAAATGCCATTATGATAGTGTTAAAGAGGAGCAGAGCTACCAGAAAGATCATTGTAAATAATTTTATATCGGCCTTAGATTTCGAGATATTTCAGAAAAAGTCTCAAGTGAAATGATGTGATGGAATAATTCGGTTTACTCCGAGATTGATTTCTTAAAAATAACGTGAAATCTGAGCGAGATAGAGAAATTTTCAAACAGACTTTTTTGGCAGCTCTAATTTTTTCTACGGAAAACATCTTTACAAAAATTACCCCATATCTCAACATATTTTCTGATGACCAAATTAATGATGACATTTTTCAAAAATCGCATCCACAACTTTCCCCAGTCAAGTAATTGAAATTCATTGAAATCCTTTTGAAAAAGATCATACATCACGGGTACCATGTGACCACGCCACTGGCGACCCTAAGGCGCCCGTCATGCTGGTGATTCATCCGTTGGAACGCCAATGCCTCTTAGTTCCTTCGAATGCTTGAACATTCTTCATGGCTTTTTGTACAAACTGCACTCATAATTTTTCTTGACTCTCCAATTTTTTGACTGCATGTTCATTTTCATTTCTTTATTCCTTTACCTCCCTGTTTAGGCTGAGCTCTTGATTTTTGTTTTTCATGATTTTGATTGATCCTCTCAATAATTACACGAGTGCAGGAATTTAAGGTACAAAGCGGGGGCTGTGCGGCATGAGAGGGGCAGTGATTTCGTCAGTGTTCCAATCCCTGATCATGAAAAAATGAGTTTTTAAATTCCTCATTAAAATTGTTTTCAGGGAATTATGGAATGCTGCGGGTGTTCGAATGTTATATTATTATCATTACATTTCATAGATATTTTTTTTATTCTTTATTTAATTAGTTTGAGAATTATTTTGAAAAAAGTGTTGCATTCTAGGAAATTCGGGCGACACAAGCTGGCAGCACTTACGTGCGAGTGACAATTTTTCAATCATTTTTATTCATTTTAATGCCAATTATTGACCTAATCATCTCTCACCTATATCCGAAGTTTCATCCAATTTGAAGAATTTTTCGAAAAGTTTCTTAAGCTTTTGTGAATTTCCCATAAGAACACATGTTAAACGATGGTTTTTAAAAAATTTATAACTTTTGAATCAGGTATGAAAAAACTCCAAAATTTTGCGTACGGTTTCTTTATGAATTGGAGAACCTTGGAAAAAAATTTCATTGAACTCGTACATTTTTAAATATTGATAAAATACCGGTAGAACATCCTTAAGTACATACATTTTGGTTCATTTTCAGACAAGATACTCCCACGACATCCGTAACTAAATGAATCCATTGGTATGTACCACCCGACTGGCTTTGGTATATTAATGCCACAGTGAATGAACAATGAGCCTTTTCTTCAAATACATTGGAATTTCTATTTGCAACATAAAATTTTGTTCGCTTCTGACATTAATATAAAATCAAAAATTCTCCGAATAGAATGAAGAAAGAATCATTTTCATGATAAACAAATAAAGATTTCATCATATCAAAAAGAATTAATAGAAATTAATTATTCATTGAAAACGAGTAGATAGCTATCAAAAATATGAGAACAAATAAAAGAAACAATTGGAGTATTTTGCGTGAATATCTCAGAAAGGAGTAGGTTCAGAGAATTTGACCTTGAAAACTCTTCTTGGTAGTATTTAATTTCCAAAAATAATTTCTCTTGACCAATTCCCCTGGAATCAATAAATTGTTTACTACGGATATTTCTGTCACTATCTTTTGATAGAGATATTCGCAGTATAATCGACAACCAATTCTCAAAATCAAAAAAAGGGCGAAAAATATTTGAGGCTTAAAAAAAAATTCTTGAAGTATTCTTTTGCAAGTATCTGTAGAGTAAGTGGGCCAAGCAAAATTTATAAAGGATATTTTTCGTAGAAAAATCGATGATTCTCAAGGAATGAATTTCTCCAAATTCAATAATTCCAGCGATATTCGTGAAAACTGGAGATCAAATTCTTGGAACAACGAGCATCTCGAGAGTGGCCCCACATACCTCTAAGCGACCTGAAATATACATGTGTTATTTTCCAAGTCGACCAATTTTTACTGCATCATCAGAAAAATAAATGAAATTTTCTCATTTAAATACCATGAAAAAAACACGAAAAAAACGTCTTCTTCGTTTTCTTCTCTATTAATATTTAATAATTGAACGTTGAAATGAAATTACCCAAATCTGATATTCTCCAACAATGAAAAGTCCACATGATTCATGTATTTATACATGTATATATAGAACGTGAGAAAGAAGTTAGATTCAAGCAAGGAGCTATTGCATGCTTGGGGTTCAATGCCTCCCGCAGTCTTCGCTGCTTGGTTGTACGTTAAAAGCTGTACGGGTTTGGTTGCATGTGGCGCAAGTCGTGCTCCCCATGCAGCAGCTAGTACTACCAACAAGTCGCTCGCGTTTTATATTCTGTCCTTTTCACGTGAAACAACAACTAGCGCGAGCGATATTTTTTTCTATATGAAGGAAAAAAGATACATTCTAATGATAAAAATTTATGGCTTTTCAAAATTCTGATAATTTCATGGAAGAGAATTAACCTTTGAAAAATTGTATTATACAATCCATATTGATCCAATAGTTTTTGAAATATTATAGAAATAACTTGATGACTCAGTATTGTTTATTACATTATCTTTTAACCAAAAGAATAGAAAATCGATGGTATTATATTATTTTTCAATTCAAATTTTCCATTCTCATCATTGAACCAGTGATAGTTCTTTAATTCAATCATTCTCATCATCTCCTAGTTAACAGCAATTCAATGTTATTAATTCAATTGTTGCAGGTACATCAACGGATTTGGTACCACAATTGTTGGGAATGTTTGACGAGTTGGCACGTAAAGATGGTGTAAATAATCGCAGTGGTGATCAAATACCAACTGCATTACAGAAACGTTTGAGCCTTGTTGCTGCACATTCACAACGTAATACCATATTCGGCCAGATCCGTAGTACAGCATATACGGATAAATCAACAGTACCAGCAATGAAAGAGAATACATCAAGTGATAAAATAACGAGAGTTGAAATAACTGTGTGTCATGATAATACAATTAATGATAAAATCAAAAATCCAGAAATTGATGAAAATGAGAAAAAAATAGAATCAAGTAGTAGCAGACTGATGCCAGAGAATTCATTGCGTGGCAGGAATAAGAAACATTTGGATAGACCACTATCTGGTAGTTCAATTGCATCAAGTACATCATCCAGTGGTGGCAGTAATCAAGATAATGTTGCTTCCGCTAATCCGTATTTGGCGTCTGTCGAGTCGTTGGCCGATGCCTGCGCCAGTTCACAAGGTCAGTTTCGAGTTTTTCAAAGAATTCACATGGTTGTTTTCATGAGACAAAAGATTAGTACATGAAAGATTATAGCTGCAAAGGTGAAACTGGATAAATTGATTTTTTGTTTATTTCGCGGATATCTCTGGAGTTAGCTGCATTTATCAAGTGAGCTTTTCGTAGAGAATTTCATGGATTCCAAAAAAGAGATACCTCATAAATTCTCTAACTCCCATGATTTCTGAGATATTGGCAAAATGAATCAAATGTGATCCTTCAAATTAGAAAGGGAGATGACAAATGCTGTATGGAGTCGGTTGCAAATATATACGAAATTTATAGATTCGACAAAAATTGTCAAGAGACATTTTTTTGTAGGATAATCAACTATCCGAAGAAAATCTATTGATGAATTTCCTTCAAACCGATAGTTATTCAGAAAAATTCATGATTTCATCACTCTTGGCAGTCAAGAAATATTAGGGAAATTTAATTTCTTGAACTTTCCAATTGTACAAAGCTTTAAAACTTCGATTTATCTCCATTAATGAGAAAAAAATTCATGCATTTATTTATTTGAGGAATATTCATGCTGCCTTCTGAGAATCCAAAACGACGAAAATTTCATCTCTATAAAAAGACACTCAATTTTTGAAATGTTTTTACTATAAATTTATATTTTTCGCAGGCTCTGGTGACAGTGGAGTCGGTACAGGATCTTTTAAGGAAGCCAATTGCATGACCAAGCGTGATAATATGAATCAACGAAAAAAAATGTTATCAGAAAATGCAATATCTCGGAATACTGTGGAAAGAGTATTGCTCGAAATTGTTGATACAGAAGCTATTTATGTTGAGCATTTACGTCAAGTTATAAATGGATATTTGATATTTTGGCGGGATGATCCAAATTCATTATTAAGAAAATATGAATTATCAAATTTATTTAATAATATCGAGGATATATTCAATTTCAATAGAAAATTTTTGAACGAGATTAAAGACTGCCAATTGGAACCAATACGTGTTGCAAATAAATTTATTAAACACAATTTGGGATTTAAAATTTATACAGAATACTGCACCAATTATCCTAGTGCCGTATCAACATTAACTGAATTAATGAGACGGGATGATTCAGCTAAAGGATTTCGTGAACGTCAGGAGGCACTTGGTCATGCATTACCTCTCGGTTCATTTCTGTTGAAGCCAGTTCAACGAATTTTGAAGTATCACTTGTTATTGGAGAATTTATCGAAGGAATTCGGAGCCGATGAGACGAGAAAGAATTACAATGATGGCAAGAATGTAATCGATGAAGCCTTGAAAACTATGACTGGTATCGCCGAACACATTAATGCTATGAAACGTAAACACGAGCATGCTGTCAGGGTACAGGAAATTCAATCGTTACTTTATGGATGGACTGGTGATGATTTGACTACTAATGGAGAATTGATTGCTGAGGGAAGATTCCGGATACGCGGAGCCAAAGCGCCCAGACACGCGTTTCTCTTCGAGAGAATGTTGTTGTTGACAAAGAAGAAAGAAGATGGGCTATTAGTTTATAAAGCCCACATAATGGTGAGTTTCATTGTCAGAGGACAGAGTAAAACTGACCCACTGGATTTTAATTGAAATTTGAATGTTTGAGGTAAGGACTTCCCAATAACTGAATGAAAAAGTGAATGAAATTTCCCATTGAAATGATGGGTCATAATTGATTCTTGATGGTTTTCTAAAAACTTGACCATTTAGCTAAAAAAAAAGAGATTTTCCCGAAAATTTCGATTCGATTCTGCAATTAATTTTTTCATTTTTGGGGAATAATTATCTCCAGTTTCAAGTGTCGTATCGCAAAAAATCAAAAACTAGCTCAAAGCGCATTTGCCGTCGACTAGAGTCATTTTCGTCGTGTGTGCTGTCAACGTCAACCCTTGATTACTTGCCAACCAAACATGACCAAGTCATGGCATTTTAACTGCATGCAAGCATGAATATGATCATCTATTCAAGCCCCAACATAATCGGTTCATTACTTGCATGAATACGGCTATGTTGCAAATAAATTTTTATCGATTTGATCGGGCCAAATTCAGATTCTGTCATTGTCGGCTGTACACGATTGCATTCAATCATAGATTAGCATCTGGAATTTATGATTAGTTGATTCCAAATTGGAATTTGAAGATGATGATTCTCAGAAACAAGTAAGGAAGCAGATGATTCCCTATATGATGCAAAATTCTTAAATTCACGTAATTGTATCAATATTGCTTGCTGGAACAATATTTGAACGAAATGAAGTAGGAAGTTGTGGAAGACTGAATGGATGCATCCAGAAATTCAAATGAGGACTTTGGAAAAGGATCTGGTTTTTTTTTAATCACTAAACAATTGTAAAGAACTCGGTTCAATATGGATATAGAAATTAATTTGAAAAAGGATCAGCCAATGAGGGAATACCAACAAAAATGGTCGTTTCCCTAGCGAATTCGTTTCGACCTAAAAAATACCCAAATCATCCTCCGAATTTGGGTATATTTGTGAATTTTCCCTACCCAATTTATACCGTCTTTTTTTCAAATCAAATTTCAGTTTAATTGGTACTTCTATACTACATGGAACGTTAAACGATTATAAAGTAACATTTATAGAGGAAAATAACAAAAAAAAAATCGAACAGTCTGCGGGGATCGAACCCAGGATCTTCAGATTGGTAGTCTGCTACTGTGCAACTGAGCTGCCGAGTATTTGCATATTCTAAAATCAAATTTCAATCGTCACAATTTCATCGTCACTTAGAGGCTCAGATATTAGAAAAATGGACCATGGAGTATACCGTTGCTTTTGGAACAAAGGGGCGTAAATCCTATGCATAAGTATAGCACTTGCGCCTCTTTGTTTCTATGGCGACGATATTCATACAGATTAATTTAGCGGACCAATTCATATTTTTTTAAATCACACATTGTTTTCAATTGAAGAATTTCACAATTTTCTGTTTGAAAATTAACAATATTTCGATTTTAGTAGTGAAGGAAGGAAAACAATGGTGTTTCGTCGGGATAATTTGGGTATAAAACTTTCACGAATATACTGAAAATATTAGTATTATTTGAGTATGATTTAGGTATAATCTGAAAATTATACCAAAATCTTACCCAATGTCTACTATACCGAATCGAATTAACCATTATTACTAATTTCTCCCTACTAATTTGTTTATTTATCTATCACTATACAGAGTTTTGCAACGTATGAGCGTATAGAAAAATCCAGTGCGGTAGAAATGACAGTTTTAGATTGGATCCCGCGAGCTCGATTTTGATTAGTCTGAATTCAATTACAATTGAATCAATGTTTGGAATTTTTTTCGATCATAAATCCAATTATTCTCAGCTAATTTGATAATGTTCAAATTTCCGTAAGTAATATTTTATCATCTTACCACCGGCCGGTAAGATAGGAAACGAAATCATCAACATCTTAGCTGAGATAACCAGATTTAGATAATGATACATTTGATTAATTATTAATTAAAAAATAAATCTTTTCCAAATTTTCTTTCACTTCTCAATACGTTGTCCAAATTATTCTGCATAATATGGTGCAAAATAAAATAATATGAATAATATTTCTGCTAAGCATACGCTCTATCGATTTTAATTAAATATTAATTAATGTATGGTTTTCCAAATTCTGAAAAGTATTTTCCAAATTTGTCCAAATCATTTCCAAAATATTTAAAAAGTCCTACTGCTATTCCGTCATTTTTATCTGCTTTCCGGGCGCTCCAAAATGTCGTAGATCGGCTGTTGAACGTGAGTGTACAACTACCATGTTAGCACCTTATGCCCACTCCAACGGCATATTAAGGATGTATGATCGAGGGAGTGGGGGAAGCGGTGGTGGGGATGGGCTCGGGGGGTTGCGGGGCTCTCCTCTGTTTCTCTTATTGGCCGGCTGTGGCGCTCATGAGAGCAGAAAATGGCGAGTATGACGAGAAAAGAAGCATTAAATGAAATAATTCGAATTTCAATTGGATTTTTCTTCTCAGGATGGATGGATGTATAGTATTTTGGAAATATTGACAAGTTACTAAACTATCCATCTTTCTTATGCATAGTAATTTTTCATACTACGCAACCTTGAACATCTAAAATTTATTTAATTTATGGCCGTAACCCCTATTTCTCCATAAGAGCCCATGTATTTTCTGTCAATTTTTAATAATTTTTTTCTTTCTCATATGCATGGATAGCTACCTCAGACTTTTTACAATAAAATTCTTGGAGGAATAATCTAACTATAGAAAAATTTTGACGCCCCAAATCGAAAATTGTTGTCATGATTAGCATCTTTAATTTATGGCCGTAACCCCTATTTCTCCATGAGAAACCATGTATTTTCTGTCAATTTTCAATAATTTTTTTCTTTCTTATATGCATGGATAGCTACCCCGGGCTTTTTACGATAAAATTCTTCGAGGAATAATCTAACTATAAAAAAATTTTGACGCCCCAAATCGAAAATTTTTGTCGTGATCATACATCCTTAACCGTGCCAGATACAAATGCAATTTTCACATTTATCTAATTACTCAAAAACCGCTTATCGGATCACAAAAATTATTATCTATCATTGACCTACAAACGATTCTGCTGCGATTATCTCCTAGCAGGATCTTCTACCATTAAATTTTTTAAAAATGAGGGGCTAACTTTGCTTCTATTTTTTAATTTTTTTTTTAAATTTATTTCTGAATAATTATTATCTATCAATTGAATTTGATGATCTATCATTGACCTACGAACATCCTTTAAACGATATAAATAATAAAAAATATTAATTTTATATTAAGAGGGGCTAACTTAATGGAGGTATGTTGTTACTCGATTAGCAAGAACAGCTGTATCCATATTGGATCCAATATTGCATATTCCATTTTTTATACGGTTCTTGACCAAAATAAGAAGAAAAAACTGTTTTTCTAAAAAAAAAAATTAATCACAACTCCCTCAAGAATAATTGAAAAATAATTCGCAAAAATCTGACTGATAGGGAAAATCTCATCTTCGAGTCGATTATTATTTTTTACGGCCATGATGCTCAGAACCAACGATATTTACGAACGAAAAAAGGCTCAGAATGCCTGAGTATTTAAGCCTCTAACCTATTCAGGTTATAATAGTTGAAATCTCATATTATGGCGTAAAGATGGAAATTTGATTATTAAATAAATCAATTAAATTAAAGAATTGAATGAATTGAATTAGTTTTCTTATAAACGAACACCTTATCTATGACCAAAATTGCCGCAAAAAGTGATGTCACGAAAAATAAAAATAATCTATACATGGTCGGTGAAATCAAAACTCTGATATTTACAAATACTTGAAAATATTGGAAATATCAAAAGAGATTTCAATTTTTGGCTACAACAACCGAATATATCAAAAATTGATTTTGGCAAATCTTTTCAATTAGAAATTTTGCCAATTTTTCAATGGAATAATTGGAAAGAAATCATCTTGAAAATTTTCAGTGAAATTTCCAATTCACCCCACTTGCTCCTATTCATTTTTGTAGAATTTCATTGATTTGGGTTTTTCTTTTTCAGTGTTCAAATTTGATGTTGATCGAAAGCATACCGGGAGAACCATTCAGTTTTCATGTCATTCCTTTCGACAATCCAAGGCTCCAGTACACATTGCAGGTATTCACGAATTCATAGCTGAATTTTCAAAATAATTGTTCAGATAATTGAGTAGTGAGGGGGATAGATGAAATCAAACAATGGAATAATTACTTGTATATTTTTCGAGAATATCTGGGCAGCAACGAAGTGGAGGGACGAAATTGTCAAGAAAACTCTTTCGTAGATCATTAAATTCTCTACAGAAAAGGTTATCTGACGATTATTCCTGAACCTACTCATTTCCAAGATATTTACAAAAGCATGCTTGAGAAATAGTTCTATTAATATTTTTCTGCCACTGGTGCCCCGTTTCCAAGTATTTTTGTGTTGAATATCAGAATCCAAAAGAGATGGGGAAATTTCTATTGCGACTTCTTTTATAGCGTGGATTCTTCTGAATAGAAATTCTCATTACGGTATTTCCCCCGTCTTGCTTATTTTTCGAGATATTTCATGAAAAAGTGGTGACTAAATGGTAATATGAAATAAATCAAGTTTCCCCCCTAACGGTTTCTTGAAGATATCTTGAAAATTCAAAAAAAAATTGCGAAATTTTTATCTTCTCCAAGTTACAAGTTATCTCGTAAAAACGGAATTGTGACTTGTGAAAACTAATTCAATTTATTTCTCTTCCAAGTTTTCACTTGATATCTCGAAATCTCAAGTAGATGGATGAACTTTCATACTGACTTTTTTCTAGTACAGAAATGCCGCTCTATCATTCAGATTCCAATTGTCCTGAACAACACAGTTTTCTGAGTGCAAGCTCGTCACATTCCTTAATTTCACTGCTCAAATTATCTGAATAAAAATAAAAGCAAGCTTGAAAAATTTTCCAATATTTATACGAAAATTGAAAAAAAGCTTAAAATTTTTCAAGGCACGAAATTTGGAACAAAAGAGGGAATGGACACTACAAATAAAGCGTGTAATGTTAGAAAACTACCATGCAGTGATACCAATTCATGCAAGACAACTGGTTCTTGAACTTGGCCAATCGCATCACGATGATGAACAATCGTCCGAAAAAATATCAATGAAAAAATTGTATACATCTCCACCAGAATATCTTGAACGGCGAAAACTGGAGAAGGATCGACGTAGATTAGAAGCTGGGTTGCGTCACAAATTAAAAAAACCAAGTATGAAAAGCGATCTTAATGAAAATTCATTCTTCTCAATTAATTCAGTATCATCATCATCAACTACCTCATCATTGTCATCATCTTCTACACAACGTGAACAGAATTTAAACCGATCTTTGGATAATCGTGCATCCAAAGTTAAGGATCGTTTAACGAATTGGAGACGTAAATCAGAACCTGGTTTTCAATCTTACGTGTCATTTACTCAATCTGAAGATGATGGTAATGACAAAGACGATAAAATCAAAGAACAAAAAATGGAAAAACCAATCGATAATTCAAATGATCCGATAATCGATGCATGCAGGCAAGATACTTGCATAAATAATTCAACGAGCAAACATGTCAACTTACAGCCACAAACAGTTGAACAAATTGTCGGTCACATATTGATGCAGAATGAAGAATTCCAAAAATTACTCGAAAAGCAGAGGAACAACAATACGACAAATATTAGACAACAGCAACGTTTCAGTAAGGATCCAAAAAAAATACAAATCGACACATCGGATGAAAGTGATGGAGTTGATCACTCCCCAATTAAACCTCTTGGCAACAGGATAACGCGATTGAACAGAATAACTGGAATTAATCGCAGTCAACTACGCGAGTATCGCTCACTTGGCACAAACAGCTGGAATCCTCGAATCTCACGACTACAGCCAGATAGTAATCACTTGGTACTGCCTCACCTGCGTCTTGAATATAACAATTTCAAATCCGACGATCAGTCAATTTTGAAATCTCACGACAAAATATTCAAGCGACCAAGCATAATTACGGATAGTAAAATAATAAAAACCGCCTTGCGGATGGCGAGTGATGAATTCCAAGATGACAATAACAAGAAGAGAATCGATTGTCCAACACGACCATCAGTCTGGCTGACAAAATTGTGCGAAGATTTGCCGACATGGCAGCAAAAATCCGGCTCGTTACCGAGAAGTTTTCAAATTAATTCAGAAACAACTGGCGATTTTACCGAGGAAAATCAAGTAATTAGTCAATCAAGATTTTTACAAAGAGATGGAAAACCATTAAGTGGAAGGCCATTTACAATAGCCTCCGATAAACCAGCGGAAATTAATCTCGATGATCTCGAGAGATACAAGTACAAATCAGATGAACAAATTGATGAATTATCAACAAGTGAATTGAACTCGGCATCCACATTTTTTTGCTCGACTGGGGATAATTCACCAGCTGATTCTGATAATGATAAAATTCATCCTGATCATAAAATATATCGCAGCCATGTGGGCAGTACCATGCTGAAAAATGTGCTCTCTAAAGCTGGTAGTAGACTCGAGGGCTTGCGTTTGACCTGGAGCACTGAGACACTTGAATCAAGTGATTCATTAATTAGTGATAAAATCAAGTGCCAGTATAATTATAATCATAAGGGAAAAAAGAGAAATAAAATCAAATTATCAAGATTATTGAGAGAATCATCAACGCATGTTGATGAACCAGTTCACGGATGTATACCATCAACTTGGTCTCGTGATAATAATTCATCAACAATATTGTATTACGAGCAGGGAAGTTCTGGACTTGGTGCAAGGATAGCACAAGCTGATTACGCTGACCCATCAATATTATTTGGTAACTATTTCAATACAAAAAGAACCGATAATCTGATGAATTCAGATAAATTGGACAATGAAGAGGAATCAGACTGTTTTTATGAAAAATCCTTTGAAACAATTGAGGATTGTGATTCATGTGTACACACTGATGAGGGACACGTTGATGATGCCTTGAGGGATAGTGCCATATTCAGTGATAATGAAGAGGGAATAATTGATCAATTAACAACTCAAGTGAGTAATGGCAATTCAGTTAAATCAAAAATTCCACCACCCGTACCGATCAAAAAACAATCACCATATGCCAAAACTACCAAGCTTAGTTTACATACGAAACCAGAAAATTCAAAATTACATGAAATTACTCAAGAAAATCAGGATAATAGTTTAAAATTCCTCAATTTCTCAGTAATTAACAATGAGAGAGATCATATTGTGAATAATGATGTATCCTCTGGACAGAGTCAGGCTGGATGGGTTAAAAGAATGGTTGGACAATTACAGGCACAAATTGAAACCACATGATGGTTTCTTGTTCTTGAATAACAATTGTCACCGAGTACAGTTCCATCAAGTCAGTAGTAAATGAGTCGAGTGCACTCATTTTATCACACATTCAACGCAATTTGTAAATGTGTTTCTTGTGCACAAGTTTTGTGATTCATTAAATTTTCTATCTATTTTTCTGATCTGGGATTTTGTTAGATTTTTATTATTTTCTGTTCCATTTCTATCTCTTCGGCAAGAATAATATATATAATTCGATATTCAAAAGATTTCATTGTGAGAATCTTTTGCGGCTTACAAAAAAAAAACTTGTTGCTAGTCGTATTTCTATCACTGTAAATAACTGACAAATAAAAGGAAATAAACCATTAAAATATTATTTTACTACTATTAATTCATGGAGACAAATTTATCATAACCCATCAATTCGTGCAAGTATCGAAACGTTCTAAACACACTAATGAACCTCAATTCATGGCTTGAGGTCACGCTTCCCTAGTTGGCAGCCATGTTCAGTATCAATATAATGATGGCGCACGCTATTTGCACAATACACGCAAAAGTCACGCAAGGTATAATATACCAAAAATATGATTAAATTTAATTTAAATTACTGCGTGATGGGCAGAGGTGTGGGGTATATACTGTGTGTGTGACTTTTCAAGACAATTTGAATGGAAATTGGTATATCACTGGATAGCTCAATCGGTAGAGTACCTGGCGCGTAACCAGTTGATCCGGGTTCGACTCCCGGTGCAGGCATATCCAATATTTTTCTTGAATTGTTTTGAAATATATTGTGCAAATAGCCAGAGCCTATAATGATATGTCAAGACCCCGAGAGCTGTGTCGGTGAAAAATTTGAAAGGATTTACTTTATACGCTAATGATTACCCGCTACATCCGATCGATTAGTACCTCTAGAATTACATATGTACGAACTCATCATCCAATGCTATAGATAATGGAGGAAATATTACTCAAATTGGAACTCAAAGCAATGAGTGGTTTCAATGTATGAAATCGCGTTGCGAAAAAGATGCAATCTCTCGAAAACTTCAGTACTTTGGAGGTAGACCGGCAATTGTGGCGATCGAAAGGGTCGATTTTGGGTTTTTAAGACAGCATGCTCAGATTTTGATGATTTTTGCTTCCGAATGGAAGCTTTGTAATCGAAATTTTTTCCGATTTTGAGATTTCATTATAATATGATTGCAAATAACCCAAAACGTCAAGATCCGCATATGTAAATGCATTATTTTTCTTCAACGAATTCTTGCCATCACAGTATTCATGTATTAAGATATATATCTTAATTTTCTGAAACAGATTATTTGTAGATGTATAAAAATATTTTTGAACTCTATTAACATAAAATCATCAATTATAACAATTTGCACTGAGAGAAAAAAATATTTTCTAGGAATATTATATAGTTCATGTCAATCGGGAAATGGTTTGCCAGTGGATTTTTTCCGTTTAATAAATATTTTTTTCCCTCAGTGTGGAATTATATTGTGCCTAGTTAATGATTAAATTATGCAGACAGATCCGTAGAAAATTTAAACAATTTACAAACTTCAATATGTCATATTATTTTTATTATCTGACTTCTACATTGTTATCACCAGTTCGTTATTGAGCTAAAGCAGGTCAGTCTAAAAAAAAAACTCTGTTATATATGAGGCATTCCACGCTATTCCACTCATTTTTCAAGCTTTTTTCCTCGATTTCGTTCATTTTTGGATATATTATTGGAATAGCTTGTGAAAGTCATTTGCCATGGGAACAAAGCAAATTGTTTTTTTTTTTTTAATATGACCATTTTAAATTTTGAAAAAACGGTGAAGACGCCCATTTCCACAAGACGGTGAAGATTCCCAACAAATAAATTTTCGTTGTAATCATACGCTCTTCAGCAATAAGAAAGTACTCATGCATTTCCTTCATAAAACTGATATTGAACGAGATAGGAGCATTCAAAGCTGGAGTCAAATGGGCGTCTTCCCCGTTTCTTCTAATTTTTAAATGGTCATAATTTTTAGATTTTTTTTGTTTCCATTGGAAATGACTTTCCTACGCCATCCCAAATACCTATCCAAAAATGAACAAAATCGAAAAATAAATATTAAAGAATGAGTGAAATAGCGTAGAATGCCTCATATCCATTAATTAAGTTATCTCCAACATTTTAGTTTAACGATAAAGTTTCTGACTTTATAAATTGAATATAGTCCATATTATCGATGCAAGATAGATCTCTTGACATATCAGAAGCTCCTTCTGCTTGCAAATCTCCTATAATTCCTCAGACAGTCATTCAGTGGTACTGACGAATTTCTGACTTACCAATGATAACTGGTCGGTCATTCACCGGCTCAATAGAGTAATGAAGTATACCAGTGAGTGACTGGCATAAAATTAAGAAAAACTAATTATTATGTTCAATTTTATGTACAGAAAGTCAATTTTAATGATTATTAACTCATAACAATGATGAGTAATTTTTGATTCCATATCAGAATCAACTATTACTGTAAAAATACATAGTTTCCCGAATTTCTTGTTTTCACGGATTTTAGGTCAAAATGAGTGTTTTCCTAATAATCTCAGGAGCACCTGTATAACTTCAATTTATTTAAATAATAATTCTATGAATTTCTTCGATTTTTTGTTATTCAATGATGATGAATACATGTAAGATTGCATATACAAGTGAATAACAAGTTTAAATTCAATTATAAAATTACTATAATGATTATTCTGTCCATCGGTCACTCACTAGTGAGTGGTCACGGACTGGACCGTTTACCCTACATATTTTTACATTTTTTTATTTCGGGAGGAAATTGGGTGAATATAGGGGAAATTTTTATGGATTTTTGATATTCTATAGAATAAAAATCAGTTCTAAGGGCTGAAATGATCCGAGATTTTTTCTTCGACAGTGTAGACATCAATGAAAAAATTTCTCAAGAATGAAGACATATCCCATAATTTTCTCAAGTTTTTTTCAGATTTTTTCACAAAATTCTCATCTTCAAAAAAAATCCTCAATCATTCTATCCCAGAGATCCATTTCAAGTCGATTTATTTCGTTGAATTCCTAAGGTGGGAATCTCCGGAAATAATGGAGGTACATCCTCCGTACCCTGATTTTTTTAAATAGAGAATCTTGAGAGTTACGACGAAGGATGATGGTCAAATGGCGTATATCCATTATTTACCTTGATGTTCATAAAAAAAACTGACGAAAAACAAGAAAGAATATGTAGTTTCCAAATTTATTTCTTTTTGTCACCAGTTTTTTGAGAATATCTCAAAATCTAGGAGGAATAGAGCCTTTTCATGAGGATCTTCGGCTTATCTCTACTCGTACTGGATTCGTTTGAGCAGGGTTCAGTTGTCAGAGATATGAACGATAGTTTCACATCCGATAGACTACGTCCGTAACCGATAGCTCAGATCGCTCGCAGTGGTATGCGATGGTTTCCATCGGATGTAACTTTTTTTCAGTGGCGCATCGAACGAGAGATTTTTGCATTCATTGCACTTTACCACCGATGGAATTCATCCAATTTTCTCGAATCCGATATCTAAATTGTTCGAATCATTCATTCACAACCAATAGGATATGCCGAATGAACGATGCGGCATATCTTTACCCGCACTGAATTCGTTTGAGCAGGGTTCAGTTGTCAGGAATATGGACGATGGTTTCACATCCGATAGTTCATATCGCTCGCAATAGTATGCGATGGATTCCATCGGATGTAACTTTTTTTCGATGGTGCATCGGACGAGGGATTTTTGCATTCTTTGAACGTTACCACCGGTGGAATCCATCCAGTTCTCTCAAATCCGATATCTAAATTGCTGGAATCATTCATTCACAACCGATGAGATATGCCGAATGAACGATACAAAGTGCATATATCGGTTGCACCGGATTTTTTGACTCAATGCCGATAAGGTAGAGAGTACCTTATCCATACAGTGTCTTTCGTTTGCACTCCACTAGATGGCATTAGTGAAATAGAAAATCATTTCTATACAATAATAAAATTATTATTAACAAGTTTTAGCTGCTCCACTTGAAAAAAAATCAATTATTCTCAACCCTCGGATTATTCACCCCTGAACAGAACTTCCGAGCACACGTGGCGTCAAATTGACCCCACTCCATTTATGTTATGAGTTTTTTTGTAGATAAAACAAGGTACTCACATCATTGGTTTGATTTAACTATTTTTTTAAAAGATGAATTTTTATAGAAATTTGGAGCAGCTAAAACTTGTTAATAATAATTTTATCATTGTATAGAAATGATTTTCTATTTCACTAATACCATCTAGCGGAGTGGAAATGAAAGACACTGTATAGATAAGGTAGAGTACTCTCTACCTTATCGGCATTGAGTCAAAAAATCCGGTGCAACCGATATATGCACTGTGTATCGTTCATTCGGCATATCTCATCGGTTGTGAATGAATGATTCCAGTAATTTAGATATCGGATTCAAGAGAATTGGATGAATTCCACCGGTGGTAAAGTTCAAAGAATGCAGAAATCTGTCGTCCGATGCACCATTGAAAAAAAGTTACATCCGATGGAATTCATCGCATACTATTGCGAGCGATATGAGCTATCGGATGTGAAACCATCATCCATATCCCTGACAACTGAACTCTGCTCAAACGAATTCAGTGTGGGTAAAGATATGCCGCATCGTTTATTCGGCATATCCTATCGGTTGTGAATGAATGATTCGAACAATTTAGATATCCGATTCGAGAGAATTGGATGAATTCCATCGGTGGTGAAGTGCAATGAATGCAAAAATCTCTCGTCCGATGCGCCACTGAAAAAAAGTTACATCCGATGGAAACCATCGCATACTATTGCGAGCGATCTGAGCTATCGGTTACGGACGTAGTCTATTGGATGTGAAACCATCGTTCATATCCCTGATAACTGAACCCTGCTCAAATGAAACCAGTATGGGTAGAGATAAGCCAGGATCTTCCTTGTAGCTCTGATTCTCCTCTACAATGCAGGCTAGAATAAAAATCGTGCTCACTACTCATCCCCTCCTACATCGAACGTCAAATTCTCATCAGTAGTGGGAGTAAGGCTGCGAGGCAGAGGGTTAAGCTGTCTTCGACCTGTGATAGAGTTGTACTTAGTGGAATTTGACATTGAGTGAAGACTCAAAATGTCTTCAATTGTACGATTCTTAATTGGCGTACGACAACTTTTACGCCAGAAACTGTCCTTTTTTATGACCGCAGACCAATACATCCATCCTTTTCTAATGGGTTTATGGTAAGGCCCGCAGCGGGTGGTCGAAAGGAGAGGGGGTACGATTAGGGATGCGGTTTTTCCCTTTTAGAGAATCTATAACAAACGATAAAAAACGCAATTGGAATAGAGGATCTTCATTTATTTGTTATCAAAGAATATTCTACATATTTTAGAGAGTAATATTCTTTTCATTTTCTCATCGATCTCATAAGTAATACAATCCATGTACAATAATATTTGATATGCTCTATACAATTATGTCTAATGTACCTTATGCAATTATCCGATTCTGAAAAGTTCATCGCAAAAATATTATAATTGAAAATTTTTAGCATACAAAAATGCTTGATAATTTTCACATATATCTAATAAGTTACACAATTTTTAGACAACCTGCATCACTTCACACACGACAACACTCGATAGAATGATACGAGTTTCTTCTCTTCTCACGAAGACACGATTGCGGACATTACGGAATTTGTTTTTTGACGATATTGATAAATTATTGACTAGAAGCGCGCCTTTAAAAGACTAACGAAAGACTGACTTGCTTAGTATTTCTCCTACCCTTTGCATCTAGACAGCACAGTTAAAAGTTCCTAACCTTTCATCCTACAATCCCTCCTTTTGCCACCTCAATAAAAAAGGGAAAAACCCGAAAATTCCTGTTGAAGTTTGTGGAGATTTTCTTCTAAGTGCCACACATTGAAAATTTTTCTAAGTTCCAAACTGGGAGCATCTCGTAACGACGCGAGAACAACTTTTGACGTACCCGGGAAAATTGTAATGCAGCAATAAAATATTTTTATGGTTATTACCCCTTGACCCTTATACCTGACTCAATAGTCCCAATCCTTGTGAAGACGGAGAACAGCGTGTGCACATTTTTTCTCTTCACCGAGAAGTAGTGACAGCTTTGAAGTCACAGACTGTCTCATGAAATCGATGAAAAAAATGCGAGAACAAAGGAATTTGAAGACAACAACATTATACGTACAACTCAGAACACCTTATTTTTCGACTCGGGTTACTTTGGATGTGATAGCATAGCATTTCAACGTTAACAAGTTCTATTGATTCTCATGTCATGAATTTATTTCGACTGGAAAAATGCTTCATATCATATGCCTCATCTAATGCTCGAGTTAGTAGTTTGGTGTTAGAAACTCTCGACAGATATATATATATATATATATATATATATATATATATATTAGGCTGGCCCATAAAATAAAAATTGTCGATTTTGGCCTTTGCAGTGCGGAAAACCGTTAGCTTATCGGGTAAAAATATAGTGTAAATTTTTTCAGATTTCTCAATTTTCTTTCTGACATAGCGCAATCGATTGAAATTCGCCCGAAAATATTTGACCTACTCGCAGTTAATAATTATGAAGCGTGGTAGAAAGTCAAATGATTTTATGGTGGCTTTGTACCAGGTAGCAAAAATTTTGGATTGGAATAGGGATATTTTCCTGAAATGACCCTAAAACCGATCTCACTCCTCAACCTTACTACCTGAAGCAAAGCGATAAAGAATATTTTCTTCTTAAACATTTTTATTTTTCAAGTATTTTAATATTTCATTGGAAAGCAAATGTGGTTCTACTTAGTTGTATAATTATTTTTCATTCGCAATTGATTACTAGGAGTTGCGCCTGTGGACCTTTTTATGCAATGAATCTCGTTATCATTATTATTTTTTTAAAAATATCTTATCAATGATTCCTTCAGATGGAAGAGCGTGGAGAATTTGAATTTCGGTTCAACAAATTTCGTGCTATTTATTCTGTGAATATCTTTCGTAAATATTGAAAAAAAGAAGACTATTTCATCTCAAATTTTGAAATTTTCGAGAAATCTTGATTTTTTCTATGCTATATGTCGTATTATATGCATATAATCTCATATTAATCGAGAAACATCTTCATTCCACGATTCTGTTGAAGATGTCTCTTAGTCTCTCTCTCTCTCTCTCCACTACATCTTCACAATAGCAATATTTTATAATGACTATTTAATTTCAAATTTTGAAATTTTCGAGAACTCTTTTTTCCATGCTATATATCGTATTGGAGAGAGTCAAGGGACTTTTTTATGGAAATTTTTTTTCTCCAGGATTATGACCTCCCGTGACATTTTCCTGAATCGCCTGATTTCTGAGATATTTACAGGATTATATAATGAAGAGAATATTTGAAGAGTAAATAATGGTCTACTAGATATTTTCCCGATATTTTCAGGATGCGTGTTTTCAGGAAAATGTTCCTATGCGAATTTTTTTGTCTGCAATCCGGGTCTCCTGATAAATTCTGATTGTTTAAGTCTGATCGTTTTAAAGAAATCCCCCAAAAAAACTATTTTTCAATTTTTTGAATAGTCGAAAAAAAAATTTTCACTTTTCAATTTCATTTGAGAAAGATTAAGATTAGATAAAATCTGAAAATGAATAAATCCATGAATTGAATAATAGTTTGCAAAGACTGAAAAAAAATGTAATTGATTGATTTTTTAGGGTGGTCCGTGGCACCCTGGGTCTTGCAGATTAGCCTGAAAATAACTGAGAATATGAAAAATATCGGGATTTGACGATTTTTTTTTTTTTTTTACCAAATTTTCGAAGAGGAGAGAGGGGCCTTGTGCCTCACCCATCTCCATAGCCATCGAGGCACTATTATATTTCAATTCATTTGAATAGTCGAGTAGAGTCATTTCTTGTCTTTCGTGCATTTTCGAAATTTTCCCGAAATAAAAGACAATAATCCGTAGTAAATATCCAATTTGAATGGTGCCCAGACGAATATTCAATGAAGGATTTTAATGAGTTCCTTCTTAGAAGTCGATGTTCCGAAATGTACAACGCTTCGTTTGTTCCTCATCTATTTTGGGGGTGGAGCTTTCATGTCCTTTGAAGTATTTTCATGGTCATACTTCGACCATTCTCAGGTTTGTAGTGAAAATCAGTTGAATAAAAACTTCCAGACAGTCAACATCGGACACTCTCAATGTGCCCGTTCTCCCCCTAGTGATTATTGGCAAAAATCGAGTGAATATGCCGGAAACGCGACACGTCACCAAAATTCCATTAATTGGAAATGCAAAATCGGAAATTTGTGGAAACCAGTTGCCATCGAACCAACAAGTCTTGCAGTGTTATTTCCATTACACAAGACATGCTAGCCCGAAATTAACAGCTCGCGAGGCTGCTACGGGTGTAATACGGAAATGTGCTCTGTTTTGGGAATATGCCGGAATTCCCATCGTGAAGGAGTCATACGCAATCAGCAAAATGGAAAAATTAGTGCAGCAGTATAAAAATATTCTCAAGTATGGCGCTTCTCGGAAGGAAAAATATTTAACAGCTCAAGTGAAAGAAATTGATTTCAAATGTACGTTAAGTGAATTATTTGATATTGCTCATCAGAAACAAGTGGACGGTATGAAAAATGAAGTAGCAAAAATATTATTAAATCTGCATCGAGAAAAGGGACGCAACGGTTCATTGGATACCATTATCGATACAGGAGTATGGGCAGTTAATTCTTCAGAAAAAGAAGAAAAAATCGAGCGAATAGATCAAGGTACGTATCATAATGACTCAATATCTCTCTGACTTCTTTGAAAACTGAATCCATCATTTTCGTACAATTCCATCCTATGAACAATCTAAGTTAGTTCATTTAAGAAAAAGTTTCACTCACTAATAATGCATTTTTGCTCATTGATTTAACTTTGCAGTTCCATCATCCAAAATTGCTGCAAATTATGGCAATTATCTTTTTGATGAAGATGAGGATATCAATGAGCTGTTGAAGCAGATTGAAGATTATGAAGATGTAGACAGTGACTATGAAGTGGAATTACGGCCAGTGAATAGTAAAAAAATGAAAATTATGAATCCAGATATCACTGCGATCCTGGATAGAGCCAAAGTTAGTGATCGTATGGCTGCACGTGTCTTAGCGGCGATTCTATTAGCAGTTGGTGTCACTTTGGAAGACGTAAATTTGAGCCGGGAAACTCTCCGCCGGAATCGACAAGAACAGCGTAAATCACTCAGTGACGCAATTAAGAGCAGCTCAAAAGAGAGATCGCCTCAGATCCTGACAGCTCATTGGGACGGCAAACAATTTTCTGCACCAGAAAATAAATATGAAAAAGTCGATAGACTCCCGGTTCTGGTGTCGGGTCATGACTGGAATCAATTGCTTGGCGTTTCTAGGATTGAAAAAGGAACTGGAGAAGGGCAAGCGAGGGCAATTTATGATTGTTTAAAGGAATGGGATTTTCTTGATGATACATGTGCCATGGTTTTCGATACTACTGCAAGTAATACAGGGGATGTCAATGGTGCATGCATCTTGCTCGAAGGATTACTCAGAAGGGATCTTTTGTACTTAGCATGCCGTCATCATGTCTTCGAACTCCTTCTCAAAGCAGCATTCGAGTCGTCAATGGGATCTACTTCTGGACCTGATGTCCTCATTTTCAAGAGATTCCAGGGACAGTGGAAGAATATTAATAAGGAAGAATTCGCACCCGGAATATATGACAATACAGTGAAAAAAGCACTGTGTCATGATATGGCAGACGTCATCACTTTTGCTGAAGTACAATTGGAGGTTAGTTACTACGTAGCATTTCTAAAAAATGAAAACTTCCCATAACTCCTTCTCTTCTATTTTATACTAAAACTTGTGGCTCTTTTTAATTTGTAATTGAATAGAAATTGGGGCCCTGTTCACCACCTTCCAAGCACCAAGTTTCATAGTGAATAATATTCATCTTCTTCATTTCTAGGATAAAACCATTCGTCAGGACTACAGGGAGTTTCTGGAGCTGGTCATAATATTTCTCGGAGGAAATCTGATGAAAGGAAATCGTTTCCGTGCTCTAGGCCCGATTCATCATGCCAGATGGATGTCCAAAGCGATCTATTCGCTTAAGATTTTCTTGTTTAGAGACCAGTTTCATTTGACGGCCCAGGAACAATCCGGTTTAATCGATGTTTGTATTTTTATTGTGCTCCTGTATCAGAGGGCTTGGTTCACAGCTTCGCATACAGTTATGGCTCCGAACAATGATTTAAATCTGTTAAAACAGTTAGCAGCAAATGCTGGTCCTTCTTCTCCGAAAGTCTGTAGAGCTGTTCTGGACAAATTTATGAATCACCTTTGGTATTTATCGGAAGAATTGATTGCTTTTGCTTTTTTGGATGAAAACGTGAGCGTGGATTGCAAAAAAAAATGTGCCAAGCCATTAAATCTCGTCCTGCTCTTGCTGATGATAGAAAGAAGAGAAAAACCGGGATTAAATGTCATCAATTCATTCAAGAGTCGAGTTTGGATTCATTTGTAACTAAAAATACAATGAAATTCTTCGAAATTCTCAGACTAGATTCTAGTTTTCTAGATAGTGATCCAACAACATGGGAGAAAAGAAACGATTTTACGACGGCTTCAAGAATTGTTAAATCTCTTCATGTAACAAATGACATAGCTGAAAGGAGTGTTGCCCTTGTGAGCGAATATAACGATTTGCTTACAAAAGATGAATGCAGTAAACAGAATCTTATGTTAGTTGTTCAGAAATTGAGAGAATCATCTCCAGACTGTACTAAAGAGAGTTTGAAGTTTTCGTTAGTCAATTATTTGAATAATCTTTCAATGAAGTCTCCAAGCGCTCTGCATTAGGATACGATTAAGAATCTTATTATAATAATAGTGATGATTACGTAATTGTTACTGCTAGGAATTTTTGAATGCAATAAATGTATATTTCTCTGTAAAATTTCTTAATAATGATTTTGATATAAAAGCCTCCCTTAAAATTTAGTGATTCCTATCAATCAAAGTTCGTTGAAATGATAAGAAAATGAGGAATCTAACAATATAAATTTCAAAGTGAAATTTAAGAAAATTAACATTCATACTATTAACGAAAATTGAAAATCCTGTGAATAAAGGCAATAAAAGGCTTAACCCTACCTGAGGAAAGGTGTAGAGCCTAGACTCTAGACACCGATCACCCTTCTCTGTTTCAGTATATGGCCCCCCATAAGAACACTATATAATCCCTGCACTTGACGTTACCTCAAAATTCAACAATTTTCTTCGGCATTTTTCATTGACTTACAATAAACGGAAATAGTTCATTCTTTCTGAGATTATTGCGAGATAGTGAAATAATCACCCAAAGAATTTTGAATGTAATCATGTGATTTTGAAAGGTCTTTAAATCCTTTCAAAAACCACCGATTCTAGCGAAAATCAGTCTTTTCAAATGAACAACAAATAGTTTAAAAAATTTGGAAAAATATTGTTTCGATTCCTTGACCATTTGCGAATAGTTATCCAAGAAATGATAATAATAGTATGATCAATTCCCGTAAAAAAACTGATTATTGTGTTTCATCACCTTATTTACGTATATTTCCTCATAAGAAATTTCAAACGCGTGTGCTGCCATAAAAAACATTTGAAAAAATTTGAAAAAAATCATATCAACATTTCATCTGATAAACCATTCATCTCAGGTGCTGCAGCGCCAAAATTCACAAATTTTTATTCATTGGGCCAGCCTAATATATATATATATATATATATGTGACGTAATTCTCGAGCCTTACGATAAGCTCAACAATTAAGCACGCTTGAAAGCACCCAATAGCCAAAAACAAAATTTCAAAACAAATCCAAAATCCAAATGGGCGCCAGGATGTATCTCAACATCCGATCAATCTTATATTGATCTAAACAACAACAACCAAAAATCAAAATTCAATCATTTAAACCAAAAACTCAAATACTCCCTTATTCAGCACGAACTAGATCAGTCTCCTCTCAAGGTCGCTGTTGTGGGTTTGAATAAGGAGCGTTAAATAATTTCAAACAAATAATGTCGGGGATAAAATAAAATTTTCATATAAAAAAAATAATTATTGAATTTATAAATTATTTAACCCCTGCGATAAATCGGCGAGTGCGCAGCACAATAAAAAAAATTATAATTTTCATAACATAAAACATAACTTCCGACAACTCATAATAAATAAACAATTAATTACAAACAAATTCTTTAAAACTAAATTTTAAAAAAAAATATTAATGTCAATCAAAAATAAAATTTAATTAATTAATAAATTCATTGATTTATTAATTAACCGTCGAAATCAAAATTTAAATCAATCATATTCATTAATCTAATTCAAAAATTCCATGGTGCTGCCACCTACAGTTATCTTTCGCAACGAAACGAAAGTAACTAAAACTTCCCTAGCAAAATTCCCTAGGTGTCATGGCCGACTAAACGATCTGTCAACAAATGAAATTAATCAAATTAATTTCTTAAAAAAAAATTAATTCACAAAATCTTTTTTTTAGAAAAAAAAAATGAAACATAATAAAAAAAAATACAAAATCAATAACATTCTACAAAGTCGCGAGACTATAAAATTCACAGACAAATTACAATTAATTGGGTTGCCAACTCAAAGCTCTAGCCAGGTGGCGCTAGGTAACTAGGTGCCCTGAACTGGAGCGAAGATTCGAAACGTATTCTGCGTCAGAGCTATATTCCTGAGACACAATTAGACTCATTTTTGAATTATAATACAATTTGTTCTATCTAATGAATTTTTAAAGCGTAACTGAATATACAGAATCTATTCTAGGGAATTTATAATAATTTGGTAGCGGAAAGGTAAAACGGAACGAATCGATGTATCTCCGTGATCATTGTTAAGCAAATATCTCGGAAATTCAGCGAGATAAGGCGATTCTGCTTCAATATTTTTTGTGAAGGATTTCAAGAGCTACGGAAGAGAGATTGATGCACATCGTTATTTCGCTCCGTCTCTGAGATATTCTTCAACAACAAATGACGAAATCCAGTGATGCAAAAGTGAAATAGGATAAGTCGATTTTTTCAATAGTTTTTTCGAGGATATCTCTGAAACTAAAGGAGATGAGGCAAATTTTTTGGAATCCTTTTTTTAGCTCTTGAAATTTCTTTCGAAAAAGCATTAGAGTGGAATCGACCTATCTCTGTTAGTTTCTGAGATGTCACCAAAAAATTTTTTTCTCAATCGAGAATGTCTCGGAAATTAAACGAAATAGAGATTTCGCTCTTTGAATTCTCCACAGAACGTATTGTGAAAAAATCACTTTATATCGTTTACTTCCCGAGATATCTTCAAAAAACAATTGGAAAAATAGAATTCCTCTGTTGTAGTTCTTCGCTTCTTAATTACTCGAATACCTGAATGAATCAATTTTTTTTTATGAAAAATTAGTCAAGAAATACTGAGAAAAAGGTTGTGCTCTGGTAGAATTTAGCAAGTTTGGACTACAGTTCATTGATGGATTGTGTATCGCCTATTCCGAGTAAACCTAGATTCCCCGATAAATTGCAGTCAATTTTTCTGCATTTCACCTTCTTTGGATAGGATTTTGTAGCAGAAAAGATTCCGCAGGACGAAAAACTACAGTGAAGCATTTTTTAAATTAAATCAAGCTTGATATTCCAACTAGTCGAGACACATTTGTTCATCCGCTAGAGAATCAGAATTTAAATCCTCCGCCAGCCGCCATGCTGAAAGTTACCTAGTTACCTAGCACCATTAGTTCGGATTCGAGCCACTTGGCAACCCAATTAACTTCGGCCACGACGCCAAAATGTCCGTTAATTAATTTTTAATTGGCGACAATCAATTTTCCAAATAAATTAAATTCAAAAAAAAATATAGAAAAAAAAAATCCAAATCTCAGAATTGTAATGAGGAATGGAAGTCAAAAGATCGTGTCAATCGATCCTTCCAGGAATTAGAAGATGTAATGGGAATTACCAGGGAAAGAGGGCGTAAAGTGCCGAAGGAGGATGAGGTGATGAAGACATGCTTCTCTATCAATTATCATAATATGATTGGGTTGTATTCAAAAGCTGAATCGATCAGAATCAATAGTAGCCTGATTGACGAAGATTGCTTGGCATTCATTGAAACCTGGCTGTCTCCTGACAGATATTCAGCAGAATTTTTTAAATGTGGATGATTTCGTGATTTATCGATGTGACCGGAATGATGCGTCAAAGGCAACGGGAGGAGGTGTAATGTTGGTGCTAAAGTATTTCTGCCGATTGGTGCAATGTGTATATTTGTGGTATATTTGTGATATATATTTCCTCCGAACGCTCTTTTTGATATTCTATCGGAGTATTTTGATGTTCTTTTTGAAAGTATGAATGTTAATGTATGTGGAACGAATAGCGGTGATTAAATATGTAAAAACATTTAGACCTTAAGAACCGTAGTCAAGTTTTTTCAATGTGATGAAAGTACTGGTTCTCAAAGTGTAAAATTATTTTATGTTTAAGTTGTTTCTGTAAATGATGTAAATGATAATCTATGTGACCCTGTAATTGGCTGTTAAAGCTGTTGGGTCTTGAATAAAGGCAAAATACAAAATATAATTCGAGGAACGATAACGAAAAAAAATTTCAAACTAAAAAAAAATAAAAATGTTTCCAAAATTATTAAATAATTTCGCCGATAAATGGTAATCGATTTCGCGGCGTCACCACTAAGTAGCGTCATTACGCTGAAAAAAAAATAAAATCCTCGACTCACGAAATTCAATTACCGTACAAAAATTAATTAACTAAAATTTGCTCACCAGATTATTTCACAATTTAATTGCCATGAACAATATTTTATTAATTCAATTATATGACGATTAATCTAATTAATGCCAATGAATTAATTAATCTCAAAACCTTACAGAAATGGCGGTTAACAAAAGTGTCCAAAATGACACGACAAAACATGTGTGTCCAACACGGCACACCAAACGAGAATCAGCCGACAGCAAGCGCTGTGCACCGTCTAAGGCGTCTTTTCCGGGAAGGACGTTCCTCATTGGTCAATCCCGAAATACGTCATTTAATACAGCTTAACCTGACGTTAAGTATTTTCCTTTTTCAATGACGATAAATTCCAACGAAGATAATTGAAAAACTCCAAGTCGATGACATGAGAGTTGAGACAAATTAATTTGTCCAAGGATGCAACGAAAAGTTCATCAAAACGTCTCAATTAATCCTTCCGATGAATTTCGTCATTGGCGCCAAAACTTTTCTCCAATTAACCAACTCCATAGGTAATGTCGATTTCCTCATCATCGTCCATCTGGTGTCTCCCTCTTCCATTCGTGAGACATCAACTCAATTGACGATAATCCAATGAGCGTTAACATACAAAATTAACCAATCGGCATTAGTTTTATATAATTTTTACTATGATTGAACTCTCGTGATTCATTTATTTTGATTCTCGGTTGGTGGTGCCAAAACTATTCAAATTCAAAATTAATTACGCGCCCAGACGATAAAAAGTAACGTCGATCGAAATATCACGTTACAATATATATATGTATATATATGAGGTATTCCACGTGAAAACGGCGGACTTTTTCCCTGACCCCTGCCAATTTGGTTCAGTTTTTTTTGTATGATTAGATCAAGTTCAAGAGACACCCCGAAGTTTTTTCAGATTTTTCGACATGGCATGGCCCTTGTTGAGAAAAAAAAATTTTTACCAAAAAAAAAACGCCTAAATTTAAAAATCTGAAAAAATTCCCAGAAATACGTAATTATATGTAGGAATTGTCAAGCCATTGTCCAGAGTGGAAGTACGATTCTTTCTGTTTTTTGCGAGTCATTAATGTTGAAATATTTTTGCAAAATTCGAGAAAAATTCACTTTGGGCAGATATTTCGATATTTTTGTACCAAAACCGAATTTCCTTACTATTTCCTGAATAATCAGACTACAAATATGAATTTCGATCATAGTCCTTTCGCCACAATAGAGTTCTGTATTCAAATTTTGAAAATATATGTCCAAGACTTTTTTTAGTTGATTCTTACGTATTTTTATACGGAGAGTCCAGATCTATAATTTATTTTTTTGTAGGACGTCCGAGTCATTTGTTATTAACATTTTAAATGTTTATAACGCGATAACTCGGGAATTAATTTTTTCGGAATTTTTTCATTTTTACTTTCGGATTCGCCATTAAAAACTGAATAAAAAATGTCCAAATCGTTTTTTTTAAATATGAATATTTATTGAGATAATCTAATTTTTTAAGAAAAAAGTCGTGCGTGAGAAGAGAACATGAATGGTGCGCGCGCAGCGTCTCACGTATACGCACGCATACACTCATAGCCCACTCTATCTCTTACTGACACACGAAAAATAACGCTGTACTCTCTCGTCTCAGAAGGGCTCGTTTCAGAATCGCTTGTTTGATCTCTCTCTTTCTCTAGCGCGGTTTGAGTGGCGTGATGAGAATATTCATAATTTTTTGAGGATTCCTAGGAATATTTTGGAAACGAAGAAGTTTAGAGAAAAATGTCAAGTGAATTTTTTTGTAGGAAATTGAATTCTCTGCAAAAAAGATCTGAGCAAAAGTGTACTATCTCGCTTATTTTCCGAGATATTCTATGAAAAGGAATGCGAAAAAAATGCATTTCTCAACTTTTACGTCTTTACTTCCTGAGTTTCTTCAGGATTACTCAGAAACTAAGCGAGATAGCTTATTTCTTGCAGAGACCTTTTTTATAGCTTTAATTATCTTCTACAAAAAAGATCTTTCGAAGAATTTTTCTGAATCCATTTGTTTCGGAAATATTTTCCAAAACTTATGCAACCATTTTTTTCACTCTTTTTTTTCCTAATGTTTTGTCAACATTATCGGACGGATATCTTCAAAACGAGCGAACTTAAGAGAAAATGTTAACAAACCTTTTTTGTAGAGAAGTAGATTCTCTACAAGGAAGGTCTGTTAACATTTTCCTCTGAGTCCACTCGTTTCGGAGTTATTCACAAAAATTCGAAGTACAGAAATTTCACACACTAAAATCCATTTAATCATCATTGAATTCACTATTAAACGTATCACATCGAGAAACTTATTCATCCATCGCAGCAATCACAATTATTTTATCATTGTAATCAAATTTTCGTAATTATGAAAATTTGATTGCAATGATAAAATAATTGTAAAAATTATGAAAATTTGATTACAATGATAAAATAATTGTGATTACTGCGATGGATGAATAAGTTTCTCGATGTGATACGTTTGATAGTGAATTCAATGATGATTAAATGGATTTTAGTGTGTGAAATTTCTGTACTTCGAATTTTTGTGAATAACTCCAAAACGAGTGGACTCAGAGGAAAATGTTAACAGACCTTCCTTGTAGAAAGCTTTTGAAACGTTAAAAAAGGCCCTGACAAATGCTCCAATATTGTGGCATTATGATGGCAACAAGAACATTATCGTATCAGCAGACGCCAGCCCAGTCGGTGTCAGAGGAATTCTAGCCCACTCAGGTCCAGATGGAACAGAACATCCAGTGGCCTACACATCCAAAACATTAAATAAAACACAAAGAAATTACTCTCAATTAGAAAGAGAAGTGCTAGCCCTGTTGACCACCGTGAAGCAGTTCCACCAATATTTAGCAGGAAAAAAATTCAAACTAATGACTGATCATAAACCACTTCTAGGCATACTGAATCCGCACAAGCCTATACCCGAGATTATTTCTCCAAAGATGATCAGGATAGCATCTTTTCTACGGAATTACGAGTATGAGTTGGAATATCGTCCTGCAAATAAGCATACAAATGCTGATTTACTATCACGGTTACCAATAGATGAGAAAATTGAGGACGATGAGGAAGGAAAGGTTTACAGAGAAGTAAGAATGATTGAAAACTCAGCAGGAGAGACCATATCTCCAGAGATCATTTCACAAGCAACTAAGAAAGATGAACTATTAAAAAAAGTGTTCAACGTCATGCAAGAGAATTGGCCACACGAATCAGAAGAAAAACTCAAGACGTTCTATTCCAAGCGAAACGAATTATCGGTTCATAATGGATGTATCCTGTGGGGTTCAAGAATTGTAGTACCAAAGAGTTTGAGAGAAAAAGTACTCAAATTACTTCATGCAACACATCCGGGTATCAGAATTACGAAAGCACTGGCCAGAAGCTATGTTTGGTGGCCTGGAATGGACAAGGAAATAGAGATAATGGTAAAAAACTGCGATAGTTGCATAAAAGTACAGTCAGCACCGCCAAAAGCACCAACAGAAAACTGGGTTGCACCTAAGGAGCCGTGGACAAGACTACACGTCGATTTTGCGGGACCATTCAAAGGACAACAATTTCTGATTGTCGTTGACGCGACCTCCAAGTGGCTTGAGGTAAGAAGAGTAAACTCAACATCATCGGAAGTGGTAATTAAGGAACTGAGAAAAATGTTCGCCACGCATGGACTACCAGAAACCATAGCAAGTGATAACGGAACAGGATTCAACTCAGAAGAAATGAAGTTTTGGTGCAAGAAAAACGGAATCACACAAGTATTCATTTCACCACATAATCCTCCAGCAAATGGCCAGGCAGAAAGAATGGTTCAAACGACTAAAAGGAGCCTTCAAAAGATGAAAGAGGGCGATTGGGAGACAAAAATCAGTAGATTTTTGCTGAAGCAGCACTCAACACCTGCAGCAGCTACAGGGAAAACACCTGCTGAAATCCTGTTTAACAGAAAAATAAAAACTGTCCTGGACAAACTGACACCAGACAGGAACGACACAGAAACAGAGGAAAAGCAAGTGACAATAAAGAAGCTGAGAGTACTGGAAATAAGCGACAGGGTACGAATGCGAAATTACAGACGGACAGGACCAAAGTGGACTGTTGCAACCATTGAAAAAAGACTGGGGAAACGAAATTATGTCGTGAAAGAAAGAGACACTGGGCTATTTCACAGAAGAGATATAAACCAATTGGTACAGCTCCCACCAGCGTTCGAGAAAGAAGGAGAAGAACAGAGCATAACACCCTCATTTTTCGACCATGAAGAGGCATCAGAAGGGGAAGGAAGCGAAAGTGAAGACGATGGTGAGAACGGCGAGATTGATGCTGACGAGGAACGGCAGGCGGAACCAAACGAACAACAACGGCAGAGCAGACGAAAGAGGCCAAAGAGACAGTGCGTTGATGGGTCCAAGAACAGGTACAACGAAAACATACTAGATGCATCTGTGGTTGAAGGCCTTCCATAAACTCCACTCTCAGAAGGTCGAAGTCGATAAACATCCAAAAGGGGAGAGATGTTGGGTATCGGAGATCTCCATGTCATCGACCGAGGTAACTCTACATTATCTCGAGAGTTATCGAGCTACTTGGCGCCGTGATCGATTTCCGCAGGACGAGGCGAGGACGACCCCCCCCCCCCCCGTTGTTGATCAGTCAATAAGCGAGCACATGTGTGTATATAACCTGAAAGGCAATATATAATAAAGTTACGTTGTAATTAACAAATTCTCTCATTTCTCAAATACCCAACAAGAATCTACTTTTCTACAAAAAAGGTTTGTTAACATTTTCTCTTAAGTTCGCTCGTTTTGAAGATATCCGTCCGATAATGTTGACAAAACATTAGGAAAAAAAAGAGTGAAAAAAATGGTTGCATAAGTTTTCGAAAATATTTCCGAAACTAATGGATTCAGAAAAATTCTTCGGAAGATCTTTTTTGTAGAAGATAATTAAAGTTATAAAAAAGGTCTCTGCAAGAAATAAGCTATCTCGCTCAGTTTCTGAGTAATCCTGAAAGAACTCAGGAAGTGAAGACGTGAAAGTTGAGAAATGCATTTTTTTCTCATTCCTTATCATAGAATATCTCGGAAAATAAGCGAGATAGTGCACTTTTGCTCGGATCTTTTTTGCAGAGAATTCAATTTCCTACAAAAAAAGTCACTTGACATTTTTCTCTAAACTTCTTCGTTCCCAAGATATTCTTAGGAATCCTCAAAAAATTATGAATATTCTCATCACGCCACTCAAACCGCGCTAGAGAAAGAGAGAGATCAAACAAGCGATTCTGAAACGAGCCCTTCTGAGACGAGAGAGTACAGCGTTATTTTTTGTGTGTCAGTAAGAGATAGAGTGGGCTATGAGTGTATGCGTGCGTATACGTGAGACGCTGCGCGCGCACCATTCATGTTCTCTTCTCACGCACGACTTTTTTCTTAAAAAATTAGATTATCTCAATAAATATTCATATTTAAAAAAAACGATTCGGACATTCTTCATTCAGTTTTTCATGGTAAATCCGAAAGTAAAAACGAAAAAATTCCGAAAAAATTAATTCCCGAGTTATCGCGTTATGAACATTTAAAATGTTAATAACAAATGACTCGGACATCCTACAAAAAAATAAATTATAGATTTGGATTCTCCGTATAAAAATACGTAAGAATCAACTAAAAAAAGTCTTGGACATATATTTTTAAAAATTGAATACAGAACTCTATTGTGGCGAAAGGACTATCAGCTCGCAGCTGAAAAGACCTGCTCTTAATTTGAATTCAAAAGATCTTACCTTACTAACTCGATGGCATTCGACTTTGACCCTCTACGATTTGTTAAATTATTTTTCAAAATATTCCATCTGCAGAAAAACCTACTCTCATTTTGTTCCACTCTTTGCAAACCAGCCAGCCTCTCGAAGAAAATTCATGGTCACGTTTTTAGAAAATAAACGCTCGTACTTGAGGAAAAATCAATTTTCCAGGAATTCACGAAATGTCAGGATCACAAAACAATGGTTCTGAGTTATAATACATAGTAGCAGTATTTATTCATTAGTTTTGTTTGATATTAGAAGACAGCAATTCAATGTCATTTTTGTTCTTAAAAAAAAAGTAAATTGTCTTTTAAAAACTTATGAGATCTGTGGTCTCCACAAGCGGAAAATAGCTTCACAAAAATAATTCCATCTGCTTGAGGAAGGACACAGTGGATCTTCTGAGTTCCCGGTATTGGTCTGCCACTACATTGTCATCTCCTTTCGGAGAAAATTTGACTACGATATTCGGCTAATTGGTTGGTTGAGAGGCCCAGTTGAATAATTCTTGTGGAGTCGTGATTTGACGATCAGGTGGTAGTTGTAAGCTCGCACGAGCAGCCATCCTCTTGACAGTACCACCAACGCCATCACAGCCTCCTTTGCCATGCGCAGTCGGGAAATAATGCTACTCTGCGTAGATGCCGAAATCAGACTCATGATCATACACGTTGAGAATGTTTTTATAATTCTTAAACTGCTGTGGTGCACCATCGGAGCAGTAATAGATTTTGGAAACATTCGCATCAATCGATTTCATGAAGTCAGTTATAATTTTGGAAAATACGTGAATGGCGATTAAGTCGTGATTTAAGCAATCGGATATAATCACCAAACTTCTTTGATCAATAACATCTTTGCTTTCGAAGTAGACAACAACTAGATATATTGTGGCCTGGTTATTGTTCCAATGGAACCCTGGAGCTGCTTCTTGCACAACAAACGCGTAGTTTTCGGCAAAGTCACACTGAACCAGAAATTCATTATCTTCGAGAGATTCTCTCACTGATTCCACGAAAGTTGATTGTGCTTTCGCGATGAAAGAATGTGGCAAGAGAGTTTTGACTTTCTCACAAAAATCAACAACGAAATCAGATGTTTCTTTGACGACCGTTTCGAGACTTGTACGAGGCGTTGAAACCCAATGTTTGTACGTGATACTGCCAATCCCATTTTTGTATAGTATTCCATCAAGATATTTCATTCAAATTGACACGGGACTTTGAATAAATTTTTATTACTCTTTTTCTCGCAACCGGGCTATTTTTGGCATGCTTTTCCGGGATTCTATACACTTTATGACTACAATAATTATTTGGGCACGGATATTGACTCCCGATGCCTCCCTTAATTTAATCGGGACCTAATTCTCAAAATTTATACTATCACTTAACAAAAAAATTTAGCAAACTTAATCATTAAGGCACGGATCTGGTCGGCTGATGCCTCCTGATATATATAAGCCCGGGATTTTCTTCAGCTCCGAAAGCCCAGCAGAGACTTCATCACGAAGTGCCGTCATTTGCGCTTGCATGCTTTCATCAGAGGCTACGGTCCTAGCATTCATCGTAGCAAGCTGCGCTGTAACGTCCTCACTAAGCGTCGTCATTTGCCCCTGCATCCTCTCCTCAAAAGCCCCAGTCCCTGCACTCATCGCAGCCAGCTGCAGTGAGATCGCATTCAGCATGGGAATTACTGAATTTTGGTCACCCCCCTCCGGCTGCACCAATGCCTCAGAATCACCCATAGCTGCGGACATATCCAAGTCCAACTGATCGTCGAATACTGAAGAGTAACTACTCGCCGAGGTGCTTCGTGTTCTCTGTGCAATTGGCGAATTTACGAGCGTTATGCAAGTGCGGCACAATTTCCTAGTCCCAGGATCCACAAAAGTCGTTGTAAATTTTGAGCAAGTAATGTGATATATTTTCTTGCACTTCCCACACTGGTACAACTTCCCCGCTCTCACTTTGCGGCACAAACAACAGACCGGGGTAGCCCTGCCCTTATCACCCATTTGCCCACAAACCAAAAATAAAAATGAAAATGATAAAGATAATAGTAGGAATATTCAATTCCCAGAAAATACAAAAACAATTCCTGAGCAGAAGCAGATTGAAGTGAGAATAATCGAAATAATTATTATAATAATAAATATAATAACGCTGGCAACGCCAGGCAAGGCGGAGTGATTAATAAAAATGATAGTGAAAGATAAAACAAAGCAGCAATAACTATAAACTCCAAGGAAAGGAGCAAAGATAAAAAATAAAATAATGTAATAACAGAGTGAATGGAATTCACTCAGTACTGGACTATTTCTTCCGTTGAGATTCACTCGGTGTTGGCAATGTCTCGTCAGTCGGCACAGTAGGAAGCCTCCACAGCAGTTCCCACACTTCACGTGTAGATGTCACGCCACGCGAATGACCAACTGCAGTCTCGACGAAGATGACAGGTATGGAGCGAGAGAGATAGCCAGAGATATTGAGATACAAAAAGTAGTGTATTACAAAAAAAAATTGAAAAAAAGTACAAAACGTGACATCTTTACAAACATACAGATTTCAATTACATCGGTTTACCAATTACATATGAGTTAAAAACTTTATTTACATTTTTTGTTTTATTATTTTTATTTTTTGCTCTTCTTCTTTTTTATTTTTGAAATTATTTATTTATTTATTTGGTTAATTTTTTTTTTTCTATCTTGATCTGAAAAATAATAAAAAAAGAGAGTAATTAGCAATAAGAAGCATGAAATCATAGAATCAAGTACAGTCACATTCAAATTCGATAAATGTCAATTTGTCCATTTCAATTTGTATAATTATTCAACTTATAATACATTATTGATTTGTTGATCTATTTATTTATTCAATTTTTCATTTATTTATTATTTCCATCATTTATTCATTTATCATTTCAATTGTTTTATTCATTTATTATTTTCATTATTTATTTATTCATTTTTATTTGTATTTTTTTTTTTTTTATTTTTTCTAGCCATGTGTAACCTTTCGGTTTTTTACAATTTTTTCTTTCCTTTCCCCACCCCCCATGCGACTCCATGGATCGACTTCTTGCCATACTGCCCGCATTTGCCGTGGACCGAGGGGAAACCATGGAAAACCCTGATCAGGTCGGATTCGTACAGAGCCTTAAGTGCCTTTTCTGTCACGCTGACGAGAAAGGCACACTAATTCTCTATAGTCACACCTACCGTATCGTTCAGTTTGTCATTCGAATCTGTGTACGGCAAGCGGTCACCCATCCAAGTAGTAACCAGACGCAATGCTGCTTAACTCGGTAGATCCGCCGAGGGGTACACAGACCGACCAGCCAAACTGTCGGTTGCCATTTTTATTTGTATTTGTTTAATCATTTTTTTCTTCTTTTTCTTCATTTATACTCATACAATTTTCCATACAATCATACTTAAATTTTTGTCATAATCGTCACTCTCACAATTGATTCAATCTTAATTGATGTATTTGTTAACAAACTCAAACGGGGGAGGCAATGGAGTCTGCTTGTACTCGAAGAAAATAGTCCCTTAATGTTTTTTTAAAAATACCCGATGAGTTCAGTTCTCTCACCGCTAACGGGAGTGAGTTCCATAGTTCAACAGCAGCAGATGTGTGTTAAAAATCCTGACAAGTTTATCGACCGAGCCAGGGTTATCAGCCGATCCGCGGGGCATCAATGAGTTCAATTGATGCCCAATCATCACCCAGGGCGTCACAGTCACCTATGAAGCCCATCGTCTCATTCTGAGACCTTCTTCTCACCGTAGCCGCGAAACAGTAAAGACGTGTTTTCGCGTAATCCGGAAATCATCATGAAAATTAAATAAAATGAACGCATCAGTGCGCGATATTAACGGTCGCGTTACTTAATATTAATAACTTGCTACACGAAGCTAATTCACATTAACTTCGTACGTGCATTATCAACAAACTCAGTGTTATTAATCATTAATTAATAAAGACAATGATCGGAAAGTTAACTTCAGTTAATTACTATTAACTACATCAATTGCTAGACACCACGCGGTTAGTGCATCATCTAAGAAATTATCTAGCATTTCAATGTCAGACCGGCCTTACAACCCGGCAGGGAAATGCGTTTATCGAATATTAACGAACGTTATCTAACTATCGAATTAAACTAATGTTAATTACCGCGGAGAAACTCAGTTAATTATCATTGCTTAAATATCGAAGTTATCAGACAATTATCATAAAACTTTCGCTAGACGAATTATCTACAATAATTCGTACGGGCATTATCAATAATCCTTCAGATTATTAATTAATCTAGAGAACTTTAAATATCGCGAACATTATCAGTGAAACGAACAATTGAACATTATCATTAAAACCACCCGTGAAAATACTGTAAATATTCTCCGAAACTGATCATTAAAAATCTGTGATATATTTATCATAAATCACGTGTGTCGTATAAAGTTATTTCACGCATGCAGTTGTCGAGATAAATCCTGAACCAGCTCCTTGTGTTTCCTTCCTGCCGCAGCCAGGCGAAGTGAGTACGAGCCTATCTTAATACAGTCCACTCAATTGAAGATCATCAAAGTAAGTTATCACGTCCACACGATGAGTAACATCGGTGGACGTCCAAAAATTCCCTGGATTTTTAACAATGTGAATGTAGATTTACCGTAATTAGTTCGCGAGTTCACTGGTTTTAAATCTAGATGAGTTCCTCTGTGGGCCCTGAGATTGGCCTCTGACTTCAAACAGAGACGAGAAGCCAAGTATGAAGGTCTATCTGAATGCCACACCTTGAAAGTGAGAGTTGCCAGCATGAAATTCCTTTGATGCTTCGGCATAAGCCAGTTAAGTTTGACGTAATATTTGGTGATGGACTCATCCTTCCTCAAGCCAAAGACCAATCGGATCCCACGGTTTACGATTTTTTTAAGTTTCAGGTTATTTTCTTCCGAGCATCCAATCAGGAGCAGCGAGCAGTAGTTTATGTACGGGTATATTGGACTCTGTATCAATTGGGCCTTGAGTCTCGTAGGGGTGTAGTCTTTAATCTTAAACAATTGTTGGAATGTGGAGTTGCATTTACGCATTATGTCCTGAATTTGGTCGTGCCATAGCATTTTGCAGTCAAGTTTCACTCTGAGATCTTGAATAATCTTTGAATAATCTAGGTCTACAGATTTCACCCTCACCTTTGGAATATTCTCGAAATCAATGGAGTTTATGGATTTAGTCGTACGAAGGATTATTACCTGAGTTTTACACTCATTTAGCATAACAAGGTTGCCGTCAACCCAAGCACAGATGGATTTAATGTCTTCATTAATTTGGTTAATTGACTCATCTAATTTACTGAGGCCGGTAGTGAGATAAAGCTGCAAAGCATCAGCATAGCTCATGTATTTTACATGATTTAAGTCTAGAGAGAAGTCATTAGTGTAGCAGATGCAGAATAAGGGCCCGAATATTGTTCCCTGGGGAACCCCTCAGTTCACTTCAGTCCAGGAAGATAGAGAAACATTTTCTGCAAGACATGCTTGGTGTCTCTCCATAGGTAGTAGTGGGTCCAATTGCAGGTGGAGTCGGCGAAACCCAGAGTCGAGAGTTTTTGTAGTAAAAGCGTGTGATCTACCATGTCAAAGGCTTTGCTGTAACCAAGCAATGTCAGCACAGACACTTTCTTCTCGTCAATCGATAGTTTCATATCATCAATGACAATGAGGAGTGCCGTCTCCGTACTCATCCCTTGCCTGAAACCTGACTGTAGTGGATCCAGTAGTTTGTTATTCTCAAGGAAGCAGTAAATTTTGGTGGACACAATTTTCTCGAAGACCTTAGATATGTAACACGTCAGCGCAATTGGGCGATAATCAGATGGCAATGATGGATTTTTCGTTTCCGGGATTGGTTTAATGATTGATTTTTTCCATAAGCTCGGGAAAACCTGTGTTTTAATGGATGTGTTGAAAATATGGAGGATGTGAGGTGCTATTGCAGGGAAAGCTAGTTTGATGAGAGTCGGGGATATACCGCCTGGACCAGTTGCTTTCGATGAAGAGTATGCAATAAATGACTCAAGATCTCGTAGAGTGATTTTACTGATAACGAAAAATGTTTTTCTATCAGAGATATCAGTTAGGTTAGCACTATTTTTATCATCGTACTTACAGTGTAAGGAAAATGTTGGGACGTTTGTTCCCTCAGATTTGCCAAAAGAGCCGAAGTAGTTCGAAATGTCTTCGAGTTCAGCTCCAAGTTTACCCATACAGCCCTTTGACTTTCCAACTCCAAGTCTTTTAAGTTCACCCCAGGTATCTCTTGATGTAGTGAAAGAGCCAAAGCGAGAGAGATAGTATTTACTCCGAGCTGCAGTAATTTCCCTTTTGACCTCAGATCTAAGTCTAACGAATTCCTCCTGAAGAACTGCCAAACCTGAGCGTCTCTGTTTGTTCCGCACTTGGTCCCGTAATTTCATTTTCTCTTCAATATTCTTTGTTAACCATGGGGCTGCAGGCCTGTGAACCGTAACATTAATTAACGGGGCATGTTTATCGAAGTTTTTAAGCAGGATATTATTCAGGAAGTAGACTTTATCATCATTATTGACCGTTTCATAGAAAGAGGCCCAGTTTTCACTGCAAATATCCTTCAGGAATAGTTTACAATTTATGTTATTAATGTTCCTATAAAAGAAGGTACGCGGTTTTGCTCGAGGGATACATGCATCCAGAGAAAGAGACAGAGATAGAGAAAGAGATAGAGAAAGAGATAGAGAAAGAGATAGAGAAAGAGATAGAGAAAGAGATAGAGAAAGAGATAGAGAAAGAGATAGAGAAAGAGATAGAGAAAGAGATAGAGAAAGAGATAGAGAAAGAGATAGAGAAAGAGATAGAGAAAGAGATAGAGAAAGAGATAGAGAAAGAGATAGAGAAAGAGATAGAGAAAGAGATAGAGAAAGAGATAGAGAAAGAGATAGAGAAAGAGATAGAGAAAGAGATAGAGAAAGAGATAGAGAAAGAGATAGAGATAGAGATAGAGGAAGAGAGAGCCATGGCGCACATAGGTGAAAAACCCCTTGTCCTTTGCTGCATCCTTCACTGCACGGCGCAGTTGATGTAGATCCAACGGAAGAAACTCGTTGATGTTGATTACAGAGGGCTGGAGAGGCGTTGTTGCTCCCGAGGCTAACGCAAGTTCCTCGTCAAGTTCTAAAAAGCACAATTTTGCATGCCTTATCACCTGGCCCACATCAGTGACCGCAGAGCGCCCAGCAGCACTTTCAGCAGAAATCCGGGTGACACGTTTGGATTGTTTCGGAACGATTGGCCTCACATTTACTATGTTCTCAGCTACGCAGGAGCGACACGCCGTACGAATTGCCGCAAGTGCCAGATCTTTGCTACTGGCATTCACCGTAAACTGCAGTCCAGAGATGAGAATTTCTGGTGCCATCTTCACCCTGTCAGCATTGATTCTGGTAATGGAATCAGACATCTCTTTCATCGATGACTCCACAGAGTACACTCTATTTTCCACCATCTCTCATTTAACATTAAATTATCTTTGAAATTTTTTTTTTTTTTTTTCGAATAGCACTAAATATAGTTCACAGTGGAACGGCCAAAAAGGATGGTGCCGCATGGTCGACATCGAGACTCTTTAAAAATTGATCCAATCTGAAAAAAACATGGTTAGAGAATAATATAGTAATTACAGTCTGCCGGAGGATTTTTTTCTCAAAAATCAAAGAAGAAAAAATTCTCAAAATTTTCATGAAATCGTGCAAAACTCTAAGAATTCTTGGTTCTTTGATTTTTGAAAAAAAAATCCCTCTGACCGTCTATAACTAGTATATTATTCTATAACCATGTTTTTTTCACACTCGATCAATTTTCAAGGAGTTTCGATGTCAACCATGCGGCACCATCCTTTTCGTCCGCCCGACATTATCAACTATATATAGTGATATTAAAAAAATATATATATATGTGGGTTATTTCACCAAATAAAATCATTTTTACGGGGTGACCCTCCCGGATTGTGTTCAAAATTTTTTGAGCTATTCTCTACATCAAAATAATGACTCGGTGGAAAATTGCGCTTTTTCTATTGAGCAATTTCGTGATAATGATTTTTTGAATTTCCACGATTTTTTTTTCTTAAATTTTTTGCTAATTTTTTTTGAAGTAGGAACATTATTCATAAAAATATAAACTGTATAGTTTCTTTTGCAGAAAATTCTCAGCTTTTCAATGGGAATATTCATTTTTCATTTTGAGCTACGCAAAGCTCTCAAAAATGCAATCGGAGTGAAAAAAACGATTTTTCTGGCCTTGTGGCATGCGTTATTCCAAATTCGATATTTTTTTCTGAAAGCTGAGCATTTTTTACTGAAAATATGTCTTTTTCACGATGGGCTTATTTTTCGTTTGACTGCAATCAAATAATGGAGTCCTTGTAACAGATTCTACACTACTCGAAAAAATTAAAGGAACAAGAAAGTTTTCCATTTTTTTCAGTAATTTTTGGAAGACTGTAACTTCATGAAAAATGATTGGATTGAGATAAAAAAGGAAGCGTTTTGAAGCTTGAAATGTCTAGTTTTGAAATCTTTGGAGGAAAAATTTTCTGGAGCATTCCCTATGATGCAAAGAGAGGAAAAGAAGCGAAGAAAAAGAAATCGAAAATTTTTTCATTTTTGAAAATGGTCTATGAGCTCAAAAAAAAAATTTTCAACTTGACCAATGCAAGGATCATTTAGCCCAATTCTTCAGCTTCAATTTCTTTTTTTTTTTCGTACAATCATTTGTCTCTGAGATATCGACTGTTGAATGAAAATTCGTCTTTTTCTCTTCAATCATCGATATCTCGTGAACTACTGATCGTACAGCGAACGGATGGTGGGTTTCACAAACTTGAATAAAATCTCTAGAGGTGGTTTTTGGAATTTGATTTTTAAAAAAATTAATTTTACACGTAATATTGGTTCGAAAAGTTACCAAAAAAAAACGTTTTTTCACTGTTCCCGTAAGACTACCTAAACTTTGTCATTTTTCGGAGGACTGCTACTGTCCTTGAGTTCTTTTCCAGCTGAATGCATGCTCAAACACCCTGGAAAATTCCAAGTCAATCGGCTCAGCCATTTTTTTTACCCGACCGATCAAAGCTGTAGCAAAAATTAAAGGAACAATATATTGCTTGCTCCTTCAACCCTAATTGATGAAAGTTTTCTTCGTAAGAATTTCGTCTTAAGGGCTCACCTAATGATAAGAAACGAAGAGAAAAAGACATTGGAACATTGGATGTCGGACATTTTCTTTATTGAAAATAGAGTTGATAAAAACTGAAATTTGCAAGAATATGTGTATGCGTGTAGAACGAAATTCTTACAAAAAAAAGCCTTCATTAATTAGGGTTGAAGGAACAAGCATATTGTTCCTCCAATTTTTGCTACAACTTTGATCGGTCGGGTAAAAAAAATGGCTGAACCGATTGACTTGAAATTTTCCAGGGTGTTTGGGCATGCATTCAGCTGAAAAAGAACCTAAGGACAGTAGCAGTCCTCCGAAAAATGACAAAGTTTAGGTAGACTTACGAGAACAGTCAGAAAACGTTATTTTTTGGTAACTTTTCGAACCAATATAACATGTGAAATTAATTTTTAAAAAAATCAAATTTCAAAAACCACCTCTAGAGAATTTATCCAAGTTTGCGAAACCCACCATCCGTTCGCTGTACGATCAGTAGTTCACGAGATATCGATGATCGAAGAGAAAAAGACGAATTTTCATTCAACAGTCGATATCTCAGAGACAAATGATTGGACGAAAAAAAAAAAAAAAAGTGTTTGAAACGTAATCAAACTTCCGCCGGTAAAGTTGACCAATCAACAGACACCTGGTCAAGGGGGGGTCAAGACGCGAATGATCCCCTCCAGACTCATCACTTGCGTATGAAGATTCTATCAAGACCCATCAACTAATTTATTCATCGTGAAATCTCTATAATTATAGAGATTTCACGATGAATAAATTAGTTCAAGTTAGTTTCAAGTGTTAATATTCTCTATCATTGTAGAGTTTGTCTCAAGTGTAGTTAAATTCAACTAGTTTGTTCAACTATTGTGTAAAATTCAACTATTCGTCTATTTATTCAACTTTTATATTATCTATCGACGAGCAGGCTTTTTTCCAAATAAAACGGTTTTGCCTAGCGGCTAAGTGTAAATCCAACTATTACTTCTTTTCACTATCATTCACCGCCTCCTGCAATCCACTCTGAAAATCAACGAATAAAATCAACTCGCTCAAAACAAAAAGAAATTGAAGCTGAAGAATTGGGCTAAATGATCCTTGCATTGGTCAAGTTGGAAAAAAATTTTTTGAGCCCATAGACCATTTTCAAAAATGAAAAAATTTTCGATTTCTTTTTCTTCGTTTCTTTTCCTCTCTTTGCATCATAGGGAATGCTCCAGAAAATTTTTCCTAGAAAGATTTCAAAACTAGACATTTCAAGCATCAAAACGCTTCCTTTTTTATCTCAATCCGATCATTTTTCATGGAGTTACAATCTTCTAAAAATTACTGAAAAAAATGGAAAACTTTTTTGTTCCTTTAATTTTTTGAGTAGTATAGAATCTGTTACAAGTACTCCATTATTTGATTGCAGTCAAACAAAAAATAAGCCCATCGTGAAAAAAACATATTTTGAGTAAAAAATGCTCAGCTTTCAGAAAAAAATATCAAATTTGGAATAACGCATGCCGCAAGGCCAGAAAAATCGTTTTTTTCACTCTGATTGCATTTTTGAGAACTTTGCGTAGCTTAAAATGAAAAATGAATATTTCCATTAAAAAGCTGAGAATTTTCTGCGAAAATAACTATACAGTTTATATTTTTATGAATAATGTTCCTACTTTAAAAAGAATTAGCAAAAAATTTAAGAAAAAAAAATCGTGGAAATTCAAAAAATCATTATCACGAAACTGCTCAATAGAAAAAGTGCAATTTTTCACCGAGTCATTATTTTGAATAGCTCAGAAATTTTTGAACACAATCCGGGAGGGTCGCCCCGTGAAATTGATTTTATTTGGTGGAATGACCCATATGTTTAATTTTTTTTTGATAATTTAATAATGAATACATAATGTAGGTGTGTATGTATGTATGATTTTGTGTGCGGTGGCAGAAGAGGCATAATGAGTGAAACTATTTTATGCCCACCCAGTGGCGACCACCTTGGTTCCAAGGTTCAAGAAGGTTGGTAAGCCTAGCAAAAAGCAGGTGCTCTACCTCACCTCCTGTAACCGTTAGGTTTGAGATGCTAGTGGAATCGAGTCTACTGCATCTCGTCAGTAAGTGGTGGACGTTGCCCGCCTCCATCCCACATTTATCCGTAGTACTTCTTGGTGACGTCAGTGTACAAAACTGGGCCCTTAGGCTGAAGGAAGGGTCTATTTCCAGAGTCCATTCTTCGCTCCTCGGTCTTACGACTTCAAAACTCCTGTGAAGGCCCTCGACCCCCCACTCACATCACCGCCCAGCCGGAGTATCTTTTTCATTCCTCCGTCTTAGGCAGCGACGCGCGCATGGAGGCCGAGTTCCTCCAGAATCTTATCGCAGAGCCCTTGGCTGCCTCCATTGCCACTAGATGTGGCGACTTCAGATCCAAGATGGCCATCGAAGCAAGTATAAATGTAGTTCTCAGAGCCTCACTCACCCTACACCCGCCATCATGTTTCGTGTGTCGGGGAATGAGGTCTACTCCCACAGAGCCCGGTTTGTGAGAGTAAGGTCTGGAATGCCATGGGGTGCGACCCGGTGCCCCAAGGACATCGTTCGGACACATTGACCCAGAGTTTCATTCACCCTGTGCCATTCAGCCTTCGGCACGATGGTTTCCACCTTTAGCTTGGGGGAGTTGGTCCGCGGTGACAGCCTTTGTTCGACTGCCCGGGCTTTTACCTCCGTTGTCTCCCTTATTGTACCGTCACTTCGCGCAGCATTTCCGAAGGTTCCTTGGCGGGGCCCTGCTGGTCCTAACGTTCCCAGCTGTTCCCTCCCGGCTCCTCCTACTAGTGTTGGCTACTTCCCCTATCCGCCACCTGGGACGTGCTTCGACCGGTAGCTCAACAGCCAGAACCAGACCCTCATTTCGAGAGTCCAGCGTGGGTTCGAAGACATAATGTAGGAAGGAAGAAAACAAAATTTTTTTCCTTATTTCATATGTAATATAATTTTCAAAAATCGAAGCGTTTTGTGGGTGCCCAGGTATATGTGAAACTTCCCCCACGAAAAAAGTTATAATCTAAAATGTGAGCAGATATAATTTCTTATAATCACTTATATTCCGATGATATGTGCAGTTATTTTTTCCAAATTATATTTTTCTTTAAATATATCCAATTATAATGAAAATTATATTATGATATAATGAGAATTATAACAACAAGATATATCCTCATAGGTATCTTTGATAATATATCTCAGAATATATAAAGGTATAAGATGAAATATATCTGTTCAAGATAATCCCTTTATAATAAAGTAGATGAGATAAGAGTAAAGTTGGCTGCGTCCACATTTATTCGTTCTGTGATTGGTTGAGGAAAAACAATAATCAACAGAAAAATTGATAATAAAGATTTTGACAGCTATTAATTATGTTGTCGTAGCTCACCATTGCTGAGAAATTAATTATTAATTAATAGAAAATAAAGTTTGAACTACGAGTGGAATAAGTGTTTGAATTTATTAGAAGTGTTAAAATTAAAATACCAAAAGAATTCAGGCTAGTGATTGCTGAGAATTATAATAGAAAATGATGAAGTTTAAAAAACTGTGAGTGGAATAAGTGTTCGCATTTATTATTAGTGTTGAAATTGAAATACGGATGGAGTTCAGGTTGGTGAATTTATATCTCTATTATTTCAATGATAATAATTGAACGTAAAAACTGGCAATATTAATTTATTGAAAAGACTCGGAAATTCTTTGAGATATCATTATTATTTTTTTCGAGTAGCTTCTGAAGAATATGAAGAGTATCCTGATGGTTTGTCACGTCATCATCTCCAATAGCATCAGACTCATGCATATTTGAACGTGCATAAGTCTGATTCGGTTGGGAATATTGATTTCGTGATACATCAGAATACTTTGTATAACCTCTAGAAGCATTTCCGAAGGAAGTATGGTGATGAAACTATTTTCTATCAATTTATTATCAATTTGAATTGGAAATTAGCAATTTTTATGATATTTATAGGCTGAGAATTGATTCTCACAAAATGCCCTTAGAAATTCATTGAGGAAAAAAATGAAAAAAACACAAAAATAAATTGTTTTCAGTCATTGAATTGAATAATATTTGTGTTTATTGTTTCAGATATCCAGCGATAGCACCCGCGGAAGCTCTCTGAAGATCTACTTCATTTTTCTGAGATTTCTCACTCTGGAAATTTCCCATGCCAAATTTGATAATGGCTAATTTGAGTGGAAGATGTCTTTCTTTTCATTTTTCACCCATTTCTCTTGGAGATACGAGGTTTTCCTTGAAATTTCGCAAAAATTGCCTAAAAGGTTGATGATGGGGGGACCTGGAGGGCTAAAAGCCGAAACGATCCAAGATATCAAGTATCCACGGGATTTTTTGGGCCCAGCAGTCTTTGCTTTGTAAAAGTGACCATTTTCGTGAAATTGCATTCCAAGAACCGTTCAAGATATTGCAATGAAATTTTATCGGCTACTTTCTGATACCATAGGGAGTACCACTGTGAAATTTCATCCTCAAATATGGAGTAGAAAAAAAGTTAGGACGGTTTGAAAATTGTGAATTTCACAATGATGAATTTGGATAGAATTTCCTTTCAAACTCATTTTTCACCCATTTTTCTTGGAGATACGAGGTTTTCCTTGGAATTTCGCAAAAGTTGCATAACAGGGTGATGATGGGGGTACCTGGAGGGCCAAGAGCCAAAACGATCCAAGATATCGAGTGTCCGCGGAATTTTCAGGCCCAACCCAGAGGAAAGGGCCCTTGCTTTGTGAAAATGACCATTTCTGCTCTATCAAATTCTCAGAACCGTTCGCGATGCTGTTATGAAATTCCGCAGGCTACTTTCTGACGACATAGACAGTATCAGTGTCAAATTTCATCGAAAAACATGCCATAGAAATAAAGTTATGAAGATTTCAAAATTGGGATCTTTTTAATGGCTAATTCCCTTAGAATATCCCTTTACCCTCATTTTTTATCCATTTCCCGAGTAAATACTAGGTTTTCCTTGAAATTTCGCATAAAAGCGAGATGATGGGGGGTCCTGAAGGGCCAAAAGCCAGAAAGATCCAAGACATTGAGTATCCGCAACAGGATGGGAATAGCCTTCAGCCATATACCGAAGAATAGATCCAGCCAATATTATAGAAACTCAGCGCGCGCTGCGCGCGCGATGTATCTCTAGTTAAATTGTAATCGAGGTTAGATCCTCTGATTATAAAAGAAATTATAAAAATATATATATTATTCATGATTGAAATGTAACCACAGATAGATCTTCAGAATATATCCAAAATTATAAAAAAATAGAGCACTTCAAGAAAATGTATTGGAATCGATAAAATTTCATATAAAATAGTATTCCAATGGAAAAAAAAGCAGAAAATAAGGAGAGTCGTATATTCTTTTATTGAAGCTCAAAGTATCAATATATGTAGGAAGAATACATTTCGATAATGATTAAATAGAAAAAATTGTAATTTACATGATTTTTAATCTAACATTTCGTTACAATTGATGTAAATTGAATACATTGCAAAGTTGAATACAATAGTTGAATACATACAAAAAGTATTTGTATGCATGTAGGTAGTTCATGTTATCGAAATTAGAATGGCGTGCGTAGCTCCGGGGTACAAAAAGTAGGTTTACGGATCTTTAGGGTCGAGCGTTCAAATCCTCTAGGTCGGTAGAAATTTCATTTGGAAAAAATGGTATTTCGGATCACGAAGCGATAGGGAAGCGTCTTAGAAGGATAGTAATTACTATCAAACAAATGTGATGAACCAAAATTTCTAATTATTTTGGGAACAAAATTGTATTTTGGTAGTGGTAACTGAGATTATTCTCTTACCACCTCAGTTTCAGTTTAAGGCTTAATTTCAATTTCAGAATTTATAAACAGAAATCATAATAAAAAACTAGGGGTGCGTAGTTGCTCGCTCACTACGCTCGCTCGCGGGTGGGGGAGTACTTTACTGCTGATGAGAAGGAATTAGTAAGAGTGTATTGTGATGAGTGTGACTCTTTGAGCCGCATTAAGAACTTCCCGATAATTTCTCTCATTTACTATTAGGAAAAATGTTGAATGAAAAGAATGATAAATAACAACAGAAATAGTAGTGAAAACTATCAAAAAAAGTTGGGGAGATCGCAATATATGAGATTGATAAAAAAATCGATTTTTCCTCCTCGGGGTCAGTACATAGACTTCGCTTATTGAGAAGTTAAGAAAAATTTAATAATGTTTTTCTTAAAAAACTAAGAAATTACCAGATCGATTTCGATCAAAATCTAATGGCCGCGAATCTATGTCAAGATGCTTCGATCACGACATCGATCACTTCGATCACATTATTAATTTATGAGAAAACGTGAACGAAACATCTGTTTACGGACATACACACACACACACACACACACACACACACACACACACACACACACACACACACACACACATACAGACATGATCGCGAAATCGATCAAAAAATGTTCAGGAGGTCTCATAACATGGAAATCGATCGAAAAATCGATTTTCCATTTTCGGGGCCATTACATAAACTTCCCTTATCGGGAAGTTAATTATGATTTTGGTCTTAGAATCCAGATGAGAAGACCAAATTATATCCTAAAAATATAAGAAAACGGCAAAATATCGTATATCTTGGAGTTATTTCTTCTTATAACTCAAATCTATCTTTACTCATACTCGAGGATATATTTTCAGCTCTATTTCAGGATAGAATTTTTTTCGTGGGGGTTGGTCCTGTGAGCGAGTACACGAAGAGAAATTTAGTTGAATTTTTGACCGAAGAGTAGATGAAAAAGTACCCTGCCGGAGGAGAAACGTGGGCCGAAGTGCCAGCATGGTAAAAATTGCCCAGCTCGGCAGGACAAAATTTTACACACTGAGCATCTCTAAAAAAATCTTGTACTAAGACGTTGAAATAAAAAAATAGAGTTTGTATTCATCAACGAAAATTAAGAGTCAATGTGAATAATAGTATTACCTACCAGAGCGGTAAAATTCATCTTGCTTTCGATAATTCAATAACAAGAACATTAGGAGAAAATTATTTTTTTTTGGATGAACACTACAGTCCCAGCCAAAGAAGAATCCTCCGAAATCGACACGAAGCTAAAATTTACATGCTATAGCATAGGACCCGAATATTTCCGAGGGTCCTTCTTCGGCTGGGATGACTTTACTTTTTTCTTTAACCCACAGGACTATAGGATCGGGACAAGAGAAAATGAGAAAGAATAATTCAATAATACCACTTTAAATAGTAGTAATCATACTTTAATAATCATATCATTAATAACCATCCACATTAAAAATATCAATTGATTGTTTCAAGTGTCACATCCAGAATGAGGTTATACTCATCGAGTACTACGCCGACGAAGTAATTTTTTTTTAACTTTATATAAATATCACTTTTCACAAAAAAAATAAGAATATTGAAAAATGGTAGCAAATGTATAAACTTTCACAAATCACATTTATTAATTTTACACCTTAACAGATTCGTCAATGCTCAGGGAAAAATGAATATGGCGACGAGGCAAATCGACAACACAATAACTCGGCTATTATCGGTTATCATCGGCTATGACGAAAGCCAATGTGACGGAGGGCCCGTTAAAAATTGTTCCGTAGCAGGGTAAAAATTCATCCAAGCACAGAACTTTTTATGAATTGCCTGATGAATTTTTATCCATGCTAGAGGGACAATTGTTGAGTAGCATAGAAATTACCCTGCCAATGGTGAAAAACTATCCAGCGTGCGTTAATTCTCAAACGAATTTCGGATAATTTCTGATCATATGACAGTTCGGCCCACGATTCACCTTCTAGCAGGGTAATTTTTCATCGAAATTTCTCTCCGTGTACGAACGAGGTGGGTGACATTGCTGAAAACTCGCTAAACGTGCTCAAGCACTGTAGAGGGAATTCAGCAACGTCGCAGCCAAATTAACACAGTGGTAGAACGCTCATTACTTGACCAAAGCTGTTAAGTCACTCATGATGACCATTTGAGAGTTGAGGGAGAACATCAGGCTAAATCAAAATATAATTTAAGGGCAACCGGCAAAATTTTAAAAAAGTTCCATGAACCACTTTCGAGTAATTCACTTTCAAAATTTGCTATCTAACGTAACCTCCGATGGAACACTGTTGATGCGCTCATTTTTTACAGTTTTGAAATACAAAACTCGTATTAAATTTTCTATATTCATATTACTCGATTTGATGAAAATTGATGTACAAGATCTGATTAAATTTTAACGAGTCACTTTTTGCTTCCGAATAGAAGCATTGTAATCGTGATTTTCTTCAAGTTTGAGATTTCATCGGATTATGACTCCAAATGATCTGAAATGTCGGAAAAAATATTTTTTTTCAAATGTCTGTGTGTGTATATGTGTCTAATGACACATCCCATCACTTTATTCGAAAACGGCTGCATGTAAGGATATGAAATTTTGAGGGTATATTCACTACGCGAACGCGATGTTCTCAGCGGAATTTTAGCTAAATCGGTTCAATGGTTCTCGAGAAAAAGTGAATTGTCGAAAAATCGTTTTTTTGAGTTTTCTCAGCGAAAAATCAATTGACAGCATGTATCCTCCGCGAGGAGACGCGCACGGATAGAGCGCACATTAAACCCCAAGGGTGTCCAGTGCTCCGATTTTTGTTTTTTTTATTATATTTTATTTACTGTGATTTTTGAAAAAGCGCGGTTATCGCGATATCTTAAGAAATATTTGAGCTAGAGACTTCAAATTTGGTGTGTTTGTACATTTTATGAGTGCCAACTTTGCTATTGAATTTCAGCGAAAACGGCTCAATGGTTCTCGAGAAAGAGTGAATTATCAAAAAATCGTATTTTTGAGTTTTCTCAGCGAAAAATCAATTTACAGTATCTATCCTTCGCGAAGAGATGCGCACTAACAGGGCGCACATTAAACCCCAGGGGTGGTGAGTGCTCCGATTCTTGGTTTATTTATTATAATTTTTTTGCTGTAATTTTTGAAAAATTGCGGTTATTGCGATAACTCAAGGAATATTTGAGCTTCAAACTTCAAATTTCGTGTGTTCTTACATCTCATGAATGCCAACTTCAGTAGTGAATTTCGGTGAAATTGACCCAACAGTTCCTGAGATATTTGCGAAAAACCATTGGATGAAAAGAGAGTATATGCACGGAACTGCTTGTCTGATTACATCCAAGCTGAGCTGAAAATATCAATTTAGATGAGCATCACCAATCCTAAATATTTTATATTTTTCAAAGGATTCTTCTACAAGGATGGTAAATTTTTTTTTTTTCATAAAATGAAATTTTTCTCAATTTTTTTAAAAGAACACTAGTATTTATTATCTTATCATTAGAAAGTAGATAATTCTTGCTAAAAAATAAGACCGCATTCATCCTGATATCATTTTAAATTTATAAAAAATGAAGAGTTAAAAATCCCATTCGGAAGCTTTATGTCAATTGCATTGGCATGATATTGAATGTTCTTTGCGATAAATTTTTCAATAGTAAAGACACTATCAAGTAAATAACGAGGATTGAAATTGACGAAGAATGCCCATGGGGGTGAAGCCCCTGCTTGTTTACAATTGAGAAGGGAGGAGACGAATCACTTGTGAAATCTGGTGTGCTCTCAAATTATAAATCTTACGAAAAAATCTTAATTTCTTCCAAATATTTCTAAATTTTCTCAATCATATAAAATTTGGAAAGAAATCTTGAAATCGCCTGAAAACTAGAAAAATCCGCCGAAGATTTTATGAACTTTTTAAAATTCGTGGAATTTTCGAACTTTCGGTAAATATGCAGAAAAGCGGCCCATCCAAATAAAATTAATTTAAAATTAATTTAAATTACCTCAGGAAGGGAGGTGGCGTAAAGGTTATAATATATCTTGGTCAAAAATTTGAAGGAAAGTATAGGAACTCGCAATAGCTCAGTGGTCAGAGCACCTGACATGTAATCAGAGGGTCGTGGGTTCAAATCCTGCTTGCGCATTCCATATTTTTTTTTTCCGAAGATTTGACTTTGATTATTATTTAATTTTAGGGGGGGCCCCTTTCCTGCATAATTACCGAACTTTCATCTGAAATTGATAGTGACAATGTATGACAAATCGATTTGAGGATTTGAGGGAAGTCATAAAAGAATTATGATAACAAAATTAGCAAACATATATAATTTTGTGATTTTTTTTAACACATAAATTATTGTGGAGAAAATATTTGAAAAATGTGCACTTACAGTTCTGTTCAAAATTTATATGTGCATGTTTTCCATTATTTTCAAAATTTACTTGCCGCAAAAATGAAATAATAAGTGGCAAATATTTGCTATCATCAGTATGATGAAAACTTTGAGATATTCGCATGGCGATACGGAAGCGCGTTATTCTTATCAAATTTTTATTTTTTTCATCATTTATCGACCTTTGTTTCTGCCATGGAATGGAGCAAACTTCAGACATCCGTACAATTCTCATCCATTGAAAGAAATTTCATGAATTTTCATGAAGTCTGCTGAAAATTCGAGAATCTTCGAATTTTCAAGTTTAGTGTACACAGACTTTAGGAGTGATTTTTCCTTCGGGAAAAGAGAACATTTTAGGTCTGTCCTTGTCTAGCACAGATGATCCTAGATGTTAGTTCTCTCGTATATTCTGTTCGTGTGTTTTTAACCGGCAGTTGTCGAGTTTTCCGTTTTGGGTATACATTAGTTAAAGCTCTGCAATGAGTGCTCATTATTGCACGTTGTTGTACACAAAGAGACTTCATGAATAGAATACCTGCTGTAACCGGTCAAAACACCAGGTACTTGGTCAATAGAAACGGTGGGTACTTCCCAAAAAGACGATAATCTTAGTTTCTTGGGGATTCCCCAAGTATTCGTTTCCTCAATCTTTCTAATAGAAGAAATGCAGATATAAGTGCAATTGATTATGATCATATGAACTCAGACATTGTATTCATGAATTAATTAATGTTTTTCGGTAATATTTTATCTGCTAGATTATCGCCTTTCCAATGTAATGGAAATGACAAATTTTACTCTGCTCATTTGCACTGATAGAGAAGGTGAGTGAAGGCTCACTAATTGATGAAAAGATTTTATTGATTGATTATAAGAAATTGAAATTAGAAAATAAAAGAAACATGGGAAAAATTGGGGAAAAAGATAATGTAAAAACCTTTGCTATTTCTCTTAAGGCCACCATACACTATCCAACCGAGTTGGTCAACTCATAAAGATTTATGGTTTGACCGACCAAGCTGGTCAGTGTATGGGGCGCACCAACCGAGTTGATCCAACCGAGTTGGATCAACCAGGTTTTCAAGACGGTTTGAAAACTTGGTTGGTTGAAGGCCCAAGTTGGATAGTTGGATAGGGCCACCGTGTATTTTCAACTTACTTTGAACTTACAAAACGGCCGAAATGTGCGTTTCTTCCACTTTGTGAGTTCAAAGAAAGTTGAAATTTCCTTAAAGTTCTCCTCCATCCCTCCCTTCATGCCTTTTTCTCCATAAATTCACGTTTTTGATTGATTTCGCGGACAATTGTATAATTAAAAATAGCCCCCCCCCCCCCCCCCCCCAGAACGGTTATCCTAATTTTTTTCAATGAAATTAATAATGAAAAAAGGAATTTGCGCTAGTAGTTCTCGAGATAGTCCAAGCGGTCACCCATCCAAATACTGACCAGATCCAATGCTGCTTATCTTCGGTGACCGCCTGGAGTTCTCTGCTCGTTGACTGCTGCTAATCTGAAACATATAATTGATTCGATTCTAATTGCGCCTTTCAGGCTCTCTGGAAAAAAAAGATAAATAATAATGAATCGAATTCATAAGAATAATGAATGATAAATCTGAAATAACCCTCGGAGTACACACCTTTGATTTGAAAATCATTCTATCTCACTTCGAGATATCCGTTTTTCGAGATATAAGCCAAAAAGTAAAAAATGAAAAAAAAACAGGTAATTCAAGGAGGCCGATTTTTTCTATTAGTTTTTCCAATATTTCTCAGTAACTGAGCAAGATAGTGCGATTTTACATAAATCATTTTTTGTAGCTCTCGAAATTCTCCCCAAAGTGCAATCGGGACTAAATTTCTCTATCTCGGTCATATTTCGGAATAGTGGCCGAAAATGAGAAGTAAAAGAATTCAACAAATAAATCGAGAAGAGGCAGAAATATCTCTTTATCATGCGATTACAGATGCATCTCCGATCATAATGCACCACCGAAATGCATTGAATCTCGAAAGAAGTATCAATCGAATGAAAAAAGAGTTATTAAAAAAAAATAATGGAAATACCCGAAAATAAAATCGATATTTTTTTAAATTTATTTGGTGGAAATAGAGTTTGTACATTCGTACTCTAGTATGCGCCCGCACAAGGGAACTCTCAGTTCTCCCTCACGTCTATTGGAGCTCTCAGTTCTCCATACCCAGGTGGGAAATGCCAAGCTTTGACAACCGAACCAGGCACGGTACAGCCTCTGGTTACCAAGCCTTGGTATAGCTAAATTGTACCTGGCTTGAAACTTTGCTGATACCAAGCTATGTCCAGGACTGGTACCAAGGCCCAGAATACCAGGGCTGGACCAGGCTTCTCGCAAGATTGGCATACCAACTCATGGAAATGCCAGGTTCGGACCAGGCTATAACCAAGCTTGCTATCCGAGGCTCGGTAATGGTGGAATACCATGTCATTTTGGAGGCTGGTACACAGTCTTACATCAGACTATATCCAGGACTGGTAACTGAGCCTGAGAACCAACGGAGCAGTGAACTCAGATACCAAGCTTGACCCAAGATTCTCCCACGATTGGATACCAAAATGCTGTTATTAATTATTTAAGTCGATAAATAATTGAAGGAAATATTGTTATAACTGTTATGTCTAGAAAAATTTAAAGTAATAATTGCTGATGCATATAACCCAGATCGGAGAAACTGGGTTATGCTCAGTTTTGAAACATTTTAAGTTAAACGCTGATTGCTATTACTTCATTCAAAAGTGATGAATAAGCAATACAGCTTCTAATAAATATGATCGATTTCGCGTTTTTCTTCAGTCGTTCACCTGCTTCTGAATAGGAGTTGCCAAAATAGAAAGAGGCTCGAAGCAATAGGCACGAGACGCCAAATTGGTCTTTAATTACTAATCCAAATCTTTATTTACCGTGAAGGGGGATTTATGAGCTAATTGATGGGTCACTGGAATCTTTAACCGAAAGTAGTCTCTCGCTGTTCAAGTTAAAATGTTATAGATATCTCTATTTGTGAACGAACTCATTTTTCCAATTAAATCAAAACTTAAATAGTAGTTAATAAATACGGTGATTGAAGTTTGAAGTTAAGTTTCCGAAATTTGATTCTCTTAAAAAATTTATTAATAAAAATTAATTTATTAATGAATTTATTTGTTTAATGGCGACATTGCATCGTGGATGGGAGGTGGAGAAAAGATGTGAGAATCAAAATTCGAAGGTAAATATAGTAACTCGCAATAGCTCAGTGGTCAGAGCACCTGACATGTAATCAGAGGGTCGTGGGTTCAAATCCTGCTTGCGCATTACATATTTTTTCCGAAATTTGATTCTCTTAAAAAATTTATTAATAAAAATTAATTTATTAATAATGAATTTATTTGTTTAATGGCGACATTGCCTCGTGGATGGGAGGTGGAGAAAAGATGTGAGAATCAAAATTCGAAGGTAAATATAGTAACTCGCAATAGCTCAGTGGTCAGAGCACCTGACATGTAATCAGAGGGTCATGGGTTCAAATCCTGCTTGCGCATTACATATTTTTTCCGAAATTTGATTCTCTTAAAAAATTTATTAATAAAAATTAATTTATTAATGAATTCATTTGTTTAATGGCCATTAAACAAATAAATTCATTAATAAATTAATTTTTATTAATAAATTTTTTTTTTTTTTTTTTTTTTTTTAAGAGAATCAAATTTCGGAAAAAATATGTAATGCGCAAGCAGGATTTGAACCCACGACCCTCTGATTACATGTCAGGTGCTCTGACCACTGAGCTATTGCGAGTTACTATATTTAACTTCCCTGGCATTAGAAACCCTTTACGGAAGACGGTCGAGGGAATCACCTTTAGATAAGGTGTAAGCTTAAAACCATAAATAATTAAAATAAATATTAAACGAAGAGTGAGTACCGTCAACCTGAAACCATCTAAATTCAAACTTTCAACTTTAAATAAAATTGTGAAACCTTAATATTAATTCTGCTAAAGTATCAGTGCTGGAAATATTACAAAACGTAATTTATCTTTGTCTCTCTTTTATAAAACATTTGGAATCTCCTTTCCATAAAATTCCTAAGGTACTCAACATTTTGATCTCAGACTGAATTATCTCATCAAGAATATCTCGGTTATAATATCTCAGGCACTGATATCTCATGACCAACTTATCTCAGCTCATTATATCTCAGGCATTTATATCTCATGACCAACTTATTTCAGCTCTTCATATCTCAGGCATTTATATCTCATGACTCAATTATCTCAGATTATAACATATTAATTGCTCCTTTGGGAAATCCTACGTTACCTGCTCTAATTATTGATTCATTAGATTTCTATGTTACCATCATAATCATCTTCTTTTAATCGTTTTTCGCTAGATAGTGTTATTTTGGGATTCTGATCTATTACGCGGCGTTTGTGTTGGTGTTGTTCTTACTTCTCCCCCTCATTTTATTTTTTACGTTCAAAAATATCATTTTGATACAATGCCTTCGATTTAGGCGCTGGTGTTAAAACTTTGATAATGAGCCATCCGAATAAGGAAAAAAAAAGATTCAGGTTCAATACATCTCCAGCAACCGCCTGAACTAGGATTATCTTAAAATTTTGATTTTTACTAATTTTTTGTTGCAAAAAACAGTGAGAAAAAAGACAATTCCCTTCCTTCTTTTTTAGTTCTCACTGCCATTCTTTCTTTTTTAAATGCACATTAAAATCCTAGTTTAGGTGGCTGCTGGAATGATATGGAACCTGAAATTTTTCGGTGTGGCTATTCGTACATTGAGTGTCACGCAATAGACACGCTAAATCCACGCAATGTCCACGAATTACGTGGACGAAAATCTCGAAAACGTAATTTTTTTGGAGTGTCTTTTGCGTGGATTTAAGACTTTTTGGAGTGGATATAGCGTGGATACAAGGTTAATCAATTATTTCGTGACTCTAAGCCCAATTTTTTCGAGGAATGAATTTCTCGATTTCTAGTGACTTTAGCGTAAATTTAACGTGACCTTAACGTGACTTTTGCGTGATTCCAACGGGTTTTTTCCCGTGAATTTAACGTGACTTCTGCGTGTTTCTCACAGCACTTTTGCGTGCACTTAACGAGACTTTTACGTGAGTCGTACAGCACTCTAGCATTATTTTTATGGCGTTCTTGCGTGTCTAATGCGTGTTTTTCAAGTGACTTTTGCGTTATTTTTCAGTAACTTTTGCGTGAATATAGACCGAAGAATTCAGTCACAGAATGAATGATCTCAGAACTAGATCCACGGAGGAATCCTTATGTGTATTCACGCAGCAACAATCATCCAGAGATTTGTGCGTGGATATTCCATTCAGAGTCAATAATCTGCAGCTTGTATCATTGGAGGAATTTCAATTTGGATTCAGATAACGGAAATCATTGCATGATTCTTGAGTGAATATTGTGTGTAGAGTGAATACTTCCCCATCTATATTTATAGATGCATTTCTTCTCATATCCACGCAGGAGTGTTTAGTGATTCTGCGTGGAGAGTCAATAATCTATGGTTTATATATGCACGAAGGGATTTGAACTTAGATTCACGCAACAAGAATCATTTAGTGATTTTTGTGTGGATCTTACGTATGCAATCACTAATATCTAGTCTGTATCCATGGAAAAATTCCACCTGAGATCGACGCAAGTAACTCATTGCATGATTCTTGACTGACTGTTGCGTGTAGAGTGCATATTCTCTCATCTGTATTGATAGAGGAATTTCTATTTGTATCCACGCAGGAATTCCCTCCTATTTCCTGCACAGATATTGTATGCAGAGTCACGAATTCATGATACATGTTCACGAAGGAATTTCTACTCGTATTCACGTAATGAAAATCACTGCATGACTTTTGAGTAATTATTGCGTACAAATTAGATATTTTCCCATCTGTATTTCGATTTGTATCCACGTAGACTTTCTCTAGTGATTTTCGCGTGGATACTGCGTGCAGAATCAATAATCTATGGTCTATATTCACGGAGGAATTTCAACTTGAGTCAACACAATCCGAATCATTGCCTTATTCTCGAGTGGATATTGAGTGTAGAGTCAAACTCTCCCATCTGTATTCATAGAAGAATTTTGGATTGTATTCACGCACTGAAATTTCCATGATTTTCAGATGGATATTGTATGTTGGGTTAGAAATCTATGATACTAGTGTATCATAGATTTCTAACTCAAAAAAATTAAAGGAACGAAAAATTTTTCCATTTTTTTCAGTGATTTTTGGAAGACTGTAACTTTATGAAAAATGATCGAATTGAAATTTAAAAAAAAGGGTTTTGAAGCTTGAAATGTCTAGTTTTGAAATCTTTCAAGGGAAATTTTTTCGGAGCATTCCCTATGATGCAAAAAGAGGGAAAGAAGCGAAGGAAAAACATTCAAAAAAATTTTCATTTTTGAAAATGGTCTACGGGCTCAGAAAAAAAATTTGCAGCTTGACCGATGCAAGGATCATTTAGCCCAACTCTTTAGCTTCAATTTCTTTTTTTTTTTCTTCGTACAATCATTTGTCTTTGAGATATCGACTGTTGAATGAAAATTCGTCTTTTCCTCTTCGATCATCAATATCTCGTGAACTACTGATCGTACAGCGAACGGAAGGTGGGTTTCACAAACATGAATGAATTCCCTAGAGGTGGTTTTTGGAATTTGATTTTTAAAAAAATTAATTTTACACGTAATATCGGTTCGAAAAGTTACCGAAAAATAACGTTTTTTCACTGTTCTCGTAAGTCTACCTAAACTTTGTCATTTTTCGGAGGACTGCTACTGTCTGTGGGTTTTTTTTTAGCTGAATGTATGCCCAAGCACCCTGGAAAATTCCAAGTCAATCGGTACAGCCATTTTTTTTACCCGACCGATCAAAGTTGTAGCAAAAATTAAACGAACAATATGCTTGTTCCTTAAACCCTAATGAATGAAGGTTTTTTGTTGTAAGAATTTCGTCTTAAAGGCTCATCTAATGATCGGAAAATAAGGAGAAAAAGACATTGGAACATTCGATATCGGAACATGTCGTTTATTGAAAATAAAGTTAATAAAAACTGAAATTTGCAAGAATATGTGGATGCGTCTGGAACGAAATTTTTACAAAAAAAAAACCTTCATCAATTAGGATTGAAGGAACCAGCATAATGTTGCTTTAATTCTTGCAACAACTTTGATCGGTCGGGGAGGAAAAGTGGCTTAGCAATTGACTTGAAATTTTCCAGGGTGTTTGGGCATACATTCAGCTAAGAAAAAACACAAAGACAGTAGCAGTCCTCCGAAAAATGACAAAGTCTAGGTAGACTTACGAGAACAGTGAAAAAACGTTATTTTATGGTAACTTTTCGAACCAATATTACGTGTAAAATTAATTTTTTTAAAAATCAAACTCCAAAAGCCACCTCTAGAGAATTTATTCAAGATTGTGAAACCCACCATCCGTTCGCTGGACGATCAGTAGTTCACGAGATATCGATGATCGAAGAGAAAAAGACGAATTTTCATTCAACAGTCGATATCTCAGGGACAAATGATTGTACGAAGAAAAAAAAAGAAATTGAAGCTAAAGAGTTGGGCTAAATGATCCTTGCATTGAACAAGTTGCAAAAAATTTCTCTGAGCCCGTAGACTATTTTCAAAAATGAAAAAATTTTTGATTTTTTTTTCTTCGCTTCTTTTCCTCTCTTTGCACCATAGGGAATGCTCAAAAAAAATTTTCTTTGAAAGATTTCAAAACTAGACATTTCAAGCTTCAAAACGCTTTTTTTTTATTTCAATCCGATAATTTTTCATGAAGTTAGTCTTCCAAAAATCACTGAAAAAATGGAAAAATTTTTTGTTTCTTTAATTTTTTTGAGTAGTGGTAGTAATATTCATCGGGGAATTTCTACTCGTATTCACGTATGAAACATCATTGCATGATTTCTGAGTGGATATTGCATGTAGAGTGAAGACTCTCTCTTCCACAGACATAGAGGAATTCTGTCTCATATCTACGCAGGAGTGTTCAGTGATCACTGTGTGAATATTGCATGTAGAGTCAATAATCTATGGTCCATATTGAAGGAGCGATTCCAACTTGGATTCATGCAACAAAAATCATTGCATGATTCTTGTAGGACTATCGCGGGTAGAGTGCGTACTCACCAATATAAGTTGATAGAGGAATTTTAACTGGTATCCATGCAACAAGAATCATTGCATCATTCTTGAGTGGATACTGCGCGTAGATTCAAACTCTTCTATCTGTATTCATAGAAGAATTTTGGATTGTATCCATGCACTGAAATTCTCGCGATTTCTACATGGATATCGCGTGTTGAATTAAACATCTATGATCTATATTCACCGACGAAATTCTACTCGTATTCACGTATCGAAAATCATTGCATGATTTCAGAGTAGACATTACGTGTAGAGTAAATACTTTCCCTTCAATATTCATAGGTGAATTTCAACTCATATCCACGCGGATTTTTTAAGTGATTCTCGCCTGGATATTTTGTGTACAGTCAATAATCTATGGTTTATATAATCACGAACGAATCTGAACTTAGATTCACGCAACAAGAATCATTGAGTGATTTTTGTGTGGATATTACGTATGGAATCAATGATATTTAGCCTGTATCCATGGAGAAATTCCAACTTAGATCGAGGCAACTAAATCATTGCATGATTCTTGAGTGACTATTGCGTGCATATTCTTCCATCTGTATCGATAGAGGAATTTCGACTTGTATGCACGGAAAGATTTTCTCGTGTTCCTTGCGCAGATATTACATGTAGACTCAACACACAGAAAACACTGAGCGTAGAAGACGCACAGAAGTGCGTAATCACTGCACATGTGTGCGTACTTCACGCTCTCACAATCGAACGTGATGTACGCACACGAGTACGAGATCTACGCACACGAGTGCGTGATCTACGCACACGTGTCCGTGATGTACGCACACATGTGCGTGATGTACGCACACTTGTCAGTGATGTACGCACACGAGTGCGTGACTTTTTTACTCTCAGTATATACTTTTGTAAGAGATTTTCGCTATTATCTCCGTAAATAAGCGAGATAGAGTTAAATGGACGTTAATTCAAGATCAGCAGGATATTTTTTCAGTTTTTCGCTATTATTTCGGTAAATAAGCGAGATGGAGCGAAATAGAACTAAATATGGGAACAGGAGAAAATTTCCTCAGTTTTTTTGCTCTTATCTCGGTGAATAGGCGAGATGGAACGAAATAGACGTTGATTTGGGATCAGGAGGGAGTTTATTCAATTTTTCGCTATTATTCCGGTTAATAAGCGAAATAGAGCGAAATGGATGTTGATATGGGATCACCAGGAAGTTTTCCAGTTTTTCGTGACTATCCTGGTGAATCAGTGAGATAGAACGTAGCGGTCGTTAATTTGGGATCAGGAGGGATTTTATTCAGTTTTTCGTGACTATATCGGTGAATAAGCGAGATAGAGTGAAATGGACGTTAACATGGGATCACCGGGAAGTTTTTTCAGTTCTTCGTGAATATATCAATGAACAAGCGACATAGAGCACAATAGACGTTAATATGGGATCACGAGGGAGTTTTCACATAAAAAAATTCCTCCTGATCCCAAACTAACGACCATTCAGCTTTATCTCCCTTGTTCACTGGGATAGTCACGAAAAACTGAGAAACTTGGAATCCTGGTGATCCCATATCAACGTTCATTTCGCTCTATCTCACTTATTTACCGAAATAGCGAAGAACTGAATAAACGTCCTCCTAATCCCAAATCAACGTCGATTTCACTCTATCTCGCTTATTCACCGAGATAATCACGAATAAATCGAAAAACTCCCTGGTGATCCCATACACGGAGAGAAATTTTCCCGAAAAATCATGATGCTCAGCGACAAAATGTGGATGCAAAATGCAGGCCGGGGGTATTTCATGAGTCTACCGATGGAAAAATAGTCTTTGTGACGGCAATTAGTAAGAGGGCCAATAAAATTTTCAAGATGAAATATCACAATAACTGTTATGTAGCATTACAAAAATATTAGCTGATAATTTTTTCTCTGGAAGCTGAAGAAAAATTGTCTATCCGACAAATGATAAATCATCGGGACCTTAAAAATTTTCATACGCTACTAAGAATTTTTATAAATTTTTTTTAGAATTTTCCCCATGCCAGCCTTATAATGGGTAGACGAAGGGGCTAGTCGGGTACCTTCGACTGTTTTCGGGACATGAGTCATAGGTCATTTTACACTTGGCTTTGGATTAAAATATCTCGAAAACTATGCGAAATTTATCGAGACATGCTGTGAATGAAATGTAGAGGGGAGATTAACGAAAAAAACAAACAGAATGCCGTTTTTCTACGACTAGTAGTTTCCGAAATATCAATTTTTTAGTGAATAGTTCAGGAACAATGGACGAGGCCCGATAGCAAATAAACAGGCACTCGGGTATCCTTTCTGAATTTTTTATTAAGAAATTAATATCTCAATAACTACGATTCGTAGAAAACTGGAGTTTCGCTTATTTTATTCGTTACTCTTTTCTCCAAATTTCATTCACAGCATGTCTCGATAACTTTTGAGTAGTTTTCGAGATATTTCAATCCAAAGCCAAGTGTGAAAGGGCTATTTTTTTAAAGGAATAAACAACAAAAATTATGATGTGGAGCATGGGAATTTTTCGGCTCACAAGCAAATTGCATCCCGTTTATGGAGCGGCATGGTGATTTTAAAAAAAATCATTTAGAAAAATTCTTATATTCTTCTCTCCGTGTATCATCGTCCATTTCACTCTATCTCGATTATTTACCGAAATAATAGCGAAAAACTGATTAAACTCCCTCCTAATCCCATATTAACGTCCATTTCGCTCTATCTCGCTTATTTACATAGATAATCGCGGAAAACTGAGAGAACTCTATGGTGATCCCAAATTAACATCCATTTCGCTCTATCTCGCTTATTCACCAAGATAGTAGCGAAAAACTGAAAAAAACTCTCTCCTGATCCCATATTGATATCTAGTTCGCTCTATCTCGCTTATTTACCGAGATAATAGCGAAAATCTCTCACAAAAGTATATACTGAGACTAAAAGAGTCACGTACTCAAGTGCGGACATCACTCACAAGTGTGCGTAGATCACGCACTCGTGTGCGTAGATCACGTACTCGTGTGCGTAGATCACGTATTCGTGTGCGTAGATCACGTATTCGTGTGCGTACATCACGTTCGACTGCGAGAACGTGAAGTACGCACACATGTGCAGTGATTACGCGCTTCTGTGTGTCTTCTGCGCTCAGTGTTTTCTGTGTGTTGAGTCTACATGTAATATCTGTGCGAGGAACACGAGAAAATCTTTCCGTGCATACAAGTCGAAATTCCTCTATCGATACAGATGAAAGAATATGCACGCAATAGTCACTCAAGAATCATGCAATGATTTAGTTGCCTCGATCCAAGTTGGAATTTCTCCATGGATACAGGCTAAATATTATTGATTCTATACGTAATATCCACACAAAAATCACTCAATGATTCTTGTTGCGTGGATCTGAGTTCAAATTTCTTCGTGATTATATAAACCATAGATTATTGACTCTACACACAATATCCAGGCGAAAATCACTAAAAAAATCTGCGTGGATATGAAATGAAATTCACCTATGAATATTGAAGAGAAAGTATTTACTCTACACGTAATATCTACTCTGAAATCATGCAATGATTTTCGATACGTGAATACGAGTAGAATTTCGTCGGTGAACATAGATCATAGATGTTTGACTCAACACGCGATATCATGTAGAAATCGCGAGAATTTCAGTGCATGGATACAATCCAAAATTCTTCTATGAATACAGATAGAAGAGTTTGACCCTACGTGCAATATCCACTCAAGAATAACGCAATGATTCTTGCTGCAAAGATACAAGTTAAAATTCCTCTATCAACACAGATTGGTGAGTACGCACTCTACCCGCGATAGTCATACGAGAATCATGCAATGATTTTTGTTGCATGAATCCAAATTGGAATCGCTCTCTTAATATGGACCATAGATTATTGACTCTACATGCAATATTCACACAGTGATCACTGAACACCCCTGCGTAGATATGAGACAGAATTCCTCTATGACTGTGGATGAAGAGAGTCTTCACTTTACATGCAATATCCACTCAGAAATCATGCAATGATGTTTCATGCGTGAATACGAGTAGAAATTCCCCGATGAATATATATCATAGATTTCTAACCCAACATATAATATCCATCTGAAAATCATGGGAATTTCAGTGCGTGGATACAATCCAAAATTCTTCTATGAATACAGATGGAAGAGTTTGACTCTACACGCAACATCCACTCGAGAATAAGGCAACGATTCGGATTGTGTTGATCCAAGTTGAAATTCCTCCGTGAATATAGACCATAGATTATTGATTCTGCACGCAGTATCCACGCGAAAATCAGTAGAGAAAGTCTACGTGGATACAAATCGAAATACAGATGGGAAAATAACTAATTTGCACGCAATAATTACTCAAAAGTCATGCAGTGATTTTCATTACGTGAATACGAGTAGAAATTCCTCCGTGAATATGTATCATGAATTCGTGACTCTGCATACAATATCTGTGCAGGGAATAGAAGGGGATTCCTGCGTGGATACAAATCGAAATTCCTCTATCAATACAGATGAGAGAATATGCACTCTACATGCAATAGTCACTCAAGAATCATGCAATGAGTTACTTGCGTCGATCCCAGTTGGAATTTTTCCATGGATACAGACTAGATATTAGTGATTTCATACGTAATATCCACACAAAAATTACTAAATGATTCTTGTTGCGTGAATCTAAGTTCAAATCCCTTCGTGCATATATAAACCATAGATTATTGACTCTCCCCGCAGAATCAATAAACACTCCTGCGTGGATATAAGAAGAAATGCATCTATAAATATAGATGGGGAAGTATTCACTCTACACACAATATTCACTCAAGAATCATGCAATGATTTTCGTTATCTGAATCCAAATTGAAATTCCTCCAATGATACAAGCTGCAGATTATTGACTATGAATGGAATATCCACGCACAAATCTCTGGATGATTCTTGCTGCGTGAATACACATAAGAATTCCTCCGTGGATCTAGTTCTGAGATCATTCATTCTGTGACTGAATCCTTCGATCTATATTCACGCAAAAGTTACTGAAAAATAACGCAAAAGTCACTTAAAAAACACGCAATAGACACGCGAGAACGCCATAAAAGTAAGGCTAGAGTGCCGTACGACTCACGTAAAAGTCTCGTTAAGTGCACGCAAAAGTGCTGTGAGAAACACGCAAAAGTCACGTTAAATTCACGGGAAAAAACTCGTTGGAGTCACGCAAAAATCAGGTTAAATTCACGCAAGAAAACTCGTTAAAATCACGCGAAATTCACGTTAAGGTCACGTTAAATTCACGCTAAAGTCACTAGAAATCGAGAAATTCATTCCTCGAAAAAATTGGGCTTAAAGTCACGCAATAATTGAGCAACCTTGTATCCACGCTATATCCACTCCAAAAAGTCTTAAATCCACGCAAGAGACACTCCAAAAAGTGACGTTTTCGAGATTTTCGTCCAAGGAATTCGTGGATATTGCGTGTCTATTGCGTGACACTCAATGTACGAATAGCCACACCGGAAATTTTTTATTTTTTCCTTTTCAGATGGCCCATTCACAAAATTTTAACACCAGCGCAGCCCACCAATAAATCGAGGCTTTGTATTGGAATGATATTTTTGAGTATAATAAAAGCAGAAAATACATGGAAATTTTCCAAAAATGTATTTCAACAGTGTATTTATTGAGCCTCATAAACTATACATCCGTACTTTTATTGATACTCTCATGAAAAAATCTCAAAAATAGCTTTTTTTTCAAAGTTTCACAGAAGAATCCTGCCTTAACAGATCATTTTTGTAACAGATTATTCAATTCGAAATGAATTGAGATTTTTTAGCATGAGATGAATTTGATGAGATCATTTAGCTGAGATGAATTTGAAGAGATCATTTAGCTGAGATGAAATTGGCATGAGATACTTTTGTCATGAGATATTTTTGTATATGATCTTTTTGCCTGAGATATTTTGGTTGAGATCATTTAGCCGAGATAAAATTGACATAAACCAATTCAAAGTTTTTGTGTTCGGAAATAAATTATATTGTCCTCAGATGCGAGGGACATCTTCGGACATAACATAACATTAGAAGAATACAAATTATATTCGAATATAGAGTTTTAGAGTTTTAAAGAGTGAAGAAAAAGTTAAGTCACTTCATAATCCGGTTTTATATATTATGCCCTAAAGTAAATAGAATAGCGCAGTGGGTCAGATGCATGTTTCAAGGACAGGTCTTCGGTGAATATCTTGGACAACGGTGGCACTTGGTATCATCTTCTCTGGGGATAAACATCCGGAATGTCGGCAACTGGATGAACATATATCTACACGCAGACATTTTTTTAAAATGGCGGATCTATACGTTTTGGGTCATTTGGAGTCATCTTATGATGAAATCTCAAATTCGAAAAAAATTACGATTACAAAGCTTCCATTCGGAAGCAAAAATCATCAATTTTTATGTAGTGTTGCGGGGAAATTTTTTTGCCGAAATTCATCAAGAAATCAACTTTAACGAAGAAAAGAAAAATGAAGAAATTAAGAAAACAAGCCAAATTAAATTGATTTTAAACTATCAAATAAATATAAGAACTAGTGTAGATAATAATGTACAATTCATAAGTAACTGAAATAATCAGGTAGAATAATGCTCATTCGAATGAGATAGATAAGTGATGATTGTAATAATAATGTGTATGAATAATAGCATAATAAGTACACGCGAATCATTGGATTTATGATTTGAATCAATAACAATCGCATAGTGTTTGGAAATTCATACTAATCATTCGTCTAATATTAATTTATTTTTTTCAGTAGTTCATCGCAAGCCTCGAAAATTTATGAGAAAATTTCTTGATAGCTCATGATTTCCTAATCCTAGTCTAAAATAGAAATTCCCCAATAGCACGAATAATATATATTTGTTTGTTAATTTCAAAGAATTTTAATTGTAATAAGTTGAACAATGATCTCAAAATTTTGAACAGACGTATTATTTCAGCGGAAGCTGAGTTTATGATAAAACAGTTTCTCAATTCAACCGTTCCTTTGATTCACCGTAAGATGTCCCCACAAGCGTGACTACTGTGGCGGCTCCGTCCGCTCAGTCGCGCCACAACGACTAGCTTCAGAACCAGCTTCATCTACCCAGCCGATACAGCAGAGCACTGAAGTGCCTCTAGAGTGCAAAAAACCCAAAAATTATTATTACGTTGGAAGCGGAGTCAGCAGCCACAGCTGTAGCCCATTGCTTTACATTATTCAGTCTCATTGTTGTATTAATTATCGTTGAATAAATCATTGGATACTTTTATAACAGATCCACACGTTTCATATAAAACAGTGAGTTATTTCCTCCGAATAACCCACACTACAGCGCTACTCTTGCGAACTAGACTGGTGACCTCAAATTTTGACCAATTCCAATACTCGCCGTTCGTACTCCTTCTCTTCTATCTTCCATGATCCAGACTATTATGATGACGGTGTCCGACTATCTGATCACCGTAAAAAAATCACTGAAAATATCCTAGTTTTTTTATCACTGAGCATAAAATCACTTTAAAAAATATCACATTAACAAAAATATCATAGTCATTAATGTAATATGTTAAAAAATCACAAACACCGTTATAAATGATTTAATTATTTCTCCGAAAATTATATTTGAGAGAAATTATCCATTTACATCGCACGTTTGTTATTGAATTATAATTTATTTATTTCTTTCATCATGTATTTTCTTCGAGTTTTCATGTTATTCTTTCTATTATTACGTCATTATTTTGATTTAATCCTGTTTTCATTTCTCGGGATTCTACGCATTTTTTCTGAGTATCTCGAGGTATTTATTAGAATTATCGTTGTCGTATTGAAGGTAAAACAAAGTAAATGCATTGAAGGTAGAACAAAGTCTTGCTGAGCGGATTATGATTAATTCATTAGCTCATCGTGTTGTTGCTGAACCACGCAAGCGTAAATATGTTTTCATTGATGATGCTCTGGAGATTTTGGTGCAATCGTATGATTCTGGTCAACGTTCCAGCTTCTTGTGTCCCGAGATGAAAAATGAGAGTCTCCCAAACGTGAAAGAGACTCATCTCTGTGGCGGAGACGAATCTCTATTCGCGCCACCAGAGCGACTTTTGGGAGACTCTTGGCCGTCTCTCACAGAGAGACGCAGCGTCTCTAATAGAGAGATTCATCGTCTCCCGTCAAGAGACTCTGGTGGCGGGAGCCTATGCGTCTCCCTCAGGAATAATTTTTCATTTATTAATTATTACATAATTATTGAATTGCAATAATCAACCATTTCTTTATTCATTATTACAAAGTAACGAGTAAATGCCCGAAGTAAAATAACTTGAAAGGAGTGAACATATTTTTTCTATCTCTCACAATTTTCTCTCATAATTGCGGAACTTCTCCTATATTTTCCCTTTTAATTGTTACAGAATAAAAAAATAGTAATCACTTCAGTCGATGAAAATCAGTCGTTTTTTCATCAATTACCATGACTTTGAATCGATTCTAAATGATTTAGGAAAAATTGACATTCTTATAAAAGATATTTTTTCTCCCCATACTTCACGTAGCGATTATTCACAATGGATTAAATATAATTCACATCAGTGGCAAATGGAATCCTACCCTGGTTTCCGACTTTCTGTGCTGCAACCACCAGAAGCAGAAATTCAAAAAAAGAAGCTAGTAAAATAGAAATAATTATGCTCTGAGTTCTTGTTCAAAGTACTTAGTTTGAATTTTCCAGAAATTTCTCTAAGTGTTTGATGGAATCATTTGTTTAAAAAATCAAATGCACAATGATAACTTTAATGACGAACTTATAAAAAATTCATTCAGAAAAATTATTCTAAGTTTCCGTCTCTTCAGTAGAGACTAAGAGTATCTTCGAGTCTCCCTACCTAAATAAATTGATAATTCAACACGACCATATACTCAAGTCTCTGGCCAATGTGTACCATGAGAGTTCAGCGGATCTCCCAGAGACGCACCGAGTCGCCAAGAGACGCTCAGGCGTCTCCGAGAGACTCGATAGTCTCTGAGAGATTCTAATTTTTCATCTCGGGGTAGCATTGCCTTGAATATAAAACTGTAGTTAATATTTTTTACTTTATATTTTCCTCTTCCTTTTTCATGTGATATTTTCATATGATAAAACTGCAGTTTTTTCATTCTGATAATGAATTACTATTTATTTTTCAATCTATATTTTCCTCTTCACTTTATTTGATTATTTTCATGTGATATTATTTTGTAGTGTGATATTTTAGGCATTATTTTTTTTGCATTGTGATATTTTGGCTGATATTTTTTCAGTGATATTTCTGTTCTGATATTAATGTCTGTGATCTAAAGACCGGGAACCGCATCTTTGGCCCCGGGGTGGTCGGAGGTCAGATTTTTAGTTTATCCAGTGTAACGGGCAACAGCCGTTAATTAGGATAGAAGAGTAAAATGAGCGCCTTCCTCTTTTTCCTCCCTGCCCCGCATGAATGAATGTAGAATGAGTGGATATGTAGTGTGAATGAGATAGAATACGTTTGGGATACGCCCGGAGGAGACCAGCAGCCGGAGGAGAGTTGTACTGGGGGACAGCAGAGCAAGACCGAAAAGGGAATTCGAGGACTGGAGTTGTCAGAAGAGCCTCGAAGACCCGGATTCATATTTGGGTTCAAATCTGAGGAAGGAAGACCGCGCAACGGCCAGATGGCAGCAGCAGGTGGTCATTACTCCCGCCAGACCCAAGGCCACGCGACACTGACCACAGATAATGGCATTGACCCAGTTATCGACTGGGTAACTGGAGCTGCAATATCGATGTGCGCCGTAGAGCGCCTTCACCGATCCCACCTCACGCCAGAGCCAATGAACACTCTCGACAGGAGAAATATTCATCCTGATTGGCCAATGTGGGGACACCCGGAAAAGAAGAGCTGTGATTGGACCGTGACCTAAGACAACCACTCTAGTCCCGGATATTCCCCACGTCACCACGATTTTCACTTTCTCCTTATTTAATTATTTTAATTATTGTAAATAATTGGAGAAAAGTGACCAAAGAGGCGGAGTGGACTACCCGGACAACGAAGAACTGTAGCAGCAAATCATTAAGCGACCTGAGCGTATTCTGAGTGAGTAATTGAGGATTATAAACAGAGACAGGTGTGTTAGTGTGTGTGTGTGAGAGTATCACCCCCGTGTGGTGATAAGTTATTACGGATAAATCCCGCGTCATCGCTTCCGAATTAATTAAATAATTTTGTGAATTCATTGTAACCCGGAAAACCATCGAAAGCGCCCGTATAATAAAATAAACCCGAAAGAAATAAAGACGACGTCGGCTTTCCCGGCGCCGCCATTTTGGTTGGCTGTACCGGCACGTGCACACAAGTATTTAAATTCGAGTTTTTCAATAAATGTAACAAAAGGGGGTGAAATGAGCCCGTAGTCACTTGCCACGCAATAAATGGCAAGTAATGAACATTCAATTAGTCCGGAATCTTCGGTTGATAAAGAATTAACTCAGTAGTAGTAGAAGAAGGAATTGAGTGTGGGTGTGAGAGAGATAGCGTGTGAGTAGAGGGAGAACATCGCTGGACGCAGCGTGTTCTCAAAGTGGGATACACTCGGTATCTACACTACCGGGTGTCTTATGAATCGAAATTCATCCTTTTTTTTGTAATAATTAAAGAGATCCAATTGCCCGAACAGATGACAAATTCATTAATAATAATAAATTGTGCTGGAGGATATCTCAAGTCGTGTCTACTTTGTTTTTTTATTTTATTGGCCCGAACACTACTAAGAGTCTCAAGATTAACCCAATCATTTCCTTTTATTTTTCTGCACTTACAGCAATTCACTCCATTCCGAACAGCATTATTTTACAGAGAAAATAATTCGTCAACAGAACTAACTGGCCCGAATACACAGAAATAATTAATTCAGTGAGTTGAGATTGAATAATTAATTTCAACGTCACACCAGTATAAAACTTTTGAGAAATTTTTCGTAAAAATCTTGATTCCACGATAACTTGATAAATAATTGAGCTAGAGACCTCAAATTTTGTGCAGTTCTACATCTGATGAGCACAAAGGTTGGTATTGAAACTGAGCGGAATCGGTCCAGTAGTTTTTTTAGATATTAACATAGAAACATCAGAAAAAGCAAGCTATATCTTCAAAACTATTCAATTGATTATATTTAGGCCGAACTTAACCCTTTGAGGCCTATTTTGCTTTCCCCATACCGCACACAGATCGATGATGGTAGATGTTAGATTGAAAAATCCATTCGGAAGCTTTCTTCCAATCGCATTGGCAGAATATTAAATGTACGATATTCAAATCACGCGCAAGTAGTGGGGCTCCTGCTTGTTTCATTCAACTGCCGATATCTCAGTAACCATGGATCGTAGGAAAAAGGAAAAAAACGAAATCAAAGCTAAAAGATCAGGCAAAACGGTCCTGTAAAAAAAAACTAAAAAATTTACTGCTTCTTCAATTTTCTTGATAGGTGTATTTTCCAATATTTTCACTTCTATTACATGGAGTCTTCTACTACGTCTCGGATAGAATCACATCATATCCTTGTTCTTTATGTATCTTGCTCTCTTGTGTGAATGAGAAAAATCATTTCAATGAAAATAATACATGCAGCATTCAGTAGACCATTTCCATTTCCATACTATACCTCTTTTTCTTTTATTTAATTTTTTTTTTATATTCCCATATCATGTTTTTCATGTTTATTCTTGAGATCCGTTAAGCTACGATGGGAAATCCAGGCGGTACATTTGTCCATGAACCAGTTAATAATAATTGAAAATTATTACAAGAACTTGGCCAAATTTATGGAGCAAGGATAACTATTCGCTGAAAATAATCAATGAAATTATGATACAACTATGAAATAATCAATTAATAAGAGACAAGCGATTTTATCGATTGCAGTGATTCAATATCAGAAAACGCGATAGCGTTTTGCGCCATGTGTACGTTGAAACGTGCACAGCGCTATATTATACATTTTCGGAGGCTTTTTTTTTTAATGAGCCCTTTTCGCCGTCATAAAAAATACTGCATGTCACATGCAGCATTCTAAGGGGGTATTCTAGTGTAGAGGCATGAATTTGAGATGTTTTTTTGGGTGCTACAAATGAATTGCTAAAAATATTTTTATCATCTATTTTTTGACAAGATATTTATTAATATTTCAAGGATACATAAAAGAAAAAAAAAGTCAAAAAATTAAAAACTCGAAATGTTATAAGCTGTTGAAGTGGGGGGTTGAAAAGGAATGGCGCGCCATGGTTGTCACGATTGCAACCCTTCTAATGATCTGAAACAAAAAAATAAAGGAGATTATCAATATAAATAAATCCTACTATCGTACTAACTAAGAAAACGTGGGAAAAAAATGTTTTTTTGCTAAATTACGGCTGTTCGAAAAATGATAAATTTTTTGTTCTTTTCTTTTGACTTTCCTGAATTTTTTAAAAATAGTAAAAAATTTTAATTTGTTATAATAATAGTTAGTACGATAGAGACATGTATTGAAAAGACTCACAACAAATTTCAAGTACATCGGTTAAGTAGAACTTGAGAAATCATGTCAACCTCTTTGAAAAATGTAGTTTTGAGAAAAACGCCTTCAAAGTTTTAGGTAAAATTACGCCCAGTGTCGACCATAAAATTACATTTTATACTCACATTTATCTAATCCGCGATTCCTGCCCCATACATTGGGCCTTCCTCTACTTCAAAAAAAGCATTTTCCGCATTTCTTTCTTCTAAACGAGCAGTTCTGGCTTCTTTTGAAGCGTTAGAAGCTCGCATTTCTGAACGATTAATCCGGGCATTATCTCGTTGGATGGCAAATGTGATAGCTTCTGAACCAATGTTCATTCCCAGAAGAGACATCATTTTCAAAGTAGGAATGAAGCCTTCATTAAATATGGAAACTGCAATAAAAGTTGCAATTTCTATTATGCGTACGCCGGCAAGTATATGTTTCGGCGCAAAAGTCCAAATTAATGAATTCAGGGACTCATTATTATTTTGGGTCTCAGAACCTAAACATCGAACCAGTAAATCCTCTGACGATAAACTCTCGTAGATCGGCTTTATAATTTCGAGTACGTTGTCACACAGAGGCGGGTTTTCGTGGTCAAACTCCTCAGACGTACCTTCATGTACAGCTTTCTGCCATTTACACCAGCTGTCTGGACCAGGTGGGCAATAAAAATGTTGCGGATTTTTGTTTGTGGAACTATTATGATAGAAGGTAGCCCAAATTGCATTCTTCATGTCCTCAATAGAATCCGGATGCCGGTGAATCGCTAAGCCATAATACAAAGACAGTTTATTTATGACTTTATCAGTTAATTTCCCTTCACCTTTTCCGCCAATTCCTTTCCCTTTGTTATCGTTTTTTGCTTTCCGTAGTCTTGAACCCATTCTTTTTTGAACATGTCCCACCCACTCCTTTTTTTCAACAACTGGGTCACCATCATAAGGATCTATGTCAAGTATACCCTTGAAAGTCTTAGTATCACCATCCCCAATATATTTGACATATTTCACTTTGTTTTTTTGAACTGATCTATTAAACATTTCGGCAATAGCATCAACTTCCATTTTGCCTGCACTTCCTTCATGATTTATCGTACAAGATTCTTCATGGTCTTTATACCAATCATTATACGCAGCAATATCAGATTTTTTTTTATTTTTCCAAACATTACAGCCTTGACAAAAGCTAGATTTGACAACTGTATCTACAACTTTTTTGGAATTTTTAGCTACGAGTGTGGTAACTCCAAATAGAGAATTGAAACCTCTTTTTTTCCAGGTCCCATCTCCAGAAACCGTGAAATGAGTCGGATTAGCATTCGGATCAGAAGCTGAAATTAAATTTTTCTCTTCATCAACAGCTTTGGAAATAATCAAGTCATAAACTGCAGATGCGGCTGCATATACGTTTTCAAGACAACTGTAGTATGTGCCGATGGATATTCCTTAACAAATATCCATCATACTGCAGAAAATATTGATTCCTTCCCTTCCTATTCCCAAAAATCGCATAACGAAAACCATTCTTCGATTTATCTCAAATGATTTATTTACGAATGGAGAAGATGGTATATATTTTTCAGTTTCGCAACTGCATTGTAATGCAATTTTAAATCCTACTCCACGAGGCGCTGTCCGAGAAAATTTAATTTCTTTCTTACACGTAGCACACAAAACTAACGATGAAATAGCTGTAAAAACCGTGAAAAACTCCAAAATACAATATGCGTAACTGTCTGAAATGATCACTTCTTCATTACCAGATTTGCTTAATTTTGCTGCTGATGCACTTGTAAAACTAATATCTTCTTCTTCAGTAAATCTATTGCCGTGGAATCGCCTTTTTTTTGATCGATCCGCACGGGAAGCACTTCCTCTTGAGGATTTTCGATCCATTTTAAAATTGTTGAGATTAATTAAAATAATTTAAATTCATTAAATTAGTCGAAAATTCACTAAAACAATTAAAACGATCACTGAAATATTTTGCTTCTACTCAGAGCACATGCATCTGGGTTGCGTGAACGTTAGAATTCAACTGTTAGAAACTGGCTGTAACTGAACACTACGTGAAGAATACTTTCAAAGAACCTTAGGGTGACCTTGTATTATTATAATTCAACTATAATACAAAAATACATAAGGTTCTACGACCAAATGGGATCGCAGGTAGACAGGTGATCCCTAACGTCTTTTGTTCGATCCGGTCCGGCCGAGCCAGTTCAGAAGGCGTGTCACTAAAATAACTATATCTCTGAAAGTAATTAGAATTTTAACAAATCCTCTTAAGGACATATTCTTGAAAGGTTAAACTTTGAGATTATGAAAAAAAAAAAAAAAATTGATTTCTTCAAATTTCTACACTAGAATACCCCCTTAATGGAAAATGAACCTTTAAGTATAAAAAAAACAATCCTGTTGTTTAAAAAAGAATATTTTCATGTCAGTCACGCCCCATCTCGACGTTTTTGAATAAAATGAGAAGCCGGTGAAACATTTCGTTGTAACGTTGGCTGCACTGACTATCCTATTCTCTCGACCAATGAAATGATGACAAATATTGGCATCATTGTTGTTTCAAGGTATAGAACGGCGGCACATACGATTTCAAAGTAGAGAGTTTTCGATTTTAAAGTTGTGAGGCGTTAAGGATGTATGATCGAGGGAGTGGGGGAAACGGTGGTGGGGATGGGCTCGGGAGGTTGCGGGGCTCTCCCCTGTTTCTCTTATTGGCCGGCTGTGGCGCTCATGAGAGCAGAAAATGGCGAGCATGGCGAGAAAAGAAGCATTATATGAAATAATTTGAATTTCAATTGGATTTTTCTTCTCAGGATGGATGGATACATAGTATTTTGAAAATATTGCCAAGTTACTACACTATCCATCTTACTTATGCATAGTAATTTTTCATACTACGCAAACTTGAACATTTAACATTTATTTAATTTATGGCCGTAACCCCTATTCCTCCATAAGAGCCCATGTATTTTCTGTCAATTTTCAATAATTCTTTTCTTTCTTATATGCATGGATAGCTACCTCGGACTTTTTTACAATAAAATTCTTCGAGGAATAATATAACTATAAAAAAATTTTGACGCCCCAAATCGAAAATTTTTGTCATGATCATACATCCTTAAGGATATCCTTGTGGTTCGGGCAATCTATTTTTCCTTTTCAATTTTGGTCACTTCCGATAGAATAGCATAAGTAGATTTTTTTTAAATTTTGTTTACCCCATGTTACCGGACATATAAGGCCAGAATCTGTTGTGGGGGACTGGCGGGCATGAATTGGCGGTTGGCGCATGCGCTGACGGGGGGACAAGAGGAAAAAGATGGCGACATGGTAAAGAACAACGACACGAGTTAGAGAATAAAGATCATACAATAAAGCCTTCCATAGTATCATTTAACATCCCTTCCTCGCACATAACATGGCGCAGTCGGTGAAGAACAATTTAAATCATACTAAAGAATAATTACTTCCAAAAGTGAGTGAAAAAGTTGAAAATACTGAGACCACGTGTGAAACTGTTGTAGTAGTAGACAAAAATGGGGGAACAGACGAACATTCACGTTGCGGCACTTAACCTCAAGCCCCCGAGCGCGTTGAGTTTGGAAGGCAATGTTTCAGAGAATTGGAAAAACTGGATCAAAAAATTTGAGAGATATATGGAAGCGACAGAAAGTGATAAAAAACCAGATTCAGTGAAAATTGCAATACTATTACACTCAATAGGCGAGGAAGCAATTGAAAAATTCGAAACATTTGAGTTCGCAGCAGGAGGAGACAAAGTGTATGAAACAGTGAAAGAAAAATTTGAGAACTGTTGTGTGCCTAAGAAAAATGAGACGATAATCAGACATGTGTTTTTCCAAAGGAAACAAAAAGATGGTGAAAAATTCAACCAATTTCTCACCGACCTACAGAAAATGAGTGTAGATTGCGAGTTTAGCACTTTAAAAGATAGCCTAATTAGAGACCAAATAATTTCTGGAATATGTGACAGTAAATTGAAAGAAAGACTTTTAAGATTAGAAGATCTTACCCTAGAGAAATGTATAAAAACATGTAGAGCAAGTGAACTAGCAGAAGAACAATTGAGAACGTTGCAACAAGAGGCAGAATCCGTGAATTACATTAAACAAAATCAGAAGCAGAGAAAGAACCGAGACAGAGAAAGCTCACCGTCAGAATCATCACGTCATGGGAAACAGAGACAGCCTCAGCAAAGAGAAGAAAGCAGGCAATACCAGCGGCGAGATTCATCGAGGGATAAGTACTCGAGCCAAGGGAGAAATGAAGATCGATCATCGATAAAACAGTGTGGCAATTGTGGGTATAGTCATACATATGGTAAATGCCCAGCATTTGGAGCAAAATGTTATAAGTGTAATAAACTCAATCACTTCGCACAAGTATGTAGAAGTGATCGCGTAGTCAAAGAAATACAGGTACATGATGAGTCAGATAGTGATAGTGAAACAATGCAACCACGCCTCTTGGGCATAATTAAAGTACGAAGTATACAGTCAAGTCGGTGGTTAGAGGAAGTAAAATTGACAGAATTCGATAAAATAATAAATTTCAAGCTAGACACAGGGGCGGGTTGCAATGTTTTGAGTTTAAAGAATTTAGAAAAACTCAAAATACACTTACAGTTGAAACCCGCAAGACAAAGATTAACAAATTATAACGGGAGTCCAATCAATGTTTTGGGTAGAGTCAAATTAAAATGTAATATTAGGGGGAAAGAGTATGAAGTACCGTTCTATGTTGTCAACGAGGACTCAGTGCCTGTAATAGGTGAACCAACAATAGACGCTTTGCATTTAATACATAAAGTTAACACAATAGAAACATCTAAGAGTATCATGGAAGCACATAAAGATGTCTTTGAAGGTGTAGGTGTTATACGTGATTTTGAGTACGAATTGAAATTAAAACCAGGTTACCAAGGTAAAAGTGTCCCATGCCGAAATGTACCATTCAAATTAAGAGACAAATATGAAGTAGAATTGAAAAAAATGGAAGCTAGAGGGATAATACAAGAAATTACAGAACCTACAGAGTTTGAGAACGCAGTAGTAATCGTGAAGAAGCCCAATAATACACTAAGAGTTTGCTTAGATCCTATCTATTTAAATAAAAATCTATTGAGGGAACATTTTAAGTTACCAACGTTTGAAGAAATAGCAGCTAGAGTACACGGTGCAAAAGTTTATAGCGTTCTAGATGCAAGTACAGCATTTTATCAGATAAAACTAGAAGAAGAAAGCGCGAAACTGACTACTTTTCAAACGCCTTTCGGACGATATTGTTTTAGAAGATTACCTTACGGTATAAAAACCGCGCCCGAAGTTTTCCACAGACAATACTCGAAAATCTTTTCCAACATAAAAAATATTGCAGTATACGTTGATGACATTTTAATTTGGGCTGAGAACACTGAAGTACATAATGACATCCTGAGCAAGGTTTTACAAAGAGCTGAAGAATATAACGTGAAATTAAATAAAGACAAATGTGTAGTAGAATCAAATCGAGTTAAATTTTTGGGTCACATATTCACAGATAAGGGTATTGAAATTGATGATGAGAAAGTGAAAGCAATTGTTGAAATGAAACAGCCCAGAAATTCAAAAGACGTAGAAAGACTCTTAGGAATGATCAATTATGTTTCAAAATACATTCCAATGGCATCTGAATATACAGCTCCACTGAGAGAACTCGTAAAAAAAATATCATATTTAATTGGACACAAATTCATGAAAAGGCAGTGAATAAAATTAAAACTCTACTAACGTCTAGCCCTGTGCTCCAATTTTACAATACGAATTGTCCATGTGTAGTTAGTGTAGACGCGAGCAGCACAGGTGTTGGGGCTGTACTTTTACAAAATAAGTTACCAGTAGCATATGCCTCGAAAGCTCTGACAAAAACACAACAAGCTTGGGCTCAAATTGAGAAAGAAATGTACGCTATTGTGTTCGGTTGTGAGAGATTTCGACAGTACATACTTGGTAAAGAAATCACTGTCGAGAGTGATCATAAACCACTTATTCCAATTTTCAACAAACCAATGAGTGACATCCCAGTAAGATTACAAAAAATGAGACTAAGACTTCAGGGTTGTGATATAAATGTAGAGTACAAACAGGGTAAATTCTTACACATTGCAGATGCACTATCAAGGGCACACCTGCCAGATAGTAAAGAAGAAGAAAAAGAACTAGAAATGCAAGTTCTGTTAGTTGATTATCGTGATTACATGAGTGATAAAAAGATGGAGAGAGTTATACTAGAAACTGAGAAAGACAAAGATTTGCAAATATTGAAGCACTTCATACAATTTGGATGGCCAGGTCATAGCAAGGTCCCGAGGGAATTGAAACAATACCAAACATTTAGTCATGAGTTATTTCAAAAAGATGGAATTTTGTATAAGGGGAATCAGATAATTGTACCAAAAAATTTGAGAAAAGATATGCTTGAAAAATTACATTACAGTCACATGGGAATGGAAAAAACGAAATCGAGAGCACGTGAGATTTTGTTCTGGCCTGGCATGTCTAAAGACATTGATGAAATGATTGCTAACTGTAAAGTATGCTTACAATACAAATGTACGAATACCAAAGAGCCTTTATTGCCACACGAAGTACCAGAAGGTCCGTGGATCAAAATAGGGACAGATTTATTTTTTTATAAAGGGAAAAATTACTTGATAGTTGTAGATTATTTTTCAAAATACGTGGAGATAGAGGTGTTAACGAAAACGACCAGTGGAGAAGTAATATCGAAATTGAAAAGCATTTTTTCACGTTTCGGAGTACCCAAAAAGGTGATTTCAGATGGAGGGCCACAGTTCAGTTCTAGGGAATTTTTAGAATTCGCCAGAGAATGGGATTTCGAACACATAAAATCATCTCCAGAGTATCCTCAAAGCAATGGCATGGCTGAGAGACATATTCAGACGTTGAAAAGATTATTAAAAAAGGCGGACGCAGCGGGGAGAGACCCGTATCTTGCTCTACTGGAATTTCGAAACACGCCTATCTCACAGCAATTGGAATCACCAAATCAGCTACTGCTAGGTAAAAACGTAGCAGGATTACTACCAAATGCAAACGATAATTATAATCAGAAGGTTAACTACAATACAAGAGAAATTTTATTGAAAAAACAATTAAGTCAGAAGAGTTACTATGATAATAGCGCACGAGCACTGTCTGAATTAGAAAAAGGAGAAAAAGTGAGAGTAAGAAATTTAGAGAAAAAAGAATTCACAAAATCAGGCATTATAATTGATAAAAATCAGGAACCAAGGTCATATAAAGTCCTAACTGATTCAGGCAGGGTTCTCACACGTAATAGACGTTACCTTATTAAAAATGCAGAAAATCAAGAATTTAAAGTTGAACCGAAAGACTATGTTGATGATTCCGATTCATACCCGCCAGATAGCGCACGTGAAACGGAATCACCAACTGATCAAAATGAAGCAGGTGCACAAACACTGGCTCAACATATACCTTTCTCTAATTTAAACGAGGAAGTTAAAGTGACGAGATCGGGTCGAATTGTCAAATCATCGAGTCGTTACGGGCAATGGGTCACCAAATAACTTGATGTCATTCGCAATCTTGAACCATCCCTAATTAGTTAAGTGCAATTGAAGTTATGTAAAACAAAATATAAAAAACTAATACTTGTTATGATTAATAAAAAGGGAGATGTTGTGGGGGACTGGCGGCCATGAATTGGCGGTTGGCGCATGCGCTGACGGGGGGACAAGAGGGAAAAGATGGCGACATGGTAAAGAACAACGACACGAGTTAGAGAATAAAGATCATACAATAAAGCCTTCCATAGTATCATTTAACATCCCTTCCTCGCACATAACAGAATCAATTTTTGAAAATAATTAAATTAACATTGAAATTCCAGAGGCGAGGTTCAGTTTAAGTTTCACTGCCAAACTTCATGGTCACAGACCTATTTTTCATTCATATAACCTTATATATTTTTTGTTCGTCAGAATGTCTATTTTTTTTTGAAATCGTGAAAAATGTATGTTACCGGACATATAGTGACGATTAATTCAATTGATTGCATGAAAACATCAATGGCGGCCATATTGGTATTCAAAATCCGAGAATCCTCCAATCCCAGTCCTCGATGCTGGGACAGCGTGAGTCAAATGCGGAACGATATTGAATATTCATAATATTATTTATTAACAATTCATCATCTCGGACATCGGTCTAGTATCGGTAAAATGTTGAAAAATCGAAATAGTTATAGTAATTATAATAACTAAGAGGAAAGAAAAAAAAAGTCGATCATTTGAACCTGCCACAAGGATATCCTTAAACGCATAAATGGCGACACATAAGAGCTCACGTTAAAGAACAAATTTTGATAATTAATTACTCAGGATTGATAGAATGATTCTCTTGAAATTCTGCACATAACCCTAAAATTGATTGGAAAAAAAACATGGATCAATGAGAGAAACCCATGTAGGGTTTCCCGACATCCACGGGGTGGCCGATGTTCGGGCCGAATTATTTTATACGATTTTAGGGAAGTCGATCAAAGGCCAAAGTACGAAACAATATCGGGGCGTGGATATTGGTTTTGCGAATAAGTCCGATATTCTTCCCAACGTCGAGCCCTGTATATAGGGATGGTGAGTTAGTATCGTAACTCGATTCTATATCGAGTAGGCGAATATCGGCAACCCTATATCTATCCGAAATTCGGACCGAAGTCATGACACCCATATCGGCACAACCAATTCGAAACGATTATCGCACGTAATTCGCGTAACCGAAGTTCGGCTGCTCTACTTTTGACAAACATATTTCCAACATCGCTCCCCCCAATTCCGCAGTACGAATTCCGATCGATATCAACCTTGAAATTGACCAATAATTTTTTACAATCGTTTATTTTTTAATAATTTTTCTTTTTGATTAATTTTTATATTTTTTTATACTCTAACATAACGATTGAAGAGTCACGCCATAATTGATTTTTCTTCAATTATTCTTCTTACTAATGATTAATTCGTGAACTAAATTTAAAAAAATATAAAAATAATAAATAAATGTAAAATAGAATAGATATAAAAATTGATCAAGAAAAAAATCTTCCCTTTCTGCCATCAAATGATTCGATTATCAATAGAGGAAGAAATAATACTCAAATAAAAACTTTAATTTTCAAAAATAGAAGAATTTTGTGTAAAAAAATGAATATTCCATTGTGAGAAATATGTAGTTTTGTTTCTTGGTTCTTACTTCACTTTTGTTATTATATTCCTGTCAATAAGGATATCCATATAAACAATATAAATATCGATATGAATTTGAGATCAAATGACTTTTAGATTCATATAGACAGTACGATTCTGTCAAAGTCAAATAGAGTGATGGTCCAGTCGGCAGCGTGCAAGTATCATCATCCGACGATCGAGGGTTCAAAACCGCCTGTGGGAACTAAAATTTGTAATTTCTAAAATGACTTTAAAATGATTAAAATTGAAATATAAATAATAAAAATATAAAATTACGGAATCTCAGAAAAAAAAATGATAATTTTCTTTTTATTTTATGTTTAAAAATTGTTTTTATATTATTGAGCGTCTGTCGAGTTCGATATGGGATTCGATATTGGGCGTATATCGAAGCGCTAAGTCGAAATTCGTCACATTGAATTTAGCCCGACGTTCGGGCCGAACTCGAAATCCTATATCGGGTCGAAATCGGATGCGATATACGCCCTATTTAGTTTTCGACTTCGCGCGGCTGTGACATGCCATTATTGGCTCGAAGTTCGCACCAATATAGTTCCCCTATATCGAAACTCGGCAGTTCGATATTGCCCCGAACTGCGGCCTACTTAAATTTCCTACATGGGAATTGATGAAAAAAAACACAGCTCGTATTGGAATAATTGAGTTAATCAAACGAAAAAAAAAAATACAATTGGCTACAGATAAATTCATGACAAAAAAACTATTATGAGAGTTTTTGAAGGTACAATAATGATGATAATTGGAAATGAGAAAATTCTGCATAAATGTTCAGTTAGTTATTTAAGTATCCTGCCAAAATTCAAAGTAATTTTGTAGTTTAGTTTTTGAGGGAAAAATATTTGAAGTTACAGATTTCACACGGGGCGATAAAAGTACGATGGAATCTTCTCCAGCGTTGCTAGGAAAAATATTTCAACATGGCGGAATTCAGCACTCAACATATATAATGATATATATATGTTGAGTGCTGAACCCATAGCGGAAACTATAGCGGAATGATGGAATTGTGACTCAACTCCATGATTGTCTTTCCAAGGTTAGAATGTCGATATGTTGACATAATACACGTGAGAATTTATTTTATTTATTTTCTGCATTTAATTTGTTTTATTCAATTTTTCTTATTTGATCTATTCTGAAAATTTTATTCATTTCATTTATTTTTGCTACTTGGGAAAAAAATTTTATGTTTTTGTTATTTTTTTTTTAATTCTATTTACTTCAAATAAATAGCAAATAATAGAATTCCCCAAAAATCTCTCCTTCTTTTTATGCCTTTTCATTCCAAAATCTTCGATAATTCGTCACCTTGGAAACAAAAGGGCGTAAGTGCTGTACTTATAGTACTTACACCCTTTTGTTTTTTTTATGAAAATGTTAATATTTTTTTTGTGAATAAAAATGGCTTAATCGGTCGAGCATGAATTTTCCAAAAAGGAAAATGCTCCACCGATTAAGCCATTTTTATTCACAAAAAAATTATAAAACGGTCATACACATTAACCCTCTGAAGACAAACTCCTAGCAATCCCTGTCGTGTGAACTAGAGAGAGGGAATAGCCAATTGTGGGCACGCGTTCACTGTGTTAGTGCGTGACGTCATGAGATGGCTGCCCCCTCTCCTACTATCCCATGACCGTACAGAGCTCGTGAACGTGTGGGTCCTTGCCGGTTACGATTTTCCTTATATTTTTTCTCGTTTCCAAGTTCATAATAAAAATAGAAATTCATGATAGAACTGTTTCGACTGAGAAAAAAGTGTTTGATTAAAAAATACTATTTACTGGAGAAGAAATAATGGAGACGCGTCAACAAAAACGAAAATAGAAAAAAAATTCATTTATAAAAATTTTTCCAGTTATAAAAGTGAAGAACAAAAAAAATTCCATCAAAAATCCTTCTCCGTTAAAATCGAAGAAAATACATGTTTTAAAAAGTCCGCTGTCTCAAAACCGATTTATATTTCATCTATTTTTCCCGGTAAATTGTATTCGTTCTAGCAGTGATTCGCTTGGCCCCCGCGCGATACGCCGGCATTGGATGTTACGCCTAACCATACGGCCCGAGTCACTCGCCGTTCGGTCTGATTCAGTGGTGGGGAGACGGAGTTTGTCTTCAGAGGGTTAAACATTTGAATGTTAATACTGCATTCTTTGTTGAGTAGAAATTATTTATCGACCTTTTTATCTCACATTTTTGATGCAATTTAGAAATTTTCGCGAATTTTTATAAAATTAATTATTTTTATAATTTCAAGATTGAATGTTCAATTATTCCAAAAGCGCAACCGATTTAATTTAATTGATTCTTTCTCCAATTTTTTAATATTTTTTTCTTTTCATTCTCGAATTGAATACATTATCTGAATAATTATCATTAAATCTCAATATTTCTAACAATTTTCATCAACTCTAATTTTTTTATTTATTCTAAAATTAATGCAATTTTATTATTTTTTAATAAATCAAAAAAAATTCAATAAATACCATTTAATGTTTCTCTGAATATATCTTTTTTTTTTCTCATTTTTTCATTGAAATGAAATGCATTATTAATAATTTGTGTTTATTTTTTAAACAATATGGACAAGAATCTACAGATGTGAAATTATTCTAAATCAATTGTTTTTTTTTGTACAAGAACATTAAAATCATTTTTTGTGAATACATTCTCATCATTTCCACTCATTAATAATTAACTAAGGCACCAATTTCCTAATTATCTGTAATTATTACAATTTCTATTAAATATTTCATTAAAATTCTTACGATTGAAAAAATGTTTTGCAAAAAATGTTTTTCTGTTAATTTCAAATAATTTTTTCTATAACTCCAGTTATGTTAATGACAAAATTATTAGTTTGACGAGAAAAAAAAAGAATGATTTTCAATTAATCAACAATTGCACCAATTTTTATCACTTTTTATTTGTATGTCTTCTTCTTACTAGTCTTAATTGATGTTCTTTTAATTGCACCTGTGAACAAAAGGTTTTTTTTTGTTTTCTCAATGATTTTGGAGGATTTGTTACAGTTTAAGCATGCATTATATGAAACATGCACATTAATTAATAAAAAAAACACATGAAAACAACATTTTGAGACAAAAATTGAGTTTTTTTACACAAAAAAATTTTTTTCTCTGAAAACTAGGAAAAAAAATTATTCTTCCTTGAGACCAATGTGAATAGAGTTATGAGAAATAATAATATTGATGAAATGTGCAATAAAATTGATAATAAGAATTTTTGTACAGAAAATTAATTTATTTTGCAATTTGAAATGAATGAAATTAAATTCATTTACAAATCACGAGGGAAAAATGGAGCAAAATGGATGTATTTGTAAAAATAATTTGAGATTTTTGAGAAAAGAATAAGAAATAAAAATTTTAATTTCTTTCATTTAATTAATTTGTTACTCAATAATTTATTTGCCTAATTTATTTTGTTTAATTTCATATTACTTTATTTGATTAAATTTATTTAACTTATGTGACTTATTTGTTATTCATTTTATTGATTTCATTTTCTTCATCTATTTATTCTGTAAATTTGCGGTGCTGGATGCTGGCTCCATCTCCAGGCATTCACAGGACGCTCCCATGTCGCAGCCACCGGTTTCAACAATTGAAAAACGCTAACTAAACATATTGTGTCTCAGTGTGTTTTTCTTTGATCATTTCCTTAAAAACGCAATAATTAGAGTTGATATTAATGTTAATACAAAGTTAATATTAATTTTCTTCTTTCAATTTACACATTTTTTTTCTATAATCAATCAATCTAGGACTATTTTTCTTGATTTAATATTTGCTACTGAGGAGATTCCCCATTGCCCAAGGTAAGAATTTTATTTAATACAATGATAAATTTTCTAGGAAATTTCCTTTTTTGACCAAGTATTGAAGGGATTTTCCATGTGGCAATCAAAAAAATTCACTTTTTTGGCCTTATCTCTGGTTCTATTAGTCGTAGCAATCTGGGGTTGAGCTTATAATTGATTTTTATTGCGTCTCGTTCTTAAATTAGTACATCGTGTATGCCACATAGGGCCCTCCTCTCAGTGCTTTGACACAATCCATTACCATAGAATTAGTTCTTTACATTCTTGTTAATAGCATAATAATACAAAACTTCATACACACACATACAGTTCATTCGTCCATACATATGCATTAGACTGTGCCAAATTTAACGACTATTTTTTTTTTTGGCTCCCAAGTGAAAATAACATTTTCCGTTACAAAAAAATAATACTCCCCAAATCCGGGCATCCTATCTTTCTTTCCAGTTAGCGCTCGCGTAAATAAGCATTTTTCAAGGAAATTTTTTTTAAAAATGATATTAAACCTTAAAATTCATGGAATATGATCTCTAGACATAAAAAAACGCATTATTTCGTCGAGAATTCAATGCCCAACGAAGATAACCATGGACGCAGTCAAAACAATGGCCTACACGCCTAGTAGACCAAATAGGAAGCGAATTTTTTCTTAATCTATTACTAACATTCATTCTTATACACATATCAAACAATTGATTTGTGATTAAAACTTGTGAATTTTATTTTCTAGACAATCCTCATGATCCATAGAACTAATTTTTATGCTCTTTTCATTCTTCTTTGCACTTTCCTTTAAACTGAAATCATAATGATTTAATAAAAATACTTGACACCTGTAAAGCTCGAAGAAAAAAGAGGGTGCGTGAAATTCACGCGCGGCAGAAGTGAAACTTCTTGCTGCTCGTCCAAGGATCAGTGCAAAAATATCCTATCTTGCTTAGGCTCCGAGACATTCAAAGAAAATTGATGATAAAGAGCACTCAGTTTGTCTACAAACTTGATGTTTTTCTCTTCCTCAACATCCATTTCTTTTCAAGAATATTTCGGAAAGTGAGCGAGATGACGAAATTTTTCTGAAGAATTTTTTTTTTGCAGAGAATCTCGAGAACTACAAAGAGGTTCTCTATAAAAATTTCATTATCTTGCTTAGTTTCAGAGACATTCATCAAAATCCTACGAACAGAACATAGACTTATAGATATATCAAAATCTACCGGAGAAACGCCCTTTTTGATTCAATTTCTTCTGAAGCTCTTGAAATTTTCAACAAAGAAAGGATTAGGGCAAAATCACGCTATCTCGTTTAATTCCTGGGATATTTATTAAAAACAAATCACAAACAACAGACTTATTTGAGAAAGACAAGTAACTCAATTCCAATGATTTTTCGAGAATATCTTGGAAACTCAGCGAGGTAAAGCCATTTCGACCTAATACTTTCCAGTAGCTTGTCTTGAAATTCAAGAAAAAAAATCAGAGTGAGATCGCTGCATCCTCCTCCGTTTCTGAGTATTCTCAAAAAAACTTTCGGGAATGAATAATCCAAATAACAAGAAAAGTAGGTTTCTTTTTGTCAATAGTATTTCGAAAATAACTGGGAAACTAAGCGAAATACAACGATTTCACCTGACGGCTTTCTGTAAAGAATTTCCAAGGCTATGAAGAAGGATTGGAGCAAAATAACGCTATTTTATGTAGTTTTTGACATATTCCAAGAAAATGATCAACAAATAAAACCTTTTCCTGTTTTTTTGGTTTGTTTGTCAATTGTTTCTTGAGAATATCTCGGAATCTGAATAAGATAGAGCAGTTTCAACTTCGAGCTTTCTTGTCGAGAATTTAAAGATCTACAAAAAAGGAGAAAAGCAGAATCACTCTATCCCACTTAGTTTCCGAGATACTCTTGAACTGATAATAAAAAATAAACAGTAACAGGACAGGTATTGTCGTACTAACGAAAGAATCGACACACGAGGCATGCCGAAGCCAAAGATTATTTGGTGGGGCATGGACGTCGAAGAAAGCCGATGTCGATCTCTTCGCTAGTCCTACTATGACGAGCAATGCTGCAGGGATACGAGTGCGCATGCGCACATTCGTTCTCTCTCTCTTCCTTTTCCTCCACCACCAAAGCGTGGAAAAGTAACGCAACAGCGTTAAACGCGTGGACTTCGTATAAGAAGTTTCACTTCAAAAAGAAGCTAGCAACATCTTCTGACTAATATTTGGAGTAACATGTTGGTAAATCACTCACGAATGTCAATCACTATAATTGGTGCCATGAATAGAAGCATCAACGCTATGAATATTGATTAAAAACTTCTGACTCAATAAAAGTTGTGAGTAATGAGTGATGAAATGATATAATTTTTTTTTATATTGTTTGCTATTATTATGATTTTTAGTGGAAGGAAAAAATATAGAGAAGGATTGAGGGACGAAAATTAGTTCTTTGGATCATGAGGATTGTCTAGAAAATGGAATTCACAAGTTTTAATTACACATTCATTGTTTGATATGTGTATAAGAATGAATGTTAGTAATAAATTAAGCAAAAATTCGCTTTATATTTGGTCTACGAGGCGTGTAGGCCATTGTTTCGATTTCGTCCACGATTATCTTCGTTGAGCATTGAATTCTCGACGGAATAATGCGTTTTTAAAATTTTTAGAGATCATATTCTATAAATTTTGAGGTTCAAAATCATTTTTGAAAAATTTTCCCTTGAAAAAACCTCATTGACCTGAGCGCTAACTCGAAAAAAAAGATAGGAAGCTCGGATTTGGGGAGCATTATTTTTTCGTAATGGAAAATGTAATTTTCAATTGGGAGCCGAAAAAAAAAATAGTCGTCAAAGTTGGCACAGTCTAATATGCATACAGATCACAATCAAAGTTTATTTTATTTTTTTATTTTTCTTGAATTTCGTGTTCTTGCTCGTCTCATTTTCGCTGTCGCTCTTGTTGACGTTATTTCTCGTTATGTCGTTGCGCTTCTCCCTCTCGCTTCTCTCACCTCGTGACATCGCTTTATCAGTATATTCGAAGTCACCAAGCCTATGCTGAAAGAGCATTTCTCGAGGCATGATGTTAGCCTCTTTTGCCCAATGCCAAGCTGTGTGCTAATACTCTCCATTCTCTTCATTACTTGTGTCTGGACTACTTCTCCGAAGCTACCCAACACCATCACTCCCAGCTCAACACTGCAGCCGTGCATGCTCCTCATCATGTCTCCCACATTCTCTCCTCTGTGAACAGATGTAGTGTTCTCCGGTGTGATTTGGGTCTCCGAGTTTTTCTCGTATTTCGTACGTTTCAGGAGTTCTTGTGATTGGAGGTTCTGGAGGTGTGCCACTGAAACTTCAATAATGTATATTTTCTTCGGGTTGTTCTTGGTGACGACCACGTCTGGCTTGGTATGCACTAGCTCCCTATCCGTAGCCACATACCCGCTGGCTCTGATGCTGATGGAACCCACCTCGCTGCTATCATAATCTGCATCCAGACTACCTGAGCCGAACCTCAGTTTTTCATGGATATGTTCCGGGGCCTTCGTTGCCTCCAAGAGTGTTCTTAAGTACCAGTATACTACATAATGGTGCCTCTCAGTGAATTCAGGCGACATGCACGATGACACTACGTGGTACGCCGTTTCTCGTGCGTCACAATCTCTCCTCTGCCTTGGATAGAGTGGAGGATATCATCTTTATTCCTTCCTCCGTCGGTGCGTGGCACTTAATATCATCCATAAAGGCCAAAATGACGTGTTTGACTTTGGTGATCCTATTCACCTGACGGTGAATAGGATCACCAACCGAACCGGTTCCTCTTCAGGCACTCTAAGATTCCCGCCGACACCAGAGTGAATAATAACGGGCTCACCGTATCCCCCTGGTACACACCTCGTGCCACTTGTATTGGATCTGTTCTGGAGTTCCCCACTTGAACAATTACTGACCACCTCTTCACTGCAGCTTTCAGGATATTGATGATTCCCCCTTGGAACAGGTAATACATTCATCAACCTAATCAGCTGCCAGTGCAAGACCGAATCGTCAGTCTTAGCGAAATCGAACCACGCTGAATAGTTATATGGCTTAGGCGATTTCGCCGATCCTCTCATTCTCGCCATTTGGGTGTGCCCTTCATCAATTAGCATCCCTTGCGCTGTTCCCCAGAAGTCTTTCCTCGCCAGCTGTTCTTGTGGTATGGCCCATGTTGGCAAACTCCTTCTTACTATCCTCGTGATAGTGCCCGTGACAACCTTGTAATCGGTGTTTAGTACGGCGATACGTCTATAATTCGCTGGATTTTTGTTATCTCCATCCTTGTATAACAATATTAAGCTTTTGTAAAGGAAATTGGTTCTTCCCAAAAATTCAATTTTTCAATGTTTCCTTCACTATTTAACAATTTTCATGTCATTTTACACATTTTCCAACATTATAAATTAAATTCATTAAAATATCTACAGTAATAAAATTTTATTTGAGAAAAATAGAGTCAGTTTTATCCGGTTTATCCCATTGTTTTGGATTGTTGAGGGAGAGGGAACGCGGTGTGTGGTGCGAAGCAGCGAAGAAAAATATCGATTATTTTTGTGAATTGAACACATTTACATGAGTAGGACAGAGACCGTTGGTGTTGGAGGGGGAAATATTGGGAAGAAGAACCTTTATAGCCTTCTTCTATCCAGTGAGTCTTCTGGTGTTCCTATAATGGTTAACTTTGTTTCTTTCTTTTGGAAAAAGGAAAAGTGTAGTGTCTCAAGGGATTACCGGTGGATTTACAATTCCAGATAGGTAATTTTCGAAATTTTCTAAATCTGAATCAAAATTATATGCGTTTTTCAATTAAATTAAAATTTTTTTTCGAATATATATGATTAAATTAATTGGTTGATATTATTCCACGTGAAGCATCCACGTTATTGACTGGGGAGAACAAAAGTACGCATTTTTATGCTCTATGTACTTGTTTCCTGAAAATTATTAAAAATTAAATTTTTAAAGCTCAAAGAAGGTGAGCGGTGGTTTTTGTCAATAAATTCTTCAACAAAATCCCGTGAGTCGCATTAGGGCAGGTTGTGTAGGTTCTTTTGAGGCCTATGCACCACTACGTCCCCGTCGTGGCCTCGGGTAATGCAAAACGTGGTGATAATCTCAATTGTTTGTAGTTTCCGTTTTTTCGTTATGTTGGGTTATTCTTCCCAGGAAAAAGTAGGTTGTAATTTTCTGGAAAATTTTAATTAGGATGTTGTTTTCGCCCCGCGCTGTGTGACTGACCCCTGGACAATGAAAAACACCCAAAAAAGTACAATTAACTATGTCAAAAAAATTTTTAATTTATGGAACCAATCTCCTTTACTGATACCCAATATTACTCGGCCTCTCACGTCTACTTCTGTCAACTGCTTTTCTCCACATAGGGTGCCCCGGATCTACGAAGTCAGATATTTCTTTGCACTGCTGAGGAGTTTATAGGCCCCTGCAGGGACGCCATATTCTCCTGCAGCCTCCCATGGCCTCGTGTCCTTCCTCTTTGACTAGATTCTCCAGATCCTCATCTTGCAACTGTTCAGCTACCGTCGATTGTTCTCGGTGCTTTTTTGGCCTGTCTATCCAGGCATTGTAGAGTGGAATGGGCGGCCTGTCTGCCAGCCCCGGCTGGAAGAGTTCCTTAAAGTATTCTTCAACTCTCTCTTTTTCCAGAATGTTCTTCGGCTTGCCTGAGGTATTGATTGTTTCTTTCGCTGGATTTTTTGGGAATTGATTTCGAAGGAGCATCGCCTCGTACCTCCTCTTCTGCTTCTCAGCACGCCTAATGAGGACCCGGATTCTGTCCCGCCAAGTAGCTATATAACTGCGTAGACTGACTTTCCTTGTCCTTAGCTCCTTTACCAGCGCTTTTTGCGCTTCATTCAATTTTCCTCGGCTTCTCCTCAGGTTTTTCGCTGTTCTTACTTTCATGGCAACTCTCCTGACTGCTCAAAGTGTTCTGACGAATGCTGGTGGTTTATCGTCTCCCCTCCTTCTGCATCTCTGCTTCAGTAATACCAGTGCCGCCAGGATTGCATCTTTAATCGCCTTTCTTTCCTTCGCAGCCGGTGAATTCTCGTTGGTAATCTGGGATATGTAGCTACCTAGAACGTCGTCGACTTCTTTTAAAATCTTGTTATTTGTGATTCTATATTTAATAGCTACTGACCTGAACTGGGGACTCTTTCGATTTCTCTTCAGAGTCCCCAGTATAGCTTTGAAGTCGCTGAGCATACTCTCATTCAAATGTCTTTCGCTGTTTGTGCTGCCCTCTGCAAGGCACTCTTGTGCATTCTCTTATCCCGTCACTAACACCCTCGTGTTCTTCCCACTCAACAGCTGTTGCGGTTTGTATTGCTGCGGTCCCGCCGCCGTTTTCCAGTGCCAGCGTAACGATAGCCTCATCCAACGGCCTCACTCCATCTAACTCCACGTCCTCTCGCGTTGCCGTTGCCTGCTCAGCCCTTTGATTGGGAATTTGGAGATAGTAAACTTCCGGGTGCTTGGACCTTAACCTCGCTGCCATGGTTCCCACAGATCGTCCAGGAAACTCATCTGTGATGTGGGTCAGTCTGGCTCTACTAGTAGAGGTGCCTGGTTGTTCTCTGTACCTCTCTACCAGTCTCCCCTCTTCTTCCTCCGTCCATCGCGGCGATCTCGTCTTCTTGATGCACCCTTGGGGCCCATCCCCGGCTCTCGCAGCAGCTCTGATATCTACGGTCTTCCTCTTTATCGCCGCAATAGACCTCTCCAGCAGTCTCTGTTGGAGTTGTTGTAATTCCTCCTTACTTGCCGGCACGTCATTTCTGTCACGTAAGAATTCTCTGATGACTGTTAATTCATCTTCCCGCCAATCCGCCATAACCTCAAAATTGCATTTGAGACTTTTAACCACTTCTTTGCGATTTAACTTCACTTGAGTTCTGACCTTTACTCACGGTTACTCCGCTTAATAGGTATTGTGCTCGTTCCCACCTTCCCCAAGATCCAGACACTTCGTTAGAAGGGTGAAAAATGTTTTTTTTTCCCGCGCTCCGATCCACGACTTGCCACTTCAAAAGGGGGCGAGGGGGGGGGGGGGGTTGAGCTTAAATGAAAGGTGAGCTCATTTCCCATCGATTTATGTGGTTCTAAATTTTTTTGAATCCATTTTTCAAATATTTATTCACTCTGAGCGCGACTGTAGCGCCATGGTATGTTCTACCCGAAGGGGGCTATTGTACTGCATCTATTGCATATATGAATGACAGTCAGCAATAACAATATTTGATAATAAATTAAAAAAAGCGTAATTAATTGAAGGAAGCAATGACAATAAATATTCATTACCGTGAAGTATTGTTGTGCAATGAACAATGAAATGTAAGTATAGCTAATTCCAAAAAAGTAGCCTAGAAGTTAGCAAGCGTAAAGCTGATATCACAGCAAAATCGAATAAAAATCATATAGACAAAAAAAAATAAAAAATTGAAATTGCAAATTATAATGAAACTTGAAGAAATATTTGATTCTTTTTATATTTTATTCAATAAATAAATTTTGATTGAACAAAATTATGAAGATGTTCCATTTTTAGAATTTTTAAAAAATCAAAAGAGTTGATGTTTTATGAATAAAAAAATGGATGATGTTTGCTAACCGAAAAGTCGCCTATTCCAATTTGATATAAAGCTGAGAGCATTTGTTCATTGATTAACTTTATTATCTTCACTTCTAGATCTGAATTCCAAGTGGAAATAATAATAAAAACTGCATTTCGATCCATAACGCACAATATTGAAGTCCAGCCACAACCAATTGTTAAACGGAAAAATCTCGTTCTTGCGGTACATGCCAGAGACGTAGAAGAATGTCGTCAGAATAACCAAAGCTATTTGATACAATCGCGAGTAGTTAGGCAAGCATCCGTCCAGGCAACACCTTACACTACAAGTTTAGAATTAAATGCAGAAGGATGTGTGATCAATGTGCTATGTAATTGCGTTTACAATTAAAGTGAAAAATTTTAACACATCGCTGCGTTAATTCACTTTATTAATAATGATAGTGTCTCAAAAACAAGTATTGAACAGCAATGGGGCAAACCCAGTACTCGACCAATTGCCAAGAACAAGTCTTCGAAAGGAGCATATTTTGAAAACATAGGACCTTGCAAATACAATCGACTGCAAGATTCAGAAGACGTTTATATCTCAGAATTCGTGTCAGATTCTCCGTTAAAACAAATTTTAATAGCTCAATCCAGTAGAAATAAATTCTACACTGTTGGAAATGTTATAAACTCGTTATTAACGCAAGTTAAACTCAAAATTGCAAAAGATGATTGTGCAGAATGCGTAAATAATTTTTTAATTTTTTTTGAGGAACATTTATTGATGTATTTATGAACTAGATAAAAATATAAATGAATTTTATATGAAATATATACTGTTATCTGAGGAAAATATTGTTTTATTAGCCTCTGAATCAATAGAACAATCATTTTTAAGCAGCTTTCGTGGCTCATATTATCTATTTCTTTTGAATAAATGTTGAATAATAATTAACACGTGTATTTAGCTAGTCCAAAACATAAAAACAGCCCCCTTTGGTATTGAAATTATCCACTGGGAACACTGGCGTCGATTTAGGCTCTCCCCACCATGGCTTCGCACGGAGCAAATAGGTCATTTTCTGGAATCGGTCTTTGCCCTATAAGTACTTGAGAAACTTGAATTTTCCTTTCAAAACCTCATAAATCGATGGGGAATGAGCTCATCTCTCTCCTCTTTATTCAGTCAAAACCGTGTTATTCTACTCTATTCATATTCACAATTTTTTGCCACCGATGCTGGCGTCGATGAAGAATAAGTCCCCGGCTCTCAAGGATGGGGAGAGGATGGCAGGGAATGGAGGGGTTGAAGAGAGGGTGGAGATCGAACCACACAAGGATCAGGCTGGCACGAGGACATGCTGTTTGGTGGGTTTATATCGATTCTTAATTAACCCTTCAGTACTCTCGCTATGAGAATTTCTGTTCTGAATGATTAGCAAGAAATTGGAAGATCATTGAAAAATTCATACTTTTTCCTATATTATGAATCGTATTTGAGATAGTATTTTCATTTTTTGAAATGAAAACATGTATTTCAAAAAATTTCCTCATTGTTTTGGTATTTTCGTTTTTTTTAACTTTTTTTTTATGAATTATTTCCGAGATTTTGTTCGTAGAGAAATTGTTTCTTTTTGGATTCTGTCAGATTGCTGAAGGAGGAAGAGACTTGAGAGATTCATTATTCCGCGGACAACTGGAAGGAGTATCACGAGTATGAGGTGCAGTATTTGCCGGTGGAAGAGTAGCACGTGCCCACTGTTAAGGAAATCACTGCAAAGTATCCTCGATTTTGTTAGGGTTGATGATCTGCAGGCCGGAACATACGCCTTTTTTGATTTTCATTCATTATTAGTCATCTTTTCACGCAATAATTGCAAGGAATTTCTGAGAAAAACAAACCATTATAACAAAAAAATAATAATATCAACTTCGAAAAAATGAAAAAAAAAAAATTATGAATTGAATTGGAAATCGAAGAAAAAAAGGCGCAAGGCTTGGACATACGCCTGTTTGATTCCAATTCATCTGATTTCTCCTCCATTATTGCGAGACATTCTTTAAAAAAATGGATTATACCAAAAAAAAAATTCAATTTTATTTAAAAAAACAAATCTGGAATAACTAAATTATTAAATTGAACCCCAAAAAATCTACGGAAAAAATGAAAAAAAGGGTTTTTTGTTTTATAAATTGAAAAATAATTGCACTTACACCCCTTTGGTCCTCACTCAACAATGTCACATAAATTCCAAAAATTCCAATAAATTTTACAAATCCGGATGCACCTGCTTTTCACTGCAGCATTTATCCTCAAAATTTTATTATTTTTTTTATTTTTTTGGAAAATAAAAATAACTTGCTTGAAGCTACTGTACACCTTGTGCTATCGCATGCTACAGCCAATTACACTAATTCGATCTTTTCAACATTGCAATTTCTGAGACTAATTGAATGAAAGAATATCAACTGATGAATTTTGCCTGAGCTCAAGAGGAAAAAAGAATTAATCACAATAAACTCATCGAGAATTGAATTTTTTTTTTCAATCAAATTTTTTTCTTTTGGCAAAAATTCTTGTTTTTTATGGATTTTTTTGGGCAAAGAGGCGTGAATGCTTGAACCATGTACCAGGACTTACGCTCCTTTTATGCAGGAGTGGGCTGCTGTTTGAAAAAAAAGGGGGAAAAGAAAAAAGAGGTTTTCCTCGGAAACGTACAATCACCACGTGGATGTTCCACATACAATCGAGTAATTTTTCAAAACACTAATAATTGTTGTTGACCGAGCAAAATTAAGGGATAAAGGGGGGAGGGGGGTACAAGAAATCGTGTGTATACCCGAGGGCGGGAAGGGGTCAGTCAGAATCATATTATTTGGATTCCTGCAAAGTTAGTTGTTAATTGTCAGTTTGAGGATTTTAGAAGTGAAAAAAGATGAAAATATTGGTTTCATTTTAATCAGTTAAAATTAAGTAGAGATTTGATGATTTCGAGATTAAATTTTTTTTTTTTATGACATTTTCTAGAAACTCAATATTTTTTCACGTTTTTTTCCTCATAAATTCATTTGTTTGGTAAATGTGTATAAGAACGCCCAGAATAATTAATAATTTATTTAGAATTTACCTCAGGAAGGGAGGTGGCGAAAATGATGTAATATATCTCGTTCAAAAATTTGAAGGAAAGTATAGGAACTCGCAATAGCTCAGTGGTAGAGCACCTGACATGTAATCAGAGGGTCGTGGGTTCAAATCTCGCTTGCGCATTTCATATTTTTCTCCGAAAATTTGACTTTGATAATTATTTTCAAATTGTGGACGCTATTCTGCACATTTACTATTTGTTTTCGAAGAATTATTCCTGTTAATTCTGTTTCTTAAAGCAATGGATACACGCCCCTTCTCGCCTCAGGCTTTTCTTTAAGACGTTTGGAAAGCCGCAATGAAAAAGGATTGAGATATAAAATTGCTCTATGTCGCTCATCTTTCAAGATATTTCAAAATAAATGATGAAAGAAATAAAGAAATCAATCAAAAAATCAATTTTTCACATTTATTTTCCAAGATTATTTTAGAATCCAACGGAGATACATCATTTCTAACCTGAGGCCTCTTTTTTTAACGAATTTCAAGAACTAAAAAAATTGCAAAAATTCAGGAAAGAGTGCTCTATCTCGTTTAGTTTTCGAGATATTCTCAATAAAGAAATAAAAACAAAAAAAAACCTTAATTTTTCAGAAAATAAGAAAAAAAATTACAATGGAAGACAATTGAGTTTCGTATCCAAAAATGGAGTATTATGGATTGTAGAGTACACACAGAAAAATCTAGCGATAGGTTATGCAATTCATTCGCATAATTCATGCACGATTCGTGCATGAATGTCTTGGGCATAAAACATGCACTATTAGTGACGTGATCATGCACTAATTGTGCATCAATCATGTTACATTTTGCGTGCATAATTCATGCTGAAATAACGCATGATTTATGTTCTTATAAATACATAAAATATGTCAAATCAAATAGGATGAAATATGCTCAGAATAGATATAAATTATGATGAAAAAAATAACATGATTTAAGCTTAATTCATCTAATTGTATTTTAATTACATAGACACTTTTCTCCATAATATTTTAGTTTTTTACAAGTTTAACCCCTCAAGTACGGGGTCCATACGTGGTATCGACCCACTTTCTTGTCCTATCGGCCGGGGTCAATACGTCGTATCGACCCTCTTTTTTAACATTAAAGAATCATTTCCTCAAATACTATCGCAGATGTAGGAATTGAAAAAATTGATTTGGGTAGATAATGGAACTGTCTTCGGAGTGGTGAATTTTTTTTTTTTTTTTGCAATATTTTTACCCCTTATTTTTAATAAACAAAAGTTGTGGGCTGAAATTCCACGCTTGATATATTCAATCGTTTCGTTTATCGGAAAAACTTTCTTTGAAAATTTCGGAATTTTTACTCAAATTACTCTGAAGGTTCGTCTATCAAATGGCGCAATGCAAATTTCAATTGGATTGATAATTTGTTTGTTATAAATAAATTTAGCGTGCAAGACTAGTTCAGCAACTAATCATCTGATAGAATTAAAATTAAGCTCAAAAATTCACGAAATATTTCTATAACGCAAAATCTGAGGAAAATTGATATCTCTATAGTATTTCTATGGAAAATTAATGCACTCAATGAAAGTTTTTCCATAATTTTTGGATAAAGCGTTCATGAGACGTTGCGTATTGAGCAGCGTAGTCTGATTGTCAGATGGCTCCCGGCCGATGGGACAAGTAGCAGCGTATGGGTCTTGTACTTGAAGGGTTAACAGTATTATATGATTCTATAAATCTCAGAATAACGTTAAAGGTGATAACGAAGAGTTGCATACGATTTTCCGTTTCCTGCAATCCGAATATGAGTTGGGACGGGTATAATGAGATTTTTATGAGAAACAATAAACCATTCCATTGTTCCAATCACCCTATACTCGAAGTAATACTCTGAGAACGTTGAATAGAATTTTTTGCCTAGGAAAAAATGATTATTGTCCATGATGATAATAGCTGAAATATTGCCAAATATTACCCCATCTTCACTGAGTTCAACAACAATAGCCATGCTCAAATCATAACAAATACCGTCTATTTGTACAAATTTAACCGAATCCACCATCCGTTCATGCGTAGGCAGTAATTCTCGAATTCCCTCATAACCTGGTAGCTCAATAACACGTGCAGATATTTTCTTCCCAATCAATACTTTATCTTTCAAAGGACATGGCCGAGATCGAAACAAATTTCCTCAGAATATCCAGCACCTCCAGCAATGGCCCAAATCTCTTTTAGATGCAATTTTAGAAAATTTTGATCATCATAATCTCAATTCAAAGGAGGAGACCCAGGTAGGAATTGACGATCGGAACAAGCCTTGCTCAGCCTTTGCCCAAGACTGAGGCTGAGTAGTCTATGGCTCAGATGACAAAGCTGAAACAAGCTTTGATGAGCCTTAGAATGATAAGATCATTCCAAGGTTGGAAACTGAGGCTTTCCCCAACACTCAGATCTAAGTCTGAACTGAGGGTGAACCGTTTCATGCAATGAGGCTGTAGAATGTTTAAACAATTGTTGAACATTAATTACTATTGAATTATAAGGCTTTTACGAGATTAATCAGCTCAAATAGTATTGGAAACACGCAGGTTATAGTTGCTCGCTCGCGCATATGTGAGTTGTTATTGCTCGCTCGCTGCACTCGCTCGCGAATATGTGGGTTGTTGTTGCTCGCTCGCGAATATGTGGGTTGTTGTTGCTCGCTCGCTGCGCTCGCGCGCGAATTTATAGGTTCACTGAGAGAAAAATTTACTTCTGCCAAATGAATGTATTTGGCAAGAATCAATTTCTCTGATTTATATAGCAGAAATCAGAGAAATTGATTTTTGCCAAATAAATTCATTTTTGCCAAATAAATTCATTTGGCAGAAGTAAATTTTTCTCTCAGTGTTGTTCTTGCTCACTCGCGAACTTGTAGGCTGTTGTGGCTCGTTCGCTACGCTCACTCGCGACTGCGTAGTGGCTTCAGTTCACTAAGTTTTTTTTTATTAAGGTAAGACTATCGCTCACGTCACCACTAAGCGTGGGGGCAAGGGAGGTTAGGAAAAAATCATTTGGAACAACCAAAGGAGGGAGAAATTGTTCAACCTATAATGCTATTCAGCCTCAATAATTTCTTGCTTTCATATGAAAGCATAATTTAATCAAAATAATTATATCTACTAATATTTTAATTTTTTTTTCGAAGAACCATTTTTTAAAATTCTGATACGGGCCTGCCTACGCACACTAATGTGCGCGTATACGTATGCGCGCACACTAGAGAATACTCCTGTAGTTGTACACACATACAGAGCGACCGCGTGTACGTACACAGCGGTGCTGGCCTGCCATTAATCGTTTATTTTTTTTTCTCCAAGACCATGGGTCAGAAATAACTGATTTTGGTCTCAAAAAATTCTTAAAAGTGGTGACCATGGACTACAATTTTTTCAGAAGCCCCGTAGATGCCGTTTTTCTTTGAATTTATAATGATTGAATCGCGACTCAATTTACTCGTTTTCTTATGGGAAAAATGCACTTTTTGAAATTCAATATCTCGGATTCCACGGGTCAGAAAATTTTTCACCATGAGGAAAAGTTGTTGGGTTTCTTGTGAAGAATATCTCTGAATTTTTTCAGATTTTTTGTATTTCAAGCCTCTGGTGATAGTCATACCTTAATAACTTCCCGATTGAAAATTAATTCTTTTTCCAACTTTTTTTTGTGACTCTGCAAACGTGTCACAAAATTAACTTCCCGACATATTCACAGAAAAGAACTGCACGTGCCCTCTGAGTCACGATTTAACCGGGTTCCACGTGGGATGATGGTAGAAATCCCCGAGAAACATAATTGAACGCAAATATACTACAGGAGACTCTCATAAATTATACGCTCGCAATTTGCTCGAAATTTCCCCAATCCCTTTATCCGTCACCCAATGGCTTTGCCAATTGTGTCTCAGTTATAAACATTCGTATCTGCCCCTTTGAATTTCTCAGAATTGGAATCGAAGTGGCCGTAGAGTGGGGACGCTCGCATACGGTTCCTCTACTTCAAATCCACGGGATTTATCCGTGGAATTCTATAATAGAGTGTAAAAATAAAAAATACTTGATAAAAAAATTATGCAAAAAAAAAAGGAGTCCATTTTGCCCCAGGGTCCATTTCGCCGCAGGGTCCATTTTGCCCCAGGGGTCCATTTCGCCCCGGGGTCCATTTTACCCTCGGGATCCATTTTACCCCACCTTCCCCATATTGATATCTCCAACTGTCCTGAAGATTTTCTTTCGGTGTCTTGTCATTTCCGAGATATCATGTCAGATTTATTTTTTGTTGAATAAATAAAGGATGACTCCACTAAATTGATCCAAAATTTAATCAGCTCTAGTCCTCACCAATATGCATCGATCGCGATATTGAAGATCTCAATCCGATCATTATTTCGGGAGAAATCGTTGTCGGAAAAAAATGACCACATACAACCGAACACACACCCATACACACACACATACATACACCCCCCCTCTTGGAATCGTTCTAGAAACCTCCAAAACATATAATCTAACCAACCCCCCACCTCTCTGAAGAAGTTCGGTTTTAGGGGTAATCCCTAGAACTTCCCTATCGGGAAGTTAATAATAGAAATAATTTCTATTTCATTTCAAAATACATTTTTTTGGCGCTACTAACATTCTCTGTTAACTCCAGGGGGGCCGGTAATCTAGTGCTCGAGAATTGAAGGTATTTTTAGTTTTTTTTTTTTGAATGTCAAAATAATGTATAATAATATGTAAACTTTTCAGGCATATTATAACATTCATGCTGCATACAAAAAGATTTTTTTTTTAAATTGAAAAGAGATTTTAATTATATGAAAAATGGCACTAAACAAGACTTTCTCTATAAAAAAATGGACTTTGGTGGCGGGGTGGATTTTGACGCTTCTATTCATCTGAAAAATAAACACCAAGAAAATTCTTGATCAGTCTGAGTGCAGTTATGGCTAGAACTGAGAAAAAAAAAAAGAGGGTGCGTGGAATGCCGCGCGTAAGAAGTGAAACTTCATGTCACAGTGCTGAAGTTCATAAACTACGTATTAAGAATCAAATTTCATTGATTCATCCTCCCCAAATATTTAGATGGTGCACGAGACTTCTGACAAAATTATATTCCCATCATAACCCTATTATTTCATTTTCAAAATACCGTTCAGTAGCCGAAGATTACACACTACAGAAATTTTTTTTGATATAATTGTATCTAATTAGATATATTTAGATCGCGACAAGTGCAAAGGAGGGTGTGCGGAATCCACGCGCGACAGCAGTGAATTTGTTGCTCATTAGGATAGATAGAGATGAATTATCAATATTCTCTCACAAGAGATGAAGTTGTGAGAATAGCAAACGGATGCGGGTAGAAGCTCAAATAACAACTGAATGCACAGATCTGCTAGCGGTACAATAAACATAGGTATCAAGCATTAAAAATTTGAATACCTGCCTATAGCATATAGGTTTTTGTTCACTAAGAAATTACATTTTTTTCCACGATTATGAAGTATTCAGATGGATTGATTTCTTTTTTAATCATAGTTTTCTGTGAATATCTCAAATTGCAATTGAGATAGAGCGACTTTGCCTTCATTCTCTTATAGCTCTCTGGAAATTTTCTACAGAAAAGGTTCAGTGCAAAATCACCCTGTGTTGCTCAGATTCCGATATATTCCGAAAAAATTGATTAAATGAAATAAATTTGTGTAAAAACTTGATACTCTTTTTTTCAGCATCCTTCTTTTCAGGAATAATATATTTCGGGTACTGAGCGAGATAACGAAATTTTCTTGAAAACCTTTTTTGTGTAAAATTTCCAAAACTACAAAAAGAGTCCCCATAAAAAATGCATTATCTCACTTAGTTTCCGAGATATTCATCAGAATTCTACGATGAAAAAAATCGACTCATAATAGTCTTTGGTTCAATGATTTTTTGAAAATATCTCGAAATCTAATAGAGATACGCCATTTTGCAACTTTTGAAGTTTTCTAAGAAAAAATCATCGTAAAATTGCTCTATCTCCCTTAGTTTCCGAGTTTTTCCAAAAAATTATTGTAAACATGCAAAAATACAAAAAAAACAGGAAAAGTCGATTTTTTTTCAATTGTTTTTTTGAAAGTATTTCGGAAACTAATCAAGATAGAGCAATTTTACCCTACAGTTACCTCGAAAAGAATTCAAAATCTATGAAAAAGGAATGTAGCAAAATCACTCTATCTCGCTCAATTTCCGCAATATTTTCAAAAGAAGATTGAGGGACATACGTGCCCTGCAAATTATTGAGACTGCCGTCCCTATCCTCTCACTCGCTCCTATACCTCATATACTGGCGTTAAATTTAACGCGTGGATTTTAACGCCAGCAGAAGTTAGTTAATCTTTAAAAGCACATTATTCTGTCAATTTTCGATTTTTTTTTCCTATCTCCGGCCATAACTGCACTCATACTGATTGAGATTTTTTTATTTTCCTATTTTCAGATGAATAGAAGATCCAAAATCCATCCCACCACCAAGATCCATTCTTTTTGAGCGGGTCTTGTTAAGTGTCATTTTTCACATAATTGAAATCTTTTTTCAATTTCAAAAAATGTTTTTGTATGCAGCATGAGTATTATAATATACCTGAAAAGTTTGCATATGATTGTACATTATTTTGACTTGAATGAAAAAACTAAAAATACTTCAAATTTTTAAATGCTAGACCGAAGGCCCCCCTTAAAAGAATTACTGTTTATTGATCACTTCTTGTTTGATTGTCTTTGATATTTATGGTAACGGGTTCTTTATTCCTTCTTTCGGATCATTTTGTTTTCCAGTCTCTTTTTTCATATAAATATAATAGTGGAGAAAAATTCAAAAAAGTTCAAATAAAAGAGAATGCGAATGTATATGAGGTTATTGGTGAGGTTAGAAAACTGACGTATTGACAGGTGTCACAAATAGAAACAGAGTAGTTTGACGTGGATGAGTAATTGTCACCCCAGTTTTTTTATTAACTAAGCTCCTAAATTATATTCCCATGACTTAAATCAATGCGCAAATTTACTATCTTCTCACCAATATAATTTTTATTTATAATCGATACTTACATCTTGAAATTTAAGAGAAAAAACTATGAGTGAATTTTCACGGAATCACTACAGGAGACAGATTCATGAAAGCCCACACCGGTTCACGGATTCTTTGAAACTCGATTTAATGATACTCATTTATTGTAGAGCAATGATCCTTTGTGAGGGATAAGCAATAAATTCTAACGCACACGCACAAAATATTTTTTTTCGTAATTTGAAAACGAAAATCTACAATAGTAGTGAAATAGCGCCAAACCTGTCAATAACTAGCGCACTGTCATTAACGTATCCATCCACGGTATCGTTTCTCCGACTTCTCTCGATGAAAACTGGAATCACAGCGTTCACTCTCCGCGAGGAGATACGCGTCCAAGAGCTGCATCTTTGACCCCGGGGTGGTGGGAGCTCATATTTTTAGTTTGTCCAGTATAAAACTTTTGAGAAATTTTTCGTAAAAATCTTGATTCCACGATAATTTTATAAATAATTGAGCTAGAGACCTCAAATTTTGTGAGGTTATACATCTGATGAGCACAAAGGTTGGTATTGAAACTGAGCGGAATCGGTCCAGTAGTTTCGTAGATATCCTACTATAAAAAGGAAAAAATATCGAATCGAAAATATATCGATACTGCGTAAGACGTAAGAACGTAAGGGCGAAACCGACGCGACATCTATCGGTCATTTCAGCTTCACTTTCTTCGGGTCCGATGCTTGGATGGGCTATGTCAAAATGTTTCGAGTTCTATTACGTGATAAAATGTTAATTATGGTTTCTTCGAAAATTAAATACGCTGTCAATGAAACAATCAATAATTTCAATGTGAGAGCCAGCTCCATGTATGTTCGGGGAATATTTGCAAGTTCCCATAATTCCTGCAACTGAAGCATCCTAACCTCTCACTGTCATGGGGAATGCAACAAAATCCATTTATTGCACATCTATCTACACAACGGTCATTTGACGTGATCAAACGACGACGATAAGAAATACAGAATTCTAATGACTGAATCTAATTAATAAAATCAACTTATTGTGTGAAAAAAGATAAAAGATGAAGATCCCAGAAAGAATACGAAGTTTTCAGAGAAATTAATTCTATCTGATAATAAAATCAGCACACGTCTGACAATTTTTCAAAGAAATAAACTATCATTTTAAGAATATTTAGAAGATTCAAAATTCATAGTTTTCGAAATTTTCTACATATGCATATTTTAATTTTTCAAAAATAATTCATTTGTTCAGAAAAAGAATTATGAGAAATTGTCAGATGTCTGTTATCTTATGATTTTGAAAATAGCGGACATCTGATAATTTTTATATTCTTTTATGTTTTAACAGAGAAATTATTAAAAAAAAAAATTTACACATATAGAAAGTTGAAAAATTCATAACTGTAAATGGTTTAAATATTTTTTAAATAATGGTTTATGGCTCTGAAAAATGCACAAAATTTTCAGATGTCTGCTCATTTCATTATTATGTTATTTCCAGTATCATCATTTTATTTCGTCACCAATTCCTCTGAATCATCTCGGTATCTAAGAGAGATCTCACGATCATTGTAATGGCCTTTTTTGTAGTTCTTGGAATTCTCTATGAAAAAGCTCATAAAAACTGCTCTTCGTCGCTTAAATTCAGAAATATTCTCAACAAGCTGATGATGAAATGAAATCGATGATGAGGAAATTATCGAAATTTATCACCACCACACGGGGGGATCATTGATATGCATCCTTCTACCAATATGGGCTTTTCAAAGAAATTGATTTCATTATGGTAGTTTTCTTGGAATATCTCAAAATCTAAGGGAGAAAGGGGGATTCTGCTCCAGAGCTTCGTTATAGCGGATTTCAAGAGCTAAAAAGAAGGATTCGTACGCAATTGATCTTTCTCGCTCAGTTTCCGAGATATTCAAAGAAAACTAATGATGAGATAAAAACTGTCTGAAAACTTCATTGCCGTGCTATTTTCGCTTTTTCAGGGATATCTCAGTAAATATTGGTATGGGGAAAATTCTGAAGGAGCTTTTTTTGGAGAGGAGAGTGACAGCTACAAAAAAGATTATTATCAAAATTCTGTCATCTCCAATGGTTATTGAGATAATTGGGAATTTCAATTTTTTCGATGAAAAAACTATCATAGTTGTGGGATTTTTTATGAAATATTTTAAGGAATAAAGGAGCTGGATAATTTTTCGTAGAGACCTTTTTTGCAGAGGACAATGCAAGCAAAAAAAATTATTATGAAGATTTCGATATTTCTAACAAATTATGAAATAATGAGGGATTTATCTTTCTGGGGGAGGAAGTTTGATAGGAGTTTCCGTGGAATATCTGGGTAAAAACTGGGAATACAAGATTCCATGTGGAACTTTTTTTGTAGGGGAGGATGAGAGCTGCACAAAAATCAATTATCATAATCGCTCTATCTCTCTTAATTTCCGAGATAATCCAGAGAAGCCGAATTTCGAATACTTCATCTGTATGTTGGATGTTACTCTGAACGTGAGGAACATTGTGGCTGGCTCGAAAATTATGAATATCCCTGTGACGTCGATAGATGCCGAGTTGGAATTTGCCATTGAGCAGGCAGCTTCGCGGGAACAGTCATTGGATCATGTTGTCAAAATAATTGGTTCACCTGACGTTTCCCGAGTCAAAAAATTCCTACTGGCTATAATCGAAGATTTTACCAAACTTCACGTATTCATTCGATTTTCAACCGATATTTCTTTGATGTTTCATTAAACTACGGCGATTCCAATGTATTTCGTTGTATGTTTAAATTTTGTTGAAATTTGAACGAGGATTTGAACGTGGACTTCGACCTTTACATTTCATTTCATATTCAAAAAATTGACGAACTCAATAGAGAAGAAGAGGGGGAGAGGGAGATGATAAAATGATAGAATGATAAGGGATAGATGTAGGGAAAGGTGGGGTAGAGCGAACACATTCGAGTTTCAATGTCGATTTTATAAAAGAAAAACACTTGAAATTAATAAAAAAATTAAAGAGATATTTTTTTTCATAATTCCATTAAAAAACTGAGGAAATTCGCGGTGAAAATCATGTGTTCTATTATTTTTTAATAATTCTACTTCTTGGTCAAGATTTGAAGGGGTATCGTTCTGCATTTTTAATTTTTCAGAAAATTAGATTTTTCGGAAATATCTCCAGTTCTATTGTTTGTAGTCTAAAAATCCCGAATAGAGGTGAAAAGTGGGATCATTCGCAGTGATACTGTGGGTTGTAATGAAAAAATATCTATTTTTATAATACCTATGGAGAAAAAACAGTTTTTCATAAAAAGGGCACATAAATCCTTGAAAAATCGATATTTTTCAATTGAAAACCCCATGAATTGACGGCAAATGATCTCAGCTTTCACCTACATTCAGAATATGCATGCTATGACTGATAGAACCGAGTTATATTGAAAAAAGTAATTAAAAAATTAATTCTGGCACTTTTTTTCCACCTCAAATTTAATGATACTGAAGATAGCAGACATCTAACAATTCTTATAGTTTTTATTGTTTCAACAAATAAATTCTTGAAAAATAAATAAAAAATATGTACATTTAGAAAATTTGGGAAAATACAGGTGCAAATTTAAAAAAAGAAAATTTATAATAATATATTTGTTAAATAGATGCAACAAAATTATGAGATTTATGCTAGATTCATTATCATCGAAATTCCTCATTTCTCGATGGAATCATCAAAAAAAAGTCTATCTCCAACTATTTCATTCTAATGTCCATTCCCCCCCGCTTTCCCCGAAAATGAAATTCGAAATTAATGTGAAATAAAAAATGAAAGAGAAAATGTCCAAAAGAAATATTATTAATATTCATGTTTTCTTATGAAGGAAAGATGAAAATTTTCTGCTAAAAGAAACAAAGCAAAAAATGAAAATCTTCAATGGGCTTTCCCACTGATTTTTCAAAATCAATTTTCAATACTCATTGCATACAAAATTATTGCTAAAAAAATCCTTCGCGATTTTCAATGAGTATTGAAAATTGATTTTGAAAAATCAGTGGAAAAGCCTGTTGAAGATTCTTATTTTTTCTTTGTTTCTTTTAGCATAGAATTTTCATTTTTCCTTCGTAAAAACACATGAATATTGATGATATTTCTTTTGGACATTTTTTCTCTATCATTTTTATTTCATATCAATTTTGAATTTCAATCAGGAAGAAAATGGGATGAAATGGACATTAGAAAGAAAAGGTTGAAGATAGATTTTGTTTAATGATTCTATCGAGAAGCTAAGAAACCTTTAAGTGGAAAAGGAGCGCCTAGATGGAGATGAGGTCATTTGTCATCGATTTATGGGGTTTTCAATTGAAAAATAGTGATTTTTCAAGTATTTATGGGCACTAAAATACTTCAAAAATGGATATTTTTTCATTCAAACCCACGAATTCACGGCAAATGATCTCAACTTTCACCTCCATTCGAAATTTTCAGGTTACAACCAATGGAATCGGAGATATTTCTGAAAAATTGAATTTTCCTAAAAATGCAAAAGGCTAGCCCTTCAAATCTTGAACAAAAAGTAGAATTATTAAAAAGTGATAGAAAATTATCCCTAACACACTATTTTCGCCGTAAATTTCCTCAACTTTTTGATAGAATGGTGAATCTTCAATTTTCTCAGTAATTTCAAATGTTATGCATAAAATCGACATCATTTTATGGCGACTTTCCCTATATCTATCTCTCATCATCCAATCATCTCTCTCTCTCCCCCTCTCTTTTTCAATTGAGTTCGTCAATTCTTTCAATACGAAATAAAATGTAAACGTTGAATCCACGTTCAAATTTATTTGAGATTTGATTGCAGAACGAAGTGCGGTGAAATCGTGGCGGTTCAATAAAACATCAAAGGAATATTATCGGTCAAAAAATGGGTGAATACGCGGAGTTCGCTGAAATCTTCGTTCGAAGCCGGTAAATTTTCCGATTCGGGAATCTAGAAGAAGTCTCAACGAAACTGCCCTGTTCCACGTTGAACGTTCGTTTAAAATACATTGGTCCTCCAATAACGTTCAGCGTACTTTTAACGGATTTCAACGAATATTCATCCATCGAAAATCGGTTCAATGTTCGTTCGAATACGTACAAGAATTTCGACTCGGGTCGGTTCATTTGACTTTAATATACGATATTGAGGGTGACTTAACGTGGATCAAGCCTTATGGAAGAACTGATGGATCAGGAGGTGAAACACGAGAATCCAGTACCGTTTAAATTTCGCGAAATACTCTCCAGGAGACATTGTTGAAAAATTCGTATAAAAGATTACGTTATTTGCATTGTAAAATACATCGTTCTCCTATAAGTTCAAGATTTCAGGATCCAGGATCAATATTTCTTTACATCTCATTGTACAAACGAATACAAACGAGTTTTGCGATATATTTATTCTTGGAAATTTCAAATTTTCATTACTATATAATAAATATACGATAAAAGAAAAGAAGGCGCGTGCGTAGCACGCGCGGATGCTCTCGTTAGCATAGAAACATCAGAAAAAGCAAGCTATATCTTCAAAACTATTCAATTGATTATATTTGGGGCGAACTTAACCCTCTGAGTCCTATTTTGGTTTTTCCATACCACGCACAGATCGATGACGGTAGATGTAAAATTGAAAAATCCATTCGGAAGCTTTCTGCCAATTGCATTGGCAGAATATTGAATGTACGATGTCCAAATCCCGCGCAAGTAGTGGGGCTCCTGCTTGTTTTATTGATTAATGTGCTTGTTTCACATAATGCATGCTTGAACTGTAACAAATCCTCCAAAATCATTGAGAAACTAAAAAAAACCTCTTGTTAACAGTGTTATGACTAGGGCCCGGACGTTCCTTTAAAATCCTGACCAACGTGAATATAACGCTGATTCAAAATTTTTCAATTTATTTATTCACGTCAAACTATCAAACTGACAGCTTATGAATAAATGGAATTTGAGAGAAAATTGAATAATAATAATTATGCGTTTAAAAATTTGTGAGAAAGCTTAAGATAAGAAAAATACTGGGTCATTCCATGTCAAATCGACAGATAGTTGGAATCGACCCCCTCCGATTCGGATAAATTTTGGTGGAGAGTTTGGTCTCATCATAAAACGAAGTTGTGCCAAAGGAACAATTTTTAAAAAATTTTTCTCGAGAGTTATGCAAAATTGAAAATTTCACTGTTTTTCTGGTTTTATAAGTTTATTTATTTGATATTCCATATTCTACTGTATATTTTAGAAAAACCGCCAGTGCGTTCAAAGAGGACACTTAGAAGTACGAGAAAAAATTTTTCTGGAAAAAAAAATTTGAAAATTACTGAAAGTGAAAAATCTTGAATTTTTCAAAATCGTAAAAAATAAACTTCGCAGTAAAATTGTGGGCTCAAAATTTCTTAGTTTATAGCTCTAACATATCTTAAGAAATTTTGAAATTTTCGGGAGGGTGTTCTTTTTTTTTTTTTAATGTGAATTCTCGAATTTTGGCAAAATAATTTTTGCCACTTTTTTTAACTTTTCTGTTGGATATGATTATTCTACCACATGATTATTGAAGTTTAAGCGCTAAAATATTTTTCCTATGTTAATGGGATGTAAAAACAAAAATATCCCAAAAATTTTATATTATTATTTGTTCATTCAGAATAATGTTTGAGATTCAAGGTTTCTCTGACTAAACGAAAAGATTAAAAGCATCAAAAAAGTAATTAATAGCATTCAATCTTTAAGATTTCGAATCCTTTCACATACTACTTCAGTACATGAAAAATCATTTTTAATCTCTTCGTTCTTTCAGGGCTTGCTGTATTTTATTTAGTACGACGTTTTTTGGTGATTCCTTGTTCTGATGTTGTTGTCTCAGTTCTTTTTCTCAATCTAAAAAGAGACAAAATCGTATCAATTTGTAATAAAAGATTAATTGTTATTTATATGTTATTTATAACCATTAATCTTTTATTTGAAAATCAATACGATTCTGTCTCTTTTGAGATTGAGAAAAAGGACTGAGACAATAACATCAGAACAAGGAATCACCAAAAAACGTCGTACCGAAAAAATACAGCAAACCCTGAAAGAACAAAAAGATTAGAAATGATTTCTCATGTATTGAAGGAGTATTTAAAAGGATTCGAAATCTAGAATATTGAATGCTATTAAGTACTTTTTTAATGCTCTTAATCTGTTCGTTTAATCAGAGAAACCTTGAATCTCAAACATTATTCTGAATAAACAAATAATGATATAAACTTTCTGAGATATTTTTGTTTTCACATCCCATTAACATAAGAAAAATATTTTAGAGCTTAAACTTCAATAATCATGTGGTAGAATAATTATATACAACAGAAAAGTTGAAAAAATTGAAAAAAATTATTTTGCCAAAATTCAAAAATTCATATTTAAAAAAAAAAAAAGAACACCCTCCCGAAAATTCCAGAATTTTTTAAGATATGTTAGAGCTATAAAATAAAAAATTTTGAGCCCAAAATTTTACTGCGAAGTTTATTTTTTACGATTTTGGAAAATTCAAAATTTTCCAATTTCGGTAATTTACAAATTTTTTTTTCCAAAATTTTTTTTTCTCATACCTTTATGTGTCCTCTTTGAACGCACCGGCGGTCCTTCTGAAATATCCAGTAGATTATGAAATATTAAATAAATAAACTTATAAAACCAGAAAAACAGTGAAATTTTCAATTTTGCATAGCTCTCAAGAAAAATTTTTAAAAAAATTGTTCCTCTGGCACAACTTCGTTTCATGATGAGACAAAACTCTCCACCAAAATTTATCCGAATCGGAGGGGGTCGATTCCAACCATTTGTCGATTTGACATGGAATGACCCACCATATTTCGCAGGGGGAATTTGGGGGGAATTCGAAAAAATATTGTATTTAATAGCGAGAATTTGGGGGGAATTCAGGAAAACATTATATTTCGAGCGGGAAATTCGAGAAAATACTATATTTCGCTGCGGGAATTCGAGAAAATTCTATATTTCGCAGGGAGAATTGGGGTGGGGGGGGGGGGGGGGGGGGGGGGGGAATTCGTCCAGAACACTACTGGACAAATTCCCCCCAAAATTTCCCCAGCAAAATATGGTATTTTCTCGAATTCCTCGCGCGAAATATGATGTTTTCCCGAATTCCCCCCAAATTCCCCCTGTTAAATATAATATTTTCTCGAATTCCCCCCAAATTCCCCCTGCGAAATATAGTATTTTTCTCACCTTAAGCTTTCTCACAAATTTTTCACTGCATAATTATTATTATTTAATTTTCTCTCAAATTCTATTCATTTATAAGCGGTCAGTTTAATAGTTTGCCGTAAATGAATAAATTAAAAAATTTTGACTCAGCATTATATTCACGTTGGTCAGGATTTCAAAGGAACGTCCGGGCCCTAGTTACGACCCAAACAATATGTTAAATAAGATTCCATTTTATTAAGAAATGACAAGCCAAAGAAGTGGCATTGGTAAGGCTACGAAGTGCAAGCTCAGCACTTCGAGTCTTACTCCACCTACTTACGTTGTCGCTTACCTCACTGGGAGTGGGGTAATGCAACGCTGAAGGCATAAACAAACATCGATGTATAAACGATGGCCGGAGAAGTCTCTTGGCCATTAATTCGCGAAACAGTAACGTGTATTATTTTAAAAATAGACTTAGTTAATAAAGAATCAAATTATATTATCTCTCGTAAATATTCAATTATTTAAATCGAACCCTTCAGGGCTAACATTTTGGTGGCAGCGAAGTTTAGACAGCGGCCTGATCAACCACTGTCAGGAATTTTACGCGGAGAGAAATTTTCTCTAAGTTTTTTATTCAACTTTTACGTTACTATTGTTTTTTTTACTCTCGAGAGAAGAATCAGACGTTATCACATAACGTGAGGGATCATAGACAGCTTCTATTTTCTGTAGAGATAATAGAAAGCTGATTTATTTTCTTTTGAGATTGATAATAATCATATTTCTTTCTCAAAGAAATTTTATTGACTTTGAATGAGTCAGACATCGTTCTCAGGGATTGTCGGCAATTCACGTGGTGCACTAAATCGCCCTGATGCGCCCTGCCGCTAGGAGAATTGCATTTTGGAAATTTGAGTCCTGTACCGGAAAACCAGACGTCTGCAGAAGTAGAAGTTAACGAAAGAGAAAGATATTCACGTAGAGTGGAAACTCAACGCGTTTATAACCAATCGTTTGACGGAAGCTTACTCAACAATATCAATCATCGTGGAGTTGACGGAGAAGCTGTGGAAATTGAAGGAGTAAGGACCATGAATGGTCAAGTTAGGAATTCGACTACACGTCAGGATGTAGAGGATTCGCCCGTCATCGATGAACAATTCAGTACTCCTAATTTGAGGACACCGTTTTCAGTTCCGGGAGGATCTTTACTGGTCGGGAATTTTACGCCAGAACTCACTACCGAACAACAGCTCAGAAAAGAAAACAATCGATTGCGCAATGAAATGCGTCTAGCTTGGGAAAATGACACCGAGAGAGGAGCCCTGGCAGATGATGTTCTGCGACAAGTAGATCTTGCAGAAGATGTACTTCAAGCAGAACAACGAGAAAAAGAAGATTTAAAGCGACAGTTACGTGATGCGTGTAGGAGGGTGAACACACGTGACACTGAAAACTGGCAATTGAGGCATAGAACAGACAGAAATTCCGATCAAGCAGATAATGAAGAAATTTATAACCTCAAATCAGCATTGCAGTTAGTACGAGACTACAATGGGGGAAGTTGGGAGAAGTTAGGAGCTTTTCAGCGCTCTTGTGATATTGCAAAGGAGATGGTCCATCCATCAAATCGAGATAAATTACTCACTTTGATTTTGGGCAGTAAATTAGGAGGTAAAGCACTAATCCAATTAAAACATAAAGAAGTGACGAGTTTTAGGAGCTGAAATGGGAACTGGAGGCATTATTTGGAAGAACTACATCTCTCATCGGTCTACAAGTAGATTTTAATAAGCTTCACCAGAGGCCTGAGGAGGATGTGAGCAAGTTCGCAGCACGCACAGAGCACGTAACAATAGAGCTAGTAGAAGCAATTCAAACCGTTAATACAGACTTGGATGAAAATGGAAGAGAAGGCCTAAGAAGAGGGATTTGAACCCTAGCAAAGGCTCATTTCGAACAAGGTTTGCGAGGCCAAGAGCAAATTCTTGTAAGGGCTAACAATTATAAAACCTTGCACGAATCTTGCATTGGGGCAATCGAACTGGAGAAAACTATTGCCACCAATTTGGGGGGAAGATATAAGCTTACTGGGAATACTAGTAATAATAATAATAGACATTCTCAGGGAGGTAGCAAACAATCAATGGGGAGACAATCATCTGGAGGAGGTTGTTTCAATTGTGGTCAGTTGGGTCATGTTGCAAGAGATTGCAAAAGTGGCAAAGAAGGTCAACGTAAAACAGTATTACCAGTTGTTGACCGACGCAGCGTCAACGCTTTTACGCAAGCATGCAAACATTGTGGACATTCAGGGCATGATGCAATGAATTGTTACAGATTAAAAAAAAAATTGGGGCTACAAGAATCTGCAATTCTCGGAGCTAAGAATAAAGCACCAAACAAAGTCAATAATGCAACGACGCAAAATTTGAATAATTCCAAAAAGAAGAATGAGTCTTCAGTGAAGGAAAATACTTTACTGGTAGGAGCATTCCAAATTTAAATGGTAAAAGTAGAAGAAGGAAAATCCAGTCAGAATGCTATACAAAGAAGAATGGTTAAGGGGGGGGGGTAAGGGTTTACGCGTGGAGAAAAAAACACTTTTTTTACGATTTTTTTTTTGACGTATAGATCAAGCAGATTTACTGAAACCTTTTGAACATTATTAAGCATGGTTTGAACAACATTGAGTAATTTTTTTATGCTAAAATATCCACTAACTACGGAGCTTTTCCAAGAACGTTTCTTTGAAATAGACGATTTGCGATAATCACTGTATCTCAGCTGGAAATTATCAGAAATAAAAAACCATTGAAATTTAGTCAAAGTATCATTAAATCCTCCCCCCAACGTTCTCTGATTATTTTTTTTTCACATTAAAGGGGTTTTCTACCAAAATTGTGCCACAAAATGGTGCAATTTTTTGTAAAAAATAGCAGTTTTTACTTTAAATGACCACCAAAAATTGAAAAATGAAAAAAAAATAATCAGAGAACGTTGGGAGGAGGATTTAATGATACTTTGACTAAATCTCAATGGATTTTTATTTTTAATCATTTTCAGCTGAGATAGAGTGATCACCGCAAATCGTCTATTTCAATAGACGTTCTCAGAAAAGCTCCGTCACCGGCTTGTTTGTGGATATTTTCGTATAAAAAAATTACTTCATGTTGTTGAATCCATACTTAATAATGTTCAAAAGGTTTCAATAAAGTTGCTCAATCCATACGTCTAAAAAAAATTCGTGAAAAAAGCGTTTTTTTTCACGCGTAAACCCTTACCCCCCCCCCCCCCCTTAAGGCAAGAGATCCATCAGCACAAAAAAATAATCTGATTTTTCCAGCTAAAGGATTGAAAGAGCCAACGATGTTCCTGTGGGATTCAGGAGCATCTGCATCCGTTATCAAATCTGGACTGTTACAAGATGATGTACAAATAAATTCAGAGAACAAACTACTAAGAGGAATAGGAGATACTGACGTCACAACAATTGGTAGTGTAATACTTTAACTGCAAGTAAATGGAGATGAGTTGGGACATTTGTTTCATGTCGTTCCTGACAATTTTCCATGCATAGGAGGAATCTTGGGAGAAGATTTTATTGAGGCTGAGGACTTGAAAATAACAATAAGTCCAGGACAAAGTGTCTCTATTAATGGAGTAAGTTTGAACTTCCTCAGGGGGAGGAACCCTCTAAAAATCGAGGCTAGAACAGAAAAATTAATTTGGGCTGCGGTAAAAAATGGAGAACGAGGTGTTGTCGAAAAGAGCGAATTACAGAAAAGAATTTTTCTTGAAGAATGTCTGACAGAAGCAAAAAATAATCGAGCAATCGTTTGCGTAATTAATATTACGAACGAAAATGTTTATTTGGATACTCCAACTGTCGAATTGGAAGAATTACCTAGCTGTGACACATTGGAAATTATGCAATTAGAGGGACATCGGTGAAGAAAGATCGAATTAAGCTCCTGCATTAAAATCTACGATTAGATGATTTGAACAAAGAAGAGAAAGAGAGCATACCAGAGATTCTGGAAGAGTACAATTCTATCGTACAGCTTCCAGGAGATTCACCTGGAATTACCAATCATTTGGAACGTTCTATTTCTACAATGCCAGATAAACCAGTTGTGAATGTACGTCCACATCGTTTGCCGCATGCACAGAAAGAAGAAGTCGAACGTCAGGTGAAAGAGATGTTAGAGAACGGGGTTGTGAGACCAAGTCACAGCCAATGGAACGCGCCATTGCTGGTTGTTCCAAAGAAGCCTGATGCCTCTGGAAAAAATAAACTGAGGGTTGTTGTAGATTTCAGAAGATTAAATGAGATCACTATTGAAGATTCATTTCCAAAACCAAATATTACAGAAATTCTAGATCAATTGGGGAAAGCAGAGTATTTCTCAACTCTTGATTTGGCCTCTGGATTCCATCAGATTCCAGTTAAAGGGGATAAATGTAAAACTGCCTTCTCTACACCACTGAGACACTATGAGTTCAATAGATTGCTTTTTGGGGTCAAAGGTGGCCTGCTACATTCCAGAGATTGATGAATTCTGTCTTAGCCGGAATACAGGGCTTACGTTGCTTTGTGTACTTGGATGACATCGTGATATTTGGAGCCACTCTCAAAGAACACAACGAAAGACTACAAGGAGTTTTGCGAAAATTGAAAGAAGCAAATCTCAGATTACAACCAGATAAATGTAATTTCCTGAGAGAAGAGGCTGTTTATCTAGGCCATGTGATAAGCCAAGAAGGTGTAAAAACAGATCCAACTAAAACTGAGACTGTAAAAGAATTTCCTGTACCGAAAAATGCTAAAAGAGTCATGTCACTTCTAGGATTAGCAGGATATTACAGAAAATTCATTAAAGATTTTTCTAAAATAGCTAAACCACTTACTAAACTCTTAGAGAAGGAAACAAAATGGACCTGTAGTGACGAAGAGCAATTTGCGTTCGATACTTTAAAGGAGAAGCTAGTAACAGCACCGATTCTCCAGTATCCAGATTTCACCAAGCCATTTCTATCAACAACAGATGCATCTAGTAGAGCTATTGGAGCAGTTCTTTCTCAAGGAGAAATTGGCAAGGACTTGCCTATTGCCTATGCTAGTCGAACATTAAACAAAGCAGAGACGAATTATAGCACAATAGAAAAAGAACTATTGGCTATCGTTTGGGGTATGAAACACTTCAGACCTAATTTCTATGGGAAGAAGTTTTACGTTATCACTGATCATCGACCCTTGAAATGGATTTTCAACATCAAGAATCCAGGATCAAGATTAATGCACTAGCGATTAAAACTAGGAGAGTATGAATACGAGGTGGTGCATCAAGCAGGTAAACTGAATACAAATGCTGATGCATTGAGTCGTATGTTCGTTATGACGCGGGCTCAGCAAAAGAAAAAGACAGAAGAAAATGAGGAAAACAAGTCAACGATATTGTGCAACGATGATGTGACGACTCGACCTGCTGCTGATATCCCAATGATTCTCCGGGAATATCATGATACACCTTTGGGAGGACATCTTGGAATTAAGAGGATGTATGATAAAGTGAAATTGAAATATCATTGGACGGGTAAGAAAAGAGACGTAAAAGATTACGTCACAAATTGCAAGAAATGTCAGCTGAATAAACTGGGAAAAACTACAAAAGTGCCAATGGTCGTTTCAAATACACCAGAAACATCATTCGAGCAATGTTTTATGGATATGATAGGACCACTGACGGAGTCCGAGCTGGGAAATAAATATATATTGACTTTTCAAGACGCTCTTACGAAATTCAGCAAGGCTATTGCCATCCCGAACCAAGAAACATCTACAATAGCACGTATTTTCCTTGAAAAAATAATTTGTGAGCATGGTGCACCTGAGCGACTACTCACAGACCAAGGGACAAATTTATCAAGCGAACTGTTCAAACACGTTTGTAAATTGCTGAAAATTAAAAAGATTCAGACAACAGCCTATCATTCACAGACGAATGGAGCTCTGGAAAGATCTCATCGTACGTTAGCCGAATATTTAAGAAGTTTCATAGACGAGGAACATTCTGTTCGGGATAATTGGTTACCGTACGCTATGTTTACATACAACACGACACCACACACTTCGACAAAAATGACACCGTTTGAACTTCTTTACGGAAAACAAGCTGAAATTTCAACGTCAGTGGAGCAACCACCAAGGTTAATGTACTCGTATGATGACTACGCACAAGAATTGCGAGAGCGATTACGAGCAGCATGGAAAATTGCGAAACAAAACGTCACAGAGTCGAAAGAAAAATCGAAGGCTCAATACGACAAAGATTCCAGACAAGTTGAGTTCAAAATAGGAGATCAAGTACTGATGAAAAACAACGTAGTTCGACGTGGAAGAACAAAGAAATCAACTCAGCCTTGGATTGAACCTTATACCATTGTGGAGAAAAATTCCGATGCCAATTGCACAATTCGATCAGGAAAGAAAATGAAGGCATACCGAGTCCATGGGAATCAGCTACGACCATTTTCAGAATTATGACTATATGATCCCTCTGCCTCGAAACAACAAGAAATTTCATCAAAAGAACTTAGAAAATACGATCGAAAACATGAGATAATTGATGATTTTATTTCAATATCAATCAAAATTGTATTACAATTTAGATACAATTATACCTCCATAATTATGATTCCATTGATCATTGAAGAAGAAGAATCCTGGAAACATGAAGCCACGGCACTGACACACAGAACATCGAATATAGTCTCGTGTGTAATAAATAGGCACATGGCATGGCTGAGGAATTGGTTCCTCATCAAGAAGGCGTCGCAAGTTGAAAATATCAAATATTTCAGCATTCCAGAGAAGAGAATTCGTTTCTCTTTCGGCTTTCCTCCATTGTCTGATCTGCTTCCGGTATTGGAAGTTCATGAACCCATGGCGATATGGATAGTTACTCTTCTACATAGGCAAAAATAATTTGGTTTGTGTGAAAATATAAAGAAAATAGAGATCAATGAGGCATCAATTGTGCAGGAAAACATAACGATGAAAGAAGTATTTACCAGAAATTTCAAGGAAAAGTCGTCTTTTGCACGCCGAGAATATGGATGCAATAGCTTACGAGCTGAACGAAGTATTGCACGTCGACAGTCTGATATGGAATGGCCGTATTGGTGGCTTCCTGGGCAGGCTAGTGTACGATTCCAAGATCGCAATGCGTTAGTCAGCGAAATAATGGGCTTCTTCTCCATTTTATGTTTAATCGCACAATGGTTTACTTCCGCAGAGGTTTTCCGGATAACTGTACCTTCTGGCAGAAGCGCAGAATTTTTATATCGGAAGTTGTTGCTGCGTCAGCGACCTCAAAATTTTGAAGATCAATACGCGCAAAAACTTCCTGGTATTGCAAAAAAATTGTGGAAACTTCTGGTAATCCTCATGCTAGGAAGTATGTTTTTGCAAGTAAAGGGGGAAGGACATATAATACAGAAATTTGTCCACACTCCTGGGATTTATTTTGAGTCAATCGGAAAACTTTATCTCAGTAATTACCAATGGACAATAGCAGCTTCAACAGACATAGAGCCTTGGATTCGGAGAGCTGATCAAGTGAAAGACTATCTTCGGAAGACAAAAGTTTTGAGTTACAACGGTTCTGCAAAGGAACACGGGAAAAACTTGAAAATGATCGCAGAGCAATGGATTTCCGAATTTGAAGAAACTCAAGAACCTGTCTTAGGATTGCTAGGGCTAGAAGAACCTGCAAAGAGAAAGCGAGGACTGATAGATGGCCTAGGAACTGTTGTGAAATCGCTGATCGGTACCATGGATGCTGAGGACGCTCAAGAAATTCATGAGAGTTCGGAGCGATTGGAAAATGAGAAAGCAACTTACTTCCGAGGGCTGGGAGACAGATTGAAATTCTAAACTCCACTCTATCTCAATTACGGACTGCAGAGGAAACTATTGGAGAAAATGAGAAGATCATGCTTGAAACTTTAAAGGAAGCCTTAAAGCAGCTGAATGCTGGAGCTGATCGACTCACGACGCGAGTAGCGTTGGACGAACACTTCCTGTTAGTGGAGGCAGTCATGAATGGAGTCTTGCGAGATGCAGAAAAAATAAGAAGACTCTTGACAAATACCGGAGGAAAGATACTGAGTATAGGCATCTTTACAGAGAATCAATTGGTGACTATATTGAAAAGAGCTCAATTACCAACCGGTTTAAGCTTTCCATTTGAAGTAAAAATCGGCGGAATATATGAAATGGAGGAGGTTCCAACGGTGAGTGTACACAGAGTTGGTTTGCGGGTCATTACACTCGTGAAAATACCACTGGTCAACTTCCAAGTGTTCGATATTTTCATGACGCATGGAATTCCTGTGAGAACGTTGACCGATTTTTATTCATACTTGGAGCCGGACAATGAATCTCTGACGATACATGGGGCAACGCAGCAATACATTCTATTAACACTACACCAATTACAAGAATGCAAAAGATTACGTGGACAATATCTCTGTACGGAGATATTTCCAGTGCAGGCTATAAAGTCATTTAGTCCTTGTGAAGTACAAATGTACTCTAGTCCACGAGAGGTGCCAGAGGTCTGTGTATCAAAACATCTGCCTCTCAAACATCTATTGCTGATCACTATGCACAAAAGTAATTCATGGATTTATGCCGCTCCACAACCAGAAGAGATCACAGTCAAATGTGAGAATGAAGAATCAAGAGAAGTCCTTCAAGAAACCGGAATAATTCACGTGACGGACTTCTGTGAGATTGTGACGTCAGACTTCACAATCAGAGGTCACAAGTCATCAGGAGTGAAATTTGATCTTCATATGCAGCCAAAGCTAAATCTATCACTGAGCGACGTTGAGAAGGAGAATCTGAACCAAAGCTGGGTCCAGATGAAGGAAGTCCGACTCAAAAGCGTCATAAGCAATGTCGGAGAAATCAATGGACTTCAACTACAACTAGGACGAGAAAACCAAAAACTAGAAGAGAATAATTCCTCATATAAGTATCGGGAATTCGTTTCACATCCATCAACGATATGCTCTGGAGTAATGATTCTATTCACCATTACTGCAGGAGTAATACACTAGCGGAAAAAATTAAAGGATCAAAAAAAAATTTCAAATATTTAGTGGTTTTTCAAATGATTGTATCTTTCTCAAAAATGATCGTATTGGAGTAAAGAAAAACTAATTTGAAGCTTGAAGTGTCTAGTTTTGAGATCTTGACACGAAAATTGTTTTCAAGTAATGTGCATCGCGCTATTGTGATGAGTACAGTGAAAAATTTTTTTTCGAAATTTTTTGTTTTTTTTGTTTTTGTCTACGGACTCGGGGAAAATTTTTACAACTCAACCGCCATATGGACTGGATAGCTTGTTCATTCAGCTTCAATCTGTTTTTTTTACCTTGATTCGATCGTTTTTCGCTGAGATATTGGACATTGAATGAGAAAAGATCGTTTTGTCTTTGATCATCGATATCTCAGCAATCAATGATCGCACAAAAAATTAACTGTGGGTTTTGAAAACTTGAATAAATTCTCTACAAGGACAGGTCATTCTTTTCCCGGAAACTATTTTTTTTACATCATTTACATAAATTTGAAAAAACAAGAAAAAAAGGCTTTTGGTGAATTTTTGAAACATTAAACTTTTAATCAGAAATATCGATAGAATCACTAATGTTAAGTGTGCCTTTTACAGTTCAATATACCCACAAAAACCCTACAAAGTTTCAATTCAATCCAGCCAGCCATTTTTTTGTTTTATTCGATTGAATTTTTGAAAAAATTTAAAGAATCATGTTTTTTGCTTTTATTAGTTCAGAATTTCATACAGAATGAAAAAAAAAAATTTCCGCAGCTTTTTCCATATTTTTCTTTCGAACAGCGTTTAAATTCTGGGAAAAACAGGATTCGATTTTCTTTTATTTTTTCATGAATTTAAACCTTGTTCGCGATGAAAATGTGAAAAAAGCTGAGGAAATTTTTTTTTTCATTCTGTTAGAAATCCTGAACTAATGAAAGCAAAAAACGTGATCCTTTAATTTTTTCAAAAATGCAAGCGAACAAAACAAAAAAATGGCTGGCTGGATTAAATTGAAACTTTGTAGGGTTTTTGTGGGTATATTGAACTGTAAAAGGCACACTTAACATTAGTGATTCTCTCGATATTTCTAATTAAAAGTTTGATGTTTCAAAAATTCCCCAAAAGCCTTTTTTTTCTTGTTTTTTTTCAAATTCATGTAAATGATGTAAAAAAAATTTTTTCCGGGAAAAAAAATGGCTTGTCCTTGTAGAGAATTTATTCCAGTTTTCAAAACCCACCGTTAATTTTTTTGTGCGATCATTGATTGCTGAGATATCGATGATGAAAGACAAAACGATCTTTTTTCATTCAAAGTCCGATAGCTCAGCGAAAAACGGTCGAATTAAGGTAAAAAAAACAAGCAGGCATCAACTCCTTGTGGGTTATTTGAATTCTTAGATTTAATATTCTGCCAATACAATTGGCAGTAGGCTTCCGAATGGAATTTTCAATCTCTAATCCAATAATGACCATTTTAATTAACATGAATTAATTAATTTCTGAATTTGATGATTCAACTTTTCAATGCTCTCATCATCATATCAGGATGAAAATTGTCTCATTTTATTCGGAAAATTATATATTTTATTATCATGAAATAAAAACATATGTGTTCTCGGGAAAAAATTGAGAAAAATTTACATTTCCGATTTTTTATAAAAAGGTTATTTTTTTTCAAAATAAAAATAAATACTTGACCGATCAATTGGGAATCTAGAGAGTTCATTCCTTTCATTAAAATGAATTTTTTGAATACAAGCTGGTGCAAATCCGTCACGTAGTTTTTGAGAAATACGCCTTTAAAGAAAAATCATTTTTTGCAAATATCTCAGAAACGGCTGGACGTATTTCGCCTAGTTTCAATAGCATTCTGTATCTTCATCAGATATACAAACTGACGAAATTTGAAGTCTCTATCTCAAATACTTATCGAGTTATCGTTCCGCTAAAATATGAACTGAAAATCACTAAAATTGAAATAATTCCCAAAACTAAGAATTAGAGAAAAATTTAGCAACCATCAAAAATGTGAGTTTTAATGAGATGAATATCATAGCCCAAACTGGGCGCTACCAATTAATTTTTCATCGAAAAAATTCAAAAAAACGCTTTTTTGAAAATTCGATTTTTCTCGGTAACTATTCAACCGATTTCGCTGAAACTTTTATGACAGTATTGTGCACGCAGAGGACAAATACAGTCAAATTTTGAGAGCGCTAAGTATAGCCGTTCTGGAGAAAATGACGATACATGGCAATACACTCAGACACACAGTCACACACAGACACACATACAGACATGCTTTAAAAATATGATTTTTCGACGTTTTGGATCATTTGTAGTCATATTCCGATGAAATCTCGAAATCGAAAAATCCGACGAAAACAATGCCTCCATTCGGAAGCAAAAAACAAATTGAAGCTGAATGAACAAGCTATCCAGTCCATATGGCGGTTGAGTTGTAGAAATTTTTCCCAAGTCCGTAGACGAAACCAAAAAAAACAAAAAATTTAGAAAAAATTTTTTTCACTGTACTCATCAAAATAGCGCGATGCACATTACGTGAAAAAAATTTTCGTGTCAAGATCTCAAAACTAGACACTTCAAGCTTCAAATTGTTTTTTTTTACTCCAATACGATCATTTTTGAGAAAGATACAACCATTTGAAAAACCACTAAAAATTTGGAACTTTTTTTTGATCCTTCAATTTTTTCCGCTAGTGTATAGTAAAAATCAGAGAAATTGATTTTTGCCAAATAAATCCATTTGGCAGAAGTAAATTTTTCTTTCAGTGTAGCAAATCGGTTTTATAGAAAAATTTCACATTTTGTGGAAAACTTTGTTTGAATTTCGTTATTTGAAGAAAATCCGATCGGTACTTTTTGAGATATGTCCTTTTTCGAAAATAAGTTTTCAATGGAATTGCTGGAAACTATTCAATTGATGTTATTTATACTCATCTATTATCTCGAGAGTTGTATCAGTTAGATACCTGTCAATTTTAATAGCTTATTATTTGCAAAATTAATTTTCGTGTTATAGCCGTTTTAATGAATTTTTGAAAATTTGATATTATGATGATGGTTTCAAAAATTGTATATCACTTCCATTCGGGAGCATATTGTTGAAGTGTTAGCAGAAGAGCTATATTAGTTTGAAAGCAATACTGTTATCCACTTGTGAAGTAAAAAAAAATCCACACAGAAATTTTTTCTAAATCATATTCAGACTCTTAATAGCATTTCAAGTGATTCCTAACAAGAAAAATTTGATCGGAAATTTTCACGTTTGTTAAGCTTCCATTTGGAAGCAAGACCAAAAAAAATAACTTAAATTTGACATCGAATTCTTTTTTTTCAAAAAGTCTCAAGATTTCATCTCAAGACATTTAGAATATGAGAAAAAGTATCACGAGATTCTATGAGTCCTGCGCCCGAATATCTACTTTCTTATGATATTGTAAGAATGACAATATCAAAAATGACGCAAAAAAATGAAATATTTGCCGACAACCCTGGCGGGCTCGTCGATTAGCTATATCGATATCTTCACTCAGTCGATCTTCCATCGGTCACTGGTCGATTACAAATTCTGTAATTTTTCGAAAAATGAAAATAAATCAGCTTAGACAGGCGGCGATTAACAGTTAATCATTTTCGTATTTCAAACATTTCAAAATTCGTATCGACCATCGATCCATGGAAGATCGACTGAATGGACATATCGATATGGGTACACGATCAACAATCGAAAGCTCAACAACGGGTCCGCCAGGGAAATTATTAAAAATAAAAAAAACCACGCCATGTGCACGTTAAAAACGTGTTGTTTGGCAGGCCAAAAACTGAACCAGGGTTGGCTGAGCAAATAATAGATGGGTGGTCAAAATAATTAAGTGGCAAATCGAAGATTGAAAAAATCTTACGCAAAAGAATGGAAATGAAATTCAATGACAGGGAAAAATATAAAAAAGGCAGGGGAAAATTTTCAATTCAACTCATCCATCTATAATGGAAGCAGTAAAAATGAAAAGACAGGCCTTTCTACGTAAAAAAACAGTTTTATCTTTCCACTATTGGCAACAATGCACATGGCGCGCCCGGTTTTTTTGGAAATAGATCAAATCATTTCGTAGCGTAATGAAGACGGTGATGATGGAAAAAATCATCTAAACAAGATGATTTTATATCATTTTCAACGAACATGTATGAAAAAGAACATTTATTCCATAGTATCGCAGACTCATTAATATAAAATGATGAAACGAGCATAAGAGTTCAAAAAGAATGGATATAACCTCAACCAGTTGTTCTTCAAATCGGTATTTGATTCATGGAAAGTTCATAGATTTATGAGAATCTTCGAATTATGGACATTTCCTCAATCTGAAAATCAAGATGATTATTAGGTGACTGACATAGCCTTCAAAAACTTGAATCGTTCTACAATCATATAGAAATCTGTTTGAAAAAAACCGGGCGCAACATGTGCATTGTTACCAATAGTGGAAAGATAAAGCTGTTTTCTCACGTAGAAAGGCCTGTCTTTTCGTCTTTACTGCTTCAATTATAGATGGATGAGTGGAATTGAAAATTTTCCCCTGCCTTCTTTATATTATTTTTCCCCGTCATTAAATTTTATTTTCATTCTTTTGCGTAAGATTTTTTGAATCTACGATTTTCCACTTGATTATTCTGACCACCCATCTATTATTTGCTCAGCCATATTATATTAAATTTAATATTTCCAAACACCCAGTAAATTATGAGGAAAAATAATGGAACATGGAAGACAATTGATGATTCAATGAATTTATTAGTGGAGCCATGCACAAAACTACTCAATTTCATTTGCAAGTTTATTTTACATATCTCATCATCCAAGTGAAATACGAAAATTTTTATCAAGACCTTTTTGTTGGCAGAATGTGTTCTACAGAAAACAAATCTCGGTGGGAAATTTTTATATTTGTCACCCCGAGGAAGAAATAGCTGTAATCAATAAGAATGGTGGCAGAAGAAATGGTTTAGCTTGAGAAATAACATTTCCATTTGGCACTAAAATCCCGATCTATCTCAAGTTGAATTCTTGATTCTATTTAGCTCAATATTCGTCGCAACAAAAATATAATTTTTTTGGCATACCTCAAAATCCAAGAGGTAGAAAAATCGTTACTATCTCTTTGTTGTTCGGATTCTCCACTGCACAAGAAATTCTCCACAAATTGCACTTTCGGCTTCAGATTTTGAGATTCTCCACGAAAATTCGATGATGGAATGATGAAGTTTTTCTGTGATATTTTCACAAGTAAGACAGGAATTTCTTTAAAAATTCTTTTGTGCAGAAAAGTGAGATCTGGAAAATTATTCATCAGAAAAAAATTTTTCATCTTCTTGAGATTCTGAGATATCTACACAAATTGATCACAAGTGAACTCAATTCGTTTTGTTTCCTCCCAAAAAAATCATATCAACTTAAAAAAGCAGCCCATTTTAGTGAACCTGTAGGGGTAAATTTGTAATCTAGAGATTGTTCCGAATTCGAAACCTGCTCCCTGTTGATTAATATAAGCGCCACTGTAATATCTTTACCACGTGCTTGGTCCACAAAAACCCTATGAGCTCCCGTCATTGATTAGCATATCCATGAGCATGGATATGGCATCGTTGAAAAAGAAAGAAAATTCACCCACATGCTCTAAAAATATTTCACCAATATTTCCCTGTTTCCTCTCCAAATTATCATCTCGGACTGGATTGAATCGGAATCAAAACACGCACAAATGGGATGAGTTGAATGATTGTATTTAAGAGACACATCAATACTAACTATCCATGACTAATCAGAAGATAAAATTTTTTTGTTAGTTGAGGCAAGACGCTGAACAGAGAAGCTTGCACTAGATAAGCGAGCAGGCCTTATGTACGTGTTCTGCACGCCATGCGGCAAATAGCCACTCATCACACATTGTACATGAAAAAACTCGACCTTACACGCGTTGTCAAGATTTTCAAACTCGTGTCATTATAAAACTCGCCTTGGACTCGTTTGACAACCTCACTCTCGTCAAAAAATACTTGACTGCGACTGTTAGGTCATGTACTATTCCGAACTATGAATTATAATATATAATATAACATAAAATATTCAACTAGACTCAAATTTTCGAATTCCCTGTTATTAGTATGAATTATCTGACATTGGTGTTTCTCAAGAACAGCACAATTTCATTATTTCATCGCCTCGAATTCAATGGAGCACAAGTACCAGATTTCCCTCCAAACTATGTAAAAGGGATAGGTACGAGAGATTAGTTCTTTCAATATTTGAACAATGATTCTGATACACTTGTACGCGTCAGCCAAGAGACTGAAAACTGAACTCACCAAGCGAAAAAACATGCGTCTTTTTGTTACTAAATTCGAAAATCTGCAGAAAAAAGCACTTGTGCCTCGTCAAAACTAAGGCAATAATGCTCATAACTTTTGTGCCAATTAATTGATTATATTTATCGCGAAAATTTGAAATATACGATTAATAATTTCGTGTCATGTTTCATACGTTGAAATACACATAGACATATTGATTCACAATATTTATTGTTGTTTTTTCTTTTTTTCAATTAATTCTAGCAATCAGAGGTTCCTTCTCTTTTGTTTTTCCGCACTTGGAAAAAAATACACATCTGTCAATAACTATACATATATACATTTGAAAACTATCATTATGAATTCTTTCATTCATTTTATCGTTCCTTGGTTTAATTTTCTCAATTCTTTTACTCCATCGAATAACGTTAATTATTTACATACAAGAATAATTATAATCTCTGAGAATTGAAAAATGAATTACATTTTCTAGTTATTAAAAATACTTTTGAAGCATCTGAATAAAATCCAAGTTCATACCTCGTGTGCTTCTGGCACTTGAATTCAATATTCTATTTCATTGTCTGTTTTTGTTCACTCGTGTTATTCTCCAATTAATTCCTTGACTGATAAAATGTAAATCGAATAATCCGATAACAAGCATGAATATTTGCACCAGTGTAATCCTGGATTAGATTCAGCATGTAACGATGAACTGGAGACTGATTTTTCAAAATTTGGGTGACTCGATTGAAAAGCTGAGAGAATTTCACTAAGAATGCTGCAACTGCCATCTATTTTGGTCCAATAGTTTACGAGATAATGAGAAAATAATACATGATTAGTCAAGTTAATTTTCTGAAAAACGTGATCTGGTATACCATGTAAAAGCCTCAAGGTGGAGATCATGGCATAATTTCAAGAAAAGATTGCAAATACAGTAGAGCGTCGATTATCCGAAACAATTGGGACCGAGCCCTCTTTCGGATAATCAAAAATTCGGATAACCGAACACTAATATTTCGTGGGCAAAAAAAAGTTGACATTTTCAAAATTATAAAATATATATATTTAAGAATACAAAGAACATTAATAAAGCAAGAACACTCTTTGGTGAATTGCCATAATAACTATTGTATCATTGAATGGTATAGAACGAAGTTAAATATGTATTTGAAAATAATCAAAGTTCGGAGACACAAGTCGCTTGAATCTGCGGAAAAGTAATTCTTCAGATAACTCAACTACATACGCGCTGAAATCGTTGAAGCGCCAAAAACGAATGCATTTATTCAGGGCGTAATCATTCGAATAACTGAGCATTCGAATGAACAGAATTATTGTTTAGATAATTAATATTTATGGATAACTCAAATCACCATTCAGATAATTGACTTCCGGATAAATCCCATTTCTCATCGGATGATTGACGTTTCAGATGACTGACGTTCGGATAATCGACGTTCTACTGTACTATAAATATTAAGATTGGTTTTGACCACATTGGTAAAAATCTTGGGGAATGAGAACGTTTTCGAGTAACTCGAATACCATTGGACCAGTTCAAATGAATTATCCCAGCTTCTTTCAGCACAGATTTCTGGCTGTTGAGGATGTTTCGCCGGAATTTTGACATCCATGAACTTGATCTTCACTCAAAATGAATGAGTTTCCTACAGGGCAACGACAAGTGCTGCCAAGTACATGGACTTATATGAATATTTCTTAGGTCTCTTCTTTTTTCCACCCCCCCCCCCTCCTCCTATTTATATGATAATCTATTCATATTATAATATAATAATCTCTTCCAAGCATCTCCGAGGTTTTGAAATATGGAGAGATAAATATTAAATATATCAATTAATTGAATAAACGTAGAAATCATAATTTGCCTATAGCTACATTATGAATAAAAACAAGAAAGAAAAGACTGGAATTCAAGAATATCTATCACATTATTCCAGCAATTGGATAGGAAAAAAATAGATTTTAAATAATACAATCAATAATGATGATAAATTTTGATAATTATGGTTCACTCTATTGAAATTGATTACTCCCAAGTTTTGTTATTATTCTCTTCAAATTTCTCGGAGAAATCCCAAAAATCACATCCTTTTGAAAAGCCAAGAATCGGCGAAGCACGACGAACATATATATATAAACCATTTGTCTTTTACTCAAGAACAACTCCGAGTTTTTCTTAATGCTTCTAACATTCCAATCGTTCAATAACTGGCTTCATGACCAGCGAGTATATACAAATCTGCTCCTTCAGTCTCTGTCAACGTTCCCGAATGTACCAGGTGACTTTCTAACATAACGACCCTGAAATAATAGACGTAGATATGAAAAGTGCTGAAAAAAATTATTCTATCAGTAAGAACAATGGATAACCCACTTATCGGAACCGAGAAGTCTGTAGGTTCTGCTAGGGTCACTTATTTCTTGCGTTATTTCACCATTTTTATAGCTTCTACCTTGCATACCGTGTTTGTGAAAAGCAAGGACACTGTCAGGCAGGCAAACTAAAATAAATTTTAAGTTTATAATATTTCATAAAGAATTTGGACAAAACTGTAAATTAAATTTAGTAGTCAAGTGACCAAATAAGTTGCATAGAAAAATTACTCCTCCAGTATTTATAATAAAATATCTTAGAAATATAGAAATGCAGAAATATTAGTTAGGAGACCTTGATCGTAGCAATTTTCGGGGACTACAAAAAAGGTCTCATCAAAATTTACTCGGAATCTATTAGCTTCCAAAATATATTCAAATCTTCTCCACTTGCTATTGGATTCGTAAACAGTTTTTTTAGATTTCCTCACAATTCAAGAAAGAGAGAAATTTTTGTGGGAATATTTTTTGTAGCTCGTACTTATCTCTACGCAAGTTCTGATATCTCGATTACATGCCCTGCGGTCATTTTCCTAGAACATGATCGCAGGAGAATTGAAGTAATCTCACATGTTTAGAATTATTAGTGATTTTATCTGTACTCACTGATGGATTCAATTCGGAAATTGAACAATAGTTCTGATAACTGTTTTTTGCTCGCACGTGGTTTACCTTGAAGATTCACGAATTTCACGATATCTAGAAAAAGAATGATGAAAATTGTGAAAAACCGTTGATAAGTCATGAAAATGTACTGGGAAACGATTTTTGCAGAAAATTCTATAGTCTCCGGAAAAGTTTTTTGATGAATTCTCTTAAATTCAGTGGTTTTTGAGATATCCGTAGGATAATCTTGGTCAAATTAGTGAAAGATAAGGCGATTCGAGGAGCGGTCAGATTTTTTTGAATATCTGAAAATTCAAGAGAGTTCAAGAAAATGTGGTAATAAGCCTTTTTGTAGCTCGAATTCATCTCTTCAAAAAAAAGCTCTTATGAAAATTTCTCCATCTCATAATTTTCATCAAGATATACCAAGAAAATCGAAAATGAAAACCAAGATTAAGGGGGTTCCTCAGTTTCTCGGCAAAAACAAGGAAATATGCCAGACTGCTAAAAATTTACGAACAGGCTTATTGCGTAATTGCCATTATATAGTAATTTTTTGGAATTTATTTTCCATGAGAATAAAGGAGAAAAAAATTATGGAAGTTAGATATTATACATGGGGTTATACGGAAAGTCGGTAAACTCTCACGAATACCTACGTAGCCCGCTCGATCGGCAATTAAGTAATCATGCTACAATTCTCCACCGCTCATATAACCCCATGTATAATATCTAACTTCCATAATTATTTTCTCCTTTACTCTCATGGAAAATAAATTCCAAAAAATTACTATATAATGGTAATTACGCAATAAGCCTGTTCATAAATTTTCAGCAGTCTGGAATATTTCCTTGTTTTTGCCGAGAAACTGAGGACCCTCTTTAACCCTGGATAATCAAGTAATTGAATAAACATATTAAAAAATAGGAGTTTCCTCTTCATGTTCCGTCAACATTGTTTTTTTTCAGAATGTTTTATCGTGACGTACAGCGAGATTGGATAAGATGACCGATTGAGTGTAAAATGTATTACGAAAATTAATTCTACATTGAAAAAAACTTACTATCGTGGCAAACAAGGATAGAATCCTTGTCAAACTGCGTAACATTAATAACTTGAAGATTTTCACGTTTAGGTATAACTGTTGCTGATCCATCGATATCCTCCAATTCATCACTGTGAAACCAACTTGCACCGGAATTCATATTTATCAAATCAAGCTTGAGTTTATTTTGCTGATAGGCCTGTTTAACTGATACACAGACCATTGGATACTCCATTTCCGGCGTAATGACCATCTCGAATACATTGAGGGGTGATGGTAGTATACATTCAAAGTGTTTCAGCAGCATAAATTTATTCAATGGATCATACCACTGCATGAGGAATATCCCAGCTGGCATCGCGCCACACAAATATTTGTAGCCATTGTATGGATTACGTCCTACACAACATTTACTGCAGCTTTTTGTATCTGGTACTTTTGTTGTCAAGGCGAATTTTCTTGGAACCAATCGCTCGGGTATTTTGTTCATGTGCAAAGAGAAACGATGTGATTGCTTACTCTGCATGGCTAATAAATCATGCCTATATAGTTGTGGAGTTTTTCCTGAGAATGGAGAAAGAATATTCAATTATTTAATGAATAAAAGTGATTAGTTCTTTCAAAAAGAAAAATGATAAAGTGTTGAGGCAGGATTCTACTTTGAAACTTCGAAAAAAATGTTTTTTTTTTTAATTTTTTTCTGAGAGAATGAATAAAGATATTCGTGTAGGGTTTATGAGGCTCAATGAATACACCCTTGAAATACGTTGGAAAATTTTTTCCATTCATTTTATGCACTTTTTATAACCAAAAATATGACTTTAATCCAATGTCTCGATTTATAGGTGGGTATGCGCCGGGGCTCGAATTTTGAAAATGGGCGATCAAAAAAAAAAAAAATTGTTCCAGGTTTAATGTTATTCCAGCAACCGCCTGAACTAGGATTTTTAATGTGCATGCAAAAATGAAGGAATAGCAGCAAAAACAAAAAAAAATAAAAAAATTGCCTTTTTCCTCACTGTTTTTTGCAACAAAAAATTCGTAAAAATCAAAATTTTGAGATTATCCTAGTTCAGGCGGTTGCTGGAGATGTATTGAACCTAAACCTTTTTTTTCCCTTTTCGGATAGCTCATTATCGAAATTTTAACAACGGCGCATAAATTGAGGGCACTGTATTGAAATCATATTTTTGGCTATAAAGAGTACATAAAATACATGGTAATTTTTAAAAAAATGTATTTCAAGAGTGTATTCATTGAACCTCACAAACCCTACACCAATATCTTCATTAATACACTCATAAAAAATTTCCAAAAGTAGCCTTTTTTCATAAAGTTTCAAAGTAGAATCCTACCTTAAAGGACTACCTAATAGAGGAATAATGAGGTTGAGGTCACACTAGCCGGAAGGGAAAAGTTAGAACAGGAAACTGGGCGACGAAAAAATCCTATTACTAATTCTTCTGGAAATTCCTCCTCCGCATGGATAAATAACCGAATTATATACTCACGATTTCTCTAAAGTGTGTAAAATTAAGATGCCGAAACTTTTTCAGTTAGAAATATTTATTCGAAGAATCCGTAACTGTTGGAAAAAAAAATATTGACAATAAAAAAGACGGAGGAGCAACTGTGATAAATAATCGGGAGAATTATTAACTGCACGAATGAAGCCCAGGTGTATGGAGCTCGATTAGCTGACTGAGCTGTCGCAGTCACGTGTATGATTAACTTTGGGCAGTTAACTTTGCTCGGTGATAGCTGAAGATGGCTACCCAAGTGGCAGCTGAAATTATAACCAATAACTGAATGAAAAATTCGATTCATTCAGCTTCAAATCAATGAACACGAAACAATTCATCCAGTTATGATATTGTGGTCATCAGTCCGTAGCCGATACTGCCCTAGTCAGTGGTTATAGTATCTCGTTTGAATCATGTCGTGTTTACACACTAGAATATGTTCCGAGTGAGTAAGAGAGAGAAAGAACATATAAAAACTACAGTTTTCATAATATTCACTAATTACTACTATTACATGCTCGGAGGTTGCCCTTTTCAAGAGTTTAAAATGTTTCATAAATCATTTCCTTTTTTTCAATCCAAATCGGATCGGTAGAATAGGATAAAGTGTGCGATTTTCCATAAAGTTCAATGTTAAACTCGTGAAATTTCAAGTGTCAATTGGACTCGCTATTTATCGTTGGTGGCGCTGGCCTCAATGAAAAACATGGCCATCCTATGCCTTTCCGGTAGCAATTCAAAGGCCGCGCGATTTTTGGAGCAGAGTCAGGGTTTAACATTCAAATCTGATTTCTTTTACGAAAATGATGTTGACACCAACTCTGGAAGAAATTTTTGAATATATATCAATTCGACAGCAACGTCAAAAAATATCAAAGAGGGGAAATCAGTTTTAAATTCGAAAAATTGAGTACTCTGTGGAGTATCATCAAAAACCAATGCATAAATTGAACTGTTTTCTTTAAGTCTTAAAACAAGTGCTTTGACTGAGGAACTATGTAGGGGAAAGTGGCCCACAGGGGCAAGGCGGCCCCCTTCAAAAAATGAATTGATGGTGGGGCGAACCCCCCCCCCGCCCTATTTTCAGCAATGTTTTTGAAGTGAAACTTCTTTTGGGAGGGTACCAACTTTTCTCTCGCGTCACGAACGAGTGAAAGGTTTTGAGGGGAATGTTGTAGTGGAGTAGTGGGGAAAAAGTAGAAGCAAGAAAGAGGAGAGTGCGTTGGTGGGAATGCCACTCTAGCATATGCTTTAGCGGCGGAGAGGGAATACGGCAGAGGGGGGGGGGGGATAGGATCTTTGCGTAGAGTGCTACATACATACTGTTTTTTCATTTTGTAATTTTTTTTTTCAATACACGGAGAGGATAATATGGGAATTTCTTAAAAAGATTTTCATAAAAATTACCATGCTCCACATCATAATCTTCACTTTTTATTTCTGAAGAAAATTGTCATTTTACACTTGGCTTTCGATTGAAATATCTCGCAAACTACTCAAAATTCATCGAGACATGTTGTGAATGAAATTTAGAGGGAAGATTAACGAATAAAATAAGAATACTCCGTTTTTCTATGACTCGTAGTTATCAAGATATCAATTTTCTAATTAAAAATTCAGGGAGGACGTCCGAGCGCTCATTTGTTTACTATCGGGCCTCGTCCATTGTTTCTGAACTATTCATTAAAAAATTGATATCTCGGAAACTACTGGTCGTAGAAAAACGGCGTTTCGCTTATTTTCGTCGTCAATCTTCCCTTCGACTTTCATTCACAGCATGTCTCGATAAATGTTGCATAGTTTTCGAAATATTTCAATCCAAAGTACACCACTATACCCCTTCGTCTACCATATTATGAGGCTAGCATGAGAAAAATATGGAAGTAAACGTTTTCTTCGAATATCCCGGAATTTCAGCAAGATAGAGCAAGCTTGCACGAATCCTCCTTCATAGAGAGTTTTGAGAGCTACGAGAAAGGATTGAAGCAAAACCGCTCCATCTCGATCAATTTCCTGTGTATTTACGAAAAACTGATTTAAAAAAATGTATTTTCTGAACACTTCATAATCGTGAAAAAATTATAATTTGTTAGTGAACAGATAACCAAAATATTATTGGCAGATACTCAAATTCTCAAAATGTTGTGTTCATGACACAGCTAAATGTGCTGAGCTGTGCTTTTTGCCGTTTCCCTTCGAGATTAACCCCGTATCCTCACATTTCTCAATTATTATCACTTGTTCATTTGAGAAAATCCTAATAATTCATCGCTATCTATACACAATAAGCAAGAAGTTTCACTTCTGTCGCGTGGGTTCCACGCACCCTCTTTTTTTTTTTTTTGAATTAGAGATGGAAAATTCCAATTTCTTGTAAGATTAAATTTCTGAAATTTTTGAAAATTTGATCAATTGTCATTAAAATATAGATTCTTGAGCGATACAATTAAATTTCAGAGGTACATTTTTTTACATTGAAAAAAAAAATTATAGGGGAAAGTGGAGTGATATGGACACAAGGGTAAAACGGACACGGGTTGCTTTGGGTATTTTATAATATGAAATTTCCCCGAAATGGATAGGGAGATAGGGTTCGTCTGATGATTCCACTGAAAAGATGAGCAAATTTCCCATGAAAATCATATGTCAAAAGTTATTTTCTGAAAACTTTCAGAAAATTTCATTTTCTGCGCAAGATTTAAAGGTGAAACTTTTTTTTTTTGAAAAATTTCCGGTTTTTGAGAATATCTCGGGTTCTCTTGATAGTAGCGACTTGGGGTTGATCGTAAATGAAAGGTGAGCTCAATTCCCATCGATTTATGAGGTTCAAATAAAAAAATATCAATTTTTTCAAGTACTTATAGGGCATAAACTAATTTTTCAGAAAATGACCTACAATGTGAACTACATAAATCGATGAGAAATGAGCTCACCTTTCATTTGAGATCAACCCCAGGTCGCTACGACCAAGAGAACCAGAGATATTGACGGAAAAGTGAATTTTTTCGATTTTTAAAAGGGGAATCCCTTCAAAGCTTGGCCAAAAAAATAAATTTTTCCAGAAATAAAAAAAAATTTCCACACATGTTTTCCGCCGAAAATTTCCTCAGCTTTTCAATGTAATCATTAGAAAATATCTAGCTCGAACCGTTCAATTGGCGTGTCCATTTTACCCCACCTTCCCCTAAATATATGTGATGGGAGGGGGGGTCATTTTGCCCCACATGGGCTCATGACTATATGTGGAAAAAAGTGGCTTTTAACATCAATTTTTTTTTGTTTTGAGATAAATTTTGCCTAGAAAAAGCATCATTATTAAAAATTATGGATTTCTTCCTTAAGGGGGCCATTTTGCCCCTCTCTCCCCTAATAATAATACCGGCGCACATATATAACAATATCATCATTCATACGAAGTCTTTATTCCAGAATATTTCTTACGTAAAGAAAGCATAATATATATAGAAAGTTATAATATAAATAGAAAGCGAAACATTTATTCGTGGAATTATTAATAGTCTGACGACATTATCATTCCGAATGGAAAATTAGGAGAAATTAAAAACAATGAGAAAAATGAAAAAGTGCATTGAAGTATAGGAGAAAAAATAATTTTCACAATTGTTCAACGTAGGAATTAAATTTGGAATGAATGAATAATCAGTAGGCCTATAAATTTTGGGGTAATTATGATTACAAAAATAAATTTTAGAACGATTGTATTCTTTGGAGAATGGGGATTTCCCCGAAAACAAATTCTTTTTTTATCGAGAACCATAAATTGGCCAATTTAGAATTTCCAATTCTCCAGAAAATGAAAAAAGGTCCAAAATTTATTTTTGAAATTGTGATAACCCCAAAATTTATAGGTCTATTAATCATCCATTCATCCTAAATTCAATTCCTCCATCGAACAATTTTGAAAATCATTTTTTCGTCCATAGTTCAATGCGATTTTTTATTTTTCTCATTATTTCTAAGTTCTCTTAATTTACTATTCGCAATGATAATGTCATCGGACTATCAATAATTCCACGGATAAATATTTTCTCAATTATTTATTCGTGCAATTAATGATCCTGGTAATTATTTATCGCAATAGTTCCTTTTCGGAATGAGTATATGTGGGGAATTTTTTTTTACACAAACATATCATTCTCCATCTTTTTCATTATCAATAATTTTTTTTCAGAAAGTTACAGATTCTTCGAATGAATATTCCTACATAAAAAGTTTCGGCATCTTAATTTTACTGCATTTGAAAATCCTCCAGTACATCATCTTCGTCCAAATTAGGGTTAGGACATAATTTTTTCGAGCAGTCTCCTATTCTGACTTTTTTCCTCCGGCTAGTCTGACCTAAACCCGAATGATGCTAAAGGGTTGCCGAAATAAATTCTCGATTATATCGTGAATATGTCGAGACAACTGAGTTCGCGGAAATTCATCATGAATTGAAGATTGTATGGGCTACTCAGGTAGGAATTGACGATCGGAACAAGCCTTGCTCAGCCTTTGCCCAAGACTGAGGCTGAGTAGCCTAAGGCTCAGATGACAAGGCTGAAACAAGCTTTGATGAGCATTAGAATGATAAGATCATTCCAAGGTTGGAAACTGAGGCTTTCCCCAACACTCAGATCTAAGTCTGAACTGAGGGTGAACCGTTCCATACAATGAGGCTGTAGAATGTTTAGACAATTGTTGAACATTAATTACTATTGAATTATAAGGCTTTTACGAGATAAATCAGCTCAAATAGTATTGGAAATAACATTAATATGGAAAAAAAAAGTTGCTCCGGCTTGGATTCAAACGCGCAACCATTGATTCTAAAAAATTTTAATGAAAAAAGGCTATTCTATTATTATTAATTATCCTCGGCTCGAATGGTATGAATATATTTATTCAGGTGCCGGATCCGGAAGTTGTTCCCTAGAGAAGATCGTCCTGGTGCCGCTGTTGTCCAAGGTATCCACCGAAGGACTGTGCCCGAATCATGCATCTAGCCCACTGGGCTATTTTACTTACTCGAGTTCATAGTACATAAACCCGAATTATAAAGTGACTCAACCTTTTCTCTCATTGACACTCTGAAACTCTATGTTCATATATTTCATTTTTTATCCTTTCAATGTTATAATAATAATTTTCTTCAATTATCTATCAGCTTAAATAATTAGTAACAATATTTTGTCGGTTTGAGTCGAAATCAGGCTTAGCCAAAGACTGAGACAAGCCTCGAATGAGATTCAATGAAATATTCCAAAAATCACACAAAAAAATGGAATTTACCTATTAACAATAACATTGTTATTGTTATTGCAATAATAATGGGAAATTCCGATTTCATGAGTGAAGGCTGGCTCAAGACTCGTCCAACCTTCAGAATAAAGCCTTTGTAGAGGAAGCCTCAATCGAGGCTTATTCAAGCCTAGGTTGAAATTTGAAAATGAAAGAATGAAAACCCATAATCTCAGCATAATTTTGACGACAAGAACAAGCCTGGTATATGCTTGGTTCCCCAAGCCTCAGTGCGCCAAGGCTAGTAAGAGGCTGTACTCGTCGTCAGCCTCGGCGCTTCCTACCTGGGTAATAGCGGGTGCTACAATATGAATACACAGGAAACGAGAGGATAAAAAACACACCCGAGTCGAAAAATCAGTCGTCGCTAGATGTAGTTCTGGCTTCCGCGACAACATTTTCTTTTGTTCTCCGACCTTTTTCGATTTCTGCACCTAAGGGTTTTCAACATTGAAGAATTCACCAATCTTGGAGGAAGTCAAGAAACTTCAATATATCGTCCGCTATCGTTGTTTTCCCCTTTCTCTGCAGCGTCATACGATACCTAAATGACGATTTGAAACGACAACTGGACAAAAACGTCATAAGTAGTCGAATTGGTGTTACAGCAGGCCCGGGCAAATCGAGATCTTTGGGCTCCCGGTGCTCTCGACCTTTATTAGCACGGACAATGCCGGAGGGTAATCCTGCTACACAGAGGGAAATTTCGTATGCACACCCAACAAAAATCCTATTGTTGAGGTCATTTTCGTAATCATCACAATTGATTCTAGTATACAGTCCTAAATGTTTAATAGATGTCACCAAGTCCTTGTGTGCAAATTCTGATACGTTAGAACAGCAATGGCAAATGTCACTACGACTATATTAATGTTGTTAAAATTTTATTATTTTCAGTATCGTAAAGATATTAGATTTTCCTTTGCAGAAATAACCCAATTCGTCTGTTGTTACTTTCGTGACTTTATGCAGTATAAAAGTTTCTATAATTGACAAATGATCGTACTGATACTTTCACTATGCGAAAATTGTAATCACTAAATTGTGATCATCTTCTTCTGTTACAGTAGATTCATATGGTTTGATTCACTACTTGACATAATGATACTGGCTTTTCATGTCTAAAGTTAGCATTACCAAATCTAAATGGTTGAGGTCTTTTTCAACTATAATTTGATTGTTATTACAATTATATTTTTCTCCCTGTGTACTTGGGTCAGTCCGATTCTCCCTTCTCCTCCAGTAATGAGCAGGGACCGTCGATTCTTCTCTTTGCCGTCAATTTTTTTTCATTGGAACTAGAGCCGAGAACATCTCTTTCTTTCTGCGAAAACTAATACATCCACTGAATACTCCTTTTCCGCAATTCTTTTTTACAATATTTCTTCGATTTTGAATGTAAAGAAAGATCATCTGATCATCAAAACAACTTGAAACTATGCGCGTACTCGCACTCAGCTCCCTTTGCAAAATGTCGGTGTGCCGAAATATTTTCAATTGAAGAATTGGAGGGGGTTACGGTTTATGACCGGATTAGGCTTCAGGTAGAAGGAGTGGTAATGGGATTAAGGCGCGGAGCTCCCGACTACCTGAAATCTGCTCAGGCCTGCGTTAAGTTCCCCTTTATTCATGTTGCTGTGGGCTCGAAATTTCTGATGCCCTTTCAGGTGATGAAATTAATGGAATATCAAGTGAAGAATTGTTTTTTGAAAACTTTGATTTTTGAATTGACCAATACTTTATGCGTTCCTCAGGTAACAAAACCGATCAAAAGGCTACCAGTATGCCGTACTGGGTAGAGTTAAGGCTCGTACAGGTGGTTCTTAACTGTCCGATAACTGATGCTTTCATAGTACCCTTGGAATATATCAAATATAATTTATATGATTCTTGATTGGAATGATTTGCTTTTAGTGGTCCGTATGATTTATATTTTTTTGCAATTTAAGCGTGAATAAATGAACTAAATTTTTAAACGAGTGGTTTTAATTACGTGAAAAGTTGGGAAAAACACAAATTTTTATACCTGTAGTCCCATCCTTCTGGAAGCCATAAAAGGATTAGAGAGAGATAGACATATCCTTCAAGGGTAATAAAAATGAAGCTATCCAACGCCAAGTCGAAGCCAAAAGTTTTCCTACCCGCATTAAGTACTGAAGTCGTACGAAGATTTTTGCTTTCATGAGTCGTCCTCTTTGAGTAACTATGATTCCAAAACGAACTTTCGTCGACAAACTTTCAACGTATTCCTTTGATCTTTGCCGAACATACCTTTACCATATTCTAACGTGAAATCTATTTTAACATCAGAATACATTGAGAAGGCCTGAAAACCTGGACGTCTATTTAACGTATTTGAACGTACAATTGGATGCGGTTGATTCTGACGTGGATTTAATGTACATTTTTTGTATTTTAAAAATCGACGAAATTAATGGAGGAGAAAAAGAGAAGAGGAAGAAAGATAGTTAGAGGGAAAGGTGGGGTAAAACAGACGTATTTGAGTTTTAATGTCGACATTATGAAAAACATTTTAAATTAGGAAAAATATTAGGAATTTATCATTTTTCGTAATACCACCCTAGCGGTTCCGAAAATGCGGTGTAAACACCGTGTATACACCGTTGCAGTGTAAAAACCGTTTTTACACGGAATTTACACGGAATATATACCGTTTTTTTGTTCAAGATTTATGCGGTGTAAATTCCGTTTGAAAACTGTGTGAACTCCGTTTAGAAACTATGTGAACACCGTGTAGAAACCGTGTAAACACCGTGTAAACGCCGTGTAAACACCGTGTATACGCCGTGTAAACACTGTGTTTACACCGTTTATTCGTGCAGTTTTTCCACAGTTTTTCTACCGTTTTTAGATCAACATTATGAAAAGCGTTTGAAATTAGTAAAAAATATTATAAATTTATTATTTTTCGTAATACCCTTGGAAACTCAGAGAAATTACGGAGAATTTGCGGTGGAATTTATGTATCAGAAATTATTTTCTGTCATTGTTAAAAAATTGTACTTTATGGTCGAGATTTGAAGATAAAATTCGAAAAAAACAATTTTGTAAGTATCATTAGTTTTAATGAGCGTAGCGTGAAAATTCCGAATGAAGGTGGAAAGTGAGATCATTCGCGGATGATTTATGGAGTTGTCAATTTGAAAATGTCCATTTTACCCCACTTATCCTTAATTGAAATTGGGAATTGAGATGAAATAAAAATAAAAAACAGAAAAAATGAGAATTCGGAAGAAAATTTGAAAGTTTAAAGGAAAATTATCATTTTGCCCAAAAGAAATGAAGTGAAAAAAAAAATTGTCAACGTATTTTTTCATTGTTTATCTTAGAATTGATTTCCTATAGTCATTTTAAAAAAATTGACAGCAACTATCAGTCATTTCTTTGGAAGATGATAGTATAAATATGCGAAGCATATTTGAGCTCAATTAGAATCGCTGAAGTTATATGTTTCAGATTAGCAGCAGACAACGAGGAATCTCCAGGCGGTTGTCGAAGCTAAGCAGCATTACATCTGGTCAGTACTTGGATGGGTGACCGCTTGGAGTTTTCAAGAACTACTGAGCCGAATTCTTTTTTTTCTTTTTTCATTCACTTCGTTTTTAGGAAATTAGGATAACGGTCATGATGGTTCATTTTTAAGCACATAATTAAGAGAGAAATCAATTAAAAATGTAAATTTGTGGTGAAAACGCGATACGCGAGTGAATGCCGCTTAAACAATGTGTAAATTCCGTTCAAAAACTGTGTAAACACTGTTTAAATTGCGTTTACAAACTGTGTAACAACTGTGTAAAGCCCGTTTGAAAACTGTGTAAGCGCTGTGTACATTCCGTTGAAAAACTGTGTATATCCCGTGTAAAAACTGTAGAAAAACTGTGAAAAAAACTGCACAAATAAACGGTGTAAACACAGTGTTTACACAGTTTTTAAGTGGTGTTTACACGGTGTTTATACCGTGTTTTCGGAATCGCTAGGGCATTGGAAAGTCGGAGGAATTTGCGGTGGAATTCATATTCCGGAAATGATTTTTTGTTATTGTTATAAAATTTTATTTTTTAATCAAGATTTGAACACAAAATTTGGAAATTTTTTCTGGGAAGTATCACCGGTTTTAGTACACATAGCGTGAAAATTCTGAATGGAGCTGGAAAGTGACATCATTGGCGAATGATTTATGGGGTGGTCAATTTGAAAATGTCGTTTTTCAAAGTATTTGTAGGGAAAAAACAGATTTTCTCGAAAATGCTTATGAATACTTCAAGTATAGATATTTTTCAATGGTGAACCCCATGAAACCATAGCGAATGATCTCACCTTCCACCTTCATTCGGGCTTCCCAAGCTATGTCCAATAGAATCGGAGATATTTGAAAAAAAGTGAATTTTCCTAAAAATGGAAAGTGGCTTTCCAAATGAGCCAAAAAGTTCGAATTTCCAAACAACAAGAAAAATATTCTGGGGCTTATTTTCAACCTAATGTTCCCTCGGTTTTCCAATGCAATTATCATAAAAATCTATCTCCAACGGTTTTATGCTCATATGCATTTCACCCCACTTATTCTTAATTGAAATCTGGAATTGAGATGAAATAACTAAAAACGGACAAAATGAGAGATGGGAAGGAAATTCGTGAGTTTGAAGAGAAATTATAATTTTGCCCGAAAGAAATGGAGTAAAAAAAATCAAAATCTTCAACAAATTTTTTCATTGGTATTTTGAAATGAATTTCCCATTGTCATTTAAAAAAAATTGATAGCAACTATTAATCATTTCTTTGGAAGATCTTAGTATGAATATGCAATGCATATTTGAGCTCAATCAGAATCGTAGAAGCTATATGTTTCAGGTTAGCAGCAATCAACGAGGAAGGTCCAGGCGGTCACCGAAGCTAAGCAGCATTGGATCTGGTCAGTACTTGGATGGGTGACCGCTTGGAGTATCTCGAGAACTACTGGATTGAATTCTTTTTTTTATTTTTATTTACTTCGTTTTTAGGAAATTAGGATAACGGTCATGACGGGTTATTTTCAAGCACATAATTAGAAGAGAAATCAATTAAAAACGTAAATTTGTGGTAAAAACGCGTTGCGAGGGGAGGGGCAAGGAGGCTAAATTACGTTCAAGTTACGCGCAAATACATACAAAAGTGGTCAACGTAAATCATCGACATTCAATTGTAAAATGACGTAAAATGGCACTAACTCCAACTCAATACATCAAAACTACGCCAGAGTACCTGCATTCATATGAGTGCTTTAACATAAAATCAGCGTAGTTCTGATGTACTTAGAGATATTTTTTTACATTAAACCTCAGTTGAATTGTCACAGAAATTTCGACTTGGGTACGCTCAAATACATCAAAGTGGTCAACGTAAATCGTCGTCATTCAATTGTAAAATGATGTAAATCGGCACTAACTCCAACTCAATACATCGAAACTATGCCAGAGTACCTGCATTCATATGAGTGCTTCAACACAAAATCAGCGTAGTTCTGATGTATTTAGAGAGATTTTTTTACATCAAAACTCCGTTGAATTGTCACGGAACTTTCGACTTAGATTACAATGAAATTGTAATCTAGACTTGAATTAAATGTGTTAGTGATTGTGTTAAATACTGGAATCACTCAAGGCTACAATCGGCAGTCGTTTTTCAATTTGTCTCCTACCCTTTTACTCCAGTCAGATATGGATCCCTTGAAAATGGTTTCCATGGTCAAATAATTGGAATTCGGTCTTTTTGATCGCTGCTTGATATGAGTCCAGTTTATTCGAGTCAATTCTATCAGCATTAACGTTTCGATTCCCATCTGGTATCATTTTTCAGAACTATCAACCGAGCAGTTTGTATTTCTTTTTATTTTTTTATTGGTCATGGAGTACTTTGACTCAGCCAAATAACATTCAAATTTTCTGGACTTTTTTTGAATTTTCCTTGTGTAACAAGATATCTTTCTACATTGGCTATATAGCTGGAAGGCTGAAGGCCAGCTGCGCGTGCGCAGCGTAGATAAGAAGAAGAACATGATATCTTTTGATTGATCGGAGGTCGGTCACAAGATTTCGAGGCAAATAGACAAAATCTAAAATTTTTCCTAAAAATCAACCAACTTTTTCTGGAAGTTTCTAACAAATTGAACGAACAAAAACAAGTAAATGGAATTGAGATTATTACCACGTTTTGCATCGCACGAGGCTACGACGAGGACGTAGTGCGGCATAGACCTCAAAAGGGACTATATCACCAAAGATTGAAGAAATTAAAATCACTCAAACTCAAAATCTTGATAAAAACAATTTAGACATCAAGAAGTGTATAATTGTGCCTTATTCTGAAAGTTTCACTAGAAAATTGTATGGAACAATTGAAAAATTTGGTTTATCTATCATATCAACTGTCATCAACAAACTGAGTCAAGTTTTTGGCTCATGCAAAGATAGAGTAAACAAAGAGAACAAATCTAATGTTGTTTATCAAATAAATTGCAATTTATGTAATAGCTGCTGTATAGGACAAACGAAAAGATATTTCAATGACAGACTTAAGGAACATAAAAGAAGTGAAAAAAATCCAAGATCATACAGATCAGCTCTTTCTAAGCATATACTTGATACAGGCCACAATTTCTATTTTAATGACTCGAGAATTCTGTATACTGCTAGCAATGCTCATGACCTTAATTTGTCTGAAATGTTTTACATCAAATCAATGAAAAACACGGCAATCAATTACATCCAAGATTGTGACAAATTTCCAAAGGCCCATGACCAGTGAACCCTCTAAGCCACAAGTCGTAGTAAAACGTAGTTGGGGCTATAGAATGGGGGATAGCCAATTGCGTGGTGATATTCGTCGGCCTAGGACCGTACTAACTGAGGTTTTTCAGCCCGATTTACATATCATCATATTTTTTGTTGGTTATGACAAAATTTCATTTTGTTGTTTCCATTAATGAATTCTATTCCGTCATAACAATAATGACAGTGTTCGTGCCAGTGTATTCCTTGTGTATATTCACGTCATTAAACCTCACATTTTTTTATGTTTGAAAAGTACGGGACTGTTACTGGCGTTCGCGCGCTCGCTTGGACTGGTCCGCGAGCACCCCCACTCTATTTTTGCTCTACTCGGTTAACTGGTGGGAGAAACGCCCAGTTCCTTATAGGGTTAATTGTTAATATTCAGAGTTTTCGAGTTATATTCAACTATTGAATTGATCTAGTCATTTTCTGGCAACATTTTCTAGTAACTTTCCAATATTTATGATTACTCCATTTAATCGATAAAGCCTAGTAACTTTCTAGTGGCTTTCTAGTAACTTAATTTTCGTAAATGTGATATATTATCGATTGTAGTTCCATTGTCCTAGTCCTAATTTATTTATAAATATGACATCAAACTGACAACTTGGTTGTTTTTCATATAAAAATGTATTTGTAACAGTATTGTCAATTTATAATAATTATGATTTATCATGTTCAGTCTAAGCAATTCATTGCGACCAACAAAAATGAAAATTTCAACTTTTATTATTTTCAAATTTCTTGAATCTTTCAAATTTTAAATGTGAGGTTAAGCACTGTCAATGCAACCCACAAATACACCAAAGATGAACTTCATTAATTCTATGTAAAGGTATTTATAATGAAGTTATTAACAATAGTAAATCAATAACCTTGTAATTCTATAATTATCTCATATTAAAATAGTTGCAGTTTTCTGATTTTATATTTGAAAAATACCCTGAAGAGGACTTCGCAAAGAAGTTGAAACGTTGGTACAAAGTAAATTCAATGTTTTTTTCTTTTTTTTTTCTTCCTTCGAATCGTTTGAAAGCAGTGACCAAAAAGGCCACGCACTTCATATATTAATATATCACGACGACCCATCCTATTAACGACAGTCGGGACTTTTGTTGAATATTTTATTGACATGAACTCCACCCAACTCCATTGGGCATGGAAAATTTATTTCATTTTATTACGAAAATAAGTACTTTGTGCACATTCTGCTTTCAATTTGTACTTCTTTCCTTTTTGTCAATAATTTGTATACATTGCATGGAACAATATGAATCGGAATTCACATCATACGAATCAAAATGAGAAGAAGCGAAAAGAACATCAATCAATTTAAGACGGATTGAATGAAAAAATCGAGAGTTCTCATCTTAAATTGGATTATCCAAAGAAAATCACACGGTGTGGTCGCACCAAATCTGTAACACAGACCACACAGTCTTGATGTAATGTATTGCTGTAGACAATCAAAATTATAATTATATTGGCCAAAAGAAAGCTCATGTGGTTGATCTACCCAGTTTACCATTACTCCAAGACCATTGGTCTCTATTTTGTTTTTATGTTTCTAACCAACTGTCTTCGTCAAAAGAATATCGATTATTTCCATCACTACCTCACCTCTCATGGAGTTCCCTCTCCCCGAACTCAATCAAAACATTGGTAATCTACTCTATTTACACTAAATTATTATTCTTATATTATCTCTGAAATTAAATTTCGAGAACTGTTGAAAATTATTCATTGATGTGTTAAGAACAATGAAATACTTCAAGCCTTTCATCGCAAAGCAAACCACTCAACGAACTTTTTTTTAAATTCTATCAAATCAAATTTCTCTATTACTAAACTCAATGCGACAGCTGAAACGAGCTATCGCTCGAATGAGATCTAGAAAATCGGATTAAAAATGTTGAAATCACGTATTGTCAGTTGGCAGAGCTCTACTCCCCATTACCCTTTTATTTCATGTTTTCACTAATTTTCAACTGGACTCTACTTGGTCCAGGTGAATCGGAAGCGGCTCGATACGAATTCTTCAAAGCATCTCCAAGTTTATGAATTCTCTGGAGCCTGTGCAATGAAATCCAGATCATCCCGACAATCCCTGATTTCATTTTACGAGACCCAGTTGAATTTTTTGGTTTCTAGATTGACTCCCTCGAAGGAATTCCATTTTTACGAATTCTATGGACTGACAGAACAATCAAATTGTAATCGATATTTTGAAATACGAAGAAATTGATTAACTGGAAATTTTTAATCGTTCTTCAATCATTTTCCATCGGCCGATTGCATGGTTACCTCTAGAATCATCAACACCGAAAATCACTCTGGCTAGTCGTTCTTCAATATTTGCTTGTTGATCATTCCAGAAATAACAATGAAATCAGCTGATGGAAACTGTATTAAGGAACGGTTCTAAATCTTCAGTTTATAAATTCCTTCGTATCTCCAAATATCGATCACATTTGATTGTTCTGTGTGTTCATAGAATTCGTAGAAATGGAATTCCCTCGAGAAAGTCAATCTAGAAATCAAAGAATTCACCTGGGCCTTGTATAAAGAAATCAGGGGTCGTTGGAATGATCTGGATTTCATTGTACAGGCTCCGGAGAATCCATCAACTTGGAGATGCTTTGAAACATTCGCATCGAGCCACTTTTTATTCACCTAGACCATGTAGAGTCCAGTTGATAATTAGTAAAAACATTCGAATTTTAGTTTAGAGATTCCGAAGAGTTCTATGGGTCATCTGCGAGGTGGCCTGGATATTATATCAAGAAGTCCATAAAATTTATGGGGATGAAAATCCTCCGAGAAAGTTGATTAGAAAATCAGAAAATGGACCTGGGTCATGTAGAATGAAAACGAGTATCATCGTGATGACCTGAATTCCGTTGTGCCGGCGTTGAACAGTCCTTACACATGAGAATGCGTCGATGAATTCGCATCAAACAGCATTTAACTCACCTGGACCATATGGAATCAAATCTGTTATCATCGATGCAAATTCCATTCTGCTCTACCCAAGCTAACAAGCGAATGCTCCAAAAAATTCCACAAGGAAGCACTAGGCATGCACGTACACGAGGCCAAGACTAAAGAGAATGAAGTCAGTCGTCTACGAGACCACTTGGATTCCTATGTACAAGGTCCAGCACTTTGCCCTCCCCAAAATCCCCTGAGGAAATTCGAAAATAAAGTGTACACATCACCTGGACCATATCAAATGACCCTTTTGTTGTTGACACGAGATTCTCACCAGGCATAATCCAGAGGATGTAGACGCACCCAGAATCTCCAGAGAAGCGATGAAATGAGACCTGCAGAGCACTTCAACGGTGGTCGTTATTACTATTATGCCCTCGCCTCTGCAGCACGCAGTCCCCCAGCATTTGACTTTGATTTTCGCCATTTTCTAAATTTAATTAATATTTCCACTGCTAGATGGCGCTACGGTAATTTTCTATTGGAGATTGTGGCCTCACGTCCCGAATGTTTTAAGGATGTATGATCGAGGGAGTGGGGGAAGCGGTGGTGGGGATGGGCTCGGGGGGTTGCGGGGCTCTCCTCTGTTTCTCTTATTGGCCGGCTCTGGCGCTCATGAGAGCAGAAAATGGCGAGTATGACGAGAAAAGAAGCATTAAATGGAATAATTTGAATTTCAATTGGATTTTTCTTCTCAGGATGGATGGATGCATAGTATTTTTAAAATATTGTCAAGTTACTACACTATCCATCTTTCTTATGCATAGTAATTTTTCATACTACGCAAGCTTGAACATCTAACATTTATTGAATTCATGGCCGTAACCCCCATTCCTCCATAAGAGCCCATGTATTTTATGTCAATTTTCAATAATTTTTTTCTTACTTATATGCATGGATAGCTACCTCAGACTTTTTACAATAAAATTCTTCGAGGAATAATCTAACCATAGAAAAATTTTGACGCCCCAAATCGAAAATTGTTGTCATGATTAGCATCTTTAATTTATGGCCGTAACCCCTATTTCTCCATAAGAAACCATGTATTTTCTGTCAATTTTCAATAATTTTTTTCTTTCTTATATGCATGGATAGCTACCCCGGACTTTTTACGATAAAATTCTTCGAGGAATAATCTAACTATAAAAAAATTTTGACGCCCCAAATCGAAAATTTTTGTCGTGATCATACATCCTTAAATTGTACGGTTCGAGTGAAGCAATCTACATTTGAGAAAAAAGCGAAACTAAGTTCAGATCAATTGAATGAAGCAATGATTCATGAATTACAGGATTCTTCAGAATCCAACCGTGATAATGGAGAGGAAATGATAGTATTAATGGAAAATCATTTAATAGCTCAAGGCCAAGGCACTATGAAAATGAAAGATTTCGAAATATCGTAAGCAATTGTTTAGATGCACAAGTACGTGTACGCATGTTTAATACACGTACCCGTGCATCTGAACAATTGTTGACAATATTTTCAATGAAATCTTTCTTTTCAGAGGACCTTGGCCTTCAGCCATTAATTATCTCGTTAACACCGCCATTTTCCCTTTATCATCACGGCTTGATTCTGAAGAATCCGTTAGTTTGTGAATCATAGCACTTTTTTGTGCTTCTTTGCGAAGCACATTGTATTCTTTGCAAAGTACTGGAAACCACAAGCTAGCTGGAACTTATGGTCTTCCGGACGAAACTTAACTCAGGAACAAAATCGCTACAGGAAACCACATAGCGACTAATTGTAGAACTAAGAGTTGTGTTGATGCTCGGATCATCCTGATTCCTTTCTAGTGAGGATTTCATCTCGAGTACCCGATCGGGAATACAAAGGGGATGACCCGATAAGTTCCTAATGATGAGCTTGTTGGGCGAAACCACAATCAGGTAAACCTCAGTAAGTCTCGATAGAGACGCTTTGGGGAACTCCTGACTAGGCACTGCCTCATAAAATCCCGATACGCAGTCGGCTCTGCCCTATGAGTTGCCGACGAAGAACCGACTTGGTCTTTCCCGATCGGGTGAGCCTCACATCATCCTAATAATGACCTGATTGAAGTTGGCTGTATAGCATGAATGCTGAAGGCCAGCTGTGACCTAGTCACAGCCCAATGAAGAAGATGGTGACCTGATAGGGTGTAGGGACAAGCCTGACAAAATTTCTACTCGGGTACGTTAGTGAAAGATAGAATAAGTCAATGGATACGTGCGTATAGGTGAGGCGCTGCGTGCGCACCTTTGATAGGGGTAGTGCTACAATGGTCGCAGACGTGATGCAGCGCAGCGCTCGCAACGCTTACAGCGCGATCAACTCATTTAGTTCTAGTGAGTTTAAAAAAGTCTTAGAATTTCGCACATACTCCCAAGTGGGAGTCTAGCCAAAAAGGAAAAGAAAAATTCATTTAGTTAGCGCACGGCTAAGCGCAGGCGGAAAAACTTTGAATTGACTTCAGTGAGCACTGACAGCTGTCACAATATTTTATGCAAAAAATGGATGTCCAAGAATTATTGATATTCACAAATGTTTATTCAACACATTAATTTATTTTTTTTAGGAATATATCTCTGTATATTTGAATCTCAAAATACAAAGAGGTGATGGATTCAGCCTATAAATTGAGAGTGTGAAGTTCAAGGGATTCATTGCGTGACACTGACTGGAAAATTGAACAGAAATATAGACCTTACGAAAGTAGGATTCCAAAAATATTTACAAAATTATCATAATAATGGTCTCAAAGAAATCTTTCGACTCATTTTTTTCTATTATTTCACTATTGCATTCCTCAAGATGATCGATTTTACGGCCGACTAACCTCTTAAAATTGTCATAATCACACTTAGAAAAAATATTAGTGGAAACAATCCAATATTAATGTAATTGGTCCTTAGCCAATATTTTTTTGAGATATTTGAAAAAGCTGTTGAATTCATTAAATTTATTCAGTTCAACTAGTTCATCTGTTTGAATAAACTAAGTTCAGTAAATTCAACAACTATTTTGATCATTTCAAAGAAATGTTTGCTAAGGACTAATTATATCAATATTTGCTTGTTTTTGTCACTACTTTTTTCCTCAGTGTATCATATCCCATTTCAGTATTCATTCCATTCAGAAAATTTTTGCGCCCATGAATCATACTGCATATCACACGCACGCATTTTGGTACAGCGCTGCACGTGAGCGTGGCATCGTAATAACTTTGCGACCATTGTAGCACTAACCATATTTTACTCCCTGGCAGAACTTTTCTATTAGAAAATTGGAATATCTCCGTAAATATTTATAATGACAAACAAGTGGAGAATCGCCTTTGAATCTTATCATGTAGCCTTTTCTGCTAATTCATTAGCAATTCGCTTCCGAATGGTCGTCATATTTTCTTTCAGATGAAATTCACTTATGGATATTATATACAATACATTTTTTTAAAATTGAATGAAGATCACGAACAACAGTATTTTAATGCTTTAGAATATGTGTGTTTAGTGCACGATCATTTTTGCAATAATGAATTATCCACTATACATTCATTCAGAAAGGAACATGGGACATAAAGGAACATTACTCCGTTAAAATAATATTTTCCGGGAAAATCTAGCTTTTTTTTTACTGGAAAGCTAGCTTTTTTGTCTCACACCGACTTTCCTTCGGCTTTTTTCATGAGAATAACATTTTCCGGGTAAATTGTTTTCGTATAAATTCTTCTCTTTATGGTAATTATTACTGTCAATTGACATGAGTCATTCAATTTATTTTATGTCTCCTTGGAAACAAGTTGTTGATTTCGTTAACAAAAAATATTATTCAAAAGTTTCAGTGTGTGTAAAACTGTGTAGTGATACGAGATTGACAGTAGCAATTTTCATTCAAACAAATAGAATCAAGTTTCTACTTATTTCTATTCAGATTATTCACTATACCATGGGTTATGGCAAAATCAGACCGTCATTCCTTCCTTCATCTTCATTCGAAGTTCGTAACGTGTAGAATTGGAAATGGGATTGAATTAGTTTTTTCAAGAATCGTGATCAGTAATTATTCAATTTGGAGAAGAGTCGTTCAACGAAACATCATATCGCTCCATGAGACTGTCTCCAAGTAATTGAAATATTGCTGTTTATGTAGACATTCATATACGCATAAACAAAGCTATCAGTATTCAGTTTTTCTCCCAGTTATTGAAGGAACGTTCTTTTCTTTCAGTTTCTCATATAACAAGATGTGAATTACCCAGTTGTAAATTTTGGAAAAGATTCGACGAAAATTCAAAGGGTCAAAAATACGATTTGGAGAAATCATTCTTTATGAGTAACTCAAGAACTTTTTGTTCTGTCATATCCAAAACCAGTCCCAGTCTTAATCTTCAGTAGGACTAGGAAGTCCCTCAATTTGGAGTTTCCCCTGGTATAGTTCAATGGCTATCGTGTTGCCACGGGAGTTCATGAAGAAAACCGTAGAACGAAAATAACCGAAAAACTAATGGTAGGAAAAATCTGAAAAAATTCACACAACTGAATGATAAGATGAGAATCATCCGCTGTGAGTTTGGGCGAAATCGATTAAGAACTTTTCGAGATTAGAAAAAAAAAAATTGAAAATCGTCGATTTTTCAAAAACTACTCATCCGGTTTCGATCAAAGAGGGCTCAAAATAAAGAGTTCAGGATAGTAATATACTGACAGCATCTCAAGTTTCTAGGCCAAATCATTTAGGAGTAATGTAATGTAACAAATCATACAGACAGTCATACGGACACACACACACACAGACATTTTTTCTAAATATCATTTTTGGTCTTTCCAAATCATATTAGGTAGTTCCCAACAAAAAACCAGCATTTGGGAATTCTTACGTTTATAAAGCTTCCATTCGGAAGCAATAGGTAGTTCCCAACAAAAAACCAGCATTTGGGAATTATTAGGTTTGTAAAGCTTCCATTCGGAAGCAAAATGACTAGTACATCATTGATTCAGTATTTCGATAATAATACAAACGAAAAATTTGAGGCAGAATTAATTTGCGAGATATCATGCTTTAAACATTCATAATGTTAATAACAAAAGCTTAAGCATCTTGAAAAAGAATAATTTTAAGTCTGAATTTTTTTTTCGTTTAAAACACTCTTCTATTAGCTCAAAAAAAATCGACGGAGATGGAATTATCAGGGTTGAAATTTAATTATAAAGTGTGGGAAAATGTTGGTATGTACCTCAGTTGGAAGAGTGGCGGACTGGTAATCTGAAGGTCATGAGTTCGATCCCCCTTGGGCTGACCCAACTTTCGTCCTAATTCACCATTTCTAGTTTTTTTTTTTTGCTCCCGAATGGAAGCATTGTAAACGTCGGATTTTTCGATTTCGAGTTTTCATCGGAATATGACTCCGAATGATCCAAAACGTTGAAAAATCATATTTTCAAATCATGTCTGTATGTGTGTGTGTGTGTGTGTGTGTGTGTGTGTGTGTGTGGTTGTATTTCTGAATGTATTGACATGTATCGTCATTTTCTCTGGAACGGCTATACTTAGCGTTCTCAAAATTCGACAGTATATTTCCTTTGTGTGCAAAATGTTGTCAGCAAAATTTCAGCGGAATCGATTGAATAGTTTCCGAGAAAAATAAAATTTTCAAAAAAGCGTTTTTTTTAATTTTCTTGATGAAAAATTAATTCGTAGCCCCCAGTCTGGGCTATGATATTCATCTCATCAAAACTCACATTTTTCACTCGGGGTAAATTGGGATGGGTGCAACTGACCACCAGAAAGTGAACACCACTAACACTGCCCACACGTTCATTGCATTTTTGCAACTGTGCACATGAAACTCGTCAAGTGCGCACAGTTTCTTTACCCTCCGAGATTTCGGTTAAGAGTAGCATTTTTGTCCGAGAAATTATTTTTCTCCCCATTTTTTTATTTCCAAAGCAACGAGGTCTCATACCTAATGTGTACACGATAAAAAGATATAAGAAAACGTTAACAAAACAATTAAAATGGATTCATAAAGATGGGATCCTATTCAATGATTCTATTCAACAATTACAGGAATCTCGAATAAAACGATTCGTTTAAGAAGTAATTGTTGACATATTTGTGAAAATTTCCTCTGAAAAGTCTCATTATTCCTATTCTTGTAACTCGTATCTCTTCCGAGGATTCTGTCAATTTCAGTCATTGCAGAGAAAAAATTCCGAGTCAGCTTTAGTATCACTCTAATTTCCATCGATTCTTGCCTTATCGTTAATGTCAACAGAATGCAAAAAAATCTGACATGATCAATTTGTAATTTTTTTTAGTCTCGAAAAAAAAACATTTGTAAAAAAAATTAAGATTGCTTTCATTCAATTCTTTCAATGTTATTCACCCAATGTCTCCGTCATTCTTTAATTATTTTTTTCGCACGCCGTGCGGAAAGTAGCCATTGTCCGCACGCTACGCGTGTGGTCAATGGCACTTTCCGCACGTTGTGCGTAAAAAAACAGTACCTTACACGTCCGGTAAAGATTTTCAGACTCGTGTGATTACAAAACTCGCCTTCGGCTCGTTGTGCAACCTCACACTCGTCAGAAAAGTACTTTACCGCACTTGTTAGGTAATGTACTATTGAAGTATTTCAATTTGAAGCTCAGCTGAAATTATTATCGCTGCATTTCACTTTGAGTTATCATTTTTTTCAATAAAGTTCATTTTTTTTTTCAATAGTTAATTTTTTCATTATATTATAGCCTTTGTAGAAAAAAAATTAAGTGTTGCTTTTACTCTGTTGGAAAAATAATAATCGCAGCTGATCTTCGAATTAAAATACTTCAAAAACAATTGAAGGATGACGGAGACATAGGGTGAATAACATTGAAAGAATTGAATGAAAGCAATCTTAATTTTTTTTACAAATGTTTTTTTTTTCGAGGATAAAGAAAATGACAAATTGATCATGTCAGGTTTTTTTGCATTCTGTTGAAATTAACGATAAGGCAAGAATCGATGGAAACTAGAGTGATATTAAAGCTGACTCGGAATTCTCTCTCTGCAATGACCGAAATTGAAAAAATCCTCGAAAGAGATACGAGTTACGAGAATAGGAATAATGAGACTTTTAAGAGGAAATTTTCACAAATATGTCAACAATTACTTCTTAAACGAATCGTTTTATTCGAGATTCCTTTAATTGATGAATAGAATCATCGGAAAGGATCCCATTTTTATGAATCCATCTTACTTATTTTGTTAACGTTTTCTTATTTCTTTTTATCGTGTACACATTAGGTATGAGACCTCATTGCTTTCGAAATGAAAAAATGGTGAGAAAAATAATTTCTCAGACAAAAATGCTACTCTTAACCGAAATTTCGGAGGGTAAAGAAACTGTGCGCACTTGACGAGTTTCATGTGCGCAGTTGCAAAAATGCAATGAACGTGTGGGCAGTGTTAGCGGTGTTCACTTGCTGGTGGTCAGTTGCACCCATACCATGTACTTGGCAAAGAATGTTTTCGTGGCCGTTGCTATGAGGCGTTTTTAGTTAAATATTGATTTAGAAAAAGAAAAAATCACCATTCGAATGCTCGATGTTGAATTGGGTGATGTAACTAAGGCTATTTTTTGCGTAGTTTGTCCCGTTTTTGAGCAATTATATAATAAAGAAAAAAGAGTAGTGGAGGGGGAAGCTCTGTCGAGAATATATACGCTCAGCCTTTCAACATGTACTTGGCCGATACGCTGTCGCGTATCTAGATGCCTGCCCCCGACCAGCAGCATTCGCTTCGCTCGTGCTGCAAATTTCGGGGCAGGCATCAATATTTGCTAAAATATCGTTATGTCACTTAAGAAAATTTAAACAGTGAACGTACTTCCGGCCGGGCATGGAGAAAAATTGTATACACCACGCGGGCGGAACATTGAATGCCCTGCACTGCGTGATATGATACCCGAGGCGAAGCCGAGTGGTGTAATATACACGGAGAGAAATTTCTCTGAAAAATCGTAATGCTCAGCGACATAATGTGGATGCAAAATGCAGGCCGGGGGTATTTCATGAGTCTACCGATGGAAAAAATGTCTTTGCGACGGCAATTAATAATAGGGCCGATAAAATTTTTAAGATGAAATATCACAATAACTGTTATGTAGCATTACAAAAATATTAGCTCATAATTTTTTCTCTGGAAGCTGAAGAAAAATTGTCTATCCGACAAACGATAAATCATCGGGCCCTTAGAAATTTTCATACGCTACTAAGAATTTTTATAAATTTTTTTTAGAATTTTTCCCATGCCAGCCTCATGATGGGTAGACGAAGGGGTTAGTCGGGTACCTTCGACTGTTTTCGGTACATAAGCCATTGGCCATTTTACACTTGGCTTTGGATTGAAATATCTCGAAAACTATGCAAAATTTATCGAGACATGCTGTGAATAAAATGTAGAGGGAAGATTAACGGAGAAAATAAGCAAAATGCCGTTTTTCTACGACCAGTAGTTTCCGAGATATCAATTTTTTAATGAGTAGTTCAGGAACAATGGACGAGGCCCGATAGCAAATAAATGGGCGCTCGGGCGTCCTTTCTGAATTTTTTATTAAAAAATTAATATCTTAATAAATAAGAGTCGTAGAAAATCAGAGTTTTGCTTATTTTATTCGTTAAGCTTGCCTCTAAATTTCATCCACAGCATGTCTCGATAACTTTTGAGTAGTTTTCGAGATATTTCAATCCAAAGCCAAGTGTAAATGGCTATTCCTCCGAATGACAATGTTCTTTTCTTTGCGCGAATTGCATCCCGTTTATAGAGCGGCATAACTACGGAAGCCGGGTTGGCTCACGTCAAACTCGTAGGCAGTGGTGCTCCACACGGCCACTTCCAACGTGTGCACGCGTGCACGTGTGCACATGTGCCCATGTGCGGGGAAATTTCAGGTTTCTACCTTGCCGCACCGGAATAATTCGAGTAAATACAATTAGAGCCTACATCCATAACCTCTAAACGGTCCAATTCAAATGAAAATTGAATTTATTTCAATTATTAAGGTGCGGCAAGGTAGAAATCCGCAATTTCCTTGCACATCTGCACATGTGCACATGTGCACGTGTGTACATGTGCGGGGAAATTGCGGATTTCTACCTTGCCGCACGATAATAATTGAAATAAATTCAATTTTCATCTGAATTGGACCGTTTAGAGGTTATGGATGTAGGCTCTAATTGTATTTACTCAAATTATTCCGGTGCGGCAAGGTAGAAACCTGAAATTTCTCCGCACATGTGCACATGTGAATCAAAAATGCACCAGTCATTTTTGTTTCGGAATAGAAGCTATGTAATCGCGATTTTTTTTCGAATTCGAGATTTCATCGCAATATGACTCCAAATGATTAAAAACGTCGGAAAATGATATTTTCAAAAGATCTCTGTATGTATGCATGCGTGTGCGTATGTGTGTGTGTATGTGATGCCAAATTTCATCGCTTTATTCCGAAACAGTACATGTATCGATCTGAAAATTTGAGGGTATATTTACTATGCGAGCATCATGTTATCAGCTGAATTTTAGCCCAATAGTTCTCCAGAAAAATCGACTTTTCGAGTTTTGTCAGTGAAAAATCAATTCACAGTATCCATCTCAATGAGAAGATGCGCGCTGATAAAACGTTTATTTATCATATTAACTTTAACCCTTTAACGCTTATGGGCGTTTCTCCCACTCTGCGGCCTGCTAAGCAGTTACTGTTTGTTTTGTAATTTTATCGGGTATGTTATTGTTAGTCAATAATTTTGAGTTTTTACGTTCCATTTTCTATAATTTTTCATTCAACATCATCAGAAATAATTTTTAAAAAACGATAATTCAAGGCCATTTAAATAACTGAGAAGGGGCACTGAGGGAACCCATCAGACGTGTGTAGCACGATAATGACCGAGCCTGAGTCTCGTAAATTCAGGTAGTTGGGACTGAGAGCGCACGCGATTGGCTATCCCCACTCTAGCTCCGCGGGTACAAGTTAGTCCGACTTCAGCGTTAGAGGGTTAATGTCATTTTAAAAAAATGCGGTTATTGCGATAACTCAAGAAACATCTGAGTTAGAGACTTCAAATTTGGTAGGTGCGTACATCTTATGAGTGCAAACTTTGGTATCGAACCTCAGCAAAATCGATCCAGTAGTTCCTAAGATATTTGTGAAGAACTATTCGATGAAAAAGAGGTTATATCTTTGAAACCACTGAACCGATTACATCCGAGTTGAACTTGAAAGATTCATTTAGATGAGCCTCACCAATGCAAAAAATTCAGATTTTTCCCATGACATTTTTTATTTGAAAAATTGGTTTTTCAAGAAATTTCGATTTTTTCAGGTTTTCTCTGAGAATACTAGTATTATTGATATCATCATTAGAAAGTAGATGATTTTTCCTAGAAAATAAGACAGTTTCCATCCCGATATGACAACGAGAAGAAATGAAAATACTGTATAAAACCTAAACTTTAACCTCCAAATTTCGAAATTTTATAGTAGAATCTTAGTTCTCGCATAATATTGAATTTTGCCGTGACATTATTTGAGTGAAAAAGATTATATTTAGACCTAGATTTCAATGTTTATGCTGAAATAAAAGACCGCAAATACGGTAAAAAAAAATTGTTACTCGCGATTTCTTACAGTAGCTCATTGTACTTCATGTAATTTATTCGAAATACCGTCAGTTAACGAAATTCGGTTCGATCGGGGTGATCATTATCGGATTTTAACCCTCTCCCGGTTATGCTTGACTACCTACCCTGAGTCCGAATCGTCTGCGTTCTTCTGAGAGTGAGAGAACTGCAAGCCAGACAGATCCGTAACTTATACCTAATAAAGGACCCAACCAAAATCACCATAACATGAAACTCTTCCATAGATAGGGCACTGGACAGAAGTAAGTGGGGACCGAGAAAATAGTAGAAGGAGGCACATACATACACTACGACGACTGATCGTTCCTTACGCAAGTTTAGAATCAACTGTGACTGGTTGAGTCCCCACAAAGCTCACACCGATACTCCTCGAGCAGCTTAAGGAGGAACTGCAGCAAGTGACCCAAAACAAAGGAAATGTGTCAGAGTCCTGAAAATTTAAAAATAAGTTCACTGGGTGATTAAAAATATGTACTAATTTTTTGGAATTGACTGACCGTAGAATAAGGGAGAAAATAAATATCAAAGTTGAACTTTTTACATAGGATTATATAGGCGGTCGGTCAATTTCGTGGAAATACTACATATCCGACCAGTCGGTAATAACGTAATTGTGCTACAATTACCCATCACCCATATAACCTCATGTAAAAAGTTCAACTTTGATATTTATTTTCTCCCTCATTCTACGGTCACTCTATTCCAAAAAATTAGTACATATTTTTTATCACCCAGTGAACTTATTTAGAAATTTTCAGGACTCTGACACATTTCTTTGTTTTTTCTGAGTTGCTGCAGTTCCTCCTTAACCGGGAAGAGGTTACAGAAAGAAATTTTCATTCGGAAGCTTTTTGCCAATTGTATTGGCAGAATATTAAATCTGAGAATAGTACTGAGATATTCAAGTAACGCACAGGGAGTGGAGCTCCTGCTTGTTTCAAATTCTGAATATTTACGGAGATTTTCCCATTTTCTTACAGAAAATTTCTGCGAGAGTGAAATATGAAAGGTGCGCGCGCAGCGTCTCACGAATCCACACGTAGCCATTCACTTGCTCATTCTACCTTTTCCTTACGCATGAATAATGATATCGTATTCTCTCGCCTTACTCGGTCCTCGTTCAGCACTCGCTTAAGGGGTTACGCCACTGTGAAATTTCAAAAAATCCGAATTTTTTTTTCTTGTATTTTCTGAAAGGAGGTACACTTGAAAATGTACCTGCCAAATTCTATGTTTAAATTCTAAGAATTGAGTGAGTTATCTTTCTTTATATGCGAACAGGTCAAACGGCAAGTACAACACCTCTCCATACGAGCGGTCACATTAAGAAACTTCACACGCTTTTTCCTCGAAACGTATTTTGCGATAACGGTGGTCACTGTCATTTGAAAACTACTCGATGAATTATAAAACAAATTTTTTTTAATTGTTCACTGTTCATGTTTCTACGTTTAAGCATGGATTTATTCGAATCTTTTTCGTCATTGCTTATTTATTTGTGACTTTTGTGCTGCTGAATCGGGCCACATTTTAAACAATTGCAATATCTTCAACAAAATTTTGTTTTTTTCTTTGAAATCCTCATGCGTAATCTTAGCTTTACTCTTGTAATATATGGTAATGTATTATTTTCATTTTTCCGATCAGCCAAACTAGCGATTTCGAAGCCGCCAGCTGTCAGGAGACATTGAACTTAATATGTTATAATTTTGTCAGTTATGAATATTTTTCAATAAAAAAAAATCATACGCATAGTTCAATATATGTGTTCTATAATATCGATCCCCAAAACGATATATATTCAAACATATATTGAATAAAAAATTTTTAAAAGAGGCATCTTGCTCAGCCAGTCACAGTGACGTTACCCCTTAAGGGGTAACGGAACCCCTTGTAACATTGAATTTTTGAACTAATCCTTTGACGATATTTATTAACATCTTTGTCATCAAAAAGTGGCAACAACTGACGAAGGAAATCAAAAAGTCGATGCTTCCGTTATTTCATGAAAAGAATCATAATTATAGCTAAACAATGGATTTGGAGATTCGAAATTTACTGGGTCTCCCGTTACCGCTTAAGATGAGAGAATATGGTATTATTCTTCGGGCGTTGGTAGAAGATAGAATAAGCCAGTGAATGTATACGTGCGAATGCGTGAGACGCTACATGCGCGTTTCCCATATTTCGATTTCTCGCATGACATTTCTATTAAAAAGTTGAAATATCTGCGTAAATATTTAGAATTTAGAAAAATGACTGAGCCATTAATTCGATGATATAAGAGAAAGAAAATACAAAAAATTTAATTTACGAGATATCACGCTCTAAACATTTAAAATGTTAATAACAAAAAACTCGACCATCGTCGGAGAAAATTCATTGCAGATTTGGATGCCTCATATAAAAATACGTCAGGATCCACTGAAAAAATCCTTGGACATAGTTTTTTTAATTTCACTCATATAAGGCTACGGATAAAATCGAAAATCTCCATTTCAATCTCCTCCTACTTCTCCATTCAACAAGTGTTTAGTATTGAATTTAAGGCTCAATAATTGCAGTAGGTACGTGAACACTTGTCACAGAGTGAATCACTAACTGGCCAGTGTGCCAATTAGTAAATTATCAATTTAAATTATTAATTTTTTGGAGGTAAAGAAATCACAAAAACTGAGTGTCATCACCATTTCCACCCCCACTGTTGAGCAGTTCCCGACGCAGCTGTTGAGAAATAGAATGGCGAAGAATTGGAGAAATTTCCACAGTAGTAACAGGATTCTGTCCAAGAATCTCAAGTCCTCTCAATAAATTTCGAAGAAAAAAAAATTCTCTTTTCTTCTTAGGAAAATTATATTTTTTCAATTCTCAATGGTTTTAGGCAATATGTCCAGCGTGTCACGAATGAATAAATTGTGATTTTGAGAGATTGTATTCAGCCGCATTCCAAATTGACGTTGAAAGAGCGACTGATTTATCAGTGACTGCTGAACTACGTGAATGACAAGGTCAAATGTCAGTTTACTTTCCATATCAGCACCAGAAAGGACTTATTTATCCGGAAACCAAACGTAGAAAGATTCTGATGAGAGCTGAAAAAGATTCAGTTGCCCGTGCTAAGACACCAAGATCACCATCTGGACCAAGATTGACAACACTTCTAGTTAATTATAACGTAGTAAATAGATTTTTAAGGCCGTTCTTTGATGAAAAAAATCAAGCAGACCAACTAAGAATTGATTAAACAATTCCTCCTGTTGTTTCGGTATCACCAACAACTTGCAGAAGTCAGGAACTCGAATCACCAGCAGCAGACAAGCTGATGAAGATAAATACTTCTAGGATAAAGCTCATTTGCTGTGTTGCTGTCAGCCTGACTCAAAGATGCGGATGTTCCCAAAGTATTATCTTTATCAGAGTTACTCTGTTGCTGGTGATTCGAGTTCTTGGCTTCTGCAACTGGTTGATGACGCTGGAACAGCTGGGAAAAATGTTCAATACTTTTGTTGCTCTGCTTGATCTTTTGCATCAGGAAATGCATTCGAAAACCAATTCACCACGTCAGAATTAGCTGGGAGTGCTGTTAAACTAGTGACGTTGCGGTATCCGCAAGAGCAACTGAATCATCTTCAGTTCTCAGCAGCATCTTTGTGCCTCCAGCCTCCGAATCAATAATCTCTCCTTTCTACTGCTGATATAGCAACTGAACCGACATTTGATTTTGTAATTCACGTAGTTCAACGGACACTGCTAAATCAATAGCTGTCTCAATGTCAACGGAGGGAGGGGTTGCTGAATACAAGCTCTCAACATCAGAATTTGTTGATTCACGATGAACTGGAAATATTGCCTGAAACGATTGAGAGTTAAGAAAATATAATTTCCTAAGAATGCGAGAATTTTTTTATCTAACAAAATTATTTAGAAGATTGGAATTCTTCGACAGAATTTTGCTCTGCCTGTAGTAATTTCTTCAATTCTGCGTGACAATATCTCTCAGTAGCTGTTACGTAAGCTGCCAAACAGTGAGAGTGGAAATGATGATAACACTCAGTTTCTGTGGATTCATCGCCTTCGCGAAATTCATAGAGACACACGGCACACTGGCCAGTTTGTGAATTACTCTGTGTCAAGTGTTCACGTACCAACTGCAATCATTGAGCTTAGACTCACTCGAATTAGTAGTTGAGTGGTGAAGTAGGAGGTGATTGAAATGGAAGTATTCGATTTTATCCGCAAAATAACTTGGAGTGAGTGGAAGTATTTGAGATATCATATACAAATTTGTGTTGGGCAAACATGTTGTGATCGCTTGTTTGATTTGTTTTAAGAGTTGACGGTTTCAATTTTTTACCGAGATGATTGAATTTTTGCAAAAGTTATCCAAAATATATATTTCTATCGCAAATTATTGGAGTATTCATTGTTGTATTAATGTGGTGAAGTTATAAAGTTTCCCTATTAAAATTTAAATATTGCTCCCAGTCCACATCCAGTTTCTTCTGCTAAAAATTAATCATTATCTATTCTGAATAGATGGACGCTCGCATTTCCATTCGATTTCTCCGGCTACGCTCGCACTTCATTCAGTTCGTTCACGTACTTTGGTTGACGAGTGTACACATAATTGAAATTGAAGAGAAATTATATGGATATTGGGAGAACTTAGTGAAATTTCTTCTTACCGAAGCGTTAGTAATAATGTAAACTTGTTCCATCGTTCAACCGTCTACGTAGCCTCTACCTAAAAACTCACTCCTGGTTGTTTTTTCTTTTCAAATTTAGATGGTGGAAGGGTTCCGAATTCTAACGATGCATTCTGGATTATCTAGGAGCTCGTTCAAAACACTTTAGATATAGGATTCATCTTGTTTTTTCACATTTACTAGTGATTTTCCTTAAATGTAAATCCAATATTCATTTCTACACGAAACGTGATACGCTTCGCGTCGTGAACCCGCAACTGTACATAGGTCTCTTTATTATTTTATTGTTGTACATATTTCGGTAAAGGGGGAGTAGAGCTCAGCCAACTAAAAGTATTTATTTTGAACATTTAGAGTCCGAATTTTTTGATCATTTTTTAGCCATAGCTAGTTTCAACTGTCGCATTGATTATAATAATTTCAAAATTTAACTTTATTAAGGTGAAAATATATATATTTTTTTTTGAATATTTTGCTTCGAGTTAAATAGCTTGAAGTAATTTCATTGGTTTCAACAAATCAATGAATAAATTTCAGCATTTTCAAATTTTTACTTCTGAAATATAAGAGGAATAATAATTTAATTTAAATAGAGTAGAGTATCATTGTTTTGATTGAGTGAGGAGAGAGGGAACTTGATGAGAGGTGAAGAGACAATGAAATAATCGATATCTTCCTGACAAAGACAGTTGGTGTGAAAACACAATGATAAACAGAGACCAATGGTCTTAAGAGAACGGTAAATTTGGTAATTCAACCACATGAGCCTTTTCTAGGCCAGTTTGATTTTGGTTGTCGGCAGTGAAACATCAAAACTGTGTGTTTTGTATTAAAAGTTAGTTGCCACCACTGCGGGTGTTTTTCCTTGGAAAATCCAGATTTCAGATGAGTATTTCGAGTTTTCATTCAATCCGTATTAAATTTATTGAGTTTTTCTTTCGCTTTGGTTTTTTTCTTCTCGTTACAATTTTATGATATTTTTTTGATTGATATTGTTCCACGCGATGTGTACAAATTATTGACTAGAGGAATAGGTACGCATTTTAATGCTTTATGTACTTGATTTCTTACTAAGTTAAAAAATTAAAATTTTTAATGCTCAATGAAGGTGAGTGGTGTTTGAGTCAATAAATTTCTTCATCAAAATCCCGAGTGTCGCATAGGGTAGGTCGTGTTAGGTTTTTTGAGGCCTGTGCACCACTACGTCCCCGTCGTGGCCTTGGGTTACGCTAAACGTGGTGATAATTTCAATTATATTCAATGGTTGTTTTTTTTCATTCTATTGGTTACCACCTCCCAGCAAAAGTTACATGTTTTTGGAAAATTTAATTAAGATTATGTCTCTCAGCCTTGAAATCTTGTGACCGACCTTTGGTCAATCATGATACACCACATTAAAACAAAAAAACTCAGAAAAATCTGGGGAAATTTCATTTGGTTTGGCAGAGTGAAACTACCCCATTACCCATATTTCTTTCAGGATGGGATTACGGTCTATCTGTAATTGCGTCATTGATTGCATTTGTTAGTGATTGTTAGCTAATTCGTCAATACTTCAATTATTCTGCAGTTCCAAATATGCCGTTGAAAATGCAATATACTAACAAGAATTGTCATTTTAAATACCTAGATATTCCAAAAATGCGCTTTCAATGTAAAATTATCAAATCAGCAATTTTAATAGAATTATTCACCTGATAATGACATCAAGACATCTTTGATAACATACATCCAGATTGTTCGTCTTGGATATAATTGGTCTATAGCCGTTTCATGTATTTCGTTTAGATTCAAGTTGTATATTCCCTCTTCAGCTGCTATTAACAAGTGTTGATCTCTCGTGTCCGGGTGAATCCAGCTCGCTGTACAGTGTATTCTTAGAGGACAACCGTTGAAGACCTTGAATATTTATGAAAATTATTGGATGATTTAATAAAGATAATTTCTTCTATTGAGTAATGAAGAAATGAAATATTATAGAGCAATGCATTGATTAGTTTGTTTTGAAAATCTCACGAATATTTGGAATAGATTTCTTTTTATGGTCACCTTTTTGCTTCGGAACGGAAGCATTGTAATCGTCATTTTTTTCGCAAAGCTGCATGTATCGATATGAAATTTCGAAGGGATATTGACTACGTGAGCGCAATGTTTTCAGCAAAATTTCAGCTAAGTCGGTTCAATGGTTCTCGAGAAAAAGCACATTGTCGAAAAATCGTTTTTTTTGGGTTTTCTCAGCGCATAATCAGTTTACAGCATGCATCCTCCGCGAAGAGATCTACACTAATAGGGCGCACATTAAACCCCAAGGGTGACCAGTGCTCCGATTTTTGTTTGTTTTATTATATTTTTTTCACTGTGATTTTTGGAAAACCGAGGTTATTGCGAAAACTTAAGAAATATTTGAGTTACAGATTTCAAATTCGGTGGGTTTGTACATCTTATGAGTGCCAACTTTGGTATTGAATTTCAGCGAAATCGGCTCGATGATTCTCGAGAAAAAGTGAATCATCAAAAAATGTTTTTTTGAAGTTTTCTCAGCGAAAAATGAATTGACAGCATGTATCCTCCGCGAGGAGATGCGCACTGATAGGGTGCACATTAAACCCCAGGGGTGGCGAGTGCTCCGATTCTTGGTTTATTTATTGTATTTTTTTACTGTAATTTTTGAAAAATCGCGGTTATTGCGATAACTTGAGATATATTCGAGTTAGAGACTTCAAATTTGGTAGGTTTGTACATCTTATGAATGCCAACTTTGGTATCAAATTTCAGCAAAATCGACCCAACAGTTCCTGAGATATTTGCGAAAAACTATTTGTCTGATTACATCCAATTTGAGCTTGAAAGATCCGTTTAGATGAGCATCGCCAATCCTAAATATTTTAGATTTTTCAAAAGATTCTTCTACTAGAATGCTAAAAAATTTTTTTTCAGGAATTCAAATTCTTCGTCTTCATCCTGATATCATTTCAAATTCATGAAAAATGAAGAGTTAGAAATTCCATTCCGAAGCTTTATGCCAATTGCATCTGCATAATATTCAGTGTTCTTCGTGAAATTTTTTAATAGTAAAGACATTATCAATCGAATAATGAGGGTTGAAATTCACGAAGAATGCCCATGGGGTGAAGCCCCTGCTTGTTTTTTAGATCTGATTTCTCTCAAAAAGAATTGTGGTCATGGAAAACCCTTTATCTGCTCTGAATTCCGGAAAATTCAGTGGAAATTGAGAATTTAGTGACATTGTTCTTGATAAACCCCCACGAACCAACATACAAAAATTTTCGACAAAACCTTTTGAGTTGAAAAAGAAGCTATAAAGAAGGTTCACATGAGAATTCTCCTATTTTGCTTAGATTTTAAGACTTTACGTGAAAAACTGATGATCCAAAATGTCCAAGGAATCGACTGACTCCATTCTCATTCAATGACTTCTCAGATAAATTAAATGATAGAATACGTATTTACTTTTGAAAAACACGCTCCCATGTGTACTTTAGGCGTGGGTGGTAAACCATTGCTGGTAGGCCGTGGTGGAGTATGTCGTTTGCGATCCCTTCTTCTTGGTGGTACGGGTGGTGTATCTGATAATAAATCGGGCTCCACTCTCTGACTGTCTCCACTGCCAGATTCTTCCTTCTCACCTGTGATAATGAGTCCAAATTGAAGTATAATTATTTGAGAGAGAAGAAAAACTTATTGAATTATCTACATGTTATCCATTACAAATAATGTTTCATGGACTGAGAACGAATACACAATTCATTCATGGGTAACGACTGATATTTCTTCACCTATGATAACGCAAGATTATGTTTTCAAAACCCTTCGTTGTTCGCGTCATGAGCACGGCGCCGCCCTTTTCACGTTTTTTCGTTTTACCTTCATTTTTACCAATGAGAAGATTTCAAAAAATTTCAATACTCTCATTGAACCTTCTAAAATGCATAAATACTATCGATCCTATTCCAAACAGTTCATACACGTTGAATGTAACGCTAAAACTGTCACGTCTATTCCTCATTTCTCATTGGTTGACCAAAATTGCGCACTCAATTTCAAAAACAATGAAGAATACAATAATTTCTCAAAGTAATTAACGATCATTCGTAATAGTTTTCAATTTAGCTCGAAGGATAATCATCGAAAAAATTAAGAAAATAAATTTCAATAAAAAAATCATGAGATCATTTTCCGTGCACGAGGGCGCGCGATCGCTCTCGTAAGTATAAAATACTGGTCCCAAATACGAGAACATAACCTTCAATCATCTCACGTTTCAATTATTCATTTGAAAAAAGAGTATTACTATAATTCATGTTAAGAAATTTAAAATATTTTATTACGTGAAGATGATTTAAAAAAACCAATAAACTTGGTTATTATTGATTGAAAGTAATTTCAATGATGATTACACTTAAGATATCTCATTTAAAGAAATATAGTTATAGGATCCTTCATGTTTACCGACAACTGAATATAAATTTCATTAATTTATCCCCACTTTTTTATTCAAACAAAAAAAACTGGCAACTTGTTCAATTCTCCATTCAAAATCAAATTAATCATCATTATATATATCATCATTATATATAATAAAAAAAAGTGTGTTACTGGGTGCGTGTACATAAAACTTAGAAACCAACCCCCGTAGCCCCATGGAGGTTATATGGTGTGGTAGCCCTCCACCCCCCATCCATGACGAAGTTTTCCGTTTTCGGCTATGGGGGTTGGTTCCTGAGATATGGGGGTAAAAGCGGATATTATACCTATTACCGTCTCATGGGGGATATGAAATGATGCTTTAGACCGTTCTAAAATTTACTAGAATGATCTAGAAGAGTTGAAAATGTTCCGGAATGTTCGAGATAGCCCGAGTCGAAAAATTTCGTTGGTTTTTAGTCTAAAACACGTGAAAATGATCGGGAAAAGGTCTGAAAATTGCATTCTACGAACTAAAACCGACCAACCGAAAATGACCAAGTCGGTTTCAAGTCCATTCCTTCTTTCCGATGAGTTCGTCGTCTCCACTGACTTTCAAGGGAAGACGAAATACCGACGAAAACAAGAGTCTCTGGGTGCTGAAATTTTTCTAAGTTCTTCACAAACTTGGAAAAATTTTGTCACTGCGGATTTTTCTTCTAAGTCCTTCAAGCTTGTCCAATTTTATGTCAATTTTTTCAAAGTCTAAATTGACTTATTTCTCTTTTTCCTTTACATTTTTAGGAAAGGAGATCATCGCTTTACATAATTAATATCTCATACTGAATGAAAAAGATCATAACACTTCAGCGATTAATATTACGCATATCCTATCACGAATTGATTCCCTAAATTGATTGAAATATATGAATAGTATATTTTTAATTAAATTCAATTAATCTCAGCTCTGTTATAGCGAGTTCATTGAAGATAGTGAAGATGTTCTCTGATTGTCATTTCTATGATTTAAATTATATTTGATATCAATTTACAATAAAGAGTAAAAATGAGATGGAAAAATATTGGATAAATTTTAAGCAGTGGAAAAATGGGTATTTCCCAAAATTGTAATAAATGCCCTTTTCCCTCGTTCGAGTAAGCCAGAGTAATAAAACAACACATGTTGCCTCCGGTAGGCTTCGTTATTCTGATCTTTCTCTCTCTCTCCCACAATTTTTTTTGAGTAACTCACTGAAAATTGCTTGCTCTTTCTCTGTTACTCATCAGATTTCTGTTGAAATTCGAAGAAAAATTTCTTCAGTTCAACATCAACCATCGGTGGACGTCCCTCTTGAGGTTCCAAGTGATATTCAGTGACGCGCAGAGTTTTCAGTATTATTTGCGCTAGGATATACGTATATTTGAATGACACGTTATTGTTATTATTTATAGTTCAATCATCAGTTTTTGATCAATATTATGTTGTCTTTTAAGTATTTCAATTGTAAGTGTTTTAGGTGAAAATGATCAAATATTCATTTACGATAATATAAGCCAATTTAGATTGATGGTTTGATATATATTAATGTTATAGCATTTTTCAATATTGTTGCGTTTTAAGTATTTCAAATGTAAGTGTTTCACGTGAAAATGTGAATCAAGTATGATTTATATAGGTATAAGCCTATTTTGTTTACTATGTTTTAATATGTACACATAATGGATTCTTCACTAATAAAATGAATAAGAAGCAATATATGAATCTAATTCCTGAACGCACATTTATTTTTATTCTTTCCATCCGATTTTTCAAAATTTAATTGAAAAAATTTAGGCCAAAAACCGATGAACCCGATTGAAATGGTGACTAAATACCGACGAAACTCCTGAAAACTCGTCGAAAATAGCGTCGGTTTGTGTCCTCAAAGTTGCATTTCCAGGTCTACAACCGACTTGAAATCCAGACTGAAAACCAATGAACTCACGAAGTTAGTCTACGACTAAATTTTTCGACTCGGGAGTTCAAGAATGCTCTAGAAGGTTCCAGAAGATCTGGGAATGCTCCAGATTGTTCCAAAATGTTCTAGATTCTTCTAGATTGTTCTAGATTATCCTAGAATGTTTTAGATTGTTCTAGAATGTTTTAGATTGTTCTAGAATGTTCGATATTGTTCTAGAATATTCTAGATTGTTCTAGATTGTTCTAGAATGTTCTGGACTGTTCTAGATTCTTCTAGAATGTGCTAAATTGTTCTAGGATGTTCTAAATTGTTCTAGATTGTTCTAGACTGTTCTACATTGTTCTAGAATGTTCCAGGAAGTTCGAAAACATTCTACAATGCTACAATTTTTCGAAAATTTCATTTTTTTCAAGATTTGAAGATAAAAGACTTCCACTTTCGAAGAATTTCCGTTTTTTGGGAATATTTTTATTACTATTGGATGTAGCGATTTACGGTTGTTCGTCAATGGAAGATGAGTTCTTTTCCTATCGATTCATGTAGTGAGAAAATATCAATTTTTCGAAAACTTACAGGGAAATATTGATTCTCAGAGAATAGTCTGTAAGTATTTGAAAAATTAATGAAGAAAAATTTGAATAACATAAACCGATGGAAAATGAACTCACGTTTCATTCGAGATCAATCCCAGGTCACTACGATGAACAGAATCGGGGATACTTCCGAAATAGTAATTTTTTTTTATTTTGGAACGGGGAACTCCTTCCAAATTTGGCCCAAGAAATATTGCCATATGTTCTCCACCTAAATTTTTCTCAGCTTTACAATGGTATTCTTGAAAAATCTCGATCTCGAAACGTTCAATTGGGATACCCATTTTACATCAGCTTCCCCCAATAAATCAATCAATATTGATGAAAATATTGGGGATAGATTCTTTCTGATGATACCATTGAAAAGCTGAGAAAATTTCCTATAAAAATCATAAATCAGATTTCATTTTTTTTATTTCTCAAGAACACCATTTTTTTGCTCAAGATTTAAGGATGTATGATCATGACAAAAATTTTCGATTTGGGGCGTCAAAATTTTTTTATAGTGAGATTATTCCTTGAAGAATTTTAATGTAAAAAGTCCGGGGTAGCTATCCATGCATATAAGAAAGAAAAAAATGATTGAAAATTGACAGAAAATACATGGTTTCTCATGGAGAAATAGGGGTTACGGCCATAAATTAAATAAATGTTAAATGTTCAAGTTTGCGTAGTATGAAAAATTACTATGTATAAGAAAGATGGATAGTGTAGTAGCTTGACAATATTTTCAAAATACTATGCATCCATCCATCCTGAGAAGAAAAATCCAATTGAAATTCAAATTATTTCATTTGATGCTTCTTTTCTCGCCATTTTCTGCTCTCATGAGCGCCACAGCCGGCCAATAAGAGAAACAGGGGAGAGCCCCGCAACCTCCGGGGCCCATCCCCACCACCGTTTCCTCCACTCCCTCGATCATACATCCTTAAAGGTAAAACCCTTCTGTTTTTGAAATTTTTTAGTTTTTCGAGAAACTCTCTGGTTCTACCGGTTGTAGCAATCTGGGATTGATCTCCGATGAAAGGCGTGCTCATTTTCCATCGATTTCGCAGTTTGAAATGAGAAATTATTCATTTATCAAGTACTTATAATGTTAAAAATCCTGTGGGTTACCGACCTGCCCAGGATTACCAGCAGTCATAAGGTCAGTTAATTTGGTCATTGACTGCCGATAAATATCAAGGCGTCAGTAATAACTGGCCCCCCACGCGTCTCATCGGTGAGACGCTTCACTTACGCATCATCGCGCGACTTGAAGGGTCACATTTTTTGAGAGTAACTTTGCAAAACGACGTTAATATTCATTAACGACGTACGTGCATTATCAATCAACTCAGTGTTATTTATTAACAATAAATTCAGTAAATTATCAAGAATTAACTTCAGTTAATTATCATTAAATTCAGTTAATTATCTAGACCGATTTACAACCGGCTAGTGTTTAGAATCATCAGTGAGAATTGTCAAAGACAATTATTAAAGACAATTATCAAAGACAATTATCAGTGAAATTCATCAGACAATTTTCATATATTTAATCGTGTAAATATTGTAAATAATCGTGAAGTTATCATTAAAATCAATAGTGTTGTTCATTTCCATATTAATAAATTTAGATGTAGGGATCATGGGACGTTGGAATGATTAAAATATAACAATATTAAGTAATTGTCAATAGAACGACGTTTCGCCTGTTTAATTCAGGCTTCCTCAGGTTCTGGAAAGCATAATACAAAATACAATTACTTCAATGCAATCTAATCAATTAAATGACATTTAAGTAAATTAAATTAAATTAAATTAAAAACTGGTCGTTCTTCCAATGATTTTAGAAACATTCTTTTTAATTTTAATTAAAGTTTGTGCTATATTTTTATAGAAAATATCGTGCCTTGTGTGAATTCATTTATACTCTCTCGAATATTTCCCCCGACCCCGCAACTCCCTTCATTCCTGCCTCACGAGACAGAAGAAAAAGGGGCAATTAACATCCAAATTATACAGTCCACTTTATTGAACAATCATCGACATCAACACGTCCACACGATAAATAACTTCGGTGGACGTCCAAAAATTCGCCTGAATTTTTAACATATAATGCGAAAACTTATCTTCAGAAAATGGCCTGAAAGTATTCGAGAAATTGACTTGAAAAAATTCGAACCCCCTGGATTGAGGAGAAATGAGCTCACCTTTTATTTGAGATCAGCCCCAGGTTGCTATGACCAATAGAACCGGACATATCACCAACAAAATGAATTTCGTAGTTTTTCAAAGGGGTAATCCTTTCAAAACTTGGTAAAAAAGATTTTTTTTTCAAAATTGAAAGAAAGTGATACTGACACATTTTTTGTTCCTGAAATTTCCTCAGCTTTCCAAGGAATTTTCAAAAAATCCCTATCTCGATTTCCTCAATTGGAATGTCCGTTTTACCCCACCTTCCCTTAATGAATTATATATGATTATAAGTCAGTATAGGAACTGCTAAAAAATCTGACCCAAGCGAAGCGAGGGGCGAAAAGCTAGTTGTAAAATAAATTTATGCTAGAGAATTCAGGCAGAAATTACTCTTTGATCATTTGGCAACACCGCACGAAATTTAACATGGCGGCCGTGCGCTCACCGTGCGACCTACGAAGTCGGGTGAAATCACGCTAGCGCTGAAGGGTTGATGTTTCACACAGTGCAATAGATACTGCATATCTGTAGATATTGCATAAGGTCGAAGAACAAAGTAAGTTGATTTCACATTGGAATCAAGTTTTCAGAAATATCTTGAAGTCTAAGAGAGATAGAAGAATTGTTATGGTTACCTTATTTATAGTTCTTTTTTTTCTCTATAAAGACAACCCCTGCAAATATTTCATCAACTAACTTAGTTTTGAAGATAATTAGAGAAAATACATTGGCTCATCTCACATTGGGATATCGCTATCACGTTTTTTTTTAATGTGGCAGAATCTAAAAGGGACAAATTTTTATGATAACTTTTTGTAGCTCTACTTTTTTTCTACAGAAATTCTTCTATCTTATTTATACTCGGAGATATTCCAGAAAGCCAATCACAACCCTGGCGGACCCGTTACTGAACTATTGATTGTTGGTCGTCTACTTATATCGATATGTCCATTCAGTCGATCTTTCATCGATCAATGGTCGATACGAATTTTGGAATCTTTCGAGCAACAAAAAATGATTGACTGGCAATCGCCGCCTGTCCAAGTCCATTATTTCCTTTTTCCAAAAAATTTCAGAATTTGTATCGACCATTGACAGATAGAAGATCGACTGAGTGAAAATATATAGGTAATATATATCGATATAGGTAATCGGGTATAGCTAAGCGGGTCCGCCAGGAACTCCTCGACTAAATTATTTAACTGAATGTAACAAGTGTTTTCTTTCGAATGCAAATTGCGAGGGGCTATTCACTCGTGTAATCACGGTGTCACTCTCGCTCGTAATCATGATACGAATCTCGTGTAATCATTTGAAATCTCGTGTAATCGATATATTTACGTATTTGTCCATCTTGGTCTTGTTTTCGAGTTCGTATGCTTATGTTGAACATAATAATGAGGATATTGGTGTGGTGCGCAATTGATACCTATTGAATAGAAAAACTAAGGCAATTGAGCCACAAATGATGAACACTGATGGTCATATTAACACTGAGCAACACTGTGAAACTGTGTCTCCGCCAATAGTTGATGGAAAAATATAGAAGTTGATGAGACGATTTATACAGAATTTCAGGAATTTTTAAAAATAATCCTTTTTTCAAACATTGCATCAGTTCTCATAATGTGGATGAATTTTGCTTATGCAAGAATTGACATAGATTTTTTAAATTAAAGTAAAATTCAATAAATTAGTAGAATATATAGTATATGTGATTCCACGGGAGCGTATGATCGTGTAATCACCCAAAATTTCAATAATTACATTCGATTTCATGCAATTTTTGTAATCGCTGTCAAATCAAGTGTAATCAGTAATCGCTGTGTCAACAAAATTCCGAGTGAATAGCCCCTCGGCGAATCGAGTTGATATAACTCCGGAACTTTCAAGATATTCACAAAACAAAGCTATTCAATTCTAACAAAAATAATATTACTAGTCAATATATATTTGAAACCTAAAAATAATAAGTGTGGTCATGCAAACTGAGTGGAAAGTTACGTGCTCCTACCATAACACCGTGTTGAATCATCTCTAGGACCACTGTCGGATAATGAACGCTGACGTTGACCATTGACAGTTGACAGTGACAAGGTACCGCTCACAAGACCATATAACTCGTCCACAGAGCTGTGACGCCTGGGACTTGTCTGTGACCCTATTACACCCAATCTACCATTTACACTACTCTTACATACTCCACTCTTAATTCAATTGTTTTTTTTAAAGGACTAAATTCTAACACATTTCGAAAGTACGATTGTAGGTTATTTGTAGTTTATTTTGGGTTAAAAAATATATTCCCGTAATCTTTTTGATTTTTCGGTATTCTTCAAGGGAATAGGGAACTTGCACATTTTTTTTTTAATTTTTTTTTTCTAAGATTAAATACTCTGGATGACGAATCCAAACGTTTAATTAAGAATTACACTACAGATAATTCATAAAAAATTATGGAAATTTGATAATTTTTGAAAACAAAATGACCGGAAATGACGACAAAATGTTAACCACACCGCAATATAAGCCACCTCTCGTGAGATTCTACAAGTGACGGTCGTCACATCTCGAATTTCGACACTAATAAATCGAAGATTCTCTACTTCAGATAGTAGAATTTGAGTGAAAACTTCCCTCCAATCATGCGGTATTTTTAACATTTTCAGAAAACTATAAAAAGTTACTTATGCAATGTGAACAAATAACCATAACCTCTTCAGCCTCACTCTCAAAACCGATCCACCAATGAGTTGACGCGCAGCGCTACAGGTGTAAGAACCTTGAAGCTGGTAAGGCAACATTTCGTCGTCATTTCCGATGGAATTACTTTCAAAATTACTCATTTTTCAATTGAATATTTCATAAGTATAAACATTTTTGAAATTACTTTTTTTTTACAAATACACTTCAGTAATTATTCCCAACAAATTAAGAGAAAAAAAAATTTGAAAAAAAAAAATTATGCATGTTCCCTATTGCACAATCTAGTTACAAATCAGTTGTGGAGAAAATAAAAAGATTTGATGGATATTATCCTGAAAGTATCTCTGGAATTTCTGTGAATTAATCTGAAACGAACAGATGTAAGGAAATTTTTCACGCGTGGTTTCTTTTTTGTGGAAAATTTTGTACTTGAGAAGACATCCAGTCCGTTTGCTAAGGGCCAGTTTGCGGAGGTAAAATTAGCGCTAACCGCGGGTTAGCGTCACTTGAACTTTGGGACAAATATCACTAACTGCGAGTTAATGTAACTGGGAATTTTTGGAATAAAAATGGCGAACAGCCGTGTTACCCTTCAGTTTTTGATTCCTTACCGTCATTCTGGATTCAACCATCAGTGACATTAACCCGCGATTAACAATATTCATTCCAAAATTACAGTTACGCTAACTTGCGGTTAGCGCTAATTTTACCTCCACAAAGTGGCCCTAAGTATCCCCGAAATAAACTGTAGATATTTTTTTTTGAATCCAAAAAAAATCTGCCACGTTGTCCGTACACTGAGAGAAATCCTATATATACTGGTATGACAATATCCGAATTAGTCAAGGTCAAAATGAACTATATGTGTATAGTGATCACAGCAATGGTCTTTAATATAGACTTTCCTAAATAACTATATCCCATTAGGACGCACAACATAACAGTGAGTGGGCAGAATCCCATAAAATATAGTAATCTTAAAAGTGATTATATGTCGTGTAATCGTGACGATACACTGAGAAAAAAATCCGCTACAAACCAGTGAGGGTTCCCTCTGGAAATTAGTGGGCTTCTTCTTCTATTCCTTAATGGTTATATCCCCTATTAAAGGGGCAAGTACCAAAAATTAGTGTGCTACTCACCAACGATGGGGCATATCGGGGAGTACGTGATTAACCAAGATGTCGCACTTCAATGATTAGAGGAAGTAATTCAGTAATTTCTAGGTGGCACTGTACAAATCAGTGTGCTCAAGTTTCCAAAAATTAGGGTGCCAATACGCGAGAATATATGGAAAACTCGCACTCATTTTTCAAGGAAAGTTTTTAAATTTTATCGTTTTTTTTTCTGATTCAGTGGCAAGCGAAGCGAATAAAAGAATTCATAATGATTGATAAATTAAAAAAAATAATAATAATGCAATTACATTTACCTCGTTTCATCTTTGTGATTGCAGGAATAGAATTTGATAGAGAGATAATTCATTGAGGAAAATATAAAAATGGATGGAATAACTTTTATTCATTTAGAAACATTTTGGAATGGGCTCAATGGAAACTCGTGAATTTCCAGCACAAATTATGCTACTCCGTGTTAGAAATTGGGAGGTTGGGTTGTCAAAATTTTAATTTTCCTACCAATCGATTGTTTAGATCACAGAAGTCACCACTGACTGTTGGGCGGCGTATGAAAGTTCAGTCAGTGGCACCCTAAAATTTAGAGAAGGTCTGCTATATTTCCATATCTGGTACGATAAAAAAACGGTTTCTCATATTAATTTTTGAAGAGCTGAAAAATGTCGGGTGCCGCATACGAATATTTGTAGAGAGGTAATTCGAATTGTAGCTGCGGAACTCCAGTTTGTGCAGAAGGCTCGCTACTTCTTAGCCCCCCCCCCCCCCTCTCCGAGACGTCCCATGCGTTGGTGTGAAGGTACACTAATTTGTAGTGAATTTTTTTCTCAGTGTATTTCTATTGTTACCTAATATGGCTCGGATGACTTACTCCATATAGTATATAATACATACGAGTTCATAGGCCGTCTTGAATTGTCTATTCTTTTTCCTCATTTTTCATCATTTTTGGCTAATATCTCGAAGTGAGATAGATTGATTTTAACCTGATTTTCATCCGAGTAGCCATAAATACTATATTTTTCAATTGACAATTCCGCAAATTTATCGCAAATGATTTCATCTTTTATCTTTTTTGAAAAATTTCACGGTATCACCACTAGAGCCGGCGATATGTTGAAAAGGTGAATTTAAAAAGAAAAAAGAATTCTCAAAAGTGGAAAAAAAATCAATCAAACTAATTTATTACCATTTTGCATTTATTGTTGATTATATTCATTATTATTTTTTTTTTCAAAGCGCCTAAGAGACGCAATCAAGATCGTAACAGTCATATGTTTCAGATTAGCAGCAGACAACGAGAAATCTCCAGGCGGTCACCCAAGCTAAGCAGCATTGGATCTGGTCAGTACTTGGATGGGTGACCGCTTGGACTATCTCGAGACTAGACTGAATTCTTTTTGTTTTTTTTTGGTGAGTTCTAAGTAAGTTGAAAAAACACGCTGGCCCTATGCCGTTCAACTTTTTTTGGCTTTCGTTCAATCTACAATTTTTGTAGATTGAAACAGAAGTTAAAACCACCAAAAAATGTCGACTCGGAATGTGACTATAAACTGTATTGTCATGTTTACCATAAAGTATAGACTATAAAGTATAGAACACAATGTCCAATGGTGGGTAACCATCAATATAATGCTCTGATTGCAATAATATTCGTCAATAACACTATATATTATCCACTGAAACTAGCTACATCTGAAATAGTTGCTGTTACTCGATTTATAGTCAAGGTCTTTTCCTATTAAATTTTTATAGTTCCACTGATCAGATTTTTCTCTCAGTGTATCACCAATATTTCCGAACGGAGGCAGCTACCAAAATTTATCAATAATTGCCTTTTCCACAAAAAAATTCATATTCCATGAAAAATTTCTCCCCATGTATTTTCTCTAGCCCACCGTATCCCAATATATTCACAGGGCAATACACAATTGATTAATGAACCCTCTTCCAACCGCGCAGAGGAATAACTAACATAACAAAGATCCACACGATGATTGTAACTAAATTTTGATTGTGAAGATAAAAAAGAGAAGGAAACTCCGTGATCATGCACTTCCATACAATAAATATAAACGTGTTTTCTCCCCAATTTCGAGTAATTCCAAAAATCAGTAAACAATGGCATGAACATTTCTCTCCGAATTATTGCACATTATTCTCTTCAATTCTCACCTGATCGATTCCTATGGTAGCCATGATGAACTTCACACTCATTCGGAGACTCACCCAGGGGGAGAGTTGCTCTGGAATAAAACACATCCGATTTAATAATTTCCCGTAGTTACCGAATAAGTAACAAACTAATTCGAATTTGGTAGATTATCAACACTGGCGCATTGATGTTACGTACACAGAACAACAAAGCTGTAAGTTTATTAGTTATCAATTTAAAGCAGTTGTGAAGAACTATTATTTAAATCAATTCATAAACTTGTAATTATTTTTATAGAATCACGTGGCGAAAGTAAATAATAATTAGATGAATAATTTGATTGAGTGTAATGAGTACTTACTGCAGGGAGTATAGCTGGTCGCAATGCCCACTGATCATCGACATTGCATTTCCCCTGCACACATAAAACTCAAATCACAAACGTACTAAACGAGATTTCTCAATTCCCATTCCATTTGAGAGGAACTTAATTGATTTTTTTTTCTTTTATAACAAGAGTAAAAGAATCAATTGCTCATTGTCATCGCCTAGCAGTCGCAATTAGTTTCATGTAAAATTATTGACACATAATCGATTTGAATCTTTTTTTTCTTTTCTTGACAAAAAGACAGGATGTGTTTCTATCAATTCGCATACCCATCACCTCAACGAGTTTGTTCATTTATCACTAATGTTAAGAGAAAAAAAAATAAGCTCAGATGTATTACTTCAAACTTGGATAGAATCATGCGCTGAATGCAAGCAAGAATAACGAATGATACAATATAAAGTCAGTAGACTGTTAATTCTTTCGTTAACGAGCCTCGAGCAAATATGTATAGATATACGAAAGCAGGTGGAATTCTGCTTTAGGTTTTGGCTATTTGCACAATACATTTCAAAACAATTCCAGAAAAAATTGGATAGTTCTGCACCGGGAGTCGAACCCAGGATCTTCCGATGTCGCGTCAGGCGCTCTACCGATTAAGCTATCCAGTTCTATACCAAATTTCCATTCAAATTGCCTTGATAAATCGCTCGCTCAGTATATACCCCCACCTCTGCCCTTCGAGCAGTAATTTAAATTAAATTTTAATCATATTTTTGGTATATTATACTTTGCGTGACTTTTGCGTGCATTGTGCAAATAGCGTGAACCTTCTGCTTTTTCCCTAAATTTTCTAATTCAGTAATGAATATGAAACTCACATGAGAGTCAGAATGCTCCTGATTCTTCTATATAGCAGTTAAACTCTTTTTGAGTTTTTGAAAATCATTTCAACGAGAAGATACTGTAGTTAAGAATAACCAAGCACTTTGATAGTTGACAGCTATGGTGTTTTTATATATCTATATCTATCTACGTATATATTTTAGAGTATTCAAACTGATTGATAAAAAATGGTTTGATTAACTGCTATAATCCATTAAAATATGTATGTTTCAATATCTTAGATAATTTTTAGAGAAAAATTGGACTTTTCGATTGGAAAAATTAATTCAGCAGCTGGAAAGATGAAACGCAAAAAGTCAACTCGATCTGTGATCATCCATAATCAAATATCTGAGAAACCAAAGCTGGGCTTAATAGAATCCAACCCAGGTTAGCCAATTTGGGCCAGGGACTTTAATTCAAGTTGAGTTTCCGCTCCATGCCAGTATTCCCCCTAATCGCATAATGAAGGTTGAAAATGGCTGCTGTTGATAGGTACTTTTGAACACCATAGGAGAATACTGGCTCGAGTTAGCTAACTTGGGTTAAATTTTATTGATTATTTTTTCCATCCAAATTTCGACCAATAGAATTGCACCATTCGACGAAACAAAATAACGCCTACACGATATTTCACTGGAAATTTTTGGAAATTCCACTGGAAATTTTTCATGTTGCCTATATATATAAAAAACAAACGATTTGTCAATTCAGTTAACCCTCCATTAAATGTGACAGATTTAAATAAAATCTGAATTTTGAATTTCTAACTGAGAATTTGTCTCATGGTGCAATTCTATTGGCCCAAATCTGGATGAAAAAATAATCCCCCGAATACCACTCGAGCTTCAAAATTAATCGGGTAATTTTGAAGCTCTTGTGGTATTACATGTGAGAATTAGTTCGAAAAGATGAAGTTTGCATTAAACCCCAGATACGTTAACCTCGGCTTAGGATAACTTCAAATTAGCGTAACCTAGGCCGCCGGTTCAAAATTTAATTTAACCACGTAGATTAATATGGCGATTTACTTTGAAGAAAGTAATGTGTTGATTCACACATGACAGCCTTGATGTTGGAAGATAGAGTCTTGTAAAAATTGATATTTGATCCATGTAACTACTTGTCTTTTTCCTTTCGTGATTTGCCTGCATCAATTGAGTGTCATCAAATCCTTCGTTCTACCAATTTTTTCTCAGTAATATTAAACTTCGCGATTGAATTAGCTTAGACTGCTGGGTTAGGCTACGTCAACCTAAAGTTATCGTGAGCTGAGATTCACGTAACCGTGGTTCAATGCCAACTTTATCCTTTCGGATTGACTCTAAATCCAAACAAAGTCAGATGTTGAAATAATGTAGATAACAATGTGCATAAATATCTGAAACATCATGGCTACGGATGTCGAAGCACGTCGTTATTATTTCATTAAGGCCGAATTTCTCCAAGCTAAACCGGATTAACTCAACTTAAACCAGCGGTTGTGGCTCAAGTTGATTCTCCCTCTATACTACCCAGCGTTAGGCGCTTATGGAAGATATTGTAGAGGGGGAAGTTAATTCAAATCACAACCGTTCGTTTAAGTTGAGTTAATCCGGTTTAGCTCAGAGAAATTCGGCCTGAATCATTTTTTTTTATATTTTTTCTTCTTCTTTATTATGGCTCTGACTATTGGGTCATCCGGCCGTTTGACGATATTTTTTACACTCAAGAGCGCTTTAGGCGTTTGAGAAAAATTTGAGAAATTTTCATGTGAGTTTGTTATTTATTATTCAATTCTTCGAAAACATAGGAATGGCGCAAAATTTGCCCGGCCTTTGTATATCTATATGTATTTCTTCGAGATGCTTGAGCTAGATGAGTGAATTTAATCATTCACTGTTCAAATGATAAAATGAGATGAGTTCAAGAATTACATTTTGGGGATTTTGAGAATATTTCGGAAACTATTGATATTCGGAAAAATTTAAAAAGAGAGCTTTCTTGTAGTAACGAAATTGTGCTCAGAGAACATTTGAGATTTCAAGCTGCTAAGCTGGCTCATTTCTGAGATATTCATCAATCAATCCCAATGTGAAATTTTTGTCTACACTCTCGCCTCATCAACTGACTACTGAACGAGATAATGAATCAATTATTTCAATTAGACTAAGCAAATTGTGCGAGGTGCAAGGGAAAAGGTTACCTGCCAATACCTTAGCAACAACTCCTCATCAATGTACTGCAATAGACTCCTGTTGGGATAAATAACATGTATCAAAATTATCAAATTATTAAAAGTGATTTTATTTGATAATTCAAAAGTAATGGGAAAAGGAATTTTTCTACTGCACCAAGTTTTTTCTTCGATTTGTTTTTCAATTAAGGAGGTTCACGCGTGTCCCGTGTTAATCGAAAATTTTGAATTTAAGGCTTGAAATCTTACTTGGTTACAAAAAAATATATCATACATCTATTTTTGAAATCATTAATGGTTTTACCACCTAGTTACGAAGAAGAAAATCCGAAAGAATACATAATTTCCATCGGTTATACATAGGCCCTCACGGTAAAATCACTCTACTGGCGGTGATTTATATTCTTTCAAATTAATCTGCCGATTTTTTTTTCATTGAAAACTAACAGAATAAAATTGAATATGTGTGGAATCGAATGCTTCCTGTTCAAACCCGTGTTGTCAGCCAAATTTAGTTGGAAAATGAAGTAAAAAAAATAGTTTTCGTAGTTGACGGGTAATGATGGATGGTTACCATACGTATGAATTGAAAGGCACTTCTGTCACATTTTCATCCATCATTCCACTACGAAAATATTCAAGTGATTTTCATTGTTGTCAACATCAACAAATAAAAAAAAAAGGAACAACATGTATTCTTATCAATGAAAATAATCAATTTCGATCGGTTTTCACTGATTCGAAAAACAAAAAAATTGTGTTGGTTTTTCGGACTACCGGGTGATGCGTTAACCTCGTTAATGAAACTACTATCTAACACAATGACAATCTCTAATGTTTTCATTTATTCTTTCCTTGCCACAAAATAATAGCAGTTTTCCACATGCGTCTTGATTTATTGCTTTTGGTTTATTCCACATGCAGCTTCATTGAATGGGTAAGAAGAATTATTAATTTAGATTCTAAAAAGTGATCACAGTCTACACCCACACAAATATCAATGGCTGTTTTGTTTTTTTTTCTCATTAAAGTACTTGGGTCGAATTGGGGTTTACGTTTACCACCATGTCGTTTCGCGTTCAATTGAAAGAGCAGATATCGCTCTACATGTCTGCCGAATTTTGAATTGATTCACCATGTAGTCATGGATCAACAATGTAGCATTACACTCGTAGCGATATCTCGAGAATGGTTCATTTTACTTTGAAAATTATAAAAACATCTTTCTTTCAAACTGAATTTCTCAAATTTTCATTGAAAACTTTTTGTTTCCTCCCATCAATATTTTTCGATCTGTTGCAATCGAAACACAACAAATTGCCCATTTTCGTATCTCCGTCACGTTCATCCCCCTAACCGTTTGCGAAAAAAAGATGAAAATAAAATAAAATTATAAACTAGAGGTGCGTAGTCGCTCGCTCGCGAATAGAGGTGTGCGTTACTGCTGATTAGAAGGAATTAGTAAGAATGTATTGTGATGAGTGTGACTCTATGACGGTGAAACTGGCCCCCATCCTCCAAATTAAAAAATGCCGTACTTTTGGTTGGGACTGTACTCGAATAGGCTGAAATGCATAAAATTAGTGGAATAACGATAAATTTTTTAAAAATCTGAAAATATTTCAAGGGGAGCGTGAACCACCCCCAAATTGAATAAGAGTATCCCCAACGACGATCTAATTTTCTAAACATGGAAAAAAAATATTTTTATCTCTCATCTTCAATGTCATGTAACTCGCTCTATGACTTGAGGTTTTGAAGTGAAAGAAATTTTTTTTAATTTTGAAAAAAATCTGGAGAGTACGTGAACTACCCCTAAATGTAATGGGACCATTCCCATCGACGATCTAATTTTCTAAACCTGGGAAAAGAAATATTGTCATTTCTCATTTTCAATATTATTTGACTCGTTCAATCACTTGACAATTTGAAGTGAGAGAAATTTTTTTTGATTCTGAAAAAAATCCAGAGAGTACTCGAACTACCCCTGGAAGTGATGGGATCATCCCCAACGACGATCTAATTTTCTAAACCTAGGAAAAAGAATATTTTCATCTCTCATTTTCAATATTATTTGACTCGTTCAATCACTTGACATTTTGAAGTGAGAGAAATTTTTTTTGATTCTGAAAAAATCCAGAGAGTACTCGAACTACCCCTGGAAGTGATGGGATCATCCCCAACGACGATCTAATTTTCTAAACCTAGGAAGAAAAATATTTTCATTTCTCATTTTCAATATTATTTGACTCGTTCAATCACTTGACATTTTGAAGCGAGAGAAATTTTTTTCAATTTTGAAAAAAATCTGGAGAGTACGTGAACTACCCCTAAATGTGATGGGATCATCCCCATCGACGATCTAATTTTCTAAACCTGGGAAAAGAATATTTTTATCTCTCATCTTCAATGTCATGTAACTCGCTCTATGACTTGAGGTTTTGAAGTGAGAGGAATTTTTTTTAATTTTGAAAAAAATCTGGAGAGTACGTGAACTACCCCTAAATGTGATGGGACCATCCCCATCGACGATCTAATTTCCTAAACCTGGGAAAAAAATATTTTTATCTCTCATCTTCAATGTCATGTAAGTCGCTCTATGACTTGAGGTTCTGAAGTGAGAGACATTTTTTTTAATTCTGAAAAAAATCTTGAGAGTACGTGAACTACCCCTAAATGTGATGAAATCATCCCCAACGACGATCTAATTTTCGAAACCTCAAGCGATAGAACGAGTCAAATAATATTGAAAATGAGAAATGAAAATATTTCTTTCCCCAGGTTTAGAAAATTAGATCGTCGATGGGGATGATCCCATCACATTTAGGGGTAGTTCACGTACTCTCCAGATTTTTTTCAGAATCAAAAAAAAATTCTCTCACTTCAAAACCTCAAGTGATAGAACGAGTCAAATAATATTGAAAGTGAGAAATGAAAATATTTTTTTTCCCAGGTTTAGAAAATTAGATCGTCGATGGGGATGATTCCATCACATTTAGGGGTAGTTCACGTACTCTCCAGATTGTTTTCAGAATTTAAAAAAATTTCTCTCACTTCAAAACCTCAAGTTATAGAGCGAGTTACATGACATTGAAGATGAGAGATAAAAATATTCTTTTCCCAGGTTTAGAAAATTAGATCGTCGATGGGGATGATCCCATCACATTCAGGAGTAGTTCACGTACTCTCCAGTTTTTTTTCAGAATTAAAAAAAATTTCTCTCACTTCAAAATGTCAAATGATTGAACGAGTCAAATAATGTTGAAAATGAGAAATGAAAATTTTTTTTTTCCTAGGTTTAGAAAATTAGATCGTCGTTGGGGATGATCCCATCACTTCCAGGGGTAGTTCGAGTACTCTCTGAATTTTTTTCAGGATTAAAAAAAATTTCTCTCATTTCAAAATGTCAAGTGATCAAACGAGTCAAATAATATTGAAAATGAGAGATAAAAATATTTTTTTTCCATGTTTAGAAAATTAGATCGTCGTTGGGGATGCTCTTATTCAATTTGGGGGTGGTTCACGCTCCCCCTGAAATATTTCCAGATTTTTAAAAAATTTATCGTTATTCCACCAATTTCATGCATTTCAGCCTATTCGAGTACAGTCCCAACCAAAAGTACGGAATTTTTAAATTTGGAGGATGGAGGCCAGTTTCACCGTCATGTGACTCTTCGAGCCGCACTAAGAACTTCCCGATAATTTCTCTCACTTACTATTAGAAAAAATGATGAATGAAAGGAACGAATGCAAACCACGAAGTTGAGAAGAAGTTTTTCGAAATATCTTCATTTTTATTGGTTGTACTGTAAAAATTCTGAATGGAGATGAGATCATTTGGAATTCCCAACCCTTAATCGGGAAGTGAAAAAGACATAGGTGCTAGAGGTACTACTCTTTGTTCTAAGTTTTTTTAAATTGAATTTCTCTTCATCATCAGTAGTATAATAATAACAACAAAAAGGCGTATCTTCAGCAGAGAACTCTCTTTGTTCTCTCTCTAAGGTCAAAAAAAATCTCAAAAAGAACTATAAGAATTGAGAGGCGTAAGTGCCATAATTTAAATAACGAATTGAAAAAAACAGAAGGACGTAATTCCAAATATTTTCATATGGAGTGAAAAAATGATAAAAATATTTGATCATGAATTTTCAAAAAAAATCCTGGCTATTTGCACAATAATTTATCGATTGGGATATCGATAAATAACAACAGACATAGTCGTAAAAACTATCAAAAAATGTTGGAGAGATCTCAAAATATGGAGATGAATGAAAAAATCGATTTTTCCCTTTCGGGGTCAGTACATAGACTTCACTTATTGAGAAGTTAAGAAAAAGTTAATAATGTTTTCCTTAAAACACTAAGAAAGTACTGTAGCGATTTCAATCAAAAACTAAGTCAGATCAAATCTATATCGAGATGCTTCGATTGCAACATTGATCATCTCGATCGCGTGATTGATTAATGAGAAAATGTGAACGAAAAAATTGGTCACATACACACACACACACACACACAGACATGATCGTAAAATCTATAATAAAATGTTGGGGAGGTCTTAAAACATGGAGATCGATCAAAAAATGGATTTTCCATTTTCGGGGCCATTACATAAACTTCCCTTATCGGGAAGTTAATTCTCTTATCGGGAAGTTGATGAATGTTTTTTGATAGATGATAGATTATACTCGAATAATCTCTAGAGATTCCATTAACGATAAAACGTTTTCTTCAATTTTTTTTTCAATTTGTAAATCAGGTTTTCCGACAGATGCGAGGGGCGTCGCTCCCTGTAGTCCTCCGCTAGGGGGCTCCGTCCTCTGGACCACCTTCGGAATTGTTTTAACAGCAAATTCTTGGTCGTGGGATGACAAAAAGGGAAAGTAATGATGTGTTGTTGCAAATAATTTGCATAGTCAAAGTGTTATACCAGGATGTCCAGCAGGTTCAGAAAAAAAAATTTCCTAACTTTCCCCGGTTTCCCAGGTCAGAACCATAATTTTTCCTCGACCGATTTTTATGACGGTGAAGCTAACCGCTATTCTCGCCGCCAAACGTCAAACGTTCAGGGACGAATAGGGGCCCCGAGCATAGAAAAAATATTCGATTTCTTAAATAATTTTTTTCGCTAATTAGCACTGGAGATCTAAAACCAACGTCTTATGTGAAAATCTGAACTCTAGGGGTGGTATTAGAGTGACACAAGGGGTGAAAATACGGAAATTAATGGCTTTTCGCCGAAAAAAAATTAATTACTGCTGAATTGATTGTTGCTACATCAGTTTTGATCCTGGAATAGCTTTAAGAAGCCCGGATGAAGGCATCGGAGTGTGGCAAAAGGGATGATAATGCTGAAATTCATAGATTTTCGCTGAAAAAATTAATTATTGTTTTGTTAATTCTTGCTACATCAGTTTTGATCTTGGAAGAGCTTTGGATATCCCGAACAGAGGTATCTCCAGAAAACCGAACTCCTGGGGGTGATATAAGTGTGACAGAAAAGGTAAAAATGCGGGAAACCATGGATTTTTGCCGAAAATGAATAAATTATTGTTCAATTAATTGTTGCTACATCAGTTTCAATCCTGAAATAGCTTTGAGGATCCTGAACGGAGGTATCTTCAAAAAACCGGGCTTCTTGGGATGGTATGAGTGTGGCAAAAGGCATGAAAATGCGGAAATTCATAGATTTTTCACAAAAAAATTTATTACTATTTTATTATTTGTTGCTTACATCAGTTTAGATCTTGGAACAGCTTCGAAAATTCTGAACGGAGGTATCTTCACGGAACCGGACTCCTAGGGATGGTATGAGTGCGGCAAAAGGGATAAAAATGCGGAAATTCATGTATTTTTGCCGAAAAAAAATAAGTACTGTTCAATTAATTGTTGCTACATCAGTTTTGATCATGGAATAGTTTTGGGGATCTCGAACGAAGGTACTTCAAAAAACCGAACTCATAGGGGTGGTATGAGTGTGGAAAAAGGGGTAAAAATGCGGTAATTTATGGATTTCTACATATTTATGCTTTTCACCACTCTAAAACCACCCCCTGAGGGCTGATTTCTCTACAATACTTCCGGTTCGGATTCTCGGAGCTATTTCAGGAATAAAACTGATGTAGCAACGGATATTTTAAAAAAAAATGGACTAAAACCCGAAAAATATGTTTATTTACATTTTGTCCCCACCTTCCCTGTGGAATACCATTCCCAAAAACATGGATCAGGGGAGGGAATCATCTTTGGGCATCCCTCTAGGTATTCCAAAAGAAAAATAGATGTAGCAACAAATGATTCTATATTTTTTTTTCGACAGAAACTTCCGAATTTCCACATTTTCCTCTCTTACTACTATAATACCATCCCTAGAGGTTTGATTCATCTGCGAAACTTTCATTTCGGATTGTAGAAACTATTTCAGGAATAAAATTCATGTAGCAACAGATATTCTTCAAAAAAATGAAATAATCCCGAAAAATACACGTTTTTTACACTTGTCTCGTGTCGCTCAGGAGGCAAATTTTTGTCGAACTTGCTTTCTTCCCACCCTAGATGTGTAATATACTATATTTTTGTTGATTTATTCAAACAATAAATTTTAGTTTTACCATCTTTTTCACTATTTTTTTAAGATTTTAATTAAACCAGTATTTTTTTTCTTATGAATTTTCACAAAATTCAGCTCTTCAAAATACATATTAGAAAATATTATGCCAGGAATGTACCTCGTTGACAGATGTATACCTCTCTTAACCTCTATCCAATTTGAAAGCCCCAATTATCCTAAATAATAAAATAGGAAATAAAACTGTCCAATGGAAATAATAAAATTTTTAAATAATGTTTAAAAAAATTAAAACATTTTTTCAGTGAAAATCTATGCTTGATTGATCCGAATGTTTAATTTATTTATTGACTATTCAAGTCACTGACTGAGATGCGGCGTTGCCACGTATCCAGATTCAGGGAATTTTGAATATCCAATATGGCGATTCAATTGACCGAAGCTAAATTAAACGCAATTTCCAATCTTATATGTCCGGTAACATAGAATTATGTTTATCTGAAAAAATTGTTAGAAGTCTAACGATTAATCCTATACACTTCCATATACAGCAAAACGGTCTACACGGATGAATTTTCTACCGCAATGTAAAGCTCGGTAGCTCTTATGGCGATCCTGTGTAAATTTCACTTTTTTCAAAAATCAATTTCTCAAGATTTTGCCCGGTAACCTGTGGTAAAATCGATTGCTAATGAAAACTTGAGTAATTTATAACAAGCCCTGGAAAGGATTTCAGAAAAAAAAATTGCGAAATATATATACCTCCTTAATATTTTGCAAAAACAATTGGCAGAAAGCTTCCGAATGAAATTTTGTTTGATAAAACTATGATCAAAAGCTGCTTATTCACGAGGATGTTAGGGTGAGGTGAGCATGTAGGAGGTGGGACACAGGGGAATCTATTATATTTCTGCAGGATTGCAATCTCTGAACACAAACGAAAAAAAATTTAATTAAATCATTAGGCCAGATTCGAAGAGTTCTGAAATCAAATGAGTATCAAAGTATCTTCCTCATTCATTAGTTTCAAGTTGCATGTCATAAACTATGCAATGAAGGTATTTTTCTGCCCTCGGGGAGTAAAGTATGACGTTTCCAGCCTCGCTGCGCTCGGTTAGAGACGTAGTTCTTTCCTCTCTCGAACAGAAAAATATCGTACGCACCATGGATGAAAAGAAGACAACTCGGCCAAACATTTGGCACCCTCGCTTCGCCCGGGAGGCAAATTTTTGGCCATGTTGACTTCTTTACTCCCTTGGTGCGTAATATACTATTGATTCTAAATAAAATATCTCGATTATGAGTAAAAAAAGTGACAACAGTGCACACGAAACTGTCTTTCCTCTTAGAGGTTTGCAGCCATCAACTTCAGATAGATAGCCACCTCCCCTTCCCTACTTCCCTGTCACTGTAAGTGACCACGAATGATCATACATTCCTACACGGAGAGAAAAATACACCGGAATTCCGTGCAAGTCCCTCCACAAATTAGTGGTTCTACCCACTAGTGATGGGACTAAACGGGCCGCCAAAGAAAATCGGATGTGGCACCCTAATTTTTCATGAAATGCCCTTAAAAATTCAGATGGGCAACCCAATTCTTGGTGAATTCCTTCAATAATTTGGGTGCCACAACTGCGTTATTTGCTTACCCCTGGTCGCACGGCTAGTGGATAGCACACTTAGGGTTTCTCGATCAGTCACTGGATCGAGTTTTTTGGAGTCGATCGTCAATTTTTTGATCGATCCTTTTACTGAGATCGATCCAGGAGATTCATATTTTTTCAGTAAGATACAATAAGATTAATCGACAAAAAAATTTGAATGATCACTCTTTTCGTGATCGTGAAATAAAAAAAAATGAATCTTTTGAACTAGAATTATGAGAATGATGAGAGAACGAATGTGTGTCTAATTTTCAAGCAAAGTTAAAGTCCGATCAATTTAATTGGAGATCATCTTAATTCGACGGAGGGTAGACATGTGAAGAAGGTAGGGATGAGACGGCATTTCAGCCTCCTTGATGAATAAGTACTCAGTGGGAAGTAAAGCAATAAAAACATTTTTTGTCGATATTCTCTTTCAATTCAATCGATCATTACTGCCTTATTTTCCTCCACCGCCAAATTAAGTTAATCAGCATTAAATTAATTTCCGACTTTAACTTAATTTTTCCTTAATCGCCATTATAGTAATCGCCATTAGCTCGGATGAAACAGGGCCTAACTCGAGTTTGGCGTTCCCCAAACTCAGCCTAACACGTGGAAAATTGAACGTTTCCCGAGACGATAAAACTGGAAAAAAAAGGACTTCACGCATTGAGAATTTCGAAAAAATGGCATAAATTATACTCTGACTTTACAAATGCAATGCGTTCCCGTACGACATTTTCCATTTTCTCACTGTAGGCACGATCAGAGTAAAAATTTTAATCCAATTTCTTTCGGTGCAGAATGAATATTTTAGAAAAAGCGAATTCTTACACGCTGCATCACAATATTGTACAGCATAAAAAAATTCACTTTTTCTGAAATATTCATTCTATACAGAGATAAATTGGATCAAAGATTCTACTCTGATGATAAGTAACATGGCCACTTAATAGAATATTCAGAGATTATCCAAGCAGAATCTGTCATCTTCGAAAATATTAATTTCAAATTCCTTTTTTCTCCTAACTTCGATTTTCCAACTTTGGCAAGTTAGTGTGTTTCGAATGCAACAACTTGAGAAATACTGATGTAAGAAAAAGAAAGTTTTGAATGAGAAAGTTGAGAAATTCAATTTGGGAGAGAAAAATCTCTTTATAGTTTTTCTTGTAAAATGAACCATTCTTAAGATATTGCTTCAAGATTAATGCTAAATTATTGATCCATTACGTCCAAACTACATGGTAAATTGAATTAGAATATGACAGACATGTAGGATAAGTCAGCTCTTCGACATAATGCAGAAAAACAGGATGTTAAGGGGTTAGACCGCTATAGAATTTTCAGAAAATCGATTTTTTTTCTTAGATAAAATAGTTTGAGCCCTCGAGAAGGTGTAGGGAGGAAGTTGATGAGCTTCCACATCGCCTGATACCCTTTTTTTCTAACGAAATTTTGAAAGTTTCTTCAAGCATTTCTTCATATTTACAGCATATCTTAAAACTTTGAACGCGTTTATCTCGGAACACGATTTTCCAGAAATGCATGCAGCATGACTCAAACTGTTTTGATTTTTATTGAGTTGAATTTTTGACATCATCTTCGGAATGGCGTTTCGAAGCGAAGGACGTGGGATTAAAAAAAAATGATGATTTGTCCCTTTTTTATTAAGAAAGAATGATCAATGATGACATTGCGAAAGATGATGAGCGTTTTTTTAACGAGTTTCGGGGGAATGGCTGTTATGTCACCATTTTCCGATATTTTGCCATGAAATTTTGGATTTCTGATCTTAAATATATGCCAAATAAGTCGCCGGAATGTTATGAATTTATTACGCTTTCTTTCTCCCTCAGAAAAATGCAGAAAAACTCTTTTTTTGAGATGGTTCCCTCTCGATCTAACCCCTTAAACGTAAACCCGAATTCGACCCAACTACCTCACATGATCATTGGATTCCTTTTTTTTCAATTAAAAACTGTCAATAGTCTTTCGTTATTACCTGAGACTCATATGGAATAATTCAAGGCCGGTTTTGCTTCGGCGGGACAATGCTTTACTATCGAAAAAGTCAACATTTAGTTTATCTATTCAGTAAAAGCTACATTCAAATTAAAAATGACATAAAAGTCAGTGGGGTAAAATAGACATTGTTAATAATGAGAATTTCTATGCCTTCAGGATTTCTGAAGAAAAAAAAACGTTTTATTATAGGCGAGATTGTGAATAAGAGTCTCTTCATAGTTCCAATTCGAAAACTAGGGAATTTCTTGATGGAAATAGTGTTAACATAATCGCTTTCAAAATTCGGTTGAAAATTTTGTTTTCCTGTTATTTGAATTGTTCCGCTGAGATCAGTTTTCATCATTTGGGTCTGTTTTATTGATTTTTGGCCGAAATTGAAGAAGATGCGTCTAGTGCGAATACTTTTTCAAACCATATTCATCGCAATTTTTATGAAAAATCTAGGTGAGTTCAGTGGAATCGATATGAAATGATCTATTTTCACTAATTCATCAAAACCTGAGAATTTAAGAAAATGAAAGAGGTTTTGAGTTGGGAAATTTCTCAATTTTTCTAACAGCACTAGTTCGAAATTTCATCTCAGTAATCTCGTAAAATCGCCTATTTTACCCCACTAGCCTCCCGATCTCCAAGATAATTCTACGAACAATCGAAACACGTTGAATTTGTTCATGGAACAAAATAAAATTGAACAGTTATTAAATGTAGCAGAAGCGATCGTGCAGAATGCAACAAAAAAAACTATAATAAACAAAACTATAAATTAGGAAATTTCAACAGACTCGTAAAGGTGCTTCGATTACAATTTACTGCGTCATCGCTTTGGTTTGCACAGCTCAATTAAGTGAAAAGTATGTATATACTTTCCACTTAAGGGGGGGGGGGGGGAAAGGGTTTACGCGTGGAGAAAAAAACACTTTTTTTACGATTTTTTTTTAGACGTATAAATTAAGCAGATTTATTGAAACCTTTTGAACATTATTAAGCTTGCATTGAACAACATTGAGTAATTTTTTCATGCGAAAATATCCACTAACAACGGAGCTTTTCCAAGAACGTTTCTTTGAAATAGACGATTTGCGGTGATCACTGTATCTCAGCTGGAAATTATCAGAAATAAAAAAACCATTGAAATTTAATCAAAGTATCATCAAATCCTCCCCCCAACGTTCTCTGATTATTTTTTTTTTACAGCCACAAAATGGCGCAATTTTTTGTAAAATATAGCAGTTTTTACTTTCAATGACCACCAAAAATTGAAAAATTAAAGAAAAAATAATCAGAGAACGTTGGGGGGAGGATTTAATGATACTTTGACTAAATTTCAATGGATTTTTATTTCTGATCATTTCCAGCTGAGATACAGTGATCACCGCAAATCGTCTATTTCAATAGACGTTCTCAGAAAAGCTCTGTCACCGGCTTGTTTGTGGATATTTTCGTACAAAAAATTTACTTCATGTTGTTGAATCCATACTTAATAATGTTCAAGAGGTTTCAATAAAGTTGCTCAATCCATACGTGTAAAAAAAATTCGTAAAAAAAGCGTTTTTTTTCACGCGTAAACCCTTACCCCCCCCCCCCCCCCCCCCCCCCCTTAATAGCCACACACTTTCATCGGATTTTTACTTGGTCTGAATGAAATATTGATGATTGAATGGATGGCAAAAAAAAAGTTAAATCAACTTACTTCTCCTGAACGTCGTCGAATGCTGTACCAATCCCACAGTCAGGATGGACATCACAGTTGTGAACAGTCTGAAACATTATTGGAAGGCATGCAATTGGTGAGCAATGGATTTTGTAGAAATCTTATGATTCTATAAATGAGCAGTGAAGTGATAAAGTAGAATAGGTCGGAGAATTTCTTGTGATTTATGTTGAAAATATCTTAGAATACATGAGTTCCAGAGTTTATGGAAGGGCTTTTTTTAGTAGCTCATAGAATCTTCTATAAAAGAATATTCCGTGATACTTTTCTTTGAACCTCCTCGTTTCGAAAATATTCATAAATGAACCACATTCTCCAACCAACCTTTTGGTTAAGGGTTCAGTCTTACATTTTTTTGACCTATTTACTTCAATCAGTTCATCATTGAAATGTACCTTCACGTTATTCATGATATCCATGATATCCCAAACGGGGTTGCCACCTTCGGCCTGCGTCAATAGTGAAGTCCTTTGAAGTGTTTCAGTATCAAGATTGATTTGATCTAGAAAATAAAAATGCTCAATCTATTCAGTTTAATTTAAGTAGGATAGAAATTACGGCAACCTAACTCAATGCTGTCATCAGTTTTCTCGGATATATTGAAATTTATGGAATTAGAAGAACTTTCTAAGCAAATTTTTTTTTCCACTTTCCTCAACCAGAAGATGCTAACGGAAGTTCTTCCATTTCTCATAGATTCCACATTATTTTATAAAAATCAATCTCAAACTGAAATTTTTCTGTAATTTCACATCTCCTGTACTATATTCTGAAAATTAATAAAAATATGTGCAGAATTTGGCTTAGACTGCTCAATGAAAGTTGCTCGAGTTAATAGAATTCTCAATTAAAATACACACTAATGAAAGATCATTTTTCTGCAACGGAATATTAGTGGTAAATTAGTTATTGATTTCACAATGATCTTCAAAGCGAGTTGGTTTAGAGAATTTCATCAAGAGACATTTTTGTAGAAAACTTCACAGACTAAAAAAGAGGTCTCTCCAAAAAAAAATTTGAAACTCCATCATTTCCTGAGATGTTCTCGAAATAACTGAAATATGATTCATGATTTTATTTCCCCTTCTCTTGTTTATCAATACGATTGAATCAAATCATTGAGCATTCAACTATCTGTACCACAAATACAAGTAGCGTAAACTCTTATTCCAGATGATCTCAATTGAAAATTAATATTTCCCTCGAAGATCTCTAATTTTTCGAAAATGTCCAGAAAGAAACTTATCTATCGACATGATAATGTCACAATTCAATTGCATATCATACCATCGCTATCTAATTGTGAAGCAGAAGAGCTCTTTGAGGTTGATCTTGCTGCAGTATGCCTCGATGCAATTCTCTGTGGTACATTTGGCACAGCACCATCCTCATCAGCTTCCAATTCAGCAAACATATGACTTGGATTTGATACTTTTTGTAATAATTCTAGTGCCAGTCTTTTGTTCATGTCCCCTTGAAAAAATCCATGCTGCAATAATTTAGCAGCAGTCGGTCGTTTTTTTGGATTTTTAGTTAATGCAATTTTAACAAAATTATGAAATGTCGGACTCCACTTGTCACGATCTTTTAATGTTGGAGGTTTAAAGTTTGATTTTGACATTAAAAATAATGCTCTCATTGGATGCAAATCAAACATTGGCGGTTGTAATTCAGCTAATTCAATTGCTGTTATTCCACATGCCCATATATCACACAATTGATTGTAACCGCCTTTCCTTTCAACTGCGGCAACCTCTGGCGCCATCCAATATGGTGTACCAATAAAACTTTTTCTTTTATTGATTGTTGCTGTTATCTGCGCTGATACACCAAAATCAGCCAATTTAACATCACCACACTCTGTTAGTAATATATTAGCTCCTTTGATGTCACGATGCATTTTACCCATGTCATGTAAATAAGCTAAACCAAGCAGCGTTTCACGACACATATATGCTATTTGTATTTCAGTAAGTGGTCCAGTTATGTGATAAATATCTTGCAATGATCCACCACCACAGTATTCCATACATATCCATAATTTATCACGTCTTAGATAACTACCATAATATGCTATTATATTTGGATGCGTGCAGTCCTTCATCATTAATATTTCCTGTTGAATTATGGCAAAATCATCACCTGGAAGTAATAATTAGATAATTAAATGATAATTAGAATCGGTTGACATTACTTCTTATGATTCATTTCGAAAATTAAGAGAGATGCTTAAGATCAAGAGAAAGAGAGCTGTAGAAAAGGTCAGTAGGATAAGTACTCTATGTCGGCTAGTTCTTGAGATAGTGTAAAAAGATAGACTAAATCAATTTTTTCAAGTCGAATCATTCAATTCCACTTCGCAGTTCTTTCAACATTCCTCGGGACCTAGAGGAGATAGAAAAAGATGTAGCATAACTTTTTTTTGTATAGGAGAATGAGAGTTACGTAAAAGAAGTATTGACAAAAATTTCCTCATCTCCACTAGATCCCAAGATATCACAGAAAAACTACCGTTGAGCTCAAATTAATTCAGATCTTTCGATCAATTCACTACTTAAGGAGGTCGAATCGCTCAGGGAGCAAATGAAGTGTAGTACTCAATATTTGACAAATTGAATGAAAATGTCTGTAAAAAATAATTTCATTCAAAATTAAATGGTTTGCGAGATCTTGACACGTACGGAAGTCCTTTATGAAGAATATTTTTTCATAAGGAATTGAAACTTTTTTATAAAGACTTTATGAAGGCGTTATAAAGTCTTTATAAAGTATTTTCATATGTGGATCATTGAAATAGAGAATTTTATTTGAAAAAAAGGTTGACTTCGATAGTATAATTCAAAAGAAAGTGCCAAGATCCTGATTCCCCATAAGACTGTGTAAAATTTTACATTTTTAAAAATTTACTTCTCAAAAATTCACACAGTAGGGTTAATCGAAAATACGCCATATAATAGGTAATGACTCAAACTATATTATCAAAAAATTGATTTTCATTATTATCTAAAAAAATTAATTCAACATGGGTAGCGATTAGTCCTCTTTACATATTGAAAAAGTCATTTCAACATACCAGGCTCTAATTTAATCACTTTAATCGCAGCCAAATCATTCATGGATAGTCGTTTAGCCTGAAAAATAAATGATCATTGCAATTACAATTGAACAAAAAAAAATTTCGATCAAGTGAAATTTTTTACATTCACACCACATGAATAAAGGAAATTGTTTCATAATTAATTCAATGAAGATATCGATTAATTGCTAACCTTGTAAACATCACCATAAGTTCCACTACCGATTCTTTGAATGAGTTCGTACTCATCCTGTGGATTTCTTCTACTTATATCACTGGATAATACGTTTGCGTTCACCGCCATTGTATATCAACATTCGTCCCAATTCTCTTCTTCTATACCTTTAATCAATTTTTTTCTCCTTTTTTCCCGTCTGTTTCTCAAACTGTACACAAACTAACAGAATCCAATGTCATAATAAATTGATCAAAATTGAACATTAGTTCGTGAAATTAATTTTCCAATTACTTTTTATTTAATCATTTCAGTGTCTATTTTCCGGTGAAATTGTGAGCGCACGTACATTATTTAATTATAATGATTAATTTCACAATTTTTTTGCTAGTTTAGCGGTTTTGTGTGTCACATTACTTGAAGTGTCGCTGTGGTAGCCATTGTTGTCCGCGAGAGACACTGACGAATACACTCAACACTGATGGTGTCAATGTGTATGTTGGTATATGTGTAATTTTATACCGAGCGACGTGAGGAGCCAGTGTCATCACATGAAAATGCGTCTTAATACTTCAAATATCTAGTTGTCCGTCATATTCTCTTTGCGTGATTACATGACAAAAATATAATGTGAATGAATATGAGACAAGAAGAAAAATGATTAATGATGATTGATTTTTCTTCTTTTCTATAGAGAAATGAAAAAGAATGGTCTTGCTAAACATGGGAAATACAGGCTTGGGATCCATGAAAACAATCATACTACTACTTTCTACTTGGGAAAATTATAATTGCGAAAGTAAGAACGAATCTAACAGAACATTTATCTGCTTTGATGAGTATCAGAAACATTACACTGATAAATATTACTGTTATTGAATTCATTCCCCTCAGTAATTGAACTTATTTTCCCCTCATAATGTCTAATATGTTGGATTCCTGGATTTCGATAATTACTATTTATGTGTTATAGTTCAATGGTTTCCTTGAGAATTTAGGACATTTCTATTTTTTTAGTAAGGTTCTCTTTTTCGGGAAAATGTGGCTATTTTTTCATATGAATTTTCCGTATGAACACCTTATTTGTAGAGTGTGATAAAATGGACTCTGCAACACGTCACCGTGAAAAATTTAGTACATTCGCTAGATTTCGAGATATGTCGAAAAAACTAATTTAGTAGTTCCTATTTATTTTGGGGTTCTATAAGCTAACGGCCCAAAATCAATCGCATTATAGCATTGGCGAGAGCAAATTTCCCTGTCTATCCACTGAATCCCTGCCAAAAATATTGAGAACCTTGCAACTTTATTGCTTCTGGAAATGACATTTCTTCTGTGTTTTTTTGAATTAATAAGATATATATTATGAATATAATTACAAAAATCGTTAAAGTAAGGTTTTTCTAGAAATAAAAAGAACAAAGAAAAATCAGCTATCGAGTCGAGTATTAAATTATTCCTTCCAATTTCAATTTTTTAACATCAATCTGTGTTCCCATTACAATCTTAATGTGATTAGCAGTGAAACAGATAATACGGAGTGGAAGATATCAACTGAAGTAAAAAAAAATTAAACGAAATATATCCACTACGTTCAGAACGATTTGGGAAACTTCAATTGAGTTTCAATTTAATAAATTAAAACGACATGTGTATGAATGTAAAAAAAACTATATATACACGTATATATCTGAAAAGCAACAGATTGTTGCAAAGAGGAGACAGGGTTGGATACGCACGCATAGCCACCATCCACTGTGTGTGTTCAGGGGGGCCTATTTGCGCCGGCTATCCCCCGCTCTTCCGTTTCTTGTTTTTATTTTATTGTAGTTGACTTCTATATTTTACAACACAATTCAGTCACTGTTTGTCTTCGCTCGAGTTTCTTCCCATCAACATTGAAATATTCAAAAAAATGTGAACTGTGAAAAGTGTGAAGTTTCAAGTTTGTCAAAAAATAATGTGATCTCAATCTAAATCGTGAGCTAAACAATTTGGAAAATAATTTTTAATGAACAAAGTTGAATAAATTCAATATTGTTATCATCATTAATGTATCAAGAATGCATCGAAGTAGTGGAATAAATCTTTTAATAACACTATTGTTGATTAATCACGCGAAAAGTGAGCAGAGATTTATCGAGACACCAGTTTCTTATCATGAAGTTTCTAGTGGAGAAGATGTTGTACTAAAATGCCGAGTTGATAATAAAAAAGGACAGTGTATATGGCAAAAAGATGGCAAGCCGATCGGCATACATCCCGATAAATACGAGTGGTCAAATTTACGTAGCAATAGTGTCAGCGATTATGATTGTGGTTTACTTATTAAGCGTGCATCCCTTGAATTTGATGACGGCTATTGGGAATGTCAAGTGACCCCTGGTGATTTTACTAGACAAGATGCATTAACATCATTACCATCGCGTTTACTTGTTAAAATGAAACCGAGAAAGCCGAGAATCGAGTATGGTGGTACTATTCTGATGGATTCAATAACGCTTAAGGAATCACAGGAGGTCACTATTTCCTGTGTATCTCGCTATGGCAATCCACCAGCTCTTATTAAATGGTGAATATCATATTTTCCTGGGTAAATTGCCAGAAAGGTAGTTTGAGTCAGAGAATATTCCGGATTTTAAGATAGATAGGAGAAGCTTTTGGAAAAGAAAACTAGAGCTACAAAATGGTCTATGCAAGAATGACTCTGTCTCTTTTACGTTTTGAGGTATTCCACAAAAAAAGATGAGTGAAGTAATGAAACTAGAAAAGTCGAGATTAGGAAATCATGTTCTATAGAATATCTGGGAATTAATGAGTGATAAAGTAATTTTATTGGCATCTTCGTCAGATACCGAGATATTCTCGGACAAAACAGAAATGGAGGTTCATTTTGCATTCAGCTATGAAATATTTGTGAATTTAAGGAATTTCCTTAGGATGTTTTTTTCTACAGAACCAAAACTACAGAAAACATTGTTCTAACTCCCTTGGTTATCGAGTGATTCTGCAGCAACTCATCAAAAAGAAAGATCGAATCATTTAGTCGTCCAGCTTAACAGCCAATTCATTCATTTATATGGAACGATCAAACAAGCCTGCCCGTTGGTATTATACTCCGACGTCTCATTTGAAGATGATTACTGTTGACTGAGTATTGGTAGTAGCGTCAGCTATGCCTAAACTCACCACGTTTAGAGTATTTTGAACTTTTTTTTGTCACTTCCAGTGGGCATCCTCCCTGCGTGCAGTGCACCTTGACTGATAGCCTTGGAAATAGCGGCATGTTAACCATTGTATGCCATAAATTGATCTGTATCAATCCCTGCCTTTTTTACGAGCAATTTTACCCAGTGGCCTAAAGTTTGAGATGTAACTCGCTCATGCATTCTGATTGTGGAAATGAAAAGACTTTTGTTTTCTCCTCTCAAATCATTCGTAAACCCCTTATAATCAATAGGAGCCTTTACTACACACAATTTTTCGTTCTCAGCGTAAAATGGCAATATTGAGTTGGGCTGATAACTCCCAGATCTAGAAGTTTCGATTGATTCTGGAATTTTCATTTCGATTCCTGTCTTAGTGATCTTTATGTTATCTCGGTCAATTGAAGCCATTTATGCCGAATGGACCAAAATAGGTCTGGAGGCAATATAATAGAAAAAAAAAAAAATGAAGCCATCGTTTGTAAACGATGAGCAGTAAGGACCATCACTAGCGTTATGGTTTTTTCAACGAGATCTTTTATTTTTATTTGGTTGATAGCAAGCAAGTCTTCCATATATTACAGAACTGGATCAGTATTCCAAGCTGTATGCTACTTTGATCGAGTTGAACGCTTCCCGAATACACCCCGCATGAAGCATGAAATGAATTTATCCTTCGAAAATTCTCCCGATGTTATCAGAGCAGTTGCTGCTCTATCTGAATTTAGTGTTTATTTATTTATTTATTTAGTCAATTTAAGCATCCCAACAGCCTAGGCCAATTATAGGGAAGCGAGAGCTTAATACAAATCACTGTTTACCGCATTGTTGGTGACATTCGTGTCAATAGCTTAATGGAATAGACGTAGGTGGCTTAAGACCAGCAAAAGAAAAACTTGCAGTATTAACATCGTTGATTTTAGCACTATAGTCCATCTAGCTGCCCATGATCTAGCAGAGTCCTAAATTATGTTCACTTCTGGGAAACGGTCAATAAGTAAGTTAATATGATAGATATTTCAGAAATACAAGCGAAAATTAAGTTTCAAACAAAAAAGCTCCGGCAAGTCACGTAGAAAAATTCTGATGGCGGCCGCCATGGCGCGGGCCATGGCGGTGGTCATGGCACTGGCCATGGCGGTCACCATGGCCGCTGCCATGGCGGCCGCCATCACAAATTTGCCGCTTTCTATGAAGTTCTTTCCCATGGCAATTTTTCCATGGCGATTCTATCCAAGGCATATTTTTGCACGGCATTTCTTCTCATGATGATTCTTTTCATTTTTTCCCATGGCTTTTTTTTCATAGCTTTCTTTTCCATGGACTTTTTTTCTATGGCGTTTGTTTTCCATAGTGACTTTTTCCATAGTGATCCTTTCCATGGCGATCCTTTCCATTGCGTTTCTCTCCATTGCATTTTCTCCATGGCCGAATTCGTCAATGCAAAATTTGCTATGGAGAAATTTGCTACAGCCATAAATTCATGAAAGGCATGAAAAATTTATGGAAAAGTCATGAAAAGAATCATCATGCAAAAAATTGCCATGGAAAGAATCGTCATGAAAAATCGCCATGGGAAAGAACTCTATGGAAAGCGGCAAATTTGTGATGGCGGTGGCCATGGCAGCCGCCATGACCCGCGCCATGGCAGCCGCCATCAGAATTTTTCTACGTGGTGCGATAAGTGATAGAAATACTGAATGAACGCCTCCCCCGGCAACACGTAGAATCAAGGATCACAGAAAATACACAGTGAACGTTTAGATCCAATGCTAGTAGATGGTAGCTGATTGTCGAAGCAATCACCCAACGCTGCTCCATGAGAATCTCCAATCGCTGAACAACTACCATCGAGCCATTCCTCGTGAGTATCTTCAGTCCCTGCTCTCCAGCTTCAGTACGGCGAGTTACCCCCTCTTTTAGTCTTGAAAATTCTTGTCTCTGTGCCGTAGTTCGATCTGAGGTAACCCTTAACCGAGCCAATGAATCCAAAGGAGAGACTTCTTTCTTCTTGCTGGTCAGTCGCTGCGTGAAGCAAATAGCAGAAAGACTATTGGTAAAGATGATTTTAACAGGTCGAGGAGGAACCAGGCCTGGTGAGTATTTGCCTAGTCTGAAGCAGTTACTAAATGTTTTTTCCATGCCTGGGGAGACGCTTTCAAACAACTGACGAATAGCATCTGTATCGTTAGCTGACTTAGTTCTGTTGTCTGCGCCAGCTGCCTCAGTTAAGCCGTACAGAATCAGATTTCTACTTCACCAACCACGTTCTTCCACTTCCTCTAAGCAGGCAGCCAAAATAGTGGAGTTATTACCGTCACCACACCTTGATTGCAACTCACTAATGTTTTTCTCTGCACCAGACACCCTCATCTTTAGTTTTTCAACATCGACAGTGAGAGTCTCAATGTATCCGGCCAATGCAATCAAGGTTGAGTCCATTTTATTAACCTTCGCATCGAGTTTATTGACTTTATTTCCAACTTGGGTAACAGAGGTTTTCATATCTTCAAATCAGGGGTTGAACTCATTCCTCATAGCTACCATGAGATTTTCAATGGAGAAATCCGGAAAGACAGGTGAATTCCTATCGGATCCAGAGCCGCAACATGCCTTGAATGCTCCAGAAGCTGTTTTGCCTGATCTCGTAGTGCAACCCGGGTGGTAGTGTTGCGAGCAGTCAACACATGTGACAGAATCATTAGCAATATTGGCTTTACATATGAAACACTGTCTCTGACCAGCTTGAAAGGGAATCACAAGACGTTGCGGAAAGTTATTCGCTTTCAATAACATATTCCCTCTTGAAATTACTTCTTCTTCTTCTTCATGGCTCCGTCTCCATTGAGAACATCCGGCCGTTATCCCCAGATGTGGGGACTTTACGGTTGAATCGTTGTTTTAATGTTTAGGGATTTTTCGTACATCACTTTGTTATTCTTCTATTTCAAATTCAATTTCATCAGTTCTTGAAGTTTTATCTTTTTTTTTTTTATCTTAGTTACTTTATATTTATATACATAAATCCTCTTCTCAAATTAAATTTTTTTGTCAATCTTTTTAATGAAGTTATATAGTATGTATGCAGTTTTTCCTGTTAAACTGTCTAATATATTATCAAGGTTTTTGGAGTGAATCTTCATCTTTTCTAGTGTTTTGATAAGAGTTCTCCTTTCATTTTTATAATTTGGATAAATCCAAAATACATGATTGAGATCCTCTCTTTCACCACAAGAGCAAAGGGGAGAGTCAACTACTTTTATTCGGGCAAGACTCACATTCAAATTGTAATGATTAGTTCTCATGCGTGTTAATGTAGTAATTTGGGGATGATTTAATTTCAGATTCTGAAACCACGGCTTTTTCCAACCTTTGTAAAAAAAATTTTAATATTTTTGACCTTTGGAATTCGATTGATTTCTTAGAGATTTAGAAGTTGCAGTTTTCATTCTATTATTAATATTGAAGAAAAAATCTGTATGTGGAATGAGCTTATCCAGAAATTCTCCTTCTTTGATAGCTGCCTTTGCTAATTTATCAGCAGTTTCATTTCCTTGTATACCAACATGTGCTGGGATCCAAATGTATGTTATTGCGTATCCATTATCTGATAACATTTTCGATTTTTCTAAAATTTGATAAATTAAATGGGAAGTATTTTTCATTGGAGAAATGTTCTCCATTGCTGATAAGACACTGAGCGGGTCTGAAAGGATGATTGATTCGTGTAAATCATTATCTTGAATAACTTGCAAAGCTTGAAGTATAGCCAGAGCCTCCGCAGTGAAGATTGAAGCAAATGATGTAATTTTATGTTTAATTTGAAGATTAATTGAAGGTACATACGTTGAGTATCCAACATAATCAGATTCATTCTGCTTGGATCCATCAGTGTATATTTGTGTTTGTTCTTTTCTCTCAAGCTTGATAACTTCTGATTGTAGGTAGTCTTCTGGGTTTGCAGCTCCTTGAATAAGTATTCCAGAAGTGAGGTCAATTTTTGGTTTATGATTGTAAATATCCAACTCAAATTGATACGGAGTTGCCAGGGGTTTCGAATATAATTTTGATTTGTGATGAATATATTTCTTGAATGCTTTGTAGAGTAAAAATTCAGTTTGAATTTTATGAACATTTTTATTTTTTGCAATCATAACTGCATGTAAATTATATATTTTTTCTAATAAGGGGTGTTCTGATTGAGCTAGCATCTTCATTATATATCTCTCAGTTAATTGATTAAAGCGAAATTTCAATGGAGTTTCATTTGCCTCAGCCAGGATCACATTTGTTGGTGTAGATTGTCTTAGTCCAAGAGCTATCCTTAAAGCTTGAAATTGTATTTTTTCTAATTTTTCAATTGATTCTTGATTTGATAACAGTAAAATATGACAGCCGTATTCAAATGAGCTTCGAATTAGACCCCTATAGAAATTGAGCAAAATTCTGGGATCTGCTCCAAACCAAGTGTGTCTTAATGATTTTAACATAGAAAGTATTTGTATTCCTTTTCGAGTCAATTTTGAAATGTGAGATTTGAAAAAAAAATTATAATCCATGTAAATTCCTAAAACTCTCAATTCTTCAGATGCTGTTACTCTCTTTTTAGCAATATAAATGTAGTATTCGGATGGATTAATCCGTTTCCTAGTGAAAATAATCAATTTTGATTTTTCTCCTGATATTTCTAGTTTTCTTTCTTCCAGATGACTTTCTATTGATTGCCATGCTTGAGTGAGAGCTTGCAGCGCGGTATTTAGATTATTACTTCTCATGATTAGTGCGATATCATCCGCAAACATCAATGGTTGTATTTGAGGGGGGATTGATTCCATAACTAGTGCATAATATATATTGAAAAGGATTGGACTTAATACTAGACCTTGCCCTGTGCCTTTATTCATAGGTTTTGGCCCAGTGTGTTTTCCATTTATCACAAAGTATAATAAGCGATAAGCTAATAAAAAGTAAATAAAGTTTGAAATCTTTTTCGATATACCAACGGAGGCTAATTGTTGATATAGGATTTTCGGATCCACATTATCGAAAGCTCCCTTTATATCCAATAATACGCAGGGGGTATATTGATTATAAGCAAAACCAGTAATTATTTCTGTTGCCATTATGGCTAGATTATCGGCATAAGATTTAGCTTTTCGAAAACCAAATTGTATTTTTGGGAGAATATTTTTCGTCTCTATCCACCAATTGAGGCGCATAGCAATCATTTTTTCACATAGTTTTAATAAGCATGAAGCCAAAGTTATTGGACGACATTTACCTGCAGAAGATTTAGGTAATAGAAAAATGAGAAATTCTCTCCATTGTTGCGGGTATGCTTCTTCTTCCAGCATTCCATTGAAACAATCTAGCAGAAGTTTTTTATAATCATCTGGTAGTTCCGTGATCAATTTGTAATCAATTTTATCCAGTCCTGGTGAAGATTTTTTTTTGCAAGAGTGAAGAGCTAAATTGAATTCTTCTAAGGTGAATTTTTTGTCTAAAATCTCATTTTCTTCAAAGTTGATTGTTGGTGGTAAATCTGGAGTATAATCGTGTGGAAGTTCAGGACAGAAATCTTTGATAAAATCGTTCATTTTTCTTGCTGTTTCAGCGTTTTGAGGAGGAGAGTTATTTGTATTTGAGAATTTTCTATTCTTGAAGGCCTTGATTCTTTGCCAAAGGAAGGCAATTGGAGTTGATTTATCGAACGTTTCACAAAATTTTTTCCATCCAAGTATTTTTTCTTTCCTAAGTAGAAGTTTTGTTAGTGCTTCTTGTCTTTTCATTTTGAGATAAGTGGGAAACGTTGGACATCTTCTGAAAATACTGTAGCTTTTCCTCCGTTCCGCAACGGATTTGGAGCATTTTTCAGTCCACCATGGTGCTGGAGGCGTTGGCTTATTTTTCTTTTTCTTAGTTTTGTTATGAGCTGAAGGGTTATTACTCTTGTTGTTATGGTTATTTTTTCCATCCTTTTCTTTTATTTTTGATGATTCAACTGCTTTCATGATTAAATCAATAATAATTTCGTATAATTTATTATTTTGTGCACTAGACATACTGTCTGGAAAATTCTTGATTATGTTACCTTGGTTTTCTAGATAATTATGAAAGATTTCCCAATCTATTATGGAGGTATTCAACTTATATGAGAAAAATTCGTAGGGTTCTGGTTCTATATTTATTGAAATGCTAATTGGATGATGATCACTACCCATTCGATCAGGGAGGATTTTCCAGGATGAAATGTTATAAATATTTGAAGTAATTAGGGTCAAGTCAATTGCTGAATTATGTTGATCAGGTCTTCCTACTCTTGTCGGTGATCCATCATTAAGGATAATCATATTAGAGTCAGCTACTGCTTCTAAGAGATTTCTACCAGTTGGACATTCATTAGCACACCCCCATGCTCCATGATGTGCGTTAAAATCACCCCCAATAATGAGAGAATATGAGTTTGGAAAATATTGGAATAATCTTTGCAAATGTTTTGAGGGTACTGATGTACCTGGTGGGATATATAAATTAATGATGATAATGTCTCCCAAATTAGAATTGATAGAGATGCCCATGAGATCCAAATGTTCTGATATGTCATCCAAATGATCTATTTCTCTATATATTAAATTGTCTCTTACCGCAATCAATAATCCTCCTCCCTTTTCTATTTCTCTATCTTTCCTTATTATATTGAAGCCTGGTAAGTTGAAATAGTTTTTTTCTTTTAGCAATGTTTCTGAAATTAGAATAACGTCATAATTTTTTATGATATTTCTTATATCTCCTATCTTCTTCAAGACACTCTGTGCATTCCACTGAAAAATTCTGAGAGGGTTGATATCGGAATTGTTGGATGGTGGAGGCATATTTTTTTTTTTTTTCCTTCCTTATACAAATTTCGTACAATCAGTATTTTCCAATTGATTTTTAGCTTCAATCGCTGGGACCTTGAATGATGAAGAGGCTCCAGAGATTTTTTGGTAATTCTCATCTAATTTGAAAGCTGTGAACAATGGCATGAGATTTTCTGAAAGTACTGACATGAATGATTGCATTTTTTCAATTATTAAGTGGAGGTCTTCAACAGACACGTTTTTCGTTGAGGATGAAGTTGTTAAATTATAATTAGATGGATTCAACCTTTGGGGTGTTGCTTTGATTTTGTTAGTCTGCGATCTTCCTAGATTTTGGTTCAGATTAATAAAATTAGGATCATTAGGTGGAATTAATGTTTCACTGCGAATGGACAACTTGTTATTATATGCAGATGTTGATGATGCAGTTCTTGTGAATTCTTGAGAGTTGGTGATAACTGGGTTCTCGAAAGGATAGAAGATTGATGATTCCTGATTTTTAGAAATATTGGGAAGGTTAATTTTTTTAACACTCTGAGAGAAATAGCCAACATTTTCTTCGATTCGTTTCTTCATTTTATCGTTTTTAATCGTGTGTTTCATCTCCTCTACCGTACTTTCAGAAGTTGAAGCATTGGAATCATCAGAATTATTTGGATCTACATACCTTTTTTTTTGTTTCATTATCGGGAAATCATAGAGCTCAAATTTTGGGGAATCGGGTGGTGTAGTATCCAATTGATGGGGATTACCATACAAAAATAATTTTGCTTCTGAGTAAGATGTGCCATTTATTGCTGCAAATTCATGAATTTTTTTCTGTCTTTCAAGTGATGGACACGATTTAGATTTTGAGCTATGTTTTCCTTTACAGTTGATACAAGTGGGGGGTTCATCTTTCTTAGGACAGGGGACATCTGCTCCGTGGAATTCTTCTGCACAATGCTCGCAAGTAGCTACTGAATGACAATATTTTTTCGAATGACCGAAGCGTAAACATTTAGAGCATTTCTTAACTTGTGAAATATAGGGCGATACTTTAAGTTTTGCTCCATACAAAATTACATATTGTGGTAGAGATTGTCCCTCAAACGTTGATTTTATGCTTAAAGAAGGTTGCATTTCATAGCCATTATTTGTCGTTTTCTTGAATCGGTTACATCTATTTACTTCTAAAACTGGGATCATAGAGCGGATGTGGAATTTAATTTCTTCATTTGAACATTCGATTGGAATACCTTTAATTACGCCATCACGCATTAGTTTGAATTTTGGAATGTATGCAATTAATTTGTGAAATTTCCATGCGTTATGGTTCAGCACATCGTTTGCTGTTTGGTAATTAACGAATGAGATGAGTATTTTGTCATCAATCTTTTTTGATTCAATAACATCATTGGGACGGTTGATTTCTTCTAGTATTAACGCAATGATTTTTCCCACTTTAATTTGATTAGGAGATTTAACCCCTTCTCGTGAATAATCTGCAGCTATATAAATGTCATACTTATCTTGTAATGAGGAATTCGAATAGCGATTCTTCAGAATTTCAGGGTTCGGGAAGCGAGATTTGAGCGATGGAGTTTCATCTTTCTCTTCTTTATCTGATGATTGGGTTTTTTTGGGTATCTTTCTTCTTGGGGAGGGTGACTCTTGAGAGAATCCTACTTTAGATGACTGCAATGCGTTTTCATTTTTTCCATTTACCTTCTGCCTTTTTTGATGCTCCAATACAAAATTATTTGTTTTTTCATCATAATCAATCTCTATTTTGGAAATTGTGGGAGATGTTTGTAGGAATTTAGGATTGTATTGAGGTGTTTGGGAATTCATTGGATTTTTTGTATTTTCATCATTTTCACATTTTTGTGCAATTTTTATTAATTCATTCTCTAATAGCAAAGATTCAATTGAACCTGTACGATATAGATCATCATTATCAACTGAACTGAATTCATCAAGAGCTGAGTCATCTGATTGTGATAGTGAGGGAGAATTATGTAAATCTTGTTCAATATTATCCATTTTCGTAACTTTTCAGGATTATCAAATATTTATTGAATATTCGAGATAATTCGTCGTCTTCTTTTTTTTTTTTTTTCAGGTTATGTCAATTGGTGGAAACGGCACAAGGCCATATATTATTTTCAAACTCAATTTTATTCAATATTCTTGCGTTATATGGATCTTTATAAATATTTAATGTATACAAGTAATTCGCTGAGGAATTAGCAGGCAAAATGTCTATGAATTATTAATATTCCTTTTAATTAACACACAAGAAAAATTCTTCGATGTTTCTCGGATCACGGCCGTGTTCAGACTCCCTCTTTAAATTAAATTGCGGAAAAATTCCAATTACCAGTAGAATTGTAAAATATTTAGTGATTGATAATTACGATCGTATCTACGATGCTAGTTCCCAGTCGATGAATTGGTAATGTAGCTAGGCACCAGATGACAGCACTGAACAGTTTCGATAGAAGTACCACCATAGGATAAAAACGTTCATGAACCAACAGAATTAGCACGCTGAGAGAATTGAGGTTAAATTCCTGATGCACTTTGAGGACCTTATTATTATTAATTCTTTTATATTTCCAATCGCAATTTATATTTCAAAACACAGTATTCTCAATTAAGCAGCGAGAAAGCAATTGCACGATTCTCTCTAAATTCATTGACTCGATTCAGTATGAAAAAATCAACAAGTGAAACACAACGCGTCCAACACTTCAAAGAGCACTACTTTCTTCATCTGCTCCATAGTCCGCACCTTCATCAAATCGTTTTGTGAGGAACTCTATTACCTTAAGGATATCCGCATTGAAAGTTTCATAATTCTTCTCCTTGGAAGAAAGCCACCACTGCTTCAATGAACATTCGGATTGCTTCAACGTAGATTGTGTTATTGAATCCACCATGATCCCTGGTGGATCATGCAACAGGGCAGTCGATTTTTTTACGGAATCGACCGTAATTCGATTACGATGCGATCGGATTGCAGTCGCATCGTCGTCGCACACACTCGCACGCAGTCGCATCGTGGTCACATGACAGTCGAGTTTGTGAAAAAATCGACTGTCTGATCAATATGCAATCGCCCGATCCATCAGGGATGTCTGCTGCTTCCTCTGCTACTCCTTTACTCAGATATGCTTGCCCGGCAACTGTCCTTCTATCGAGGAAAGTGTCTTCGCTAATGGGTGCACGAGTACCCCACGAGGAGACATTAATAGTTTCTTATTTGAGTTGAAGAACCCTTCGGGTGCATTCGTCTTGGACGCTGACACGCTTTCAGCGCTCACGCTTATAGGCGCCATTTATAAGTGTTCGTTTTGCGTTGCGAGCGCTCAGTAAATGCTGTTCATCTTGGACATCGTAAGCACTTGTGAGCGTCAATATGGCGGACATTTGAAAAGTTTTTCAAGCGATTGATATTCTGTTTAATTTAACTAATGATGATATTGATGATGGACTACATGAATTTAAGATGATTGAAGGAAGTGATGATGAATTGGAATGGGGAATCTGCCATGCACATTTATTAAACATTCCTAATAAAAGGAAACTGTTTGCCAAGGCTTCAAAATTATGTGGAAGAGGTTGTACCACATTACGCTGATAAGGGATTCTAGTCGCATATCAGACAATAACTTGATTAAAATTTATTGTAGTATGAAAAACCTTTACTCGTTGTTTTCTTATGAAAAGTACAACAATAATGTCACATCTAGCCCAATTTTTCCATTAATACCAATTTTTGGAGAGAACAACTTAGAATATTGATATTTTTATCTTTGTACCAGCATCAAGTAATATAACAATCTCCAATTCATCAAATGATGAATCCCATTTCCATTCATTCAAATGCAATAGGCATTCATTTACTTAGGAAGTAACTCCTATTCTAGTTCTCTCAACCTTGATCAATTTTGAATATAAATCAGTGGTGAAGTGATAAAATAGAATAATTTACTCATTGTTTTCTTCTAAAAACAGAAATAATAATTTACCATCTAGGCTCATTTTTCCATCGATGCTAATTTTAGAAATAACAACTTAGAATAGTGATATTTTCATCGTCGTACTGGCACCAAGCGATAGAATAGTCTTCAATTTATCAAATAATGAATCTCATTCGCATTCATGGAAATATAAAAATCATTCATTTACTGAGCAAGTAAATCCTATCCTAGTTCTCTCAACCATAATTATCTTTGGATATAAATTAACCCTCTAACGCTAAAGTCGGACTAACTCGTACCCACGGTGCTAGAGTAGGGATGGCCAATCGCGTGCGCTCTCAGTCCCCATTACCTCAATTTACGAGACTCAGGCTCGGTCATTATCGTGCTACACACGTCTGATGAGTTCCCTCAGTGCCCCCTTCTTAGTTATTTAAATGGTCTTGAATTATCTTTTTTTTTAATTATTTCTGATAATTTTGAATGAAAAATTATAAAAAATGGAATGTAAAAACTCAAAATTATTGACTAACAATAACATACCCGATGAAATTACAAAACAAACAGTAACCCCATAGTAGGTACGGTATTGCTCGCCAGAGCTCACGGATACACATTAACGCAGATATGCGCCGCCTGCTTAGCAGGCCGCAGAGTGGGAGAAACGCCCATAAGCGTTAAAGGGTTAATGATGAAGTGATGAAATAGGATAAAGCGATTTTTCAGTCGTTTTTTTTATTAAGAATATCTCGGTTAATTTCTGAGATATTTTCAAAAAACCATTAAGGAGAAGAATCGAGTCATTCCGATCCATCTTTTTGCTATCAGAATAATCTTCAAATTCTAACAGTAAGATTTAGCACTTGAGTTTATTCACAATAGCCTTACTTAGGGGTTTCCTTTATTATTGCGTAACCTTATCTAGGTTCTTATCATAATAAAATCTCGTATTATATAACCAATCATGTCAATATGGAAATATCTATTTTAAAAATTAACGTTCATCATCAACACTTGAAACATGTCGCAGAGTCCGTTATCTAAAAGCCCTAAATCTATTTCTCTAATCTTTGGACTCAAAATTATGATTTTTCAACCAATTTATTTAGCAATTCTCCAGCTCTTTTCTTCAATTCCCAATTTTCATTTTCATGTTGTTCCCTCAAAAACATGAACTCTTGGAATCTACGATTCTTATTTTCTTCACGGATCCTCGCACTCTGTTGTCGCCCATCCAACACCTCATCAGCTGATGTGAATTTGACTCTTTCTGAAAATATTGATATAACGTAAAACCATCATTTGCCACGTATTTGTTAGGAACGACTAATAATATACTCACTGGAAGTTATATTCTCTGATTCTTCGATACTCCAGTAATTTGCGCTGCTGTCCTCCGAATACGATTGTCTTCACTTCTTTCCAGTGGATGAACATATCGCAACCGGTGTGATAAAAGGCTTATCCTCCAGAAGACTATCCATTAGCTAAGAATGAACGTAATTCCTTTGAGGAAATTTGAGACGGAAAATGAACGCCGAAATTCATTTTTTCGATTTATTTTGAGGATTCTATTTGTTTAAGCATTTTTTTGAGGTAAAAACTCGTTTTTTTTTCATGAAAAAACGAAAAACTAAGATTTTTATGTTTTTTGGAACATGATATTTTTTTAAAAACGCAGCGATTTGTAGGAAAAATCTGGAAAAATTCGAAAAGATGCTAAAATATGTCTGTACTATTGATGAATTTTTTCAGATTTTCTTTACGAGCCACCCCTTTTATAGAAAATATCAAAATATTTTTTTAACCCTTGAAAAATGCCCAAAAAAATTCAGATTCGCAAAAAAATGAAAGAAATTTCGTCTGGCACTAGTTTTTCGCCTAAAATTTTCTCAGCTTTCCAATGGAATCATCAGAAAAACTCATCTTCGATTATCATGTCCATTTTGCTCCACTTTCCCCTATTGACTAAAAATATCAATGGTTTTTTTTTACGATTTTTTGTTTTAGAGGAAAATATCATTGGGAAGATGACGAAATTTTAGGCGGGAAATGAGCGCCAAAATTCATTTTTCCGAGATTTTTTGAGAAATATATTTTTTTGGGCATTTTTTGGGGGTAAAAACTCCTTTTTTTAATGGAAAGGTGAAAAAACTGAAATTTTTATGTTTTTGGAAAATAATATTTTTTTTAAAAAGCGGCGGCTTTTAGAAAAAATCTGGGAAATTTTGAAAAGATGCTAAAGTATGTCTGCATTGTTATTGAATTTTTACAGATTTTTTCTACGAGCCGCCGCTTTTTAAAAAAATATCCAAATATTTTTTGAACCCTCAAAAATGCCTAAAAAAATTTTAATTCTCAGAAAATTAAAAAAAATTACGCCTGGCACTTGTTTTCCGCTCAAAATTTGCTCAATTTTCGAATGGATTTTGCCCCACTCTCCTCTCTAAATTTTTGTACGGGCATATATCACCACATCGTGAAAAAATTAGACTTATGAGCGGGGCCCCTACTATGTGGTTCAATCCGGCACTGCGCTGTAAGCTTTCCTCGTTACCGACCACGCAGATTTCGAGGAAAAGCTTCAGCTTTGGCCGCGGAACGCGAGGGCGTAAAATCGCCATCGGAGTAAAAAATTATTACTACCGGGCCTTAATTTATTAATTAATAGACCTCAGAGTACGTTTTCAAACGAAAATGATTATATTTCAGCACTTATATGCCATTTTCTGCTGAATATAACCTTTTTTCACGTTCTCTAAGGCCAAATGAGACTACCACGCAAGACCACGCAACTACCACGCTAGTCTGTGGTAACAATGTGGTAATGGAATCGCCAGGGCACAGACCACCGCGTAGCGTGCGGAAAAAATCATTGTCAAAATTGTTCAATGTAGGAATTGAATTTGGGATGAATTAATAATCAGTAGGCCTATAAATTTTGGGGTGATTATAATTTCAAAAGTCAAATATAGACCGCTTGTATTTCCTGGAGAGTGAGAATTTCCCTGAAAAAAAATCCTTTTTTTGCTTCCGAATGGAAGCATTGTAATCGTCATTTTTTTCGAATTGGAGATTTCATCGGATTATGACTCCAAATGTTCTAAAATGTCGGAAAAAAATATTTTTTTCACATGTCTGTGTGTATGTATGTGTGTGTGTGTGTGTGTATGTGTGTGATGACACGTTTCATCACTTTATCCGGAAACGGCCGCGTCTATCGATATGAAATTTTGAGGGAATATTCACTACGCGAGCGCAATGCTCTCTGCGAAATTTCAGCTAAATCGGTTCAATGGTTCTCAATAAAAAGCGAATTGTCAAAAAATCGTTTTTTCGAGTTTTGTCAGCGAAAAATCAATTCACAGCGTCTATTCTTCGCGAGGAGATGCGTGCTGATGAGGCGCACATTAAACCCCGGGGGTGACCAGAGCTCCGATCTTTAGTTTTTTTTAAATATTTTTTTTACTATGATTTTTTAAAAATCGCGGTTATTGCGATAACTTAAAAAATATTTGAGCTAGAGACTTCAAATTTGGTGTGTTTATACATCTTATGAGTGCCAACTTTGCTATTGAATTTCAGCTGAATCGGTTCAATAGTTCTCGAGAAAAAGTGAATCATCAAAAAATCGTTTTTTCGAGTTTTCTCAGCGAAAAATCAACTTACAGCGTCTATCCTCCGCGAGGAGATGCGCACGGATAGGGCGCACATTAAACCCCGAGGGTGACCAGTGCTCCCATTTTTACTTTTTTTATTATATTTTTTGCTTCCGAATGGAAGCATTGTAAACGCGATTTTTTTCGATCTTGAGATTTCACCGGAATATGACTCAGAATGTTCCAAAACGTCGAGAAATGACATTTTTAAAAAATGTCTGTATGTATGTGTGTGTGTGTGTGTGTGTGTGTGTGTTTGTGTGACAGATATCAGCTCATTGCTCCGGAACGGTAATACTTGGTGACCTGAAAATTTAACAGTACTTTCTCTCCCCATGCAAATTGCTCTCCGTGAAATTTGAGCGAAATCGGTTGAATACTTTTCGAGAAAAATCAAATTTTCGAAAAATCGTTTTTTCGATTTTTCTCCGCGAAAAATTGATTCACAGCCCCCACTCTCAGCGATGAAATTCATCTCATTTGAACACACAATTTTCACTCGGGGTAAATTTTGCTGCGATTTTTCGTTTGCGGATAATTTCAATTACAGTGTTTTTTATCCTGAATTTTGTATACACGATAGCTCAAAAACCATTTGAGTTAGAGACTCCAAATTTCGTGGGTTTGTGCATCTAATGAACGAAAAGTTTGGTATTGAAATTGGGCGAAATCGGTCAAGTAGTTTCTGAGATATTGCACGAAAACCACTTTATGAAAAGAGGTTATATCTCGAAAACTACTGGAGCGATTTCACCCAAGTTCAGCTTAAAAGATTCATCTCAATGAGCCCCACAAATGGTGAGAATTTCAGATTTTTCAGAGGCAGTATCTTGTAAGAGTTTTCGATAACTTAGTTTTTTCAAAAATCACGGTTTTTCTTAGCTTTCTCCCTAGGAACACTTCTATTTTTTATTTCACCATTCGAAAGTAGACAATTTTTTCTACCAAATGAGAACATTTTCTTCTGACGACAATCGGAAAGAATAGGAATCCTATTTGAAACCTGAACTTCAATTTTTAAGTTTTATCGTAGGATCTCAGTTTTCATCTAATATTGAAAATTTATGTATCATATGACATAATTGCAATTTAATCGATTCTTGTAAGCTAGGACTGCAGGTCCTAAGATTGAATCCTGAACAGATCGATACGGTCTGGAACAATATTCGTAAGAATGTTTAAGTGCGAATTTGTCGTAAAAATGATGTTATTTGTTTGAGCAATGGAATACATGAATAGCGATTTGATGCAAAATTGATGAAATTCCATTCGGAAGCATTTTGCCAATCGAATTGGCAACATATTAAATGTCGCACAAGGAGTGGGGCTTGCCAGTAACGCACAAAGAGTAGCACTTCTGCTTGTTTTACTGTGATTTTTGAAAAATCACGGTTATTGCGATAACTTAAAAAATATTTGAGTTACAGACTTCAAATTTCGTGTGTTTGTACATCTTATGAGTGCGAATTTCGGTATTAAATTTCAGCGTAATCGACCGAACAGCTCCTGAGATATTGTTGAAAAACTATTCCATGCAATGAGCGTATATGCACGGAAGCGTTCAGTGTAGTGTTAACTTTTATTACATTTAGTGACCAGAAGTATTACTGGAGGGTCGCAAGTTAGACTCACGGTGTGGATTTTGGAATTTTAACTGTAAAATTTATATCAATTCATTTAACTGACAGTATAATAGACGGTGGTGTGATTAGTTTGAGAAATAAGTTCTGGGAGCCCACGCTATGTCACCTAGAAGAGTATCCGACGCATTACTGGAGGGTTCTGAGTTCGACTCGCTAGGGGTTCGAGGTTTTTCAAAATCAAAATTATTGCTTAGTTTTCATTTTCAAATTAATGAAAAATAAATAGTTGAAAATCCATTCGGAAGCTTCATGCCAATTGCATTGGCATAATATTAAATGCTTTTCGTAATGAATTCTTCAATAGTAAAGACATCATAGAGTGAATAACGAGGGGTGAAATTTATGGAAAATGCCCATAGGGTGAAGCGCCTGCTTGTTTTACCGAGAACCCATAAATTCGTCAAATTAGAATGCATTCGATTTTTTTTTTATTTCTATGAATGTGTCAAATAAAATTTTCGTCGAATTTCCAATTCTCCAGGAAATGAAATCGGTCCAGAATTTATTTTAGAAATCATAATTACCCCAAAATTTATAGGCCTACAAATCATTCATTCATCTTAAATTTAATTCCTCCATTGAACAATGTTGAATATCATTTCTTCGTCTATAGTTCAATGCGATTTTTCACTTTACTCATTATCTCTAAGTTCTCCCAATTTTCTATTCAAAATGATAATGTCATCGGACTATTAATAATTCCACGAATAAATATTTTCTCAATTATTTATTCGTGTAATTAATGATCCTGGCGATTATTTATCGCACTAGTTCCTTTTCGGAATTAGTATATGTGAGGAAATTTTTTTTATGAAAACATATCATTTACCATCTTTTTTATCGTCAATAATTTCTTTTCAAAAAGTTACGGATTCTTCGGATAAATATTTCTACATACAAAAGTTTCGGCATCTTAATTTTACTACATTTAAAAATTCTTCTGTACATCATTTTCGTCTAAATTAGCATTAGGACATTATTTTTTCGAGCAATTTTCTATTCTGACTCTTTCCCTCCAGCTAGTCTGACCTCAAGCCATAAATTCCTGAAAGTCGATAATTACTCACCAGCGAATGGTAATTTTCTTTACCGACTTTCGGATTTTACTCCTGTTTTATCGATAGACTGGCTGTCAACGAGAAAGACAGTAGTGCCAACCTTTTAAGAGAAATGTAGCTTCGAGATAATGTAATTGGCGAAAAATGTTCCGCGGTCGTTGCTATGGGACGTTTTTAATTAAATATTGATAAAAAAAAAAAAATCACCATTGGAATGCTCGATGTCGAATTGGGTTGCCAAGTGGCTCGAATCCGAACTAATGGCGCTATGTAACTAGGTAACTTTTAACATGGCGGCTGGCGGAGTATTTAAATTCTGATTCTCTAGCGGATGAACAAGAGTGTCTCGACTAGTTGGAATATCAAGTTTGATTTAATTTAAAAAATGCTTGGCTGTAGTTTTTCGTCCTGCGAAATCTTTTCTGCTCCAAAATCTTCTCCAAAGAAGGTGGAGTGCAGAAAAATTGACTATAATTTATCCGGGAATCTACGTTTACCCGGAATAGGCGATAAACAATCCATCAATGAACTGTAGTCCAAACTTGATAAATTCTACCAGAGCACAACCTTTTCCTCGGTATTTCTTGACTAATTTTTCATCAAAATAAATTGATTCATTCAGATATTCGAGTAATTAAGAAGCGAAGAACTACAACAGAGGAATTCTATTTTTCCAGTGGTCTTTTAAAGATGTCTCGGAAAGTAAACGAGATGGAGTGATTTTGTCACAATACGTTCTGTAGAGAATTTGAAGAGCTAAATCTCTATCTCGTTTAATTTCCGAGACATTCTCGATTGAAAAAAAAATTTTGGTGGCATCTCAGAAACCAAAAGAGATAGGTCGATTCCACTCTAATGCTTTTTTGAAGGAAATTCCAAAAATTTGCCTGATCTCCTCTTGTTTCAGAGATATTCTCGAAAAAACTATTGAAAAAATCGACTTATCCTGTTTTACTTATGCATCACTGGATTTCGTCATTTGTTGTTGAAGAATATCTCAGAGACGGAGCAAAATAAGACGATGTTGCATCAATCTCTCTTCCGTAGCTCTTGAAATCCTTCACAAAAATTATTGAAGCAGCGTCGCCTTATCTCGCTAAATTTCCGAGATATTTGCTTAACAATGATCACAGAGATACATCGATTCGTTTCGCTCTACCTTTTCCGTACCAAATTATTATAAATTTCCTAGGATAGATTCTGTATATTCAGTTACGCTTGAAAATTCATGAGATAGAACAAATTGTATTATAATTTAAAAATGAATCTAATTGTGTCTCAGGAATATAACCCTGACGCAGAATACGTTTCGAATTTTCGCTCCAGTTCCGGGCACCTAGTTACCTAGCGCCACCTGGCTAGAGCTTTGAGTTGGCAACCCAATTAGGTGATGTAACTAAGGCTACTTTCTGCATAGCTTGTTCCGTTTTCGAGCAATTAAATAATAAAGAAAAAAGAGTAGTAGAGGGGGAAGTTCTGTCAGGAATATAAACGCTCAGCGCTCGGCCCTTCAACATGTACTTGGCCGATACGCTATCGCGTATCTGGATTCATTTATATGTATTGTATACTTTGAGGACTTCCATTGACGTATTGAAAACTTTGAGGACTCGCACTGACGTATCGTACACATTGGGGACCCTGACAATATACGTGATGTATACATTCAGGACCATCATGATATGCGCTTCGGATAAATGAAACACAGAAAAGATTTGTCAAGGGGAAAATGCGTCAGATTTTGAGAAAAACTCGATTGAATTAATTAATTTCGTCTCGCGCAGATCTCCCGTTACTCGTAGGAATAATTCAGGAATCTCGTTTGGAGAGGACTGCGCGGAAAAATCTAGAGAAGGAAACGATGCTCCAACGTGTTAGAGTTTAGAGGCTTTGCCGAATCCGGGCCGGAGGCGCTGCCTTCGGTTTACGTGCAGGAGTGGGGATAGCAGAGTCCCGCGTGTACTACTCACTCGCGTTTCACGCTTCAACGTATAAACATCTCTCTGAGTATTCAAGTGTATTATACAGATAAAGAATAAATAAGAGTTTCATATAAATACCGTGTACTATTATTTCAATCAAAAATCCAACACAACGTGTCCACATTGTTGGGCAATTTTTCCAAATTTTTCAAAGTAGTTATAACTCTGAAAAAAAGCCTAGATAATTCTGTCCTATATGTCCATTTTGCCCAAGTCTTTCCAATATATGTAGTCATTTGATGAGTACAAAAACCTCTGCCACATCTATAACCTATAAATTAAATGATTCATTTATATGTATAGTATACTTTGAGGACTTCCATTGACGTATTGAAAACTTTGAGGAATCGCACTGACGTATCGTACACATTGGGGACCGTCACAATATATATATTGTATACTTTGAGGACCGTCACAATATGCATATTGTATACTTTAAGGACCGTCACAATATACATATTGTATTCATGAATAACCTCTCATTATACAATGTATGGGCAGCTTATATATTTGGGATTTTTTTACTTTCCACATTTCAATAGAGAATAGAACTGAAATTGATTACATATGGAAACTAAGAATGGAAAACTGGAAATGTTTGTTAAAGAGAAAATGACTCGAAATTCCATTTTGCCTCTCCGGGCATGAAGATATTTGACACAAAATGAAAGGAAATGTACGTAATCAAAAGCAAAGTGTGAGAAACACCAGACGCGCTTGATTGAATTCTACATCGACTTTATGACCGAATATATACCCCCCTTCCTTTCCTGGTGTTGCAAAGTGCTTGAATCCTCGAAGTCTAAATTATATGAGAAGCCTCGATAGCTCGGAATATACCATTAATCCACGAAATAACCTCAAAATATATTTGCCTTGGATAAAATGACAAGTCCCCAAAGTATACAAAAAGTAGATAAAACTTTGAGGACCAGGGCTTCGTTTACCTCGTATATTCATTTGTCCTCAAACAGTGCTTTGCATTGAATGTCTATACTTTGGGGACCGTCCTCAAAGAATCCAAAACGTTGATAAAACTTTGGGGACGGTCCTCAAAACAGCCAAAAATCCTCAAAACATATGATCTATAAATGAAACGGTCCCCAAACCCACCATAACATATATATACGTACATATATGTTCATATATGGTTCATATATATTCATATATGACGATTTTTTCCCGGGCAGTATGTATGTAGCACTCTACGCGAAGATCCTTCCCCCCCCCCCCCCCCCCCCACGCCCCTCTGCCGTCTTCCCTCTCCGCCGCTTCTTCTTCTTCTTTATTGAGCTGCGCGTAGCGCAGCTGGCCTTCAGTCCACTGACTATACAGCCATCTTGACTCCGCCGCTAAAGCATATGTTAGAGTGGCATCCCCACCAACGCACTCTCCGCTTCTCCTTTTCCCCCACTACTTCACTACCACGTTCCCCTCAAAACGTTTCACTCGTTTTGTGACGCGAGAAAAAAGTTGGTACCCTCCGAAAAGAAGTTTCACTTCAAAAATTCATCAATATAGTTTGAAAATGACGGTCATAATTTATTTTCCTTTTATGATCGTCATTCAGTGAAATTTTGTGACCGAATTAGGTCACGGTCACAACTACTCCGTGACGTGACATGACATGACCGTCATATGACCGTTTTATGACACGTCATGTGACGGGCGCCCATCTCTAGGCACAACGAAACAATATGAAGAGATAAGGGTGGCGCTACGCGCAGAGACAGTGCCCGCAGGGAATAACAAAAAAAAATTCAAAATACTCTGAACGATGTGGATTTAGGCTGACTGATGCTAGAGTACCTGGTCCAATTCGTGACCACTGACCAGTGACTGACCGATAGACAGAATAATAATTATAGTAATTTCATAATCAAATTTAAACTCGTTATTCACTTGTATATACAATCTTACATGTATTTATCATTATTTAATAACAAAAAATCGAAGAAATTCATAGAATTATCATGTGAATAATTTGAAATTATAGAGGCAGTCCTGAGATTATTAGGAAAATACTCATTTTTACCTAAAATCCATGAAAACAAGGAATTAAGAGAACTATGTATTTTCACAGTAATAGTTGATTTTGATATGGAATACTGGTATACTTCTCTGGTATACTTCATTCACTGGTATACTTTATTACTCTATTGAGCCGGTGAATGACCGACTAGTCATTCATTGGTAAGTCAGAGATTTGTCAGTACCACTGAATGACTGTCTGAGAAATTATAGAAGATTTGCAAGCAGGAGGAGCTTCTGATATTCCAGAAGATCTATCACGCATCACTAATATAGACCATATATTGAATTTATAAAGTCACAAACTTTATCGTTGAACTAACATGTTGGAGATAATTTAATTGATAGATATGAGGTATTCCACGCTATTTCACTCATTTTTTAAGATTTATTTTTCTATTCTGTTCGTTTTTGGATATGTATTTGGAATGGCTTAGGAAAGTCATTTCCAATGGGAACAAAAAAAATTTCAATTATGACCATTCAAAATTTTGAAAAAACGGTGGAGATGCTCCTTTTAATCCAGCTTCGAATGCTCCTATCTCGTTCGATATCAGTTTTACGTAGGGAATGCAAGAGTACTTTCTTATTGCAAAAGAGAGTATAATTACAACGAAACTTTATTCGTTGGGCATCTCCACCGTTTTTTCGAATGGTCATAATTTTTTTTTTTTTTTCCTATAGCAAATGACTTTCCTAAGCCATTCCAACAATTTATCAAAAAATGAACGAAAAATGAGTGAAATAGCGTGGAATGCCTCATATATAACAGTGTTTTTTTGAGACTGACATGCTTCAGCTAAATAACGAACTGGTGATAACGATGTAGAAATCAGAGATAATAAAAATAATATTATATATTGAAGTTTGTTAATTCTTCGAATTTTCTACGTATCTGTCTACATAATTTAATAATTAACTTAGCACAATATAATTCCAAATTGTTATAATTAATGATGGTATGTTGAGGGTGTACTCTAGTTTCTTGGGTAAAAAAAAGACCTATCTTTCGAAATTTTTTTTGAGAATGCTATGGAAGATATGAATATGATAATGAATAGGTATGATAAATAAAGTCTTGAAATGTAAAACAAAATCTGTTTCATCTATTTTTTCCAAGTTTTGTATACAAAATCCATTGCTCAACCTAACGCTGCAATTTTGAGACCGCTCGGCTCCCACACGATTTCTCGGCAACGGCTTATCTGATACAAAAAAATCGAAGTTCTTTGGATTCGGTATGATAGTGGCTACGGATTGAACCACCAAAATATTGATTTTCAACTCATCTTGTTAATTTTATCTGTGAAAAATCAAAACAACTGAAAAAAGTGTTCATTTTTCACCGTTTTTTGTGAAAAAAAATAGTGAAAATCAAAATTTTAACTTGATAGAGGTTCATCTTGTGATTTTCCAGGTGTAGGATACGTGGTGTAAATTTCAGAAGGATCGGCCTACTGGTTCTGGAGAGATCTTGTGGGAGGTCCGAAAAAACGTTGTTTAGAGAAAAACGCGTTTTAAGTGGTTTTAAACAAGATTTTTTTTTTTTTAACAAGAAATCATAAAAAAATCTTGCCAAAATTTACTCTGTGATACCTGCACAATGTTCTTAGATGTATATACATTCGAGAAATGTTTTTCAAAAATTACTATGTGTTTTTGCGTCCATATTATTGTAAATTTAATTAGAGGTTATGTGGGATATTTGGACAAAATAAATAAATTGTAAATGTCAGTCTTTACATTCATTTACTAAATTCGCAACGTTTCGCTCCTAATCAGGAGTTTCTTCAGGCTCTAAAAATAAAACAATTAAGGAAATTTATTTAATAACATAAGTTAAACATAATCAATATTCATTATTATGGTTGTTTACCCTTCGATCAATGTAAGTTGTCATGATATTAAAATGAATTTGGTGAACAAATGTATCAATGAACAGAGGACAAGTATCTCCCAACAACAGCAACAGCAACAGCTAGTCATTGATAATAATCGTAAAAGAACAAAATTCTGTAGTTTCCCTTATTTCGCGGGAATATCACATAAAATGGACAAATGTGTTCGTGAATTTGGTTGCAAATTAGCTTTTCACAATGTTGCGAACATCCAGCAACTATACAGCAAGATAAAAGCTGAAACTCAGGCCACCGAAAGATCAAACCTTGTATGCAGCATTCCGTGTGAATGTGGGAAGGTATATATTGGCCAGACAAAGCAGAAGCTAGGGAGAAGACTCAAACAACACCAGTTTGACTGTTGAAACATCAACATACTGGAAGAAAATAAAACAGCATTGGCGGGTCACCATTTCGACAATGGACATCAATTTAAGTTTGATGAAACAACAGTGCTAGACTATGAGAGAAACTGGTGGAAGAGAAATGTCAGTGAAATGATATTTATCAAAACCAGTGATACCGTGAATCATAGAACTGACAGGAATAACCTGAGCTCTGTTTATGCTGAGGTCTTGAGAAAAATGCAAGATAATCAGCAAAACAGAGTGCAGAAAAAACATCGAACATAAATGGACTGTTTGCATTCAACTCATGCACAACAGAGGTGAAAAGAGGTAGAAATTCATCATGTTCAAGAACACCGAGAATGAGAAAGCGCGCCGAAAACGTGTACACACACACACACACACACACACACACACACACACACACACACACACACACAGGGGAAGAACATCAGCTGTCACAGAGCAGCAATGTTATTCTAGTCTTCTCACGATTGAAAATTTAGTCACAACTAGTCAACGAATTAATTTATATTTTTTTGTGTACTAATTTATTGAGTTTTTGTCTTTGAATGTTGTGATTTAGTTGAATATTACAGTTAATCGAAAATGAATAGTGAAAAAGAGAAAATGAAAAATTCTCCTTGTTTCTCAGTTTTAATTTTAATATCATGACAACTTATATTTATCTAATGGTAAACAACCATAATAATGAATATTGATTATGTTTAACTTATGTTATTAAATAAATTTTCTTAATTGTTTTATTTTGAGAGCCTGAAGAAGCTCCTGAGCAGGAGCGAAACGTCGCGAATTTAGTAAATAAATGTAAAGATTGACATTTACAATTTATTTATTTTGTTTTTAAAAAAATGTAAAAAAAAATTTCAAACTAGAGTACATCCTTAATAGAGTCCAAGAATATTTTTATGCATCTAACAATTATCAGTTCCAGAAAATTAAGATATATATCTTAAGTCATGAATACTGTCAAAGTAGGAATTCGTTGGAGAAAAATAATGTATTTTTAAACTAAATAATAGGATATAGGGTAACACGACCAGTGAATGACCGAACTGCACTTTTTCACGAAGTAGAATTAATAATTTTTTGTTCAGATGAAAAAGCAATTGTAGGAAGTAATTTGCATATTTTAAGCAATAAGTAAATACATCGGTCATTTATTGGACATTCCCAGTCATTCAATGGGCAAGAGCGGTTATTCACTGGGTCTTGGTACTCTACGCTATTTATTATTAATTCACAAAAAACCGTAATGAAATTGAGGAGATAGCACGATGAAGATTGAAAGAAAAATAATTGCTCAATACCATTATGTTAATCAAACTGAGTTCCGAAATTAATTACTATTTTTCATCAATAGAAACTCCCCTCGCTATAACAAATCGGTCATTCACTGGTCGTATTACTCCTAACACTCACTCAATAGTGATCTTCCAGAACGAGACGTTGCAGTATAATGAGTGCTTTTGAAGGAAAAACTCTTTTCGTATGTAAATATTAATGATTACTCTAAACAATTAATACTTGATAACTCATTAAATGTAGAGATATTAGCAAATATTCAGGAGTGCGTAACGTCCTCACCGTTTTGTTTCTTCATCTTCTTGCAATCTTTCGTGATATCATTGAGGATATGGAAGCCGATTGGTAGGAAGAAGGGCTATCCAAAAAGATTGCCTTTTCCGGTTTATGGTCTAGTGCAGCTGACCACTCCTTATTCAACCTTCATTCCCCTCTGTGCATTTGAAAACAATGCAACAATCATCATTGCATCCATTTCTTTCTTATATCGTAATATTTCTCCCTCAATTTGTCTCACTTACTTTCTGGGTCACTTTATTCAGGTATATAGGGGGCGACGAAGTGGAACCGCTGAGAGAACAGACAAATGCCACTGAAGTTGATAGTCCAAAAACTTGGGCAGCCCACAGTCTTCTCAAAGTTAAGGGACAGCGGGAACATCATGGATTACCGATTAGGTGTCTCAGTTTACATCCATCAAGTCCATTACCAGCTATCGCTGAGTGTCGTCTTGATATTCATTGTGAGTTTGTTATTATTATTTTCTTTAACTTCGACAATCAGAGGAAACAAATTCTTTGGGAGGGGAGGGAGGGAATAGGATGTCGAATATTCTATAAATATCTCGAGAACTATCGGATTTTCGGGAATTTAATATGATTTCTTATGGTAGCTTCTGGAATTCCTTATAAAAAAAGTCTTTTGATTTGCCTCGAACCTGATTCTTTCTAGAATATTTTCTAAATAATGTATATGTGATTTTTGGAATTTTGACACATGGCTTGAAAGAAATCTTGAACGTTTTTTCCAAGTATTTCCGCGATGAACGACATTTTTGCAATCTTTGAAACAACACTCCTCTGAAGAATTGTCGGATCTATCAAGGAGTTTCGACAAATCTTTCTAAATCCATTTATCATGAGGAGATACCTTTGTGTCACGTCGATGTCTGTTGAATTTCATAAAGTTGCTGAACTATTGATGGAATAAAAAACAAATACAATTTTCTATAGGTGTGGAATGATGAATTTTGGAGGAAATGCAATGAAAATATTCTAACTTTCTCAGAAAATAATGCGTTGCATAATAATTTTAACGATAAGAAAAATGAATGAAGTTTCACAATTTTCTAAGATTTTTCTATTTTGGAAATTTTAGAATGATTTAAGAAATTTTTTGAAATTCCACCTGTTTCAGATTCCCCAGAAGTTCGCTTAGAGACAAGTCCCCGCTTGATAACATCAGGCCTTGAAGATTCAGCAAGTTTCATGAGTATAAAGTGCATAGCGGATGCGAATCCTCCAGCATCCATAAGATGGTACAAAGACATGTCAACTTTATCGAAACCAAATATAATTGAGCCAGTAATCCATAATTCAACATCGGAAACATTGATAAATACGAGCCTAACTGGTTCTGAGATACGTTTTGAGCCAGTGAAGAGAGCGGATACCGGATTATATTCCTGCAAAGCAGTTAACATCATTGGTGAAAGCTTACCAGCAAACTACAGGCTAGATGTTCAATGTAATGTGAACACGCTGTTCTTACTGTTCTCTCTCTTTTCCATATTAGTTCGGAATTAATTGCGAATAATTCATTCTCTATAAGTCTCAAGGCGGTTCGAGTGGTACAGTCCTCACAATTAAGTTCATGCAAGAAGACCTAAATCTGTGCAATTTTTGCGAGCACGAATTGTAAAAACCATTTTGAAGGCGGCAATTTTCCCAGGGTATGTCGGAAATTGGTGGAGATATGAACATTGTCAATAAAACTCTTTTCGTAGAGCAAACTGAAACCTATAAAAAAAGGCATGTTTGAATATTTCTGTATCTCCCTTGCACTTCCAGATATGCCCTGAGAATTCCGTAGAGTAATAGAGAAAAGCTATTGGTGAATTTGATATTCCCAAGTTCACCCTGAAGTTCTCGAAAACTGAGGGAATGAATCCTTTTTTAAATGAACTTATCTTCCGTAGCTCTCTGTTTTTCTCACAGCAGATGTAGAGACGCAAATTCTCTTATCTCTCGCAGATTTTAAGAAATTATCCTTGAATCCAAAAGCAATCTTATTGCGCTTTCCCCATCGAAATAAAATATAAATAAAATATATATTGGGATATACAAAATATAGAAAAAGTATATGATTATATTTCAATTGTATATAAAGAATATATTCTCAATAGATTGAAGAACTGGGCCCAATTCTCGTAATTTGGTTTGATATATAAAAAATATATTTTTTTTATGTTTACATATTGCCATTTTCAATATGTTTTTTTAAATATATTCTGAGATATATTTTTAATATATTTTATATCTATTCAAAATATGTAAAATATATACGAAAATTGGTCAAAAGTGGTACATTGAGAATATATTTTTCATATACATTTGATACATGATTATATATTTTTTCTATGTTTTTCCATATTTTTTATATCCCAATATATATTTTATTTATATTTTATTTCCATGGAGGTTTACTGCTTGCATTTTTCATTTCATAACAATAACAATAATTTTCATTGAATAGATGGACCTAGACTAAAAATAACTTCGAAGTTGAATGAAACTCGGAGTGAAGTTGAGGCAGTGGCACTCTTGGGAACAACAGCTGAGCCATTTGAGTGTGACGAATTCGAAGCAAATCCATCAGCACGTTACAAATGGCTGCACATGAGGGGCACTATTTCTGAAGTCATTGATGATATTATTGATGGAAGAATCGGAACGAATGATGGGAAGAAATTACGACTGAACAATGTTGTCTGGTCTGATGAGGGTGAATATCGTTGTGTTGGATTCAATATAATAAATGGTGTACGTAGAGAAATGATATCAGAAACTAGATTTATACTCCAAATTTCGGGACCACCGGAAATACAAACAAGGGCTACGGATGAAATTACAGAGGAGGGATTGTTTGAATCGGTTGGATGGGCTGGTGACGCAGTGCACCGGTTGATGGCGAGATTCTGCTCGAGACCGGCACCGAGACTTGTTGCTTGGCAGTGGGGAAGTTCACACATTCGTGCAGGTATCTTTTGCAATTCGACAGGATAATTATTACAGCAATAACTTTGGGATTGATAAGTTTTTCGGAGAACTTGTTGAGGTATTTATTTGTAGAGCCCTACGAGGCCTATAGAAAAGGACTCTTCCTAAGGTGAGAATCCCCAAGTCTCAGCAATCGGGCCGAAGCTGGTACAGACCGCTGAGTAAGCCGTGTAAAGCTGAGATTAGCGCTTGCTTGGCCTGATATAGATAGCAGTCGAAAGCCAATGTATTTTTCTCTTGCCTAGCCCAAGGCTTGGCATCTTAGCAAGATCAAACTATGGCCACAGGTCGTTGTCGAGGTTTGAGCATCGAGGCTTCTCAACAGGCTTGCATCCATATGTGCTTCCAGTTTAACTTATGGCTAATAAATATTGAACACAGCAGAACTGATTTAGCATTGTCTCAGTATTATCACAGTAGTTCAAATCAGTACTGTAGTTGATATCTTGTTTGAATGGTGTTTCAGTGCCGGTTTGAAATTGGATTCGCGAATTTGAATTATCCAGATTGGAATAGCTGTGACACTTAGTTCCACCATTCTTCGCTATGGAGCCTGTAGCGATACTCATCCTTTAGTCAAGTCTCGTCATAGAAACGATAAGTTTCCGTCTCCTTGGAATGCGTGCGAGATAATTTCGTTCTTCATTTCTTACCATATCACGTAGAAAAATTCTGATGGCGGCCACCATGGCCATCACCATCACGGATTTGCCGCTTTCCAGGGAGTGCTTTCCCATGGCAATTCTTTCCATGACGTTTTTTTTGCATGGCAATTCTTTCCATGAAGTTTTTTTTGCATGGCGACTCTTTCCATTTTTTTTCCATGGTTTTTTTTTCATAGTTTTCCCTTCCATTGCGTTTTTTCCATGGTAATTCTTTCCATGGCGTTCTTTTCCATTGCATTTCCCCCATGACCGAATTTGTCTATGCGGAATTTGCCATGGAGGAATTTGCTATAACCATAAATTTAACCCTCTGCCTCGCAGCCTTACCGCCACTACACGGAAAGAAATTATCCGTAAAAAGTCCCGAAAGGTCTCGCTAAAAATTACCGAACTCTCCGGAATCGCGGGACATTTCGTGATGTGTACAAAATATTGGAAAAATTCCATGGCAATTTTTCATAGGAGTACATCAAAAAGTCACATCTGAACATGAAAAATGGCGCTGTTACCGCGTCAAAAATTAACGAACATGGTTCAGTAATTTTTGACGCGCTAACAGCGCCATTTTTGATGTTCAGATGTGACTTTTTGATGTACTCCTGTGAAAAATTGCCATAGAATTTTTTCAATATTTTGTACACATCACGAAATGTCCCGCGATTCCGGAATGGTTCGGTACTTTTTACTCAGATCTTTCATTATATTTTCGTCAGATTCTCATCAGTATACTGATGAGAATCTGACGTTCGATGTAGGAGGGGATGTGTAACGAGCGCGCGAACAGTACCGTACCACCAAGCGTACGTTCGAATACACTGGTCCCAAATATGAGATTTTCCAAAAAGAAATTATCGGTGAATAAGATGAAACAAATTCAAGAAAAAAACAAGCAGGTTATAGTTTCTTCGCTCGCTGCGCTCGCCCGCGAATATGTGGGCTGTTATTGCTCGCTCGCTGGCGAATATGTGGGTTGCTGTTGCTCGCTCGCTGCGCTCGCTCGCGAATAAGTGGGTTATTGCAGCTCGCTCGCTCGCGAATTCATAGGTTGTTATTGCTCACTCGCAAACTTGTAGGCTGTTGTTGGTCGTTCACTACGCTCACTCGCGACTGCGTAGTGGCTTCAGTTCACTAAGTTTTTTTCATTCATAACTTCCCGATTGAAAAACATTTCTTTTCCAACTTTTTTTTGTGACTCTGCAAACGTGTCACAAAATTAACTTCCCGACATATTCACAGCAAAGAACTGCGCGTGCCTTCTAAGTCACGATTTAGCCGGGTTTCACGTTGGATGATGGTAGAAATCCCCGAGAAACATAATTGAACGCAAATATACTACAGGAGACTCTCATAAATTATACGCTCGCAAGTTGCTCGGAATCCCCCCAATCCCTTTTTCCGTCATTCAATGGCTTTGCCAATTGTCTCTCAATTATAAACATTCGTATCTGGCCTTTTAAATTTCTCAGAATTGGAATCGAAGCGGTCGTAGATTGGGGACGCTCGCATACGGTTTCTTTACTTCAAATCCACAGAATTTATCCGCGGAATTCTCTAATAAAGTGTGACAATAAAAAATACTTGATAAAAAAATTATGCAAAAAAAAAAGAGTCCATTTTGCCCCAGGGTGCATTTTGCTGCAGCCCTGGCGAATTCATTCATACCGATTCTTTGAGTATTTTTTGGGTATAATTTCGGTATAGTGGACATTGGGTAGTAATTTGGTATAATTTTCAGATTATACCCAAATCATACTCAAATAATACTAATATTTTCAGTATATTCGTGAAATTTTTATACCCAAATTATCCCGACGAAACACTATTGTTTTTCTTTCTTCACTACTAAAATCAAAATATCGTTAATTTTCAAACAGAGAATTGTGAAATTCTTCGATTGAAAGCAATGTATGATTAATAAAAATATGAATTGGTCCGCTCATTTGATCTGTATGAATATCGTTGCCATAGAAACGAAGAGGCGCAAGTTCTAGACTTATACATAGCATTTACGCCCCCTTGTTCCAAAACGACGATATACTCCATGGTCCATTTTTCTTATATCTGAGCCTCTAAGTGGCGATGAAATTGTCATAATTGAAATTTGATTAGAGAATATAATAATGTTCGACAGCTCAGTTGCAGCGTAGCAGACTACTAATCTGAAAATCCTGGGTTCGATCCCCGGAGAATGCTTATTTTTTTTAAGTTACTCCCTTCTGTAAATGTTACTTTATAATCGTTTAACGTTCTATGTAGTACAAAAGTACCAATTGAACTGAAATTTGAATTGAGAAAAAGGCGGTATAAATTGGGTAGGAAAAATTCACAAGTATACCCAAAATATCGGTATTTTTTAGGTATAATTTGGGCATATTTCCAGCATTATACAGGAAAATCACTGAAAATATACCCAAATTTGGAGGATAATTTGGGTATTTTTTAGGTCAAAACGAATTCGCTAGGGAGGGTCCCTGTCGCCCCAGGGATCCATTTTGCCCCGAGATCCATTTTACCCTCGGGATCCATTTTACCCCACCCTCCCCATTTCCGAAATATCATTTTATTAATTGTTAAATAAATAAAAGATAACTTCACTAAATCGATCCAAAATTTAATCGGCTCTAGTTCTCACCAATATGCATCGATCGCAATATTGAAGATCTCAATCCGATCATTATTTCGGGAGTAATCGTTGTCGGAAAAAAATGACCACCTACAGACGAACACACACACATACATGAACTCCCCCCCTTGGAATCGTTCTAGAAACCTCACAAACACATGATCCGACCACTCCCTCTCCTCTCTGAAGAATTTTGGTTTTAGGGGTAATCCCTGTAACTTCCTATCGGGAAGTTAATAATCCCATTGTTCCATGAAAATTATAATAATTATATTCAATATAATTCGTATCAAGAACAATAGATAAATATATGACAATTTCCGGTCATTTTTCTTCCATCTTCATTTCGTAACTAAAACTTTACTGAATTCGTATTATTAACATCTTTCCTTTTTTTCTCCCATTATTCTCTGTTTATCCGACGGAATATCTTCTGCTTTTTACGCGAGAATTTGCATAGGGTTCCGATAGCTTTGCAACACGTACGACGGTCCTGATGTGCCAGGAGAAAGAGAATAGTCACGTGACCATTTTTCACTAACACATCACGTAGCACGCTGTGATTGGGTGGTTTCACACCGATACGGTTCCATGCGGTTTGCGAGGCAGAGGGTTGATGGTGGATATTTGTGTGATGTTTGAATTTCACAATCATAGAATTTTTATGATTATCAAAAAATCCTTAATTTATAATAAGTAGGACCCCAGACTTTAGTTATTATTTCGTCCGGTATAGTTGCTAGGTAACCGTTCGCACAATTTCAAATGTGTAGAATCAAATTTGTCATAATGTTGAAAATCTCAGGGTGAATCGGAGGGGATCTTGGGGGGAATCGGAGGGGATTTTGGGGGGAATTGGAGGGGATCTCGGAGGGAATTGAAGGACAATCTTAGGGGGAATTTTCATTTCAATTACTGAACTGTGTGGAACAGTCTGACAACTCAACATTCAACACATTTGGAATCCGAACGGTTGCCTAGCAACCTAATCGGATGAAATAATAACTAAAGTCTGGGGCCCTAATAATGAGTATTAGTACAGATTTTTCTATAGGGACACTTCTGTGAGATAATTATCTCACAGAAGTGTCTCTATAGAAAATGTCTTCATGAAATCGAATTTTAGGAAGAGGTTCTTCATAAAGTGATTTCTTATGAAGTTTTTTTTTTACAAGAAGAAATTTTTAGAAGATATTTTCTATGAAATATATACACATCGTTACCCTAATGACAGAGTAACGCTTTCTATGAGGATTTGATAGCACTGACATGACTCTGTTATTAAGGAGACGATAGAATATTTTTCATTATATCATTTCTTTCAATTTTCATTTTTTTTGCTGATGAATCTTTGATAATTCGAATTGAATAATTCTGAAATACTTTGAAATTTAATTTTGGGGACTTAAAGTCCGCTAGACTGTCTCCATTACTTGATAGCAGTTTTTTATCACCATCATCTCCACCTTTTTCTTATGTTATTCTCAGGTGCAGTCTACTCGTACTCTTAGTCCCTTTATCCAACTCTACACGTAGAAAAATTCTGATGGCAGCTGCCATGGCGCGGACCATGGCGGTGGTCATGGCGCCGACCATGGCGGCCGCCATGGCCACTGCCATGGCGGCTGCCATCACAAATTTGCCGCTTTCCATGGAGTTCTTTCCCATGGCGATTTTTCATGACGATTCTTTCCATGGCAATTTTTTGCCTGATGATTCTTTTCATGACTTTTCCATAAATTTCTCATGCCTTTTGCAAATTTTGCATTGACGAATTCTGCCATGGAGAAAATGCAATGGAGAGAAACGCCATGGAAAGGATCGCCATGGAAAGGATCACTATGGAAAAAGTCACTATGGAAAACAAATGCCATAGAAAAAAAGCCCATGGACAAGAAAGCTATGAAAAAAAAGCCATGGGAAAAAATGAAAAAAATCATCATGGGAAGAAATTCCGTGCAAAAATATGCCTTGGATAGAATCGCCATGGAAAAATTGCCATGGGAAAGAACTTCATAGAAAGCGGCAAATTTGTGATGGCGGCCGCCATGGCAGTGGCCATGGTGACCGCCATGGCCAGCGCCATGGCCAGCGCCATGACCACTGCCATGGCCCGCGCCATGACCACTGCCATGGCCCGCGCCATGACCACTGCCATGGCCCGCACCATGGCGGCCGCCATCAGAATTTTTCTACGTGTAATAACATCTTTTCATACCAATCAATAATAATTTGTTCAGTTCAATTGCTCGGGTGAACTTCAGGATTTTGAATCTCTTCTTCTTCTTGTTTCTTCTTGTAATTGAGAATAGCCGAACTCCATAATGGATCTTGCGGTTCTAGGAATAAATTCCCTGGACAAAATCCCTTCGGCAAGAATTCCCCGGAAAAAATCCCCTCGACAAAAATCCCCCCGACCAAAATCCCCCGACAAAAATTCCCTCTTCAAAAATCACTCAGGGAATAATTCCATTGGATGAAATATTCTCAATCCATTAATCATTTATTGGCAATTTAATAACATAGTAGATTATAAAAATTATTTATTAAAAATTCAGAAAAATAATCATCACACTTTAAGCATTTTTTTTAAATAACATAGTACATTATAAAATTATTTATTAAAAATTCAGAAAAATAATCATCACACTTTAAGCATTTTTTTTGTATTAAAAATATTAATTTCTTCCCCTCCAATTAATTAATCGATAAAATATTAGCGATTCATTGTTATTTGTATTCATTCTTCCTCTTGAATTAATTAATAGATAAAATATTAGCCACATTCTTCAAATATTCCTCTTTAGAAGAGTCATAATTATTGATAAAAGCTTAAACGAGCATTATAATCTCGATATTTCTTTCTCTTCAATGACGGCAGAGCACCAGACTCAGCCTGGGCAATAATCGCTTCAGCAATACCTTGTTCCAATTTTATTAAATCAATTAATTTCCAAAGTACACGACAACCATTTTTATAAAGCACACATCTCCATATAACTTTATTATTAGCACCAATTCCATGTTTATAATAGATATAACCATCGAGCACCAGCATCTGTCCACCTTTATTACTTTTAATAATTTTAAACGGCATAATGTTAATGAATAGTAAAAAAAAACAAATCACAAAAACACCTCTAATCATATCAAGAACCCACTCATAACTGAATAGAAGAAATTATTATGGCCAACAATACCATCAATTGTTTTTATTCTCTCTCTCTCTCTCTCTCTTTTTCTCTGTCGCTCTCCCTCTTTCATGTCTATCAAATTTAACAGAGGCGAATACAAAGAGTGAGTGTGAGAGTCTGAAGAAAAACAAACATTCACTCTGCTTCTAAAATTATTGATTAATTTCAATCTTAATACTTTAAAATAAAATGATTTGTACTGGAAGTTTTTTAATTTTAATGATTTTTTTTTTCAAGAAGAGATTTTCGTAGAGGGGATTTTTGCCGGGGGGATTTTTGTCGGGGGGATTTTTTCCGGGGGAATTTTTTCCGGGAAATTTTTTCCGGGAGATTAATACCGGTTACCGAAAAATCCATTCATCCAATTTCACTTTGCGGTTTCATTCATTTTCTTTTTCATCAATATCTCAAAAATTGAGTGAGATAGAGCAATGTCGGCTGAATCTTTTATGATAGGAAATTCCAAGAGCTGCAGGAAAAGCTGGGCATCACATCACTCTATCTCACTTAGTTTCCGAGATATTCTCAAAAACAATTGATAGGAAAAATTGTTTTATCCAATTTTGCTTTTTCACTGAATTCATCAGAAGATGCGGTATTCATCAGGAGATGCGGCAGCATCTCACGACAAGTACGAGCCCAACACTCTGTCAGGCAAAGGCTACCGCACTCCTATACGGCTAAATAGGATTCGAAAAAATTCAATAATTTTTTCTACAGTCAAAATTCTATCTCGTGAGATGATTTTTCGGTAATATATTGCTTTTACCATTATCATCGGATTTATGTGAAAAAAAATTGAAAAAACGATATTTTATTATTAATTAAAAACGTTGGCCAGAATTCTTCTCCAAATCGAACTTTCTTTAGGACATTGTAACTGTGTTAGTGTCTCACCGACACTACGTAGAAGCATGCGTCACACAGACGCACGCAGTAAACATCAAACGCGTCTGGCTTTGGATGGAAATGTCTCGAAAACTATTGAAAATTTATCGAGACATGCTGCGAATAAAATTTAGGGGATAACTTAACGAATACAATAAGCAAAACCCCGTGCTTGTACGACTTGTAATTTCCGAGATATTAATTTTTTAATGAAAAGTTTAACAATGGCGTGCGAGACCTAAGAAAAAATTACAGAGCTTTGATTTTACCGACCGTGTATAGATTATTTTCACTTTTCGCTCACTAATTAGAGCCTCGCGCGTTATTTTCGAAATTTTCATTGGAAAAATCATATTTGAGAAACTAAGAGTCGTAGGATAATGGGGTTTTGCTCATTCTGTTTCTTAATTTTTTTCTCTAAATTTCATTCGCAGCATGTCTCGATAAATTTTCAATAGTTTTCAAGATATTTCAATTCAAAGTCAATTCGATCAGCACGCGTCTAGATCCGATTTAATCCATCTCTATTACATTGCTCATTTATAAATAAAAGAAGGAGTGAAATGGCAGGAGAAAAATTGCCAGTGCGTTTTAAAAAAACGTCGACAAGTACGCGCCCCAATTTCATTGGAAAAAAAAAATATGAAATAAGAATAGTACAAGTCCGGCGATCTACCGTGCATTACTTCTTCAAATTAATTCATCATCTTATTATCCGAATACTAGATGAAATTGGCATTGTACAATGAATTTGAAAAATTGAATAGTAAAGAAATTAAACAAAAGAAACGTACTTGGTGTACCTGTAATATGTGTTTTCATTTGGTACACCAAGTACGTTTCTTTTGTTTAATTTCTTAACTATTCAATTTTTCAAATTCATTGTACAATGCCAATTTCATCTAGTATTCGAATAATAAGATGATGACTTAATTTGAAAAAGTAATGCACAGGTAGATCGCCGGACTTGTACTATTCTTATTTCATATTTTTTTTTTCCAATAAAATTGGGGCGCGTACTTGTCGACGTTTTTTTTAAAACGCACTGGAGTTTTTTTTTCTGCCATTTATTTATGGATATCTTAGACACTAAGTGAGATAGAGCAATTTCGCTTGGGTCCTTTTTTGTTTATAGACCCTAACAGTTTCTTGGTCACGGTCGAATCACTGAAGATCGACCGTGATTTGCTGGGAAAAAAACAGTCATAAACCGATTGAAGTTTGGTGTTTTCACGGTGAATGAGTAGGGGAGGAGGGGGTCAGTTGAACCACGGGAACACGGAGAGAATTTTTCGGTGTCTAGAACTAAAAAATATAGTAGAAAAAGGCCTTGACTATAATCATATAGTTAGTAAATATTGTGATCAGAAATATAAATTTTTTATTCTCAAAATGAATTTTTTAGCTTCAAGTATAATTATCAGATAGTAGACATGAGTATCAACTGTTGGTTTTCGTTTTGTGAAATTTGATTCTCATAGCTGTGGTACAAAATTAGTTATGATACCCAAAAGAAGACAATTTACAATTTTTTCCTTTTTCTATAACTTTCAAAGTTTTTTATAATTTCGTTTCTGCTAGGAAATTCTCCAGAAAAATCGGATAGTCATGACAAATTTACAAATATAGAATTTTCATCTTCTCAACCATTAGAAAATCACATATGATTTAATCGATTCTGTTCTATTGCAGTCGAGCAATATTTCATAAAGTGTGGGTTATGATATGGAAATGGCTAACAGAACTAAAATATAATAATGCATATGTTCTGCGTCTTTATTCAATGCAGTGATCTCAAATAGTAACCCTAACATTATAATTCTGGGCGTGATAACTAGTTTGAAATAGTTGATTTTGACCTTGACTATAAGCAGATAGTCAGGGCAGTATGAAAAAATTCCCTCAGTGCAATTGAATCAGTCGACTTAAAAATATAAAAAAATTCAGGAAAAAAACGCCCTTCTAGAATTATGTTCAAATATATGAACCCTTGTTTTGCCCAAAATTTGAAATCATTCTGCTTATTCAATTTTGAAAAATTCAAATTTTTATGTTTATAGGCATCCAAATTTCTTTTTCGACTCCCCTTGCGGTTTCGTCGTGACGGTGAAGTTGCAGTGAATAGATAGTCGATTCACGGTCAATTTACATTACCGTCAATCGACGGTCTTTTTGCAGTCAAAGCAGAGTCGATTCACGGTCAATAATGGGTGTGCTTGTTTCATTCTCGCACCGACTTTAGATGGTGAATTGATGGTGACTAAGCAGTCGTTTTATGGTCGAAACCCGGTAGTTTGAACGTCGTTTTATGGTTGAAATCCGGTAGTTTAAACGTCGTTTTATGGTCGAAATCCGGTAGTTTCAACGTCGCTTTATGGTCGAAGTGCAGTCGATTCAATTTCTAGCTCGACTGAGACTCGGCTGCCAAACTCATAGGCTGAAGAAACAATAACGAACTATAACACTGATCTCACTTCATATCATTTATCAGTCATTTTTCACTTGAAAAAATATAGCAGTCGAAAATCTGACATCCAGAAATCAGAATTTTTTTTCAATTGATAAAATTATTTCTGACTATGGAATAACTTCTGACAAATCTAATTGCATTTTCTTTCCTCAAGAAAGGTAGGTGGCAATAAGAATATCAGGATCAAAATTAATGTCATAGATATGAATACGTCCGATGGCGCGGGTGATCGATAATAGACTAGTAATCTGAAGATCCCGGGTTCGATCCCACCCAGTCGTTTCTTTTTTTTTTTTTTTAACTCAATTTTGTAAATTTCTATATATGTCTGAAGATGCACCTGTTGCTAATTGATAGATCCGACAACCCATTATATCTGACGATTTTTACCTGGATTATACAGCTCAATCCGTCGGTTGATTTCGACCGAAGAACTACCATCTAATAACTCGATATTGACTCTCTTTCCACAGTATCACAATGAAACAAGCGCACTAGTTATACACCGTCAAAACACCACAGTGAGACCAAATTTCGACCGTCGATTTAAAGCAGAATCGCCGCATTTCGACCCCATTTCGACCGTGACCACTAAACCGTTGGGGTCTCCACCAAATTTTTAATAACAGCCTGATTTTTGGAAATTATCATAAAGCATGAATTGCCATGTCTCAATATAACTATATTTTATTATTTCTCACCTGATTTGTCCAGAGAATATTATTTAATAATTTTTAATACGCTACTTACCGTCACAAAAACATGAGGGGTCAGTGAAGCCATCAATGGCATAAGATGTGCGCGTGCAACTGAGCCTCAGACGAGAAACAATCGTGTATCTTAAAAATGGAACAATTATTGGGATCATTCCTTTAGCGAATAGTTTCTTTATTGAAGAGTGTGATAACTATTAAATAATTGTGGTAACAAAAAGCAAGATTAAATGATTATTATCATCTAATAACCACAATTGATAATTCATCAATTTGTTGGCATGAAATTATTTTTATCAACTTGAGATTATAACCTAACAAATCGATGACAGTTCGATGTTACTAAAAACAGCAAAGATCTGAGAATTTTCAGCCTTTTTGCTTCCGAATAGAAGCTTTGTAAACGTCGGATTTTTTGATCTCGAGTTCTCATCGGAATATGACTCCAAATGATCCAAAACGTCGAAAAATCCTATTTTCAAAGCATGTCTGTATGTGTGTGGTTGTGTGTCTGAGTGTATTGCCATGTATCGGCATTTTCTCTGGAACGGCTATACTTAGCGCTCTCGAAATTTGACAGTATTTTTCCTCTGCGTGCACAAAGCTGTCAGAAAAATTTCAGCGAAATCGGTTCAATAGTTTCCGAGAAAAATCGAATTTTCAAAAAAACGTTTTTTTGAATTTTTTCGATGAAAAATTCATTCGTAGCCCCCATTCTGGGCTATAATATTCATCTCATTAAAGCTCACATTTTTCACCATTGGTAAATTTTTCTTTGATTTTTAGTTTTGGAAATTATTTCAATTTCAGTGATTTTCAGTTCATATTTTAGCGGAACGATAACTCAATCAGTATTTGAGCTAGAGACTTCAAATTTTGTCAGTTTTTATATCTTATGAAGGTACAGTGTGCTATTGAACCTAGGCGAAATATGTCTAGCCGTTTCTGAGATATTCACAAAAAATGATTTTTCTTTAAAGGCGTATTTCTCAAAAACTACGCGACGGATTTGCACTTAAGGTAAGACTATCGCTCACGTCACCACTAAGCGTGGGGGCAAGGGAGGTTAGGGAAAAATCATTTGGAACAACCAAAGGAGGGAGGAATTTTCAACCTATAATGCTATTCAGCCTCAATAATTTCTTGCTTTCATATGAAAGCATAATTTAATCAAAATAATTATATCTACTAATATTTTGATTTTTTTTTTCGAAGAACCTTTTTTAAAATTCTGATACGGGCCTGCCTATGCACACTAATGTGCGCGTATACGTATGCGCGCACACTAGAGAATACTCCTGTAGTTGTACACACATACAGAGCGACCGCGTGTACGTACACAGCGGTGCTGGCCTGCCATTAATCGTTTATTTTTTTTTCTCCAAAACTATGGGTCAGAAATAACTGATTTTGGTCTCAAAAAATTCTTAAAAGTGGTGACTATGGACTACAATTTTTCCAGAAGCCCCGTAAATGCCGTTTCTCTTTAAATTTATAATGATTGAATCGCGGCTCAATTTACTCGTTTTCTTATGGGAAAAATGCACTTTTTGAAATTCAATATCTCGGATTCCACGGGTCAGAAAATTTTTCACCATGAGGAAAAGTTGTTGGGTTTCCTGTGAAGAATATCTCTGAATTTTTTCAGATTTTTCGTATTTCAAGCCTCTGGTGATAGTCATACCTTAAGATAGTTCATTCCCTGATGACAAAGTTCAAGACTTGCTTGAAAATCGGTTTATAAATAATTCGATGCATAATGCATCTAATAAAAAAATTTGAGAACGCTGGTCCACAGTATATGTGAGATAATTGCAATTGAAAATGACTTTTTTAAAGAGGCTGTATGAGAAAAACGTGAAAAAAGTACGATTTTTTTTTTTACTATGAAAAAAAAACACCATCACTATGAAAAACTAACACATCTCAGAACTATATAGTTAGGATTATTTAAAAGAACATGATAATTGACCACATATTTTCGGTGAATAATTAAAAAATAAAACCGTTTTTCGACACATATTCTGAGGAGAGGGGATATCAAGATGGCCACGTGAAAACTATGTGGCAACGCAGTAACGAGGGATAGGGAAGGTAGCGCGAGCACCAGGCGCAGGAAGATAGAGCGTTCAAATTTGAAGAGGATTTAGGTTATTTTGTTTTCATTAAATAATCACAATCGGCTTAAATAAAGAAAAAAGCAATTTTAGTCTCATGGAACACAGTATTTATTCATTATTAATTATATCATGAAGTACGAACGTTATTTAAATACATATTTATTATAAACTATCAAACATAAATTTTTAATCAATGTTTAATTGATAACATAAATTATTAATCAATGTTTTTCTTGGAAAAACTTGATTAATTTTTCAAATACTCGTTTATCTTCGGTTACTCGTGGTTTCTTATCGCTCATAGGCTCTTTCAACAACTCAATTAAGCCTTCTGCTCCGTCTTTTTGGTATCTATCGCGCAATTCTTCATATTTGATTCCTTGGGAAGCAATTTTGTTAATAATATGATCGGATATAACGCCTTTCAAAGGAGATAGAAGTTTTTTCACAGACGCAGTTACTTTCAATTTGATCATATGAACTAAGCATGCTTTGTACGTTTTGGAATTCTCATATAAATTTTTTTTATCAGTTAAGGAGACTAGCTGCTCTAATACTTCAACATCGTATAATGCTTCATGAAATTTCTCATCTGAATTTATATTCAAATATTTCTTTGCTAATTCAGAAAGCTTATATCCACCGGGACCATTTTGAGAAGGAAAATGTTTTTTGAATAATGGTGAACTATCCGAAAAACCTGCAATTTGACTGCAGTTGTGGATCATTGAAAATCTCAAAATAGCACGAAGTAAATGTGATTTATCAAAGGCTACGTTATGAGCTACAAGTAAACATGGTTTCGACGAAAAATTTAAAAACTGCTGAAAACTATCAAGAGCATCTTTCAGAGCAACTGATAAAACTTTTGTACCGTGAAAAAATGATTCTCCACTTATATTCTTTAGTCCAGTATGTTCAGAAGCTTGATCTGCAATAATTTGAGTCGGATTTATATAAATACTAAATTTACGTCCTTCACATGCTGCTGCTATCTGAAGGATCTCATCACATTTACCAAAACCTGACGTTTCTAAATCGAAAAAGACTAAATTGCACGTTTCAGGTGATATTTGAATTTCCTCAATAATTTGAAAATGAGACTCATCAAAATTCATCGAGTCTCCATTTTCTTCAGATAAACCACAATTGGATTTATACTGAACACCTTCTCCCTTCTCATTTCTTTTTTTCAAATCAATACGTTTCTCATCTAATTCAATTCTCCGTTTCTTTGCTGATGGTAATTTTGCATTCATTGCACGTTTCAATCGAATTCTATCTGATTGCTATACATGAGAAGATGTGTATCGTCCTGGTGACAATAGCAGTTTTTTTAACCTCAAGCAAGTAAGATTCACCATCATTTTTGGTGCTCACTGCACTAGCAAGGCGGTAACTTGCTGACTCAGAACGACTGTAGCATATATTTTTTGGTGCTTTATGAGCCATTATATTATTAAAAGCTTCATTGGACTGACTCGATGCAGCTATTGAAAATTTATGTGCATTATTAGCGTACTTGTTGAATAATTCTGATAGTTTACTGTGTAATGAACTATCTGTGAGGACAATTTTTTGATCTCCAGAGATTTTTCGATTACACCAAAAACCGCAATTCTCATGATTATTGAACATATGATCGGGAATGCTACGTAATGTCTTTGCTAAATTTTGACTATTGCCTTCATTCTGAGCTAACGCATATCCAAAACATTTTTTTATGTGTCCAATCGTTCCTTTTTTTTAAATTTCTTTGTGATTTACTAAATTGTATGATTCTTTGGTAAAATTCTTTACTAAGTGATTTCAATCAGAAAGTTTGAAAATCTTCTGTGGATTCCCTCGACGCACAGCCGCAATAGTGCAACTGTCTTCATCACCAATTAATACTCGCGCACTGAGATTAGATTCTTTGAGAATCTTACTCTTGTTCATTAGATCTGCTCCAGCATCAGCTTCCATCGCTTTAGCGCTACCCTCAAAATTCTTTTTACAATTATGAGGACCTTTTTTTTTCTCCTTCGAATCACAAGCTGCACATTTTCTTATTCGTTCAGCATAGCCCAAAATTTTTCCACTCAAAAATCCGATCATTGTTCCGTATCCGTTCAAACTGTCATAACTTCTTCCGTTTCCGCGCTTGCGTTCTTTCTCAGCGGCTCTTTTACAACTTTCTTGTGCGATTTCTTCCATTACGGGACCAACCTCTCTCTCATATCGTTTGAACAGCTTTGTTGATATTGTTGATACATTTAAACAGGCCAAAACTTTATTCAGTCCAGTGCAACCAAATCCAGCGTGTACTGCACCTGTAATTGGAATGTCAAAATTAGTCGATAGTAATGAATTCAATTTCTCCATCATGATAGGTAATTGTGTAGAATTTTTCAATTAATAACTTGTAATGTATGGATATTCTTCGTACTTACCGAGAACAGCCTGTGTATTAGCATTAGAGTACGTGGAATTATCTGATGTGACATGTTTTTTCCCTGTGGTTACTTCTGTCACTACAGAGCATTTTAGGCAGTTGACTTTCAAAATAGAATTTAATCCTAAACGATGTTCGTGCACAGTATTTTCGAGAGAAAGCACATCTTTACATTGACAACATTTCAAATTTTTGCCTAACTCACGGAGCTCGACAATACGCCTCCATTCGCAGAGGTTAGGTTTTCAATCATTGTTTTTTGTAGAATTATTTGTGTCTTTTTTTTCACGACGAGCTGCTGCAATTTTACGTTTCTTTTCAAGAACTTTTTTCTTCACAAATCTCCCCTTATATCGCAAACGACCAGTCATGATTTATTTTTAATTTGAATACCAAAAAAACAAAATGTTTAAATTCGTTTATTACTGCATTTAGACACCATACAACGATCACGGCCGTGTATATGTGTGTGTAGAAGTACACGAGCGACGTTGCCACGTCTCCGTGTCGGAGAATCTTTCACAATATGTGTGTATCCGTATAGAGGGAATCATTGTGTGTGTGTACAGTCATGTCAAAAATATATGGATTCAAACTGGCAACTTCTCAATACGTAGATGCGGGACTTGGAGTCGGAACTTTTTAACTTGACGGTAGGGAGTGAACTACGTTAAAAAATTCGTTATAATGAAGGGAATGAACTCTCTAGATTCCCAATTTAATGGTCAGGTATTTATTTTTATTTTGAAAAAAATTAACTTATTGAGAAAAAATGAGAAATTTAAATTTTTCTTAATTTTTTCCTGAGAACACATATAGTTTTCATATCATGATAATAAAATATATAATTTTTCGCATGAAATGAGATCATTTTCACCCTGTCTTCCTTAACAAATGCATTATTAAAAAAAAAAAATATGCTCATGTATAAAATTCGAAGAACTATAGGTGCAAATTTCCTAAATATTTTTTTGGTAATAATTTATAATTTGCTTCAAAAAATCTAAACAAGCAGGAGCCCCACTATTTGTGCGTAATTTGAACATCGAACATTTAATATTCTGCCAATGCAATCGGCAGAAAGCTTCCGAATGGATTTTTTAATTGTTAAATCTTCCATTACTGATCTGTGCGTGGAGTGCGAAAACTAAAATAGGCCTTAGAGGGTTAAGTTCGCCCCAAATATAATCAATTGAATAGTTTTGAAGATATAGCTTGCTTTTTCTGATGTTCCTATGCTAATATCTAGGAAACTACTGAACCGATTCCGCTCAGTTTTAATACCAACCTTTGTGCTCATTAGATGTATAACCTCACGAAATTTGAGGTCTCTAGCTCAATTATTTATTGAGTTATCGTGGAATCAAGATTTTTACGAAAAATTTCTCAGAAGTTTTATACTGGACAAATTAAAAATCTGAGCTCCCACCATCGCCGGGGTCAAAGATGCAGCTCTTGAACGCGCATCTCCTCGCGGAGAGTGGACGCTGTGATTCGGTTTTTCATTGAGAAAAGTCGAAAAAACGATATTTCGACATTTTCATTTTTCTCAAAAATTATCCGGCCGATTTAGCTGAAATTTTTGTGAAAGCTTGGGGCACGCACGGAGAACTTATGGTAAAATTTTCAGATCACTAGTTAGCCCTATTTCAGAGTCAAGTGAAAAATGCGCCATCACACACACATACACACACACACACACACACACAGACATTTTTTAAAATCGGTGGATCCTGACGTTTCGGGTAATTTGCAGTCATATTATGATGAAATCTCATCCTCGAAAAAAATTACGATCACAAAGCTTCCATTGGGAAGCAAAAAGAACCAATAAAAAGAAATAATATAATAATTTATTTTCATTAATGTGTGTTATAATCGTTGTAAGAGTTAATTGATAAAGAATTCTTCATTGAAAAGCTCTGTTTTGATCGATCTCGTAAGATCGATTCTTTTTACTTCCAAATGGGAGCTTTGTAATCGTAATTTTTTTCGAGTTTGAGATTTCATCATGATATGACTGCAAATGACCCGAAACGTCAAGATCGGATATCTCTTGTCCAAAGACCACCCCCAAACCCCATTCGGAGAATCCCGGGGATTTTTCGTGGGATTTGGGAGAACAGGCTAACCATCGAGGAACCCTTGGGTATCTTTTGCCCAAAACCATCCCAATTCATACTCGGGGACGCCTCTTGGTTTCTCGCAGGATTTGGGGAGGACTTGCCCTAATGGATAAGCCCTTGGGTATCTTTTGCTCAAAACCACCCCTAAATCACCCTCGGGGAATCCCATTGATTTCTCGGGTGATTTGGGGTGGAAAGGCCATTAGCGAACGTCCCATGGGTATCTCTTGCCCAAAACCACCCCTGAGTCACAATCGGGAAATCCTATTGATTTCTCGTGGGACTTGGGGAGGAATTACGTGGGTTGAAAGACTCGTGGGTATCTTTTGCCCAAAACTACCCCCGGACCTTCTTCGAGCCAATCCTCGGGATTGTTTGCTCGATCCGGGGAGGACAATCAGGTCGTGGCGAATTCCCCAGAGGCATTCGCCAAAAACCACCCCCAACTCGGTTCGGGACTCCTCCGAGATCGCGTAAGAGTTGGGGTTGTTCCCGATGAGGTGAGGACTCAAGTGGAGAGTGAAATGGAGGAACCACCCCCAGGGGTTCTCCATTCATCTGCTGTGATCAGGAGACCACCCCTCAGCGCACGCAGGGTGGACGACACGGACCAATGGACTTGCGCCCTCCCTTTTTTTATTATCATAGTTATTATTAATGCCATTCTTATATTTTGTATTTTTGTTGAAATTCAATAATGGAACACGTAAGGATGATCTTTGTGTTTTATTCTGAGCTTACCCCAGGGTCCCATCTTCCCCTAAGAATCCACCCCCTCTCTCCACAACCGAGTACTGAGCTGCCGAGGGGCTGTTCCGTACCCTTCCACCCTCTTTAGTTTAGGTTAAGGCTTCCGTTACGTTTTAGGTTCCCGGTTCCGTTTAGGGGATGATGAGGTTTAGTTATTTTAATTTGTTGGCTGGAGTATTCGCGGTGTTGGTCCCGCCAAATCAGACCAACTGGCGCCCATTTTAGCCCCTTCGGGGGAGTTCTAGTTTTAGGTCGGCAAGAGGGTGGGGACGGGACGAAGGTGTCGGCATTTTTCTCTGTGTTGAGAAATGTCACGTCACAAATGGCGCACAACGTGGGGCGTTTCCTTTTGCTTCCTAATGGAAGCTTTGTAATCGTCATTTTTTTCGAGTTTGAGATTTCATCAGAATATGACTGCCAATGACTCAAAACGTCAAGATCCACCGTTTTTAAGAAATGTCTGTGTGTATGTATGTGAGTGTTTGTGTCTGTGTGTATGTGATGACGCATTTTCCGCTTTGATCTGAAATGGGGCTAGCTAGCAATCTGAAAATTTTACTATAAGCTTGCCATGCGTGTCCCAAGCTCTCACAGAAATTTCAGCTAAATCGGCTGGATAGTTTTTGAGAAAAATGGAAATGTCGAAATATCGTTTTTTCGACTTTTCTCGATGAAAAATGGAATCACAGCGTCCACTCTCAGCGAGGAGATGCGCGTCGAAGAGCTGCATCTTTGACCTCCGGGGTGGTGGGAGTTCAGACTTTTAGTTTATCCAATATAATATACAATTTTTGAGAAATTTTTCGTAAAAATCTTGATTCCACGATAACTTAACAAATAATTGAGCTAGACACCTCAAATTTTGTGAGGTTATACATCTGATGAGCACAAAGGTCCGTATTGAAACTGAGCGGAATCGGTCCAGTAGTTTCTTAGATATTAGCATAGAAACATCCGGAAAAGCAAGCTATATCTTCAAAACTATTCAATTTATTATATTCGGGACGAACTCAACCCTCTGAGGCCTATTTTGGTTTCCGTTTTCCAGGCACAGATCAGTGATGATAGATGTGAAATTAAAAAATCCCTTCGGTAGCTTTCCGCAAATTGCATTGGCAGAAATTTAAATTTACGATGTTCAAATTGCGCACGAGAAGTGGGGCTCCTGCTTGTTGAAAAATGTCTGTGTATATGTGTGTGGGTGTGTGTGTGTGTGTGTATGTGATGACGCATTTCCCGTTTTACTCTGAAATGGGGCTAGCTAGCGATCTGAAAATTTTACCATGAGTTTACCATGCGTGCCCCAAGCTCTCACAAAAATTCCAGCTAGATCGGCCGGATCGGTTTTTGAGAAAAATAAAAATGTTGAAACATCGTTTTTTTGTCTTTTCTCGATGAAAAATGAAATCACAGCGTTCACTCTCAGCGAGAAGATGCGTGTCCAAGAGCTGCATCTTTGATCCTCGGGGTGGTGGGAGCTCAGATTTTCAGTTTATCCAGTATAAAACATGTGAGAAATTTTTCTTTTTTGAGAAATTTATGAATATTATTTCACTGACATTTCTTTTTATCCAATATGGCTCAGTGCCTAAAATGCTCGCATCATCGAAAAGAAACGAGTGCCCTGTGTCGAAATGGTGTATTGCCAATGCTGTTTTTTCTCGCTCCAGGATCTTGTTTGGAGCACAGTCATTCTTATGTTGTCGCAATCTTTCTCCAAGTCTTTGCTTCGTCTGTCCTACGTAGCACTTGAAGCATTCACAGGGAATTCTGTAGACAACTTCCGATCTATTTTTTAACGGAACTGGATCTTTCAATCTTGTGTAGAAATCCCCTATTTTCTTGGTGTTATAAAAGACTCATTTAGAATCCGTATCCATCAGACAACGATCCACCTGCTGTGAGAGTCCCTTAATCAGAGGAAACTTGGAACATTTCTTTCGTTTCGGAGACTTTACATCTCTCTGTTCTATGTTCCTCCAAGCTTGGAACTGTCTTACACATTTTTTGACGAATTTCTCTGGATAGCCATTTTTCTTCAGGATGGATTTCACTACAGTGATATTCTCATCATGGAAATCCTCATGGCTTAGGCCGATAGCTCGATGTAACATTCCAGAGACGACGCCAATCTTGTGTACAGTCAGGTGATTCGATGCGAAATTGATCACTCTGCCTGAACTGGTGGGTTTACGATACCAGTTCAGCTTCAGGCTTCCATTTTCCATGTGATTAATCTTAGTGTCCAGGAAACATAATGAGTTATCAACTTCTTCCTCTACCGTAAATTGGATACATTCGTGGACAGAATTGAACTTTTCGATTGCCAGGTCTATTAACTCTTCTGGAACTGGTAGCCTGAATAAAGCGGGCGAAACGTCGTTCATTTGACAATTTATTAGTATTGTTAAAGTTAATATTTCCAACGTCCCATGATCCTCATATCTTAACTTATCAACATGGAAATGAATATCACAACTGATAAATTAACAATCATGCATTCGTTATCAATAATGTATCAGTTGAAAAAAAAACCATGACAGAACTGAACTAATTGGAATGTTTTTTTTTCTATTATTCTACAATTAAAGAAATTTTTTTTTTTGTTTAAAAAATAGATTCATCGATTTTCTCATTTCCATTTTTTTTGAAAAAATCGATTGTCAAAAAATCGTTTATTATGAAGATCGATTTATTGAGAATCGATCATTCTTTCGGAGCTCGCCCATCACTACTTCCACTACTTGTGGTTCAACTGCCCCGACGCTAGGGACAGTTGAACCACTTGACGCGCTCACACAATTATATATTTCTTTTAATGTCTGATTACTTGTTGATTGAGTTTTCTAGCAGGAATGATAAAGTCAATACCAAACTACGATTTCATGAAAAAAAAGTGATTTTTTTTATTCCATTAAAATAAAATCATCAAAGAATTTTTGGTTCAATTGACCCCCTCCTCCCTTAGTGAGTTTGTGCAAAACTTTCACTCGGCATCTACCAGAAACACTTAGTGATTCGACAGTGAGGAGATCGCCGTTTTACCGACAACTCACCGTGAATTCACGGGACTTTGACTGGCAAACGACCGTGAACTGGAAATAGATCTAATATATGAATATAGTTCGTCTCCTAATGTAAACATCATTCATATCGATATTATATGAACATAATATCCCGGGAAAAAATGTTTAGGACTGATCAGATCAAATTAGATCTGATTAGATTCAATTTGATCTGATTAGATCTGATTAAATTGAGAAATTTGATATGAATAGATCTGATTAGATCTGATCAGATCCAACTAGATCTGATCAGATCTAAACAGATCAATGCCTGATCAGGTCTGTTTAAATCTGATTAGATCTGAATAGATCTGCCTAGATCTAACCAGATCTGATTAGATCTAACTAGATCTAATCAAGTCCATTTATATCGGTTCATCAGATTCAGTTAGATCTAACCAGATAACTTTATAAGGTAGAATTTAATAAAACTGAAAATTGCAGACATTCGACAATTCTTAGTTTTTTTGAATTTTTCCAACAGATACATTATTTTAAAAAAATTAAAAATATGCACATGTAGGAAATTCAAAGAACTATAAATACGACTTTTTTGAAATGTTTATTGAATGAAAATTTATCTGGTCAAAAAAATCCACGATGTGTCAGATCTGTGCTCATTTCATTTTCATAGAATTTTATATTTGTTTTCGTGGATGATTCTGCATTCCATTTGGGCAGTCCCGACTTTTCTCCGGAGTTATTTCTTCTAATATTTCTGATTTTCTTCAATTATCACGATTTAAATTTCAAGCGATATCAAGGAATCGTGTGATAGCTGAATGGTTAGAATAAGAGTCTGGTAATTCTAGGGTCCCGGGTTCGATCCCGCTGAAGCGCATTTTTTTCGATTTTTTTTTCTTTGAAAATTCCAATTTCAATTCATTTTTTTAGTGAAAAATTCAGATTTTTATTTATTTTTCATTCTCTCTAGAAATTTAAAATTTTTCATTCCCGATTTTCGCATCCAACTGGATCTGATCAGATCTGAGGAACTCAGATCTAATCTGATTTTTTGCTGGGATATCAGTATTAATTCCCTTAATTTCTGAATTCTCCATTAATGATAGATTTCAACGAAAAGGAAAAAAACAATTGCACTCGGTCGGGATCGAACCCGGGACCGTCACATTGTGAGTCTATCACTTAACCGTCTTGGCTATTCGCATTTTACATACCCTACTAAGAAATTTTGATGCTGATATATTAATCAGTGTCTTTTTGACTTAGAAAAATTGAATTCAATTGAACTGGTTCGATCATCGAAAATAATTTAGTAATCACGGAAAAGCTGATTTTCCAATGTTGTTAGAATTTTAAACCCTCAAATTAAGCAGAAATTTACTAACAGACCGTGCATTAGCCATTAATTATTCAAATTTACCATTCTTACATCCTCATATGAAATGAGCGAGCGTTTCTCTATATGTTTCATATATGCTCATTATTAACAATTGCACTTCACGCGGTAGTATCAAGAACAAAATCGTTTATGAACATTGAAAAATGACATTTGAGAACAGAAATGAATTTGCCTCTGGTGATTCACCGACTATTCACTCCTACCTTACCGACAACTCACTCGCTTTTCACCAGCAAGTCACCATCAATCGTCGAAAAAATCACAGCAAAATAACGGTGAAAAAATGGTCAACTCACCGTCATTGTATGGTGCCGAATTTGCACAAATGCACTACTTATGCACGGCACAACGACTGGCGTTCGACGGTGATTTGTCGGTAAAATCAAATCACCGTCAATTCACGACTCTTTCACTCAATTTTCACCGTGATCAAGAAACCGCTAGGGGAGTATTACAAGAGCTATAAACGAGTTGTAACTAAAATCGCTCAATCTTTCTCAGTGTTGGGAATATTCCCAAAAACAATTGAAAGACAAAGTAGATTTATGTAATTTTACTTCATCACTGGATTTATTTTTCTTTGAATTTCTTGGAAACTAAGCGACATGGAGCCATTCTGCCTGAAGCACTTTTCATGGATAATTTCAAGCGCCACAAAACAAGGGGGAGGGGAAATCGCTTCATATCACTTGATTTTCGAGATCTTCTCGAAAGAAATTAAGAGAAAAAATTATTCATGCAATTTTATTTTTTTATGGAATTCATTTTTTTATGAATATCTCGGAGAATAAACAGGATGAAGCAATTTCGCCCTCATGCTGTTGTGTAGAGAATTTTGAAGCCTACAAAAGAGTATGGACTTCCATGAATTCACTCTATCTTGTTTAATTTTCGAGATATTCTAAAAAATATCTGAATGGATAATTGGCCTTGCGGTTGTGACGTGTGGAGAAATCACACGTCGCCTTTTTGCTCAGATTTTTAGTGTTTAGAGTTTTGAAATATGCGGGATAGCATTTAACGGGGAGAATCCGCTTCGTCCATCTTTTCTATGGAAAAGATCAGTCGAAGCGTGGGAATGCTTATCCAGCAGTTTTGGGTGACGAAGTGATGAGACTTGGGACCGGTCGAGAGTAATCCCCGGACGCTCCGGGGATTACTCTCGACCGGTGGACACCTCTGGGTGTCCACTGGAAAAATACCGCGAAAAGTTAGCTTTGCGAATGGACCCAGAGTAACCCTTGTAATTAATCGATCATCATTTGAACATTATAATGTCAATTTAAAAAGTAATAATTGTTATTATTGTGAAATATTCCTGAAATATCCATAAAAATCCCAGAAGCGCGAGTGGATCCACCCGTGAGCTCTCCTCATTCGAGCTAGTCGAGAAGGCACAAATCATCGACCATTCAAGGACAAAGCCAAAAGTCCACACGTAAGACGGTCATTAATTAAAACTCAATTAATGGAAAGTTGAATTTTTATTGTCAACGTTCCAGCTCATTCAGCATGAGCCCTCATCAGGACATTAACGTTCATCATTTCTACCTGTGGAGTAGAGACGAAATTAAAAGATTATAAGTAAATGTGAAATTGAAGTGTTGAGAGTATAGAAACGTAATACATACAAATTTGTGTCAGGTCATGACAGTTAGAGGTTATGATTGTCTGGGAAATGTAGCCATAATGTCAAATTATGGATAAAATTATGTGTCTGAGTTCTGATCATACAACTAAGGATTATTATGCAACCATGAAACATTTTCCATTAGATTAAAATTATAAATTAGAGGACTCAAATATAAACTGAGGGACTCTTAGAGACTATAAATTAAAGGACAGAATTTTAATGTCCTGATGAGGGCTCATGTTGAATGAGCCGAAACGTTGACAATAAAAATTGAACTTTCCATTAATTGAGTTTTAATTAATTACCGTGAGGCCAATTATCCACTTGCATATTGATTTTGAACGGTCAAAAAATATATTTTCATGACTATCTGAAAGACCATAAATGAAGACCAACGGCAACTTTTTCAACGACATCCGCATTGAATACGCATCCAGTGTCGCGAAGGACGATGCCGATTTGGATAATGTTACTTTCTCAGTAATTGGCAGGCATATTGATTTTGAACGGTCAAAAAATATATTTTCATGACTATCTGAAAGGCCATAAATGAAGACCAACGGCAATTTTTTCAACGACATCCGCATTGAATACGCATCCAGTGCCGCGAAGGACGATGCCGATTTGGATAATGTTACTTTCTCAGTAATTGGCGGGCATTTGAATCACAACGTTTAATTTTTGACGGAAAAATCGGACATTTTTTCTTAATAAAGAAGGGGCAACTCAACATTTTGAAGGAATACCATGTACTTCGCTTCGGAATATCATCACCTTCTCACGGGCTCAACATATTTTTCGAGACAAGGACAAGAAAATAGATTTTTTCTCACATTCCCCAGTAACACAAAAACGAGGAATTGTGTTTATGTTGGTTGACCGAGCATGGAAACTCAGCCACCAACAATTCATTAATGACAGCCTGGATCTAATCAGAACCACGCTCATGGAAAACGATGACCCATTGGATTTTGTCAATTACTGGATGAATGTAAGAATAAAACATCTCCAGCAATCAAGTCATAACAACAGTATTGTTTTACCAGAGCAACCGTCACCAGACTTCAAGAAGACTCTCATTTTGCCTTATGCAGAAGGTCTCAGCCAGAATCTCACAAAAACAGCAAAGAAGTATGGTTTGAATGTAGTGTTTTCTAACAATAACAAATTTGGTAGCACTATAACAACAACGAAGGATCCAATTGACACTCTACATAAGAACATCTGTGTATATTCCATTCCATGCAAGGATTGCAAAGGCACTTACATCGGTCAAACAAAACGATTGCTAGGGACGAGAATTAAGAAGCACCGCCAGAACATCAGCAAGCACCCGGATAAACATACAGCATTAACAAAACATGTCAGAGCTAAAGATCATCAATTTAATTTCGAGGATGTCCAGGTGCTCGGCCACGAAGATCACTGTTATAAGAGAAATCTACTCGAAATGTTTCACATCTCTAAAGACCACAATATCGTGAACTTTAGATCGGACGTGGATGGTCTTAGTAATGTTTATAGCGTGCTCATCAATTAATAATGGAATCATTTGAATTTGTAATGTAAAGCAACGACATCTATTGCCTCTTTGTAAGCACTACTGCGCGAAGCCTCTCTAACATCTCTGTCATGGTGAATGACACACAGAGTGGTGAACAGAGCAAGAATGTACAATAACAGCTAGAGTCCTTTAAATTATGATTTTAATCACATAATTTCATCCATAATTTGACATTATGACTACATTTCCAAGACAATCATAACTTCTAACTGTCATGACCTGATACAAATTTGTATGTATTACGTTCCTATGCTCTCAACACTTCAATTTCACATTTCCTTATAATCTTATAATTTTGTCTCTACTTCACAGGTAGAAATAGTGAATTTTAATGTCCTGATGAGGGCTCATGTTGAATGAGCCGAAACGCTGACAATAAAAGTTCTTCGAGTGAAGCTATTCAAGTGTAGAGCTCGAGAAGACTCACACATGAACAGCTAGATAATTCATACCGTGGTGCCACCTGCGTAAGGTGACGCCTTGAAGTTACCGTAAACTAACTGTCACGTCAGTGGGATTTATATGTGGCTGAGGATAAGACAAAAGCCCAGCTGAAATGCTGGCACTCCACTAAAGATGTCAGAATTATCTCCGGGCCTGGCCGTGGTGTGAGAGGAAGAACCACGCAGGCACGCGGAGAGACCTCTAGACGAGGAGAAGCAGCTTCAGCTGATATAAATAGACCCAACAACACGGTGAGCAGTTAGTCTGCCTTGGGCAGACTCGAGAGGATCGGGAGTAGTCCCTGGAACCTCTATCACTCGCTTAGGCGAGAGTTATCGTTGGTTGCCCGTAGCGTGGCTACGTGGCGTTTCTCGTGTGGATGTAGACGTCCGGTATTCTTTGGGTGACGATAGATCAGAGGAATACTGCGGACGGGCTCATCCAGAGGTTATCGTGGAATACCTAATTTCGACTTGTTCTCGCTAGAGGGACTGTCACTAAACCCACGCCCCTCTACCGTAACCAGCACACTGGTTAACCGGGAATGGATTGCCCATGCCATCCATTGGGGCTAGTAATTCTCCGAGTAATTACTACCGAAGTTTCAGCAGGTTAGCCCGAAACCACCCTAAGAGGGTTACGCGTGGTGAGCCCAGGGAAAACCAGCACACAGTGAGTTTTGTTTATTCCTCCGGTTAAGAATAAACTGGTGCCCACGCTATCGAACCGTGTGTGCGGAAAGGGATGGCCGGAAGTGTGACGGAATTGGACGAATCCCGTTACAACGTTCAACTTTCCATTAATTGAGTTTTAATTAATGACCGCAAGGCTAATTCTCCACTCAACTATTAATTTTGAACGGTCAAAAAATATATTTTCATTCCCAAAAATAATTCATTAAAAAAATCAATTGGTTCAGTTTGACGTTTTCACTGGATTCTTTCTTTAATATCTCGAAAACTAAGTGAGATAGAGTGATTTGCCGTGGACTATTCTGTAGAGAATTTCAAGATTTACAAAAAACGCCCTATCTCACTTGTTTCGAGAAGAACCGTTTTTTAGTGCCGGTGGTGGCCTGGAAAAAGTGATTTGGGAAAGGACTTGGATTTCGAAGAAAAACACCGATTTTAGCCACAAGGCGTTGTCATATATTGTTACAAGTCAACGAATAGATTATATGCACTTAGTCGATTAAATTCACACTGAAGTTAATTCCATAATTAGCACCGAAAATAATGGTCTGTATTTTTGCCAAAGCCGAATACCGAAAAAACCGGCAAATAATTGATTAACACAAAACCGTTCTGTACACTGTAACTGCCGTGAGTCAAGTGAAGCCCTTTCCCTTGTTCTTTCACAAGGGGGGTCAAAAACCGAAGATTGTCCGAATTGGGCCGAAGATGATAGTTTGGCGACTAATTGCCCCAATTTCCGATAGATGCCAGGTCCCTGACCTTTTTTACAGTCAGAAACCAGGCTCTTGCCGCAACAGACTTAGTTTCCGGAATATTCTCGAGAAACTATTAATTAAAATTGAAACAAGCTGGACACGATTTTTCTCCGGCCGCACGCACGAGAACAAGGTTGTGTTCTTTGGGGTTTGGAGAGATTCAAACGGTGTTAGAGTGATCCACTTGCGCCTGCGCAGACAGGTTCGCTGCCTCGCGTATGCCTAACTGCGCGCAGGCGTAAGCAGATCAGTTCAAAACCATTTAGATTACTTTAAACCCTAAAGAACACAACCCAAAACAGCTGGTGAAGTTAATCAGTTGGCGCATGCGTAAAGTCGTACTGGCCAATGGAGTTACCTCGGAAATATTCGGCTCCTATGCAGCGCCATATAAATTTCAGCTTCGGGTGGACTGCGGAGGTTATATCCTCGGCTAGTTCAACAATACTGCGTACTGGAGCACAGTACGCATGCGTCAACTGATTAACCTCGCCAACTTTTGTTCTCGTGTGTACGGCCGGAGAAAAATCGTGTTGGGTTCGTTTCAATTTTTATTAATAGTTTCTCGAAAATATTCCAGAAACTAAGTAAGATAGGGCGTTTTTTTGTGAATCTTGAAATTCTCTACAGAAACTTTCCAAGGCGAATCACCCTGTTAGGACTGGAATTGGTCCAAGAGTAGGTTCTTTGGGTTTATCTGTAGAGATACCCTCTACAGTGAATCGATACTTCAGCTCGGTGGTTTATTAGAAGAGGAATAAACATTTATTTAATTTAAATCATTAATTAATATCCATTATGTATTGTTATGTTCAAATCAAATTAAGCCACTAACGGCTAAAAATTGTTGTTTACCCCCTTTTACAAGATAGATTGGAGGTTTACTGTTTTCGAAAGAAAGATGTATGACCTTATGTCCTGGGAATATTTGCCTTTTCTCCGTTGAGTTACCTGCCTTTCTTTTCTGGAAAGACTTCCGGGTTTCGTTGCATTTTATTAAATGATAAAAATTTATTATTATTGGGACTCACTTTTTATTAGAAAAAAAATATATATCCAATTTCCTGGTTTTCACAAAATCAAATTTCGCAGAGTAAAGTTCACAAATTTTAGTTATAAAGGTCTAAGTTTTCCAATTCACATCCACTCATACGAAACAAAACTTTACAATAAAGGTTCACAAAGTTTTTTTTTACCTATTATCGTCCGAATTTGCTAATTTTGTTCACTCATGACATACAAGATTTTGACAACGGAAATTCCCAAAATTTATTATCTTAAGATTATTATCGTTCTTAATTATTCACACTTGTACAGGTTTTTCAAAATTTTATTATTGGTTGGTAGTAGTTCATTGAAGTAGTTCAACTGTTTCTTTATCCCATTAATTCTGCTTTAATTTTTACTTATTTTATCGTCTATTTATCGTATTTAGATTATTTCTACATTTGCGTGGCGATCTTCGCAGGAAAGTACGTTCTTTAACTCCCGAGGTCTACTCAAATTGTCCCGATAGTAGAGAGTGAGTCCTCTTCAGAATTTTTACTTCGGAAGAAAACTCGGTATAGACGAGGTGGGGGTTTATTGAAAGGAAAAAAAAATGAATTCAAATTTTATATTCTTTTAGTTGATTTAAAATATTTTGTGCTGATTGCATCGGTTGCCTTGCAATAGGTCTTTAAACTTCAAAAGTCCTGAATCGACGGATTTCGAAACACCCGAGAGTTCATTGATTCTTTTTGTGCACTCACGAAGTTTCGAAATACATTTCCGGACATTACAGCCCCCGCTCCAGATCTAATTTTCTGTAAAGCATGGAAACTACGATCTGGAGTGAGATTTGAGAGATTATTGAGAGTTCACCTTGAATTTAATCAGCGTCAGTAATGATGTGTAACCTTCTATTCCATTTATTAACGTGTCACTGGTGGCACAATGCCCCAATTCCGAAGACTACTGACCTCATTAGTGCACTGCTGTGTCACCCGTGGCGTATCACTTTATGCGATTCGACACCTCTAGATCCTTGGTCGACTTGTTTCATCAGCTGTTTTTAATTTTATTCTCATATATAATATACATATATATATATATATTTTTTTTTATGCAAAGTGTTCAGAAAAAAAAAATTAGAATTTGAATGATCACATATCCAACTTTTCGTATTTTCATTCCTGTAAAAATTTTGAAGAAATGAAGCTAGTGCAAAACAAAAAAGGAATGGAACAACAAAATTTCAATTGTGATTTCTTTATAAATGTAAATTTTTCCCGCCTTTTTTATTTTGCCGTTTACACCCCCTCTTCCAAATTTTTGAGGATAAAGGATGATGAATTGATAAGGAAAGAAAAAAAATTAGAGGAAAGTATGACTTGAGGGTTTTTTTTTTTTTTTTTTTTTTTAATAATGGACTATAACTGCTGATGATGTTCTTTTAGTTGAACCTTGTCCTGGCTCCGATATCTTCTCCACAGGTGCCGGTGGTGCCGGTCAAGTTGATGCTGGTAAAGCCGGCAAGTTCATTTCTGGCATTGAAATAACAGAAATAGGGTGTTCATAGGCTTGCTGGGGCTCAGAAATGGTCCACTGTTGCATCCCTGTTTTTCTTGCTGCCGATTTCGAATTGGATTCAGCACAGCAATATTTGATGCAGCTCAGAGGATTGACTCCCTTCTTATAAGTCACTACTCCCATTATTACCGTCATTATTGAGATAGCAAAGGTAATTGTTCCATTTGTTGCTGTGAATATACGGTGATAATAATCCTCCTGGTCGTCTAGTCCAATTCTATCAACTTCCGCTTTCCGGAGTTGTTGGAAGTTTTTCTCATAAATTTCTTTCATGTTCTTAATTTCGGCCTGAATAATATGGGTGGTGTTACCTATTAAGTGAGTAATCTGGCGCTGATCCTGATACAGCTTGTCTATTTCTTTGGTGATGTGTTCTTGATCGTTATAGTCCATAGTACCGAACAAGCTCCTGGAAATAGTGCCAATGAACCCCAGCAATGGCGCTCTACCTGCCCGATGCGATCCTTTATCTTCAGGCATGTCCTCCAACAATGTTTTAAGATGGACCCTCACTTGAGCCAATTCCTTGTCATAATCACCTATCACTAGGGCCGGAGACTTCATTTAAATTTGAGTCTCACTAAGTTGCTGAGCAACTAGGATATTCGAATCAATAAATAAATTTGATGATTGAATGAAGTTTGAAATGTCAAAGTGACATTTATGAGTTTTCAAGCGTTTGAAAGTTCGCCTCAGAGTTACGCTCAGAGTTCCGTTCAGAGGTCCCCTTAGAGTTCCGCTCAGAGGTCCCCTCGGAATTCCGCTCAGCGGTCCCCTCAGAGTTCCGTTCAAATGTCACTTTGACATTTAAAATTTCATTCAATCATCAAATTTATTTATTGATTCGAGTATCCTAGTTGCTTAGCAGCTCAGTGAGACTCAAATTTCAAATGAAGTCTCCGGCCCTACCTATCACTCTCAGCCCAACGTGGTCCTGGCAGAGACTGTGATTCAACAATTTTTGGCATTCTTGGAGGTGTTAGCCCTGAAGGGTTTGATTTAAAATAATTGAATATTTACGAGAGATAAAATAATTTAATTCTTTATTAACTAAGTATAATTTGAAAATAATACACGTTACTGTTTTGCGAATTAATGGCCAAGAGACTTCTCCGGCCATCGCTTATATATTATCGTTTTGTTGACGCCTTCGGTGTTGCATTACCTCACTCCCAGTGAGGTAAGCGACAACGTAAGGAGGTGGAGTAAGACTTAAAGTGCTGAGCTTGCACTTCGTAGCCTTACCAATGCCACTTCGTTCTCTTATCATTTCTTAATAAAATGGAATGTTAAATATAATATTATTCGGGTCATAACAGAGGTTCTTTTCCAAGTGCTTCAAGCCTGGGAGAGGAGCTTCCAATAAACCTTCCAAATCTGGGGTCAGCAGCAGCCTCCAGGTTTTCGTTATTGATCTTATCTGGCCCATGTTTTCAAAATGAATACCCGGATTATGAGGTATTGAATGGAGTTGGTAAAGTGGTTCTGACCGAGTTATGTTTTGCGCACAACTCTGAAGGCCCATGAAAATGATGAGATATATTGATAAGCCCATATTTGCTCTGAAAAGAGAAAGAGTTTCTGTTAGTGGGTCAAAATATTCTTGAAATGAAATTTTCTTAAAACTGGCAACCCTGGTTCTGACCGTGTGGACTATGTCTTTCATTTAAGTTTCCCTGATCTAAATTTAGCTAGTATGTCTGCCTGTTCATTTTCATAGACTCCTTGATGGCCGGGTACGTAAGCTATTTCTAGATCTATTTTGGTTTTTAGCTCGTCCAATTCCTTTAAGAGCTCCTGATTCACAACAGGTGTGGCTTCTGCAGTTATCCATCTATTCCTCTTCCATTTTTGTACATGCTCATTCATGCAAGATACCAAGTACTGTGAATCAGTCAAAATTCTTATTTTTCCGATATCATGTCTCATGCAGATTTTACAGGCTTCTATGGCGGCTGCGGTTTCTGCCACAATGTTAGTTGCACGACTAGTCTTCATTGTTTTTGATGTATTTAGCGGATGTCCCCTTCCGAACCAAACGCCTATCCCCACGATTGCCTGAGGTGTCCCATTGAACGAGCACGATCCATCTACAAACACTATTTGTCTTTCCTCTAGATCGGGTTTTCCTTCCATTCCTGCATAACCGGAAATTTTCAATTTTATTATTGCTGAAATGAATAATGTATATATATTTTTTTTTTTTTTTTTTAGGCAGCACTGTTCAATAATTAGTTATTATTCCTAATTAGTCATTGCAGGGCTTAAGCTTGTCCGGATGCTTCATGAAGCGACGTCCTTCTTCTGTTTCCAAGTAGACATTCCCCTTCTCTGTGATGTGCACAATCTCATATGGTCCAGTGTAGTGTTGGTCCAATTTCCCTGTCCTCGGCTCTTTCTGCACATACACAAAGTTCCCCACTTTCAACTCCAAAGGTTCCTTTGAGTGTTCCTTGGCTGCTATCAGATTTTTATGCACTAGCTCCTGGATCTTGTCTAACTTGGTAACCAGTTGAACCATATGGTCATTGTAGGTGTCCATTTCTTCTTTACTTTCATGAATATCAGTGGGCATCCTTGCTCTTTTCCCGTAAAGTAATTCAAAAGGGGTGAAGTTGGTTGAGCTATGGACTGACGTGTTATATGATAGCATGGCAAACGGCAAGAGTTCATCCCACTCCTTGAATTCATTTGAGAGAGCTTTCAAGTATTCCACTAAACTATGGTGGCTTCGTTCCAGTGAGCCATTCAACTGTGGCCTATATCCTGATGTGGTGATATGGTGAAAACGAAGTATCCTACTCAGCTGAGGAAAGAGTTTACCCGTGAAACTGGTTCCTTTGTACGACAGGATGATTTTGGGACATCTATATAATGCGATATATTGAGTAGCCAACGCGTGTGCCAATGTGTGAGCCTTTATGTCCCTGACTGCTACTGCCGCACAATGTTTGGCGAAGTTATCCTGAATCGTCAGGATGTGGCAGTTTCCAGATGCTGTTTCAGGCAGAGGACCTACGGTGTCAATCGATATCCTTTCGAAGCTTTCACTCGGGGTATCTGCGATCAACATTGGTTTTCTAAATTTGATCCTCTGGAGTTTCTCCAACTGGCAGGTTCTGCATTTCTTTATAAATCTCTCGACTTCCTGCTTCAGACCTGGCCAGTAAAACCTCTCCCGAACTCTGTGAAAGGTTTTTACGATTCCTTCGTGTCCCCCAGGTAATGTTTCATGGCATTCCCTTATTATCTCTGGACGTAGAGCTTCTGGTGGCATATGAATTTTTCCATGACATAGGGTGAAGATGATGGAGGTGTTCCCAAATTCCTTCTCTAGGAAATACCTGATTCTTGAATCCTCATCAATTTCATCCCCATTCATCGCCATCCTGACTTCTTGAACCCCATATTCCTCTAACGCCAACTTTAGGTTCCGTAGACACAGCTTTAGATGTTTGTTCACTATCTGGTCGAAATGGTAACGTTTTACAATCATAGTGAATGTCCGAAACTTTCCACATTTAGTCACTATGACTTGTCCCAATTGCGCTCCGAGTTTTTGAATCTGGTTGATGTCTAAGAGATTTAGATCTTGCAGCAATTTGCTGTTTTGTCTGGTGAATTCCCCATCCGCAGCCAGAAAATGAGCTATATTCCCTCGTATGAAAGTCAAGCCGTCTCTGGTCTCTTCAATATTGGGCGCAGATTGGTACTCCTCATTACTGGGGATGAAAATCTTATCTTCAAGACATTCTGTGTCTTCCTGAGTTTCTGCTATCTTTGATGACTCTTTCTTTGCGCTGAACTCTGAGTATGTAAAACCCGGTATAGGCGTTTGTGTTACCCCCGTGAAACTTTCGTCTGTGGTCGCAAGATTGTCTATTTTATTAACATTTTCATGTCTCACCCCCGTTGCCTCAAGATTTTCCAGGACCGAAGGGGATGAGGTTTCAGAAGAGATATTTCTTTCCTCATTTGCCAATACTTGTGTTGTTAACTTTTCCACCCCCGATCTTTGGGGTGACGATCCGGCAAGAGAGTTCCTAATCATTCTAGGTGACGGTATCAATGACTCTCTAATAGCCTTTGGTTCAGTGATCACCGAATACCTTGATGATGGCCCTGCGGTGTTTGATTCCGGACTCAATTCCTGACTTTCGTCATGCTCATAAACGAGAGTTGCCGAAGATTCCTCGAATTCCCTCATTTTCTCTTCAAAGTCTAAGATCGATTGTTCCAGGTCTCTGGAGAATTCAAGTCCCATGTCAAGATTTTTCCTCTGATAAATTGCAGGAGATTGATAATTATCCCACTGAAGTGATTCATTTTCCATGGTTTTCTCTAGTTCTCTACGACCATTTTCAAATTTTTCGAACCTTCGGAAACTTTCCTGGAGATTTTCCAAATCGATTTCTTTTTCATCTTCTTCCTCCATCAAAGGCTCCGTCTCTATGAGTGGTGATGTGAGTAGCTCTTGTCGTTGTTATTATGGAATGAAGACCTCATCCTCCAATTCTTCACCTACGACTTCTTCCAATGTCACGGGTGGTTCTTCAATGCCCTTCTCTTTCGGTTCTGAATTGATTTCTCCCTCATTAAAAGTCAACGGTGTTGGAGTATTTCGTTCTAGTTCAACGCCCTCCGCTGATGCGGATGTCGCGTCCGACTGACTCACTTGCAAATTTTTTTCTGCTGACGTTCGCTTGCGCATTCCTGCTGACGTGTTTGACCCAGATTTATATTCACGATTCAGCCTGTATGAAATAGGTTGTCGTGAACCGCTGGCTTTCTCTGTTGTTCGTCTGAGTTTCACTCTTTCTCCCGCAGAAGTGGAGGATGTTGACTGCGTTTTTAATTGACTGCGCTCACTATGAATCCTAACCGTTCGTTTAAGGTCAAGAACCTTGGATGTTTTCTTCAGATAAGATTTGATTTCTTCAGTTATGGGCAAACAAGTGGCAAACAAAACTGTCTCTGCTTGATTAAGCAAAGGATTTTCAGCAAAAATTTCTGCAAGCTGATTCTTCTCTGCTTCTGAATTTCCACTTCAAAGATGAAGTCGTTCAAATAAGTTTTCCACTCAACCTGTCGCGATGTTGGGTTAGTAGAATCACACAGCCAATTCAAAGCTGGGCTGTTCGTGCTAATCGTGGATGGTACCCCATACACATATGGCTTGAACTGATTCCATGCATATACCACGGCCAAGCAATCTACTTCTGTTGAGGTATACCTTGTTTCAGCGTCCCTTAAGGTCCTTGAAGCATAGAGGATTGGATGTTCATCCCCTTCATCGTCCTTTTGACTAAGAATGGCTCCAATGCCTGATTCTGATGATGATACATGGACAACAAAGGGCTCCCTCATATCCGGATGATATAGAAGAGAATCTTTTGTGATCGCCCCCTTCAGATTTTGGAAAGCCCCTTCTTGTTCTGGACCCCAGATAAAATCCTGATTTTTCTTCAAAAGGTCATTCAGAGGTCTTGCTTTTTCAGTATAATTCTCCACGAATCTTCGATAATAATTGCTGGGTCCTAAAAAGGACCTCACTCCATGCTGGTTCTTTGGTGGAGTCATCTCAGATAAGGCCTTCACTTTTGCTGGATCCGGCCTGATTCCTTTCTCATTTAAAATATGCCCCAGATATGACACTTCTTTCATAAAGAATTTACACTTATCCGGCTGCAGGGTCAAACCATTACGCCTGAGACTTTCAAAAAAATTTCTCAGTCTCTCTTCATGCTCCCTGAAGGATTTAGAGTAGACTACGATATCATCAAGATATACGTATAACTCTGCTCCCTTCAGTCCCGTTGAAGTATGGTCCATCATTCTTTGGAAAATTGGTGGAGAATTCTGTAACCCGAATGGCATCCTGGCGTACTCGTAATGCCAATTCGGGCCGGTGAAGGCTGTCTTTTCTCCATCTTTCGGGTCCATTTCCACTTGATGAAATCCACTTGCCAGATCGAAAACGCTGAAGTATCTTGCTCCTCCCAGTTGTGATAGAATTTGCGTTATGTCTGGGAGTGAGTATGAGTCTCCAATGGTCTTCTGGTTTAGATCCCTGAAATCGATTACCATTCGCCATCTTTTTCTTCCCTGTGAATCTGCTTTTTTTGGAACGCTCCACAAAGGAGAGTTATAGGGCGATTCCGAATGTTCAATGATTCCCTGGTCTAGCAAGTCGATTATCTGTTTGTTGACCTCGTTTCTGTGTTGTGGAGGATATTTGTATTGACTCTTATGGATCGGTTTGTCATCAGTGGTCCTTATTTTGCACTGGGAATGTTTCGCCTTTCCCAATCTATCACCTGGTAAATGAAAGACATCGTCATAATCCTGTATGAGTTGGACAACCTTTTGTCGCTCAAAGGTTTTCAAGCTTTGGTCCAGAAGTTTCTCCAGGACCGTAGTTGCTCTTTTGCTAGAGTTCTTAAGCTCGTCGCAAGGTATATTCATGCAACAGGATTCAGACGCAATTTCTCTTTTTTCGTCTACCTCCATGGTGAAAGGGAAGATTTCTTGTGGCGGAATATTTATTTCGACAGGATACTCTCTAGTGTTGATCGCTAGAATACAAGCTATTCCCTTCTTCACCGTTACTGCGCATTCCCCAAGGAATATACCCTCTGGCATGGGAATTCGTGGAAGGTAGCCCTTCTCCAAGTCCGGTGAACTGATACCTATCCCTATGACAGTTCTCGCTCTTGGTGGAAGAATCATTTCGTCAGTCTTTGGTCCCTCATACCAGTTCAAGGGTTGATTTGGCCGCCTTGCTGTAGATATATTTCTTTGCAGATAACGGATTTCTGCTCTTCCTTTCATCAAGAATTCCAACCCTAATAAGCCGCTTCTTTTTACGGGTAACTTGAAATCTACTACATGAAATGGGACGAGACCCGAAGATTTTAAATAAATAAGCCCACAAGTAGGTAACACATCCTCCGTTATCCCCAACAAGTATTTTATTTTAGGTGGCTCTATTATACTATTCGGGTGGATGACTTCTTCTTCTATGAGATTTATGTCCACCCCCGTATCAATTAAGAATCTATGATGTTTGTCAAGCAATTTTGGGACTCGTAAATTAATTCGTGGTCCACCCCCGGTGAGTGATATCTGCACCGCTCTTCCTTCAGTAAGTCTTTTAACACAGAAATGGATGGGATCTAGAAATTGAATATGGACAGTCAGGGTGTTGGTGCAAAATGAGATGTGAGCTTGCAGTTGTTTCAGCATTTCGTCCCCTATTATCGCGCCATGACCACCTGGCCTATGTGGTAAAACATGGAACTTCACTTTCACTTGTGGATGTAATGGAAGCTCAATCGTTCCTAAAGATTCCATGGTGTCATTGGATAGACCAACTAGGGTTACGATCTCATTTTTATTTATATTTATAATTTCTTCTAAAGACTCCTCTGACAGCAGATTAATCGATGCCCCTGTGTCAATCAAGGCTTTAACTCCCGGAGTTCGGATCCACGGACCAGCGAGTAATATCTCGGGGCCCCCTGATCCGAATCTGCACAATATTGGGTTTTTTTTTATTGTTTGGGGTGGGCGCTCTTTAGAGTATGAGCATCCTGATTCGAATAGCTCAGCGTTGCACCCCTCTGCTGAGCTATAAACTCGTTTAAATGCTCCTCTGATAATGGCTCCGGGCCGTTCCTATGCTCCTGAGTAGATCTATAATCACTTGATGACCTTAGTTTATTCCGATCTCTCGAATTACTCCGAGAATTTGACTGGTACTGCATTCGTTGTGTTAGCTAATTTATTTCCCGACGTCGTTCCTTCATCTCCACAGCCATATCCTTCAACATCTGAGTCAGCTCCCCCAGGTCATCCCTACCTCGACCTTGTTCTGTTGATGTACTGGTCTCCTTTGGTACTCTATGATTTGCAGCTAGTATTTTGGCCAGATTCTGCAATTGAGAGACATCCACTCCCGTTGGGTTAATAACTTCTTCTTTGACCTGCTCATAAATGTTTCCTGCCCCATCGAGGGAATATCCCGATTCTAGTGGTACGGTAAAGCCTGCTGCAATATTTTGGTAGATAGGCTCATTCGCTTGAGGTGGCGGGGGGGTGCTGTGCTCGGTCTTCTCAGAATTGACCTACCCGGTGATTGACCGCTAACAGTCGCACGTGCAGGAACATACTCTCGAATTAATGCGTTTATTGTTTCTTGAATGGGATTGAATCTCTTCTCCTGATGATCTTGTCTAGGGGTTCCTGGAGGGTCTAGGAGTAAAATAACTGGACTGACCTGGTTTTTGTGAGTTCCGCCCCCGATAGGTTATCGGGTAAGTTGTTGCTGACAGTGCACTGGGCTGACGCGTGGGGTGGGATGGTTCTACCGGATGATTGGCTACTCCAGGATACGTTGCTATTGATGGATATTCCGTTACATAACGATATTGGCCGTTATCTGGAATCTCCATTGCTGGCACATCTTCCCCTGATTGTAAGTCCTCGTTCTCCAATAGAGCTGCTAAGTCTGCTAACTTGGTTGGCTTGTTCACCTTCAGCAACTCTTTTACAGTCGAATTCCCGTACTCCTTGAATCGGTGGATTGCGGCCTGATTCAGGTACGTTTCGAAAACTGTCTTCGAAGCCGCTTCTTGATTTTCCACAGCACGTAAACCACACTGAACCAGTGCTGCCAGTCTATCCAGAAAACTTTCCAGAGGCTCATTTGAAAATTTTAATAAACAACGGATTTTATTCGCGTAGTACATAAGGTCATATTTCTTCCTATATCTTTTATTTAAAATATTTAAAATATCTCCTACAGAATATAACGGCTTGTTTGTAACAGTTAATTTCGTGGGAGATAAAAGACGTTTGAGTGTGTGGTAAATATATTCCTCCTTTTTCCCATTTGTAGTTGGAATGTGAGATAAATTAACCCGAACAGCATATTCAAACTCATCGAGAGTTGCATGTTGGTCAGTTCCCGAAAAGACTGGTATGCTTTTCGCGATATCCCGTGCCCTTACGTAGTCTTCATGACTAGCCACAGGAGCAGGAGCTGCAGCGGCATTATTATTCGCGGAGCCATTTGTTGCATTCCCGTTGTATGAAATATGCACGAATGTAGCGTTATTATCTTGATCATTCGTCATTTTGGCTAATATTCTATAAGAGTTTCAAATACGTCAGAATAATTTTGAGTGGAATTTGAGTACACTTCATAAATAGTATTATTTAAAAATACCGAAAATTTCAATTTATTAATTCATTTTATTTGAATAAACAAAGACTAGGAACCGAATGATTGGGAAATCGTATTCTGTCCTACCGACTGCGCCATTTAATTTTTAGCTGTTATGTCCAAATCAAATTAAGCCACAAACGGCTGAAAATTGTTTTTTACCCCCTTTTACAAGATAGATTGGAGATTTACTGTTTTCGAAAGAAAGATGTATGACCTTATGTCCTGGAAATATTTGCCTTTTCTTCGTTGAGTTACCTGCCTTTCGTTTCTGGAAAGATTTCTGGGTTTCGCTGTATTTTATTAAATGATAAAAATTTATTATTATTGGGACTCACTTTTTATTAGAAAAAAAAGATGTATCCAATTTCCTGGTTTTCACAAAATCAATTTGCACAACGTAAAGTTCACAAATTTTAGTTATAAAAGTCTAAGTTTTTCAATTCACATCCACTCATACGAAACAAAACTTTACAATAAAGGTTCACAAAGTTTTTTTTTTATCTATTATCGTCCGAATTTGCTAATTTTGTTCACTCATGTACATACAAGATTTTGACAACGGAAATACCCAAAATTTATTATCTTTAGATTATTATCGTTCTTAATTGTTCACACTTGTACAGGTTTTGCAAGATTTCATTATTGGTTGGTGGTAGTTTATTAAAGTAGTTCCACTGTTTCTTTATCCCATTAATTCTGCTTCAATTTTTACTCATTTAATTGTCTATTTATCGTATTTAAATTATTTCTACTTTAATTATTATTTTATTAATTATTGTATATTTTATATATCGGGAAATTAGATAATTTGGTTTTCCCCGGGAAAATCTGGTTGTATTTTATAAACCTTTTAATTGAAAGATCCCGAACTAGTACGGATTTAAAGAAAAAGTTCCCCCAAGAAATTACGCTAATCACTTTCCTACTTCTATTCAGAAATTGATCCTCTTTCAGTGTCACTCTTTATTTGAATCACTGTATTAGTTATAACGCTATTTCTTATCGATCCGGTTCGCGTGGCGATCTTCGCAGGAAAATACGTCCTTTAATTCCCGAGGTCTACTCAAATTGTCCCGATAGTAGAGAGTGAGTCCTCTTCAGAATTTTTACTTCGGTAGAAAACTCGGTATAGACGAGGTGGGGGTTTATTGAAGGGGAAAAAAAAATGAATTTAAATTTTATATTCTTTTAGTTGATTCAAAATATTTTGTGCTGATTGCATCGGTTGCCTTGTAATAGGTCTTCAAACTTTGAAAGTCCTGAATGAACGGATTTCGAAACACCCGAGAGTTCATTGATTCTTTTTGTGCACTCACGAAGTTTCGAAATACATTTTCGGACATTACAGTATAATAAAATATAAAGATAACAGGTACTAGTCTTCGAGGTGACTGGTACAATGACACACTGTCGTGTCTGGTTCAGAACTGACCTTTCGAACATCAGTGAGTTCGATTCTTATAGTAAATTATCAGTGTCACATTGCAACATGACTAAACATGTGGCAATACGACCCTGAGTCAAATAATATGTGAAGTAAGTTGAACTCATTAATGTGTTCAACATCTTCACTTTAATTATGAAATGATTGAATAATATCAAAATGCTTATGGGGCATAACATTCCTCCCCCCCCCCCCCCCCCCCCTTAGGGAAGAAAATTATGGTCCCGGATAATTTTCTTTTACTATAGACAAAAATATGCCTCATATTACGAGAATTTTACAATTTTCCTTTACAAGTTTTATGTTTCAAAATAGTTTCTCGCTCATAAATTCTTATTACACACTTTTCTTTTAACTTACATTCTGAAAAATTGATGAAATTTCTATAAATTTTTTCATTTTTATTCTTTCTCAATGCAATTATTGGATATGTGCAGCATCCATAAATGCAATTGCAATCGAATTCGATTCAGGATCTCTATGGTAAAAACTCGGGAGTCTCTGCTTTTCTGAAGTCTTGATTGTCCGAAATGAAGATCCTTCGCGATGTCTCTTCCATCGTCCAGTTGCGTCTTCCTGTGGAATATTTCTGTTGTTAGTCCAGAAATTGTATGAATGAAAAGAGACCCATTTGAGTTTATTGGTATTGAATGTTGTGCAAGAGCTATCGTGCGCTTGGCCTTGGTTTCATCAACATGGTTATTCAGCTGTACAAGAAAGTTCTGCATCGGCACGTTCGTCATACACGTGAAGTCTTTATTCCAAAAAGTGAATGAACTGTAAATGCGGATTTTCACTTTTCTTGACATGTTCAGATACAGTTTCCTTGAAGATGATAAATTTGATGTCCGTATTGTTAGACCCGTTTAGTCATAAGGTATGAGTAGGTTCGATCTATAGAGATCTCCCTCTACAGTGGATAAAATACTTTAACTCGGAGAATTAATAAAAATGAATTATTATTTTTATTATCAAAATGTTTCCATTTTGAGTAAAGTAATTACAGGTTTAATAAATACGGAATTATTGATTAACGTGAAATGATTTTGAAGACTTGACTCCCCGAATATCGGTGAGTCTGATATTTATATTAAATTATTGGTGTCACATTATTACACGATTGAGTGTGTAAAAATGCTGAGTTTCCATAATATGTGAAGTAAGTGCAACTTCTTCACAGATTATGCAAATGATTACAATTGAGAAATATTCAACGAGGTTAAATATTTCTCCTTTTAATAAATAATATTCTGGGACACAACAGTATTGAGAATTCCTAAATCCTTTCTAATTCTCACCATCCAAACCCAAGTATAAGTTACTCTGAACTCAGCTCCATGATTCTTCTTCCCCTTTTTTTTGAGAAGAATGTTTCCTAAAATTGAATTTGAATTCGTGCCTTTATTATTTTCATTCATAACTTCCCACTGAATTATCAATTCAATTTTCGGATATAAATTCATGTGATTTCGATGAAATTTGATGTCGTTTAAACTTGAATGTGTGTAACTCCTGCTGACAGTGCGCAAAGGTGAATGCAAACGTTTTTATTGTCAAATCGTCTCATTCGATTTCCGTATTTTCATGTAAACAAGTGCTCCAATCATCTGTAATTAATTGAAAATGAGTTGTATCTTAGGGAAGTGTTCAGTATGTGCTAGTAATCTGCACATCTGTGAAGAGTGTCCCTAGATTATCCAGCCTCCAGTTAAAGAATATAGCGCTCTCAGGATCAGTCAAACACCGTTCGGTACAACGTCATCTTTGGATGTTAGCTCGTTGTTGTCCAGGCTGTATACACTACGACTGTCGAAATTTCCAATGCGTTGGAGCAAACAAACTAGTAAGCTCTTCAGTTTCCATTTAAAATGGTCCTTCTTTATTTTGCCTCTTTAATAGTCATCACCTTACTTGTCATAGGGCTTCACTCGATACCCGCAAGATTTTTTTTCTGCCATTCGTGATTGGTGCCAAAAAGGAGAAGATTTAAATCCCGCCAGAATCTCTTGCTCTTGTCAACTTCTCTTAATTCAAAAAGTGGCTGTTCCTCTCTATTTTCTGGGTGTACGGGCATTCCTCGGAGAAGGACTCATCTCTCCTTACTACATTTTGTGTGGAGGCTACTACCGTGGGGCACCTGGATACGTTTTGTCGGAGGAAGGAGAGTGGAGAATTTATCTCAGCTATGGTCGTTTGGGTGCTCTCGTTGATCAGTCCGTTTTCGGCATTTTCTAGCGGTCTAGCCAACCACTTCCTCATGGAATATGTTCTTATGTGAGAGCTTCATCTGGACTACTTCTATCTTCCAAATTAACGGAGAATAGTTCATTGACCGCAGTATTTATTTTTATTACATATATCTGTACTATCGAATCTATTTTTATTGTAAAAACAAATTGAGTACTTGACTACCCTTCAAGGTATTCACTAGATCCTTCTCACAATTCCCAACATTATCCTTATCCTTACAATAAGGATATTTCAGCAAGTCCTTCTGTTTCGTAAGAGTTTGATTTTCGTCAAATATTTTTCCGGAACTTTATTAAATGTCATTTTAATCGCTGTTCCTTCCTTCTTCCATTCTTCGTAATTCATTTTGCAAAGTGCTCCGTCTGTACGAACGTTGAAGAATGCACGCGTCAGCGTTTTTGACTCAGTGCATCGCCCAATGGTCGTCCGCTGCCGTAATTCGATCTTCAATTCACCTCATTTCTTCATTGAAATTTTCATTTGAATTGTTATTTTACAAATAATCGTTTGGACACACTTTTGATGCATTACTTCTTGTGCTTTTGTTTTTGCCTGATACTTTTCGACAGTTATAGAAATATATCATCAATTTTGAGGGCTTTAAAGGGCTCTATTATTCCTCAATTATGCACTTCCATCATCGTAGAATTTTCCGGCTTCAGAAATTCCTCAGCAATTGTTGTTGACTTAAACTTCATCTCAATTACTTTTCATTTGGATGGAAAGGACTGAAAGTATCTACCGCATATTTTTCCATCACATATCCATGTAGTCCCTTGTTCCAGATACTCTTCTCGTAACTTCTGAATATAGACCTTGAAGTACCAACAATCGTCTAGTTGACTGTTGATGATTTTTTTTTTTTTAACACGATCGGAATTTATATTGTGTAATTTCTGCCTCACTTATAAGTTTCCCGTGGAAGATGTTTACTTTGCTTATAGAATAAAATTCACTATCAAAGATTGTTGTCTGGTCCTGACCATTGTTTTGAGATCTTAAAATATGAGAAATAGCTTAGTGCATTATCTTCTCGAATTAATGGAGTTGAATGGCCTGTGACGTGAGAACTTTTGATTTATTTTTCCCTTCTGGAACTCGCCTTCATTCGTATCTATTTACTTGGTCACTTAGATAGACATCTGCTGTTGAATTCGCATGATTCTGCCTATGTTTCTGATGAGTCCAAATGTTTCTTCTTTACGAATAATCGTTTCCAGATATACCTTGGGGCTGATCAGTAGATGACACCATCAAGGATGGTACCAGTTGAATTTAGATATGGTGGTTATATTTTCTACTCAGTATCTTCTCTCTCTCTCTAGAAGACGTTCACTCAACACTCTTCAAGCTCTGCGCCCTTGTTACGCGCCTGACATTTTCGTTTGTTTTTTACCTCAAAGTAATTTTTGACTCTTCCAAATCGTTTTTTTTTTTTTTTTTAGGTTTATTGGACGATAAACCATATACTGATCGCTGGCCGTAGTGGTTTTCTTGTTCTTCGTTAATTTCTTCTGGCATTCTTAAGAAGTAGTAGAATTGTAAACAGCTGATTCCTGTGCTCCAGTTGCACAAGAATGAAGTCAAAGAGTGTCAGACTCCGACATCATTCTTTTTCGTGTTACACTGAGTTAGTATTATGTAATTACATCATCGACTACACTTGCAGCATTATTCTTTTCCCTAACCATGACAGCATGTTCATAAATTGTTTTGATCATCTCAATCGTTGTTTTGTGTCCTGCGAGGAGATATATCTTTTGATCCCACTTGTGGTATAAGATGTCCATGCGAAATATTTCTCAACATTTTGATGCAAAATAATTGATATGAACAACAGTTTATTCGATAGTTATTTCATCAATAGTCTCACGTTCTCTTCCAGCATCCGTATATGTTAGGACTCGTTTTTGTACTCCAGAATGCACTCATTTTGTTCGTATAACTGTTGATCCTCGATATACCTTGAGGCTGGTCAGTATCTGAATGTCAAACAATGTAATGACTTCACCTTGAGTTGAATGCTTACTCAACAAATTTCAACATTGTTGTTTTCCTGTTTTACACTGAGATCGCATCATATAATCAACTGAATTTGCAGTATTATTCATTTCTCTAACCTTAAGTACCAACTCGTTTTTATTTTGTACTGATTCGATCATTCATAATCTCAATCGTAGTTGTGTATCCCGTAAGAGGATGAATCTTCTGATACTACTTTTCGTATGAGATGTCCATTGGAGATATTTTTCAATCTTCTGATACCAAATGATTGGAGCAATAGACAATTTCCTCAATAATTGCTTCCTTGAATATCTTCTGTTTTCTTCCAGCGGCCGTATGAGATCAGTGTCATTTGATTCGATGGATGATTCAGATTGTTCTTTTCAGATAAATTAAAACTCAATTTCTCGTTTTTCTCATTCAACACTTTTAGGGAATTCAGCTTCATATTGATCTTATAATTTCTGCTTCGTGGACTCGACGATGTTGTAATCCATCATATTCAATCCATTATCAATTGAAGACAGATACCGTTTATTGAACTGCTATCGCAATTCACATCCCATTTTGTGATTTTACAAAAATATATATTTTTACGAAACTGCTGATTTTCAGCACGTTTCTCATTGATTTGTCCTCTCAAACTGGATCCAAATACTTATGTATCATTGTGCTGTTTAAAATTCAGCGAAATCCGAGTCCACAAGCAGTTGACATGTTCTGAAATCTATGAATTAGTTTTTCAATGATGCTGGAGTAGTGTTCTCTTGTTATTGAAGCTCCTGGATATCCTGAATACATGAGTCATTGTTGATCGATGTAATGACCTTAACCTCCCGCAAATGAAAACAGCTTATCTGGTTCTTTTCCAATAGACGTGCACTCAGCTTGCTTGCATAAATTATTTTTCTTTGTGACCTTGGCCAGTATTTCAGTGGTAATTCAGCCCCGTGAGATCCTTCAGTAATCTCAAAATCATTTCTCGGAATTTTGGAATTCCGATTTAAATCCTTTGTGAAAATAACTGACTTTCCAGTTATTGAATCAGCCATACATTTCTTACAAATTATCTCGATTTCTTTTTGGTAATTTTCTTCTATACAGTTTGATCTTCTCTCGGCTCTGAATTAACTTGTTGTCCAATCATCCATCTCTCATTGACTAGAATCTACGTTTTCATGATTCACGGGAACTGAAGCTTGTCCCATTTATACGGAGAACTCCTTCTGGCTCGACTTGAACGTTAGAATCTTGTCATTGAAGAAAGCTTCCTCCGAGAACCCCTTCTGATTATGGAAATTCATTGGATACTTCGTGAAATACATGTCCCAATCCTCGGATAATTTTCAAATTTATGATGACTTTGTCCAAAGTCAAGATTTTTTTTTCTTTATTGAGCAATTCCTAGAATCACATCGGCGTCGTCTATTATTGGAACTCCATTATGTAATTTCTCAATTTTTATTAATAAAACCATAGCGCCAGTTCTACTGAAATCGTTGTTTGTTTCCTGAGTTTTTAGGAACTCAAAATGTAACGTTTTTTTTTCTTCATGTTAACTAAGTTCTGAAAACATGTGGCAATAAGACGCTGAGTCGAATAATATGTGAAGTAAGTGGAACTCATTAATGTGTTCAACATCTTCACTGTAAATATGAAATGATTGAATAATATTCAAATGCTTATGGGGCGCACCAACTCTATCTCACTTAGTTTTTGAGATATTGAAGAAAAAATCCAGTAAAAATGTCAAACTGAACAAATTGATTCTTTCAATAAATTATTTTTGAGAATATCTCAAAAACTAAGCAAGAGAGAGTAATGTTACGCTCATCTTCGTTTTTAGCTCTTGAAATTTTCTATAAAAAGGAATTCAGCCAAAATTGCTCTATCTTGCTTAGTTTCCGAGATATTGATTGAAAGAAACAAATAAAGTTAGAAAGTAAATTTGGATGAATTGATTTTTTCTTTTCATTGTTTTGAGAATATCTCGAAAACTAGGCAAGATGAAGGGATTTCACATTCATTTTGTTGTTGGGGTCGTCAGTATTTTTGGTGTTCTTTGACAGCTGTCCAGTAAAGCTGAATAAAATAGAGAAAAAAGAAAGCATTGGATCAAGTCGATTTCACCAAGTGAAGAGGAGAAATTCCAAAAATCAATGATGCAAGATCCATTATGGAGTTCAGCTATTCTCAATGACAAGAAGAAGCAAGAGGAAGGAGAGATTCAAAATCCTGGAGTTCACTCGAGCTATTGAATTGAACAAATTATTATTGATTGATATGAAAAGATGTCATTAGAGCTGGATAAATCGACTAAGAGTGCGAGTAGACTGCACTTGAGAATAACAAAGAAAAAAGTGGAGATGATGATGATAAAAAATTTCTAGAAACTCCTGATTAGCATTACCAAGTAACGAAGACAGTCTAGCGGACTTTAAGTCCCCAAAATTAAATTTCAAAGTATTTCAGAATTATTCAATTCGAGCTATCAAAGATTCATCAGCAAGAAAAATTGAAAATGGGAAGAAATGATATGATGAAAAATATTCTATCGTTCTCTTAATAACAGAGTCATGTCAGTGCCATAGAATCCTTATAGAAAGCGTTACTCTGTCATTAGGATAACGATATATATATTCCATAGAAAATATCTTCAAAAAATTTCTTCTTATAAAAAAAAAACTTTATAAGAAATCATTTTATGAAGAACATCTTTATAAAATTTGATTTCATGAAGACATTTTCTATAGAGACACTTCTGTGAGATAATCATCTCACAGAAATGTCTCTATAGAAAAATTTGTACTACTACTCATTATGAATTAAAGATTTTTTGATAATCATAAAAATTCCATGATTGTGAAATTCGAACATCACACAAATATCCACCATTAAATTTATGGTTATAGCAAATTTCTCCATGGCAAATTTCGCATTGACAAATTCTGCCATGGAGAAAATGCAATGGAAGAGAACGCCATGGAAAGGAAAGCTATGGAAAAAAAACCATGAAAAGAAAAAAATGGAAAGAATCGCCATGCAATAAAACGTCATGGGAAGAACCACCATGAATAAATTGCCATGGGAAAGCACTCCATGGAAAGTGGCAAATTCGTGATGGCGGCGGCCATGGCCACCACCATGGCGGCCGCCATCAGAATTTTTTTACGTGATCGTAACTCGGAAAGAAGGGAAATCTATTAAAGTAGTATGGTCACGAATGGATTATGAATATTAAAATATGAAATGAATCTCAATTATAAGTTCATATGAATCTGAACAATCTCGTGTAATTTCAAGTGAATTGACAGTTTTCCATAGTCAAACCTCTTTATGCTATAAAATTCACTTTAGCCCGATGGAAAAAATTTTCTGATGCTTTATTTGCCTGTCGAAAAGTTTCCAAACGCTTTTTTTGTCCGACGGAAAGATTTTTCTGACCCTTCTTTTGACAAAGTTATCCAGCCTCTCTAACTTTTTCGGTGAACTTCGCATGATTTCTGCTCATCTGATACTTCGGCCCACTGTTCACCTACTAGCAGGATGATTTTTCATCAGCTCCTGATATCTGTAACTAAATTAATAAAATCGTTTCTCTTCAAGTTTTTTGTAAATAATTTAGGAAAACAATTTGAAGAGAGTGCGCACACGATCCGAGAGGGATGGAAATTTTTCTGGGGTTGGGGGAGGTTGTTCTCAGTAAGAGAAAAGCTCAGAAACAAGAAAGGCAGCCCCTGATTTCGTGGGAAAATTCAATAAAATTGTTCAATTTTAATTTTCTTTCAAGTAATTTAGAAGGTCAGATCAGAGAGTGCTGGGATCATAGGCTGAGATAGAGCAAGTGCCTCTCCAGCCCCCACCAAAATTTTCAACCCCCTCGGATCATGTGTGCAGCTCCATGGAATTTCTTTTCATTTTTTTGGAGAAAACTCGAGATTAAACGATTTCATCAGTTTATTTTCGTAAATCGGGGACTGCCTTTTCATTTTCCCAATTCTTCGCGTATTGAGAACCATCTCCCTAGTCCCCATAAAAATTTCCAGTCCCCTCAGATCAAGTGTGCATTCCCTCTGAATTTTTCTCCGAAATTATTTACAAAAAAATTGAAGAGAGATGGTTTTATTAATTTATTTTCAAAAATCACGGGCTATCTTTTCATTTTCCAAATTCATCGCGTTTTGAGAACCACCTCCACAACCCTTATAAGAATTTTCAACCCCCCCGGATCATGCGTGCAAGTTCCCTGAATTTTTTTCCGAATTATTCACAACAAACTTGGAGAGAAACGGTTTTATTAATTGATTTTCGAGAATGAGGGGCTGCCTTTCCATTTTCGTAATCTTTCGTGTTCGGAGAACTATCTTTCCAACCCCCTTAAAAATTTTCAACCCCCCCGGATCATGCGTGCAAGTTCCCTGAATTTTTTTACAATTTTTTTGAGAAAAGTTAAGATTAAATGGCTTTATTGTTTTTTTTAAATTATTTCACCTCCACCGTCCACTCACATGGCACATTGCGCGGGCCACTTAACGGTACAGTCACCAGAGACATTCATTTCATATGTCTCAATTTGACATTTTCATAATTTCCAAGAATCTAAAAGCTGTCTGATTACCAAGATGGGACACTGCATTTGTCTGATTTCCATTTTTTCCATATATGGGCAACCTATTTTATCATGTCCACCCGTTTTCAGACAGATTGCTATGATACCGGTCGGTGAAATTCTTTGACATTTTCAAAAATGTCTCAAAATGAAAAATGCTCAGATTTTCTTCTGAAAAATGACTTTTTCGCATGAACTAGATCGAATCTACTGATAAAACGGGTTTTCAGACGGGTTGCTATGATGTTTTTTTTCAAAATGGTCGCCTGACTATGATCGACACTATGGACGTCTGGAAAACATCTTTTCAGTATATTGGATTCATCATTCAACAATATTTCAAAAATCAGACAGACTGTTATGATACAGGTCGGCAAAATTTGTTGACATTTTTGCGAAAGCGGCCGGTCAAAGGTGACACGGAAAATTCCTGAAATTTTGATTTTTTGGTTCCGGGTGATCATATCTATCAAGGCTATACGTTTTTGGCCGGGTTGCTATGATGCAAAAATCTTGGTCATGGGCTCCCGTACTATAATACTACAGTATTGATTCATTACACCCAGACTACGCGAAGAATCAATACAAAATTTTGCAGATATGTAAAGCGAAGTCAGCTCTTCCGATAGAATGCAAAAAATCATGGTGTTAAACGTGAACCTCAACTCAAACCAATTACCATAAATCAATATGAAAACCAATCAATATTCTTCTTTCAGGTGAAAGCATCGAACCAAAGTATGAAGCCCTTCCTCTGGAGCCAATAATGGAGAACGATGAAGTAACAAATTGCTACTGGGCAAAATTGGACATAAGAAATTTACAGAAAGAAGACTCGCGCATATACAGTTTATTAGTTGAAAGCGAAAAAGGCCGCGACTCAATGAGTCTTAAAGTGGCTGTTCGGGATCCAACGGAAATTAAGATAATTGCGATTTCAACTGGCGTTGGATTACTTCTGCTGCTAATCATAATTTCATTGACTGGATATTCGTTGTATAGAGCTAAACTCCGTCGTTATTTGAAAGAACGCACAGAAGAGGATGAAGAGGAGGGTAGCATCGCTGCCGATGCATTTTATGCTGCACCCAATACAATAAATCAACTGCAAAAGAGTCAAGCTGCTCCAAAAGCTTATCCAAAGAAAAATCATGCGGACAGTGGTTTATCTGTTATGTATGATTACAATCAAATATCACAACAAACGAGAACAATGAGCCCCGAGGCACTGAAAGTAAGAAGAGCACCAGTGGTCCTTCAGCCACCGACAATTGTTTAAAAAGAATTAACTATTCAAACCTTTCAATTCTCGTTTATTCCATTCCACACAATACTCATCTGAGTTTTTTAATCCATCATCATTTCATTCATGTATCCTTCACTTTGTATACCCATCTACGAAGGAGAAATTGGAGAAAGAATTAGAAGAAGAGACTTTGGATGACAGAGACAGGCACAAACATTCCAATACTCATTAACGAATTATTTATTTGACAATCAGGTAATTTCATCATTACTGCGTTATTAACTTTAATTATTTACCATGATGATTGATAAGTGAATTGTATTCATAATATAGTGGATGAATTTCAAATTGAAGTTTTGTTTTCATGATTTTTTTTTCATTTTTCCATAGGAATTTACGATTTTTGGTTACATCTTTGGAAGAAATAGGTTTACAAAAATTCGTGAAGAGATCATTTTGGTAGTTCATCAAATTTTTTGAAACAAAAATAGATTGATAGTTTCTTGGTCACGGTCGAATTACTGACGATTGACCGTGATTTCCTGGAAAATGAACAATCGTAAATCAATTGAAGTTTAATGTTTTCACGGTGTGTAGGTAGTGAGTTTGTGCAAAACTTTCACTCAACAGCTGTCAGGAATATTTGGTGACTCGACGGTGAGAAGATCACTGTTTTACGGACGACTCACCGTGAATTCACGAGATCTTGACTGCTAAACTACCGTCCGAATTTTTATTAGCAAATCGCTGGAAATAAATCTAATCAATGAACATATTTTATATTAATATTTGATGGACATAATATATCAGTACACGGAGAGAAAAATATGGGAATTGCTCTAGATGTTTTTTTAAAGAATTACCATGCCGCTGTATAAACGGGATGCAATTTGCTTCTGAGCCGGAAAATTGTCATTCAAGAGAAGAGTTTTCATGAAACACGACCGAAAAAGTCTCATGCTCCACATCATAATTTTTGCTTTTTATTTCTTAGCAAAATTGCCATTTGACACTTGGCTTTGGATTAAAATATCTCGAAAACTACTCAAAAGTTATCGAGACATGTTGTGAATGAAAGTGAGAGGGAAGATTAACGAATAAAATGAGCAGAACTCCGTTTCTCTACGACTCGTAGTTATGAAGATATTGATTTTTCAATGAAAAATTCAGAGAGGACGCCTGAGCGCCCATTTATTTGCTATGGGGCCTTGTCCATTGTTCCTGAACTACTCATTAAAAAATTGATATCTCGGAAACTACTGGTCGTAGAAAAACGGCGTTTTGCTTATTTTCTTCATTAATTTTCCCTCTAAATTTCATTCACAGCATGTCTCGATATATTTTGGATAGTTTTCGAGATATTTCTATCCAAAGCCAAGTGTAAAATGACCAATGGCTCATGGACCGAAAACAGTCGAAGGTACCTGACTATGCCCCGTCTTCTACCACATCATGAGGCTGGCATGTAAAAAATTCGGAAGTAAACGTGTAAAGATTCTGAGTGGCTACTTGAAAGTTCTAAGTGCCAGGAGAATGTGTCGTTTGGATGGATGGAGAATTTTTCTTCAATTCTCAAGGAGAAAGGCACTGGCCAATATTTTCATGATGCCGTTCCACAATTAATAATGCCCCCGGCATGTATTTTACATCTGCTTTATGGAGCTGAACATCATGATTTTCTCGAGAATTTCCTCTCCGTGTATTAATTCCCTCAATTACTGAATTCCTAATCAATAATGAATTTCAACGAAAAAACAAACAGAAAAAAATGAGTTCATGAAAATTTTATCTCTGCAAAAACCTCCATGATAAAAATATCTCAACCATTATTATCCCATACAAAAAATCTCGGTACAAAAAAATCTTATCAGAAAAAGAGCTCAATTACACATGTCCATTGAAACAAATAAGAGTATCACAGTGGAGAAAATTACTTCTGGTATCATCAACAAAAATCGAACAAATTACAAATTGAAACTAGACGCAATGCAAACAGAATTCATAAAGAATGAACTTTTAAAAAATAGTGATGAGTGGGATACTGGTGCACACGCACAACAACCGAAACAACAGCAATAAAAAATGAATACTAGCACAAATGCACAATGACAAAAGAATAAAATAACACCATCTAGTACAGAAGCAGAAATTGAACAATAATCAATTTATAAAATGGAGATTCATCCATTACCAACACAATTACCGACATAAATAGTGATCTTATCATCAGATATTCATAGTGATATATCAATTCTAAATATAAAGTGGTTGAAACATTTTACTCGATATATTGTAGTTTGAAATCATTTTGCCACGAGAAATTTCACTCAAGATATTATAGTTTGAGATCATTTCATCACGAGATGTTATACCGTGACATATAATTTTCGAGATATTTTTACCGAGATGTTTTTATCCGAGATGAAAACGTGTGTCACCAAAAAAATGCAATGAGCTAGGATCGAACTCAGGACCGAATCTCATTTTGCATACTCTACATCTGAATTTTGATTGTCATATATTGTCCTTCTGACTTAGGAAAATTGAATTCAATTGATTGGTTCAATCACTGAAAAAATTGAGACATCACGGAAAAGTTGATTTTCGAATGTTGTCGGAATTTTCAACCCTCAAATTAAGCGGAAATTTACTAACAGACCATGCATTTGCCATTAATTATTCGAGTTCAAAATTTTTACGTCCTTGTATGGAATAAGCGAGCATTTCTCTATATCAGGAGATGCTGTAGCATCTCTCGACAAGTACGAGCCCAACACTCTGTCAGGCAAAGGCTACCGCACTTCTATACGGCTAAATAGGATTCGAAAAAATTCAATAATTTTTTCTACAGTCAAAATTCTATCTCGTGAGATGATTTTTCGGTAATATATTGCTTTTACCATTATCTTCGGATTTATGTAAAAAAAAATCGAAAAAACGATATTTTATTATTAATTAGAAACGTTGGCCAGAATTCTTCTCCAAATCGAACTTTCTTTGGGACATTGTAACTGTGTTAGTACCTCACCGACACTACGTAGAAGCATGCGTCACACAAACGCACGCAGTGAACATCAAACGCGCTTGGCTTTGGATGGAAATATCTCGAAAACTATTGAAAATTTATCGAGACATGCTGCGAAAAAAATTTAGAGTATAAATTAACGAATACAATAAGCAAAACCCCGTGCTTGTACGATTTGTAGTTTCCGAGATATTAATTTTTCACTGAAAAGTTTAACAATGACGTGTGAGACCTAAGAAAAAATTACAGAGCTTTGATTTTACCGACCGTGTATAGATTATTTTTCGCTCACTAATCAGAGCCTCCTGCGTTATTTTCGAATTTTTCATTGGAAAAATCATATTTCAGAAACTAAGAGTCGTACGATAATGGGGTTTTGCTCATTCTGTTCCTTAATTTTTTCTCTAAATTTCATTCACAGCATGTCTCGATAAATTTTCAATAGTTTTCAAGATATTTCAATTCAAAGTCAAGTCGATCAGCACGCGTCTAGATTCGATTTAATCCATCTCTATTACATTGCTCATTTATAAATAAAAAGAGAAGTGAAATGGCAGAAAAAAAAACGCCAGTGCGTTTTAAAAAAAACGTCGACAAGTGCGCGCCCCGATTTTATTGGGAAAAAAAAAATATGAAATGAGAATAGTACAAGTCCGGCGATCTACCTGTGCATTACTTTTTCAAATTAATTCATCATCTTATTATTCGAATACTAGATAAAATTGGCATTTTACAATGAATTTGAAAAATTGAATAGTAAAGAAATTAAACAAAAGAAACGTACTTGGTGTACCCAGTGAAAACACAGATTACAGGTACACCAAGTACGTTTCTTTTGTTTAATTTCTTTACTATTCAATTTTTCAAATTCATTGTACAATGCCAATTTCATCTAGTATTCGAATAATAAAATGATGAATTAATTTGAAAAAGTAATGCACAGGTAGATCGCTGGACTTGTACTATTCTCATTTCATATTTTTTTTTTTCCAATAAAATCGGGGCACGTACTTGTCGACGTTTTTTTTAAAACGCACTGGTGTTTTTTTATCTGCCATGTTTCATATATGTCCATATAAGTTTCATATATGCCCACCATTCAAAATTGCACTTCACACGATAGTATTGAGAACATAATTCTTAGACTTTATGAACATTGAAAAAATAGAATTTGAAATGATGAATAAATTTGCAATTGGTAGAAGTGACCAGTCACTGACTCTTCACTTTTACCTTACAGACAGCTCACTCGCGTTTTACCAGCCACTCACCATCAATAGACAGTTAAGTGACCATCAATCGCCGGAGAAATCATGGTCGAATAACAGAAAAAAAAATGTTCGACTCATCGTCATCGTATGCTGCTGAATTTGCACAAACACACTACTTATGTACGGCAAAACAACTGGCATCAGACGCTGAATGTACGGTGATTTGTCAGTGAAATCAAATCACTATCAATTCACAACTTTTTCACTACATTTTTACTGTGATCAAGAAACCGCTAGGGTAGGCTGAGTTTTCCATTCGTGAGGTAAGTTAACCCAGGGTTAAAGCCTTCGCACACGAATTTCCGTAGAGCATAGTCGTCAAACGTGACTTGAGCGTAACAGCCAATCAGCAGAACGCTATAGGTCTCGCCATTCGAACGGAATGAGAAATGAGTGATGATTTTGCCAGAAGGAGAATTCAGTAGAGTTTGAATTCTCACGTACACAGATTCATAGATGTGTGCAGGTTTGTTTTGAAAGAGTGGGGACCATTCCGCATACTTTATGATTGTATCCGTATTTATAATCTGCACAATTTTTGAAAGTATTCGGTGGATTTTGAGAGGAAGAGTATTAATATGAAAGACAAATCATTTTCACAATGGTTAATGTTTTTAAAAAAATTTAATGCTGGCTTTCGAATTTCTACCACATCATGCTGATCATGACCTAGCAAAAAAGAGGGTGCGTGGAACCCACGCTACAGAAGTGAAACTTCTTGCTCATTATATATAGATAGCGATGAATTATTCAGCTTTTTTAAATGAATAAGTGATAATAATTGAGAAAAGTGAAGATATGGGGTTAATCTCAAAGGAAAACGGCAAAAAGCACAGATCAGCACATTGAGCTGTGTCATGAACACAACACTTTCAGAATTTGCGTATCTGCCTATAGTATTTTGGTTATCTGTTCACTAACAAATTATCATTTTTTTCACGATTATGAAGTGTTCAGACAACTAGATTTTTTTGGATCAGTTTTTTGTGAATGTACCAAAAATTGATCGAGATAGAGCGATTTTGCTTCAATCCTTTCTTGTAGCTGTCAAAACTCTCTATAAAGAATTATTCGGGCGAAATTGCTCTATCTTGCTTAAATTCTAGGATATTTGAAGGAAATGACTGATAAATGAATTTGTCTACAAACTTCGTATTCTTCTGTTTTTGGCATCTGTTTCTTATATATCTTGTTTCAAAGAATCTTGGAAACTGAGCGAGATACCGGAATTCTTCTCATGACATTTTTTGTAGAGAAACTTAGAAACTACTAGAACAGTTTCTACAAAAATTGCATCATCTCGCTCAGTTTCCCAGATATTCATCAAAGCTCTACGACCAAAAATAGATTTATGAATAGAGAAATTGTTTCAATGGTTTTTTCCTGAGAATATGTCGAAATCCAATGGAGATACGCCCATTTGCCTTAATCTTTTTTTTAGTTTTCAAAATCTTCTACAAAGAAAAGCATTCAGGCAAAATCACGTTATCTCACTTACATTCTGAGTATTCTCCAGAAACTACACGGACAGAAAATCCTCGAGAAAATCATGATGCTCAACTCCATAAAGCAGATGCAAAATACATGCCGGGGATATCTTATGAGTAGGGCCGGAGACTTCATTTAAATTCGAGTCTCACTAAGTTGCTAAGCAAGTAGGATACTCGAATCAATAAATGAATTTGATGATTGAATGATATTTTAAATGTCAAAGTGACATTTGTGAGAGTTTTCGCGTGTTCCTTTATTGATTCGAGCATCTTAGCTGCTTAGCAACTTAGACTCAAATTTGAATGACGTCTCCGACCCTACTTATGTGTCTACAAATGGCAACAATCTCCTTCCGTCAGGAATTAATGCATGGGCTGATTCACTTTTTAGGAAAAAGTGTCACATTAATTGTGAAGCGGCATCATGAAAATATTACCCGATGCCTTTCTCCTTGAGAATTAAAGAAAACTTCTCCATCCATCCAATAACAAATTCTCCTGGCACTTAGAAATTTTAGGTAGCCACTCAGAATCTTTACACGTTTACTTCCGAATTTTTCCCATGCCAGCCTCATCATACGGTAGACGAAGGGGCATATTCGGGTACCTTCGACTGATCTCGGTACATGGGCCATTGGTCATTTCACACTTGGCTTCGGATTGAAATATCTCGAAAATTATGCAGAATTCATCAAGACATGCTGTGAATGAAATTTAGAGGGAAGATTGACGAAGAGAATAAGCAAAACGCCGTTTTTCTACAACCAGTAGTTTCTGAGATATCACCTTTTTAATGAGCAGTTCAGAAACAATGGACGAGGCCCGATAGCAAATAAAGGGGCGCTCGGACGTCCTTTCTGAATTTTTCATTAAAAAATTGATATCTTAATAACTACGAGTGTACTGACAATTTTTTTAAGAAATAAAAAGCAAAAATTATGATGTGGAGCATGGAAATTTTTCGGTCGTGTTTCATGAAAACTCTTCCCTTAAATGACAATTTTCCGGCTCAGAAGCAAGTCGCATCCCGTTTATGGAGCGGCATGGTAATTTTTTAGAAAATCATTCAGAAAAGGTTCCATATTTTTCTCTCCGTGTATTGAAAAGAAAAGATAAGAAAACAGTATGTATGTAGCACTCTACCCGAAGAACCTATCCTCCCCCCCTCTGTCGATTTCCCTCTCCACCACTAAAGCATATGCTTGAGTGACATCGCCACCAGCGCACACTCCTCTTTCTTGCTTCTCCTTTTCCCCCACTACTCCACTACCACGTTCCCCTCAAAACCTTTAACTTGTTTTGCGACACGAGAAAAAAGTTGGTACCCTATGAGAAGAAGTTTCACTTCAAAAATTTGAAAGTTCATTACAAGACTTGAATAATACCCAGGGAGGAATGAACAATTGGCCTAAAGATAGCCGAAGCTTGATGCAAACACTGTCAAGCTTTGCCCTAGTTCAGTATCTGAATTTGGGCTAAGCCTTGCTAATTGTTGGAATGTTAACATATTCCAAAGCAAAGATCATTTCATGAATTTCCAGACTTAAGCCAAATGGCTCGATACTTCAATTAATTCTTCAAAAAATTTGAATCATACATGGAAGTTCGTTCGAATGATCTCTGATCAACATTCCGACCTATCAAATGTTAGTAGAAAAGAAATGAATGGAAAAAAGTTCTTCTGCAGAGATTTGAACTGAGAGTAGAAACCTTTAGATATTAGACTTGATGTTGAAATTAATTACTTTACTGGCGCGAAATCCTCATGGAAACGTGACTTTATTTATACGTAGTGAGGGAAAGGAAGAAGAAGGGGAGACTGAAAAGAACATGTCGGAAATGTGAATGTTTGTCTGTAGTAAGAAAAATAGTAATCCATCGAGATTAAGTTTTATGGAAGCAATCGTTAGTCAGTATGAATGCGAAAGGAAAGAATGAAAGGTTTATAAGAAAATTTAGATTGTATTGACAGGATTGCAGGTACGTAACATGAAGCAAGTGCGAATAGTTTGTCATGCGGCCAGATCATTCATATGTTGATTTATGTTCTATTGCAGGCGCCTTTTTTTTTCCTTGTTACTTTTCTCACTACAAGCTTAATTTTATAAATATCAATAAAAAACAACTCAATTATCATTTCTCTCGTATACCTACTTCCCAGCTGCAACACTTGATCTATTTCTAAGGCCATTTCAAATGGCCAGAGAATGGCTTTATAAGTAGATTGAGAAATGAAATTATCGGTCGCATCATTGAATTATTAAGATGAAGGACCATTGGATATAAAATTTAACAAGAAGAACAAGATTTTTATGTTTTATTTGTATAATTAGGTATTATTAATCTGATTCATTAGTCTTATGATGTTGCTTGATCATTTTCGATTGTTGTGCAATATGGAACATTGTTCAGGTGCTCTCATCTTTAGAGCTGTGTTGCAGAATCCTATTCATGAAATATACTCTCAACCTACTCGGCTATCTGATATGATTTGAAAAGCAATATTTGAGAGGTTCCTTTATTATTCACATTTTCATTATTGAATATTTGATATCTAGTGGACCGTTTCGCGCGCGTATAACTATGCTTGTGTGGCTAGGCCAAGCATCTATTTATTTTCTTTTATCCGAGAATTATAATAACTTGTATATCAGGTTCAAAATCAAAAAGACCGAGACTGTCTGAGAGAAGATCAAAAATATATATTGGTTCATTCTAATGACCTCATTCAAAAATTGAAGAAAGCTGGGATGAAAAACATGTGTGAACTTATCTTACAAAATTCAATTCTTCTAGTTTAAGTTGAGGAGGGATCTTGACTTGTTCCCGAAAAATCTCACTTTTGAAGGTTTATTTACGGTTTTTGAAAAATCCATCTAAATCTCTTCCACCAGAATTTGCATTTTCCGTAGTTAACGCGCATTTTTGGCGGCTCCTCTCAATCCTTCCAGGCAAAATTGATCTTTTAGGGAAGGATCGAAGCAATCTTCAGGCGTTGCCTCATAAACAAGAATATGAGGTCCCCCTTTACGAAATGTCATGTATAGTGGTCCAGTTTCTATTCCTACCGGGTTTCTCCATAGAATATGATCACGAATAATAATTCCCTTTCAATAGGAGGAGCTCCAGGACTTGAAGAAGGGAAATCCATCGATTGTCCATGGAAAAATCAGAACCATCCTCAGGCCTTGTTACATCATCACAAATCACATCAATAGTGGGTTTGTCAAACTAGGCACAAGTAATAGGGCTCGTGCTTGTTTCTACAATTATAAACGCACAGGGTAGAGTAGCAGTTTTTGACAGTTTCATTGTAGCTGCGAAGTTCTCGATCGCCATGAGTTCTTCGCTGTAGCATTGAGCTTCTTGGGTTAATCCACAATTTGTCAATTAGTGTAATTTTGTTAAGATGAATTTACACTAATTTCTTCATAGAAGCTTGATAATGTTCAGTAGCAACTAGCAGAAATGGAGAAATTCAAAAATTCAAAAGTCCGAGTCGATGAGGAGATTCAGCAATTATTGCTTGAGGTGAGTGCTGTGGAGATTCTGTAGCTGAGTTCAGAGATGATTCGACCTGATTGATTCCATTTCTGGATTTCATTTATTTCTGCAAGTTTTCATGATAAAACATTTACAAAATCATATGGGAATACGTGAAATAGAGGGTAATAAGTCATTAAACAGCCATTAAACAAATAAATTTATTAATAAATTAATTTTTATTAATAAATTTTTTAAGAGAATCAAATTTCGGAAATGTACTGCTTCCATTGAAATATATAATAATTGAACTGTGGGCCGGTCGACTCTTTTACTCCATTCCTTCACCAATATCTGGAAATCTCAAAGAGATCCAGACAGTCTTGTAAGATGATGGTCAGTTGGATAGTCAGTGGGAGGCAAATAGGCTAGTGAAAAAGAGATAGTAGAAGACGCAATTAAGAGCAGGAGTCAACAAAAAATCTTGCATATAGAAATTGAAATCTTGAGAATTAATATTTTGAATGAATTGGCAGAATAGATCGTAGCAGATTCGGGAAAAACCCCCCCAGAAGTCCAGCATAAGAAAAGCAAATAGATGACGGATATATTATCGGCTAAATTTAATTACTCCTCTCAGCATTTTTTTGAAGGATTGTCGAAATGAGGTTTATGTTACATATTCTCGTTTGAGTCTTCAATTAATTTTTCATTAAAGGTCCTGATCATTAATTCTTGATCAATTTGTGAAGAGGTGTAGATTACTAATTTCATACCTGGGTTCATCAAAAACTGTCATTATTTAAAAATCATTTCACATATCAGTATATAACTTAACAAGTACGGCAAAGTACTTTTCTAACGAGTGTGAGGCTGCAAAATGAGCCAAAGGCAAGTAGGAGACAGTGGGATCTATTCATTGGATCGACCTGATCATCTCCACTCTTCAGAAAATCAAGAAGACAGACCATGCTGAAAACTATTTGATCAACACTGTCAGGATGAGCACAAATTGCTCGGAACAATACTCTCCAACGAGATGTGAGAATCTCAAAGCTATTTTCCATTGTTCTTCGAAAGTGTTGGAGCAAATGCTGAATTTTCTGAATAAATATTCACTGATGGATCCCTTTCAGACAGGTTTCCGAAAAGGATATATAGCAGACAAACTGCAGTTCTGAGCCTACTCGATGATATTCGTAAAGGATTTGATAACCGGGAGGTGAGAATAGCGGTATTTCTAGATTCTTGTAAGGCTTTTGACTCAGTAATTCATGAGAATCTGCTGGGAAAACTTCGTTCAATTGGGTTTGGTCAAATCCCTTTGCAATGGTTTCGATCTTACCTTACTGGTCGTGAACAGGAAGTCGTAAATGGTCATCGTCAATCAGCTTGGGGGAACATTATCATGGGTGTTCCACAAGGCAGTGTTCCAGGACCGATTCTGTATTCACTTTAAAGCAGGAGTATGTCCGTCTACTTCTGTTATGTCAAGCAGTTATGCTATGCTGATGATACGGTGATTCATTTGTCATGTTCCCTCAACGAATTTAATAATAGTATTCGGAAAATGAACTCAGATTTACAATCATTACAAAGATGGTGTGTGCAGAATGGCATTCGGTGCAATCCTGAGAAAACAAATGCAGTAATCTTTGGTAGTTCATAATTCTTTGTACAGCGTCCACTGGGAATTTTCAACAAGTGAATTTCTATGGTTGCGATCTACCATATGTGGAATCGGTGAAGTATTTGGGAGTTATTCTACAGTCAACATTGATTTGGGATAATCATGTATCTTCGATCTGCTGCAAAGTTTTCAGTACGTTGAAGTGATTGAAGGTAAATAGTGAATTGTTCTCTCAGAAACTGCGGAAGAAACTCGTTGTTGCTCTAGTGTTGCCTATTTTTGATTACGGTGCATTGGCATTAACAGACATTTCTCACAGTAACTCGCTGAAACTTCAGAGAACGTTCAATGCATGTGTTCGTTTCGTTGCCAATAAAAGACGTTTTGATCACATCTCAGGTGTAAGAAGGCAGTTAGGATGGTGAACTATGTCTAACAGACGACGTTATCTTATGGGATGTCAAATTTATAAAATTATTAATCTTGGTGCGATTAGTCTCATTAATAATGAGTAACGCTTTCGCTCTTTGAGTACATTGCGAAGGCCAAGAAATCGTACAAAGACGTTGGAGGTTCCCACGGCAAGGCTCACTGTCTATCCACGGTCTTTCTTGGTTTCTGCAACGCAGTTTTGGAAGCAGCTTCCACCAGATATCACAAGTGCTCCTTCACTTGCAATTTTTCGCAAACTTTGCTTCGATCATTTGATGGCTGAAAAGATAACAGAACTCGCTGTTTAGTGTTTTGGTGGTAGTGCTTTATCAATGATGGACTTTATTGGCTTTATTGACTCTGTGTTTTTTTCTGACTCGTTTAAATTTTCATCCTGTTTCTAGAGAAATTCTATATTCATTTCATCTATTCATTCAATAATTTAGGGGAGTAATTATTATTATGTTTGTTGCTAATTCAGTTTTTATAAAGAGTTACATTTTCATTTTGTTTATTCAATCAATTAATCAGGAAGTGATATTCATGTTTATTATTTATAGTGTGATGGCAATTGTAAAAATTATATTTTTGAGAAGGCTTCGATGGGTTTTTAAACCTGAAGTCTATATACTAAGAATAAAGAATAAAGAAAGTGAAACAATCGATAATTGAAGATCCTTCTCCTCTCGTCCCCAAAGATTGGTTGCTGAATGCAGTTTCATCAAATTTTTCTATAAGGGCAGAGCCTCATCTCTCACGGAAAAAGCACCTCGATGGTGCCCTCGTGGAAATCGGCTCGTTAGATTCTCACGAATAATGTCATACAATGACAAAAAATGTCATGAAATGAGATAATGGTATGCAATCAGAAGTAATTTTTGACGCTCCGTCACAGTTTTCATAAGAAATTTTGACGGAAAATATCGTACTATAAGAAATCGATCAAATGACATATATTGTCACCATTTGATCCTTTGTGTCATCATCATGTCTGAAAATGTCATAAAATTAGGAACTTTTATGGTCACTTGATGACGTTTTTTGTTGCGGCATATAACACCTAAATATACACTAGCGGAAAAAATTAAAGGATCAAAAAAAAAATCCAAATTTTTAGCGGATTTTCAAATGGCCGCATCTTTCTCAAAAAAAATCGTATGGGAGTAAAAAAATGTACAGCCTATCCGGTCCATATGGTGGTTGAGCTGGGAAAATTTTTTCCAAGTCTGTAGACGAAAAAACGGAAATCAAAAGATTTTGACAAAAAATTTTTCACTGTACTCTTAAAAATAGCGTGATGCACATTACTTGAGAAAAATTTTCGTCTCAAGATCTCAGAACGAGAGACTTCGAGCTTCAAATTTTTTTTTTTACTCCGATACGATCATTTTTGAGAAAGATACGGCCATTTGAAAAACTGCTGAAAATTTGGAGTTTTTTTTTGATCCTTTGATTTTTTCCGCTAGTGTAGAATGATATCAACAATGACCTGTCCTCTCTACTGACTATACTGGAAAATACACGTGCTCAGTAGCCAGACACACCTACATTTATAGGTGGTGACTTGAACTCACATGTAGGCAAGTCGAATATCTATGAGGACTGCTTAACAACACACGCTGATTTACTGAGTTCTCATCGACGCTCTCTCAACGAACCCGACAGTAGAGAGGATAGACTGGCAAATTTTCCCATTGAAAACGAATTGATTATTCCCAACGGGAGATTCCCCAATGACTCTCCGGCTCAGTTTACTCACCATAGAGGAAAAAGTTTAACGACAATAGGCTCTGCAGTCTGTACCTGGAGTGATCTCGCTGAAGTTTCTGATTTTCAAGTGCATCAGTTCACCTCAAGGCTGGACCATCAGCCTATTGTAATCTCGCTAATCCAAACACACACACAACAATCGAACCCAGCTCAAATAACGATATAAAAAAAAATTAAATGAAAAAATGTAATAAAACCACAATACGCTATTGCCTTAAGTTTTTCTCCAAACATCTCCAATTTGAGCGACAATGTTGACGTCATGAATCGTAATTCAATCAATTCAATAGAAAACACTGCGGCACACATCGGACTGACACACGTTGGCACTCAAATCGGGGAGAAAAAATTCAAAAAGCCATGGTTCCATAATGAATGTGACAAGCTGAAGCGACTCATCAGAAGACATCTGAGGAAATGTAGAAAGAACTCATTCACAAACGAGGAGGAAATTGACACACTCTACTGCCTGCAAAAAAATACACAAAGCTATTAAATGATGAAGAAAAACAGTATTTCATCAAAATCACTGACAATGTTTGGTTATGGACCAACTGTCAGCTGGCCCATACTTACTTACACACACTCAGACTGCTCTCAAGTAGAAAAATTCTGATGGCGGCCGCCATGGCGCGGGCCATGGCGGTGGTCATGGTGGCCGCCATGGCGGCCGCCATCACAAATTTGCCGCTTTCCATGGAGTTCTTTCCCATGGCGATTTTTCATGACGATTCTTTCCATGGCAATTTTTTGCATGATGATTCTTTTCATGACTTTTCCATAAACTTTTCATGCCTTTCATGAATTTATGGCTATAGCAAATTTCTCCATAGCAAATTTTGCATCGACGAATTCTGCCATGGAGAAAATGCAATGGAGAGAAACGCCATGGAAAGGATCGCCATGGAAAGGATCACTATGGAAAAAGTCACTATGGAAAACAAACGCCATAGGAAAAAAGCCCATGGGAAAAAATGAAAAGAATCATCATGGGAAGAAATTCCGTGCAAAAATATGCCTTGGATAGAATCTCCATGGAAAAATTGCCATGGGAAAGAACTTCATAGAAAGCGGCAAATTTGTGATGGCGGCCGCCTTGGCAGCAGCCATGGCGACCGCCATGGCCAGCGCCATGACCACCGCCATGGCCTGCGCCATGGCGGCCGCCATCAGAATTTTTCTACGTGCTGCCTTATCGGTCATCCGCCTCTCTACACTGACCTATTTATTTGGGCTCCTGAGGCGCCACATGATAGACAGGTGTTTTGGCACGTGCCAAATTAGACACCTGCCATCTCGATTTGTTTTCTCCCTCTCACTCTTTTCTAAGAACCCTCAGTGCAAACATCGTGACGAGTGTTTTTCTCAGAATCCTCTTAATTATTCATAACCATCAAAATCCCGTGTCAAACCCCGAAACACGACCGTTTAAAGCGGAAGCGAGGTTAGGGATGGGATCCCGCGCGGAAAGCCCAGTAAAAAGGGCGCTCCCAATAAGGGGATTTTTTGTAGTAATTAAGGGAAATTGTTTAGGAAAAACTCGTTTTATTGTAGTAATTTTAAGTAAGGATTGGGAGGCAACAGCGGACATGATCCGTGCCCCAGAGTACTCCAATCACGCTTTTTTTTGGGTATAAAAGTCCCGTTTAAATTTAGGAGGCATCGGCGGATAAGATCCGTGCCTCAAAGAGTTAATTTATTGATTTTGTTGTTGTTATTAAATTGAGGAGGCATCGGTGGACAAGATCCGTGCCTCGAAGAGTTATATATTTATTTATTTAAGTGCATTATAAAAATACATATCTTTTATACACTGGCAGAAGAGATTCAGCTCTTGGTTATGTGAAATATTAATGATAAGAAGAGAGAAGATAATCAAATAAAATAAATAGTACAGTCTATGGCGATTTCAATTAGTCGGGCTCGCGAAGTACTACAAACTGATTTTTAAATCGATATAGTATCTTGATGACGTTTTATAATTATTATGCAATCTTTGAGATATTTAAAAAGAGTTTTGGTTCCCATGTGTGAGTGGTCATCTAGGATAATAAGAAGGTTTAAACGATTACTGTTGTCCTGAGAGATGTTAGGGATCTTTCGTCTCGGTTCAGCGAAGAAGGGACATTCCAGCAGAAAGTGTTCAACTGTCTCCTCTACCAGACCGTGGCAGTACTGGCATGATTGGGAAGGCTGTAACTTAATAATTATACCTTCGACAGAGATATTGCAGACAAAACGGTTGGCGAGACTCAGCTGAATCTTGGGGATTATGAGCTTGTAAGCATTGTGCAACAAGTAGTTTGGAGCGCAGTCTGATATCGTTCTTGGAATGGCGAGTTGGCAGGCGCTTGAATTAGCGTACCTGGTGAGGTCCTTTTGTTTTAAGAATACCTTGTATTTCTCTAGTATTCTTCCTTTATTCTGTGACCAGTGTGTAGCAGACAGGGATTCAAGAATATCCTCCTCATCAATCGCTGTTAGGATAGCCCTCAGCTGCTGGATCCAATTCAAGTAACTGTTAGGTCCATTGCTCAGATTCACAAGACGCTGAAGACATATTTTTGGGAGACGATCAGAATTCATGTTCAATATTTTTATTACCCAGTTGAGGGCAGCCTTCAGAATTTCTGCTGATATATGAGTAATGTTCAGTTCTAAACGAACAACATAACTGGGGGTGCAGCTTGGTAGTTGGTATAGTCTCTTGTAGAAGTACAGTTGTGCTGTTTCGAGCCTTTCCTAATTCTTGACAGATAGACCCCATATGTGAGCTTGATATAATAAGGTTGATCTAGCGATACTATTGAACACTTTGGATTTAATAGCACCGGATTTCGCTCTTAGTCTACCCAGAATAGATAGAACAGTACCAGAAGCTTGCCTGCCCCTTTTGGAGGCCTCCAAGGCAGCAGTTTTGCCGCGTAAGTTACTATCAAATTCTGACCCAAGGTAGCAGTAGTGTTTGACAGTTTCAATAGTAGTATTTTTGTACATGAATCCTTTGTCACATTGTTTGATTCTTCCTGAAGCTCTGCATACCAAGATTTTGGTTTTGTTAGTATTTACTACCAGTCTTGATAATTAATCGCAGTTATAAATAAAAGGTGAACAAGGTATTCAATTAATTAGTATATTTTCCATGAAGATACATGTTGATACTTCAATGTTCAATTAACGAATGTAGTTCAATAAGATCATTAAACAACCCTTGACAACCAAACATCCACCTATCGTTCTATTCTCTTCAACACTTCCCCTCGATATGTGGATTACATTAATTATTCTCTCAATGAAATCCCTAAGATTTCGAGGCACTTCTGATGTTTTGGTCTCGATAAACCTTTCGTCAGAATATCTGCTCCCATCTCGTCCGTAGACACGTATTCCAGCTTCGGACCTGTGTCACTTTGAATAACATCTCTCACTGCGTGATGTTTCACGTCGATATGCTTTGTCCGATTGTGGAAAATTGGATTCTTAGCCAATTTTAAAGCTCCATTGTTGTCACATAACAATCTCCCTTTTGCCAAACTTTCGAAACCCAGTTCTACCAAGAAACGTTGCAGATACACAGCTTCCTTTGCAGCCTCATTGAGTGCCATGTATTCAGCCTCCGTCGATGATAAAGCTACTGTCTTCTGCTTTTTAGACTCCCACGAAATTGTACATCCTCCCAGAATGAAAGCGAATCCAGTATACGACTTTCTGTCATCTAGACAATTCGCCCAATCAGCATCCACGTAGCCCAACAGTGGTTTCGACGTCTTGTTATACTTCAATCCGACATTTTGAGTGCCTTTTAAGTACCTAAGTACTCTTTTTGCAGCAATCCAGTGTGTTTTGTCATAACATGAGTTATATTGACTGAGATAACTCACAGCATGACAGATATCTGGTCTTGTACATACAGAAAGATACATCAATGAGCCCACGAGTTCTCTGTATTGTAGATTCTTCCATTTGTCGATTTCTGTAGCATCTTCACATCTTCTTAGTCTCGTTCCTGATTCGATTGGAGTTGTTACTGGCTTGGAGTCAGTCATTTCAAATTTTTCAAGAACATCAAGTAAGTATCCCTTCTGCGTCATGGTTATTTCTCCATTTCTTCTTGAAAATTCTATTCCCAAGCAGTAGTTCACGTTCCCCAGATTTTTAAATTCGAAGACGTTGGACAGTTGTTTTTCGAAATCTGTAATTAATTTGTCGTGTTTTGCAACGACTAAAATGTCATCTACATAAATGGCGACGATGAATATTTCTTCCCCTCGTCCCAAATAGAATACACATGGATCATTCTTTGATTGTTTCAGTCCAAATTTGACTAATTCTTCACATAATTTTTCGTACCAGCTCCTTCCAGCTTGACGTAGACCATACAGAGCCTTTTTCATTTCACAGACTTGATTCCCTTTTTGAAAATCTCGAAGCATAATTTTGGTTTTTCTGCTTATTTCACTGCCTTCAGGTTCTGTTCTGATGATTTTCTTCATTATTTCTTCTGAATGATCTGGTACTTCCATGTAGATTTTCTCGTGCAAAATTCCATTCAAGTATGCAGTAGTCACATCAAATTGTTTCATTTCGAGTTCGTATTGTGCTGCAATTGAAGTGATCATTCTTATGGAATTTTGACGTGCCACTGGAGCAAAAGTTTCATTGTAGTCTATGCCGGGACGTTGAGTGAAGCCTCTTGCAACAATTCTTGCTTTCCTCTTCTCCAACATCCCATCAGCATCGTATTTATTTCTCAGAACAATTCGACTTCCGACGATTTGTTGTTTTTCTGGACGATTCACTAAAACCCATGTATCATTCTTGATGATTGATTTCATCTCTGATGCCATTGATTCCAGCCATCCTTCTGAGTCTTTTCCATTTAATGCTTCTTTCAATGGTACTTCTGCAAGTCCTGCAAGCTCACTTGTTTCCCCAGCAATATCTCCAATGTCTTCAACTAGATGATAATCCTTTTTTGGTCTTCCCCTGAGTCCAGTAAGTATTTTAGCAGGTCTTCCCCTTCCTCTCTTCATTCGTGGAGCTGGATCAGGGTTCTGTTGATTTTCAGCACTAGTTTCAGATTCAGCATGACGATTCCCAGGTCCAATTTCCTCGTTCAGTTGCTCATCTTCATCTTTTGAATTCATTTGAATCGTTTCGTCATGATTTTCTCTTTCTTCTTCAGCGTCAAACCAGTCTTCATTCTCTTCATCTCTAGTTGGAATTTCTCTCATAATTGGTTTCATTTTTATTTCAACTTCTCTTGTCTCTCGAGTTTCGTTGGATTTATTTCCTGATTTGGTGTTTTCAGAGTTCATTCTTGAATTAGTCTTTGTCTCATTTACAAATTTCACATCTCTTGTTGTATCTATTTTCCTCTCCTCAGGAATCCAGACTCTGTAAGCCTTAGATTGCTCAGAATATCCAACGAAAATACCCTTCGTAGATCGAGCATCAAACTTTTCAGGGTTCGGTTGCCTCTTGCGAGTGTAGACACTGCAACCAAATTCACGAAAATACGATACGTTTGGTATTCTTCCTGTCCACAGCTCATGTGCAGTTTTCCCATCCAATGCTCTTGAAGGACATCTGTTCCTAGTGTAGTTGGCAGTATTGATAGCTTCTCCCCAGAATGACGATGGTAAACTAGACTGGATCAGCATGCACCTGGCCATTTCCACTAAAGTACGATTTCTCCTTTCAGCTAGGCCATTCTGTTCAGGTGTGTATGTCACTGTCAGTCTTCTTCCGATCCCATTCTTCTTCAGGAACTCATCAAAATCTTTATTATCATATTCCTTGCCATTATCAGACTGTAAATATTTAATTTTTTCTCCAGTCTGGGTCTCAGCAAATGCTTTATACTCTGTGAAAGCATTGAAAACTTGATTTTTCGATTTTATCAAACGTACTTCGCACCATCCGGAATATTCATCGATAAAAGTCACAAAATATTTAGCCTTTCCATTTGATTCGACTCTCGCAGGTCCCCAGACATCTGAATGAATGATTCCCAATAATTTTGATGATTTTCCTTCTCTTTTTGGAAATGGAGATTTCGTCATCTTTCCTTGAATACATATTTCACAATCCAAATTTTCTGTCGATTCTCCAAGTTCAAATCCCTTTATTTTTCCCTTTTTGTGACCATCCTGAAGATCTCTGTAGTTCAAATGACCCATCCTCCTGTGCCATAATTCTTTTGTACTCAATTTGGCTGTATTCATTTCAATATTCTCTGCGGAGTTGCATTCATCAACTTTTTCTTTAACTAAATATAATTCATCCGATCTTTTAGCCTTGAGAATCACTTTTTCCTCTTTATTAACAATTGTGGCTGAATGTTTATCAAAAATTACTTTAAATCCCTGATCTGTGATTTTTCCAACTGATAATAGATTCATTCTCAAGTCGGGTACATATCCTACATCTTTCAGGTTTACATTTTTAATATTCCCATCTAGTTCTGATGCCAACTGTACAGTGCCTTTTCCAACAATTTTTGTCGACACATCGCTGGCTAAATTCAATTTTCCACATTTGTTTTTGTTCAATTCAGTAAAATTCTCTTCATTTTTGCATAAATGTGATGTGCAACCACTATCTAAGCACCAATCACTTCCGTTATGCTTTAAGACTCCTCCCCATGCTTTTTCTTCCACCGATTCTTCACATCTGGCATAAAAACTCTCCGTTTCAGCATTATTTGCTCTATTTGAATTTTTATTTTTCTCTGGACACTTTGCAGCCCAATGCCCTTTCTGGTGACAGCGGTGACATTTGTATGGGAAATTCTTTTTCTCATCAGAATTTTCTCTCTCTTTTGATTTCTGATAATTTTCCTTCGACTCGAATCTCTTCTTTGCTAACATAGCATCTTGAGTTCTATCCTGAGACTCACATGTCTTCCCATCATTTATTGACAAAATTTTTTCACGTAAAACCTCAGGTTCAGGTAGTGTGTCTCGAGATTCGATGGTACAGCGAAAGACTTCATAACTCTGTGGAAGACTCTGCAATAACATAATCACCAATAATTCTGGATTTACCTCGATTTCCATTTCAAGTAATTTGTCAATAACATCGAAGAATTCATTTAGGTGCTCTCGAATATCTCCATTTTCCTGCAGTTTCATTACTGTCAACCTTTTCAATAAATTTGATTTCCTTTGTGGTCCCTTTGATTCGTAAATTGCATTTAATTTGTCCCACATCTGTTTCGATGTTACACAGCCTTTGACTCGTTTTAATTCAGACGGACTGATGTTTAAGATGAGGTCGGACTTCACTTTTCTATCATTTACTTCCCAAAGTTTGACAGCTGCCCGTGATACGTCGTTATCTTCCACAGCCGGTTTCGCTATTTCTCCAGATACATACCCCCATTCATCAAATTTCACGAGTAATGCTTCTACCTGGATTTTCCAAGTGTCATAATTGTCTTTTTGGAGTAATTCTATCTTCACTGATCCGTACCCCGTCATTTTCCAAGGTTCAAGAAAATTCTTCCGTGTACTTCTTTCAATTTATTTAATTCCTCCGTTTCTATTTCCCTTTTATTTTAGTCGTGAGACTGGGCCAATAACCTCTTGATAATTAATCGCAGTTATAAATAAAAGGTGAACAAGGTATTCAATTAATTAGTATATTTTCCATGAAGATACATGTTGATACTTCAATGTTCAATTAACGAATGTAGTTCAATAAGATCATTAAACAACCCTTGACAACCAAACATCCACCTATCGTTCTATTCTCTTCAACAACCAGGTTGTTCAAGTCGCAGTATTCTTCCAGGAGTTTCAGTTTAATTTTTAGATTTATTGGCGAATGGGCCAGCATGACAATATCGTCAGCATAGAGGAGCATCAGGATTTCCCTTATACTGTCCAGAGTAAGTCCTCTCATGTCTCTATCCTCGAAGAATTTGACTATGTCAGAGATGTAGAGAATAAAAAGTAGGGGGCTAAGAACGTCCCCCTGCAAGACGCCTTCAGTTAAATTTATAGGCTCAGAGAGTGCTCCATCTTTTTTTATAAACAGTACTGCTTTTACATAGAAATTATTGAGGATTCTGATAAATTTGCTGCTTATCCCCAGATATGATAGTTTAGCCCATAATTTGTCGTGCAGGACTGAGTCGAAAGCTCGCTTGAAGTCGATGAAAGTGACATAGGCAGTACCTCCAGGAAGACGCAGCTGCGTTTGTAGCACGGCTTGAAGGAGAAAAGTGTTGTCGGTGCATCCTTTGCCTTCACAGAAGCCAGCTTGTTCTTCTGGAATAAGGTGCCTCTCTGTAGCCCACTTCCATAGTCTGCTGTGTAATAGTTGGGTGAAGACTTTTACAATACAATTTATCAAGGCAATTCCACGGTAGTTGAGTGGCTCCGAGGGATCACCCTTTTTGTGTAGCATGAACATCACGATCTTCGACCAGTCTTCCGGAATAATTTCAGAGTGCAGAATCTTGTTGAAGAAGGCCACTAGGTATAAGATCCAGTTGTCAGGAAGTTCCTTTAAAAATTAATTGCTGATGCCATCAAGACCTGGTGCTTTGCCTGTTTTGCAGTTGGATATGCTTCCAGCCACCTCATCCCTTGTGAAGTCCATTTCCAGTGCGCTTGGGGGAGTAACTGGTAGGAGCAGCGAGTCAGCCCCTCTAGGAGGGTAGATGTTCTTAAAAAATTGCGACCATACGGGCAGCGACACCGGGCTGCGTTGTGAGTTCCGAGGTTTCACCATTTTAATTGCCTTCCAAAATTCTGAGGGATTTCTTGCCTCATTGAATTGTCTGGTAAGCGTGTCTTGGAATTGACTTGACTTGAGTTTCAATAGGGAATAATATTCTTTTTTGCACTGAGTGTAGGTAGACCATATCAACGAGTCTTGGACTCCCAATTTACAGCATTTGAGTAAACGTTTCGTTTCATTTTTCTTGTTTTCGCACTCAAAGTCAAACCAGCCTCTAGTAGTGGAGCAATCAGCTTTGTTGTTGGGAATGGGTTTGATGAGCATGCTGGAGTTAGATGCGGCTTCAGTGACGGCTTGGCAGAAGGAGTTGTGTGAAAGAGTTGTAGAGGCTGTATGGAAATCTTGCGAAATTAATCGAGAGTGCCGAAGGTTCTCCTCGAAGAGAGCTCCGAAATGAGCTTTCCATTTCAAAACGGCTGTGGGCTGATGAGTGCTTCTTGGTGGCTGCGGCATTTTGGGAGATGGGGTGTAGATTGCAACTGAAACCGGGGAGTGGTCAGATTGTGAAAGAATGTGGTCTATCCACATGTTCTTGACTAGATGAGTACTAGTAGAGTTAACCCAGATTAAGTCGATGGTGCTCTTGCCTATGGAGCTGCTAAATGTGAAGCCACCAGGTGAATCGCCTTGAATACGGCCATTTAGTAGGATGAAACCGTTGCTGCACATAAATTCTTGCACAATCGTACCTTGATGATTTGTTGCTTTGTCAAGAGCAGACCTGGAGTTGAAGAGGTTGGAACCTGACAGGAGCTCGTCACCTGCCTGAGTGAAATTCCCGAGTCTGGCATTGAAATCCCCTCCAATAATAATGGCATCATGTGTTTCGTTTCGATGAATCGTGTCCAGTTCTATTTGCAGGGAATCCAGTACCGTTCTCAGACACTTGAGATCAGGTTTGAAGTATATGGAGCCGATGATAAGGTTGATACCATGATGTGTACATTTGTGGAAAAGCCATTTGTCTGAGGTGCTAAGAGTCCTCGTTTGGCACTCTGGGTTGAAGAGAGATGCTAGCCCACCACTGCTTCTACCTGACAAGTTAGATTTGATTGCTGGTGCTGTGGTACAGGACCAGTCGTAGAAGTTGTGCGGCAGCCGTAAATTTTGGGAGGTGTCCTATGACTCTGATATGCATAAAATGTTGCTCTTGTTTGCAGGGTAGTCGATGAGATTTTTTATTCCATGCGTGTTCCAGAAAGTTCTTACGATAATGTCGGATAGGTGGCTGGTGGTAGTACTGTGCGAGCCAGCCCGCTTATTGAAATTGACTGCTATTACTGTTGTTACCATTGTTTGAGCTCAAAGACATGAGCCGTTCGGCAGTGCTTGGCTCCTCTGTGTTATCGGGTGGGGTTGTAGCAGCAATCGGGATGAGTGATTGCTGAGATAGGTCATATTTGAATCCTTTACCATTGACGTAAATTCGCTGAAAGCCCATTTTAACAGTGTTGCCTTCGCTCCTCAATTTTCTAGCCTCCATACGCAGTTTGCCAGCGACCTGTTCCTCTTCTGGGGTCAGATCATGATCAATGTATACTGAGACCTTGAGCTGTTTTTTGTTTGTCAAAATGAATTTCTTTGTGTTGGCGTCCTTTAGTGTAGCCTTGATTAAGGGTTTATTTTTATTTTTGCCGATCCACTGGGCGTCGAGAGCAGCATTGTCAACATTGAAGTGTTCTTTATTAAATGTGTTGAGTGTGGGTAAGACCACATTAGGATCTGAAACTAAGCCTCAAACTATAACATTGCTCCTTCTTAGGTGTTTATTTAAAGAATTAATACTGGCCTTCACAATACGCTGTTCAAAACTAGTCATGTTGCTCGTTGCTGAAGTGCCAAGTGATCCAGTGGCGAGAATCTCTTCATGCACTCTGTTTGATTCTAGCGAAGAGACCCGAACTTTCAGATCATCAATTTGCAGTCTCAGTTCCGTATTCCAATTCCGAATTTGGAGTCTGGCTGTTTGCTCTGCCAGTAACTTCGAGTGTTCATCTCTGGTGGTAGTGATTTCTGCTAAAAGATCTGCTCGCATAGTGTCTCTAGCTGCATTGTCTTCCGCTCTCCATTTTTCTAGAATAGCCAAAACTTCGGGTAAAGAGATATTTGCGTTAGGCATTTTCAACGGCGAGATGGATTGGTTGGGCGGAGGGTTTGACGAATGTACTGGCCCAGCTTCCTCGTGTTTTGGCCGAGATAGTGATGGAGGGGATGATGTTGAGCGGAGTATTTCATGTGGAGGGGAAAGATCAGAGGGTACAGACGGCTGGTTCTTGGCTGTTAATGTGCCTTGCTGAAGATAGTCTACGATAGAGTTTGTTGAGCTGGTACGTGAGCGGCGTTTTATTTCTGACGTTGTTTTGAACGGACGACCTCTTTTTCTTGACACTGGAGTTATGGGGGAGCCCTTGCTTAATGAATCGAGAGAGCCTTTGAACTGAAAGAATTCTGGAGCGTTAGGGTTCAAATGATCTCTTAGAGATATTGGAGGAGAGATTTCAGCTGGTTCTAGCGTAATTAAATCCTTAGCTATTTGATTAAGTTCCTCTGGTGTTTTCTCAGTGTTGATGACGATTTCATCATTTTCTTCCATGCAATGTTTTGAAATGAAAACCTAGCCTCCCTCTTTTGTTCAATCAATCCATGTTCAACTCATTATAGAGTATCCATAGCATGAAAGCACGCACCAATAATTCCGGATGTAACATAAAAGTTCTCTGAGTACACTGTTGTTCGATTTAGATTCAAATAATTACTGAATTAGGATTTTAAGGTCATAACAAATCCAAACAAACGGAGCTCCGTTCACTACGCACAACGGCCAAGAGCCGAGTCCCCGCCTCAAAGAGTTAATTTACTAATTTCGTTGTTGTTATTAATTCCAGGGGGCATCGGTGGACAAGATCCGTGCCCCAATAATTAATTGAAGAGGTAGTTATAAAATCCCGGAGAAGCGCACCCAAAAATAGCCCGGTCACGAAGAATATAAATTAATTACTTGAAAGTTGATTCAAGAGCCCCGTTTAAATTCAAATGGAAATCGCGCGAAGGAGTCCCGTTGCGAAAATGTACGTCATGCGCCCTAGCGGTGAAAAGGGGCATGAATCGTTCGAGTTGAATGGGCACGCACAACCGAAGACAGTCGAGTGTACGCCAACCGTGAGTGCAACACGTGGTTCACCCGGTGTATTCACGCGTGGTTTTTTTTGTTAGAAATAAAAGAAAGAAAAAAGGAAAAACGAAATGAACGTGATCGTTAGTGGGGAGTGAGTTTTTGTAGTGAAGAAAAAAAGGAAAGAAAGAAATAGGAAAGGAATAGAAGATGGAGGAGAAAGAGGAAAAGACGCCACAGGATTTCGTGAGCCTTTGAATAATTTTCCCCGTTTCTAATTCACTCATAACACGTCCCCATTAACTCATTTGATTTTTTTTTCCTTTCCCCCGTTACGCGATTCATTAAGCCAAGTCTTAATTAATTAATTACATCCATTGTTAACTCGCCGTGTCGATGAATTCGTGCGTATTTATTGGTGAAAAGAAAATGCCCAAAACCCATACGTTGCATCAGCCGATACAGCCCTATGTCTCTCTCCCTCGCACTCATTGCGTTGGGGTAGGCAAAGTGGCTTTTTACCCGTAACTCCCGTAATTCCCACGGGAATAATCCGAAATCGATCCCCTTCGATGGGGTTGATCCCCACAAACCCAACGAGCCCCCAATTTGTTGAGACAGCTTCTTTTTTAGTATAAATTATTTGTCGATTTCATTATTTTAAATGCAAGTAAAGAAGCTACACCCGACACGGCCTGGGTCAAAGGCTGTCGGGGCTCAAGATTTGACGATCAATATAATTTCGTTGAGTGCCAGTTAATTTTCCAAAAATTAACAAAATACTAATTAATAAATTAACTAATTTAATTTGACAATAATTTACTGAAATTGGGTTCGATTGGGATGACCCACAAGAAGATTGAATTCCCAAGACAATACAAATAAAAATAGGCAAATGAATAGACGAGAAATGCAGAAAAGTACTTACAATATTGTCGAATTTATTTGATTCTCCCAATTAATTTAAATGATAGTTTCACAATTTATATAAATGATTTCTTTCCAACGTTATAAATTTTGACTTCGTACAATAATTTTGATTCAACATGAATTCAATAGAAAACAAGTTTCAAGACAATTTTACAATAAAATCACAAGTGACACCGTTCGCTTACGAAACAGGAGTGTGTGTCCTGTGCCTCACCGGGCGGCTTGAGCCAGCTGTTTTTCGTTAATTGCGTGATTCCTTTTGTATTCGTAATCCGTCAATAATAATTGTGATATTTGTTACGGCGCTATCACCGTTACGTAAGCGCTCTATTTTGAAAACGCGGGAATTGAAGAAATTATAAATTCTATGATCTTTGTCATCTATGTTATATAGCGATACTCAATTGTCAAATGACGGTGGAAATCGACTTTTTTATTCATCCTGTCACATTGTCCCTCCCGTTACATTTTTTCGAATTTTTAATGAGGAAAAATGAAAAGAAAAATTGGAGCATTTATTGCCAAAATCCCGTGGCGATAAATTCCAATCCCCCCTTCCCCCCGTATCGTGTCACCCGTATACCTCGGACGAGTTCCGAGAATTTGTGCCTTTTGGATGGTTGTTGTACTTCCTCGAAATAAAATAATGATAACTAAAATAAATTAATTTCAGTACCCTTAATAATCATAACTAAAATGAATTAATTTCTGGACTTTATTTCCCATTTCCGAGAATTTATTATTTTTTTGAGATTTCTTTTTTTGGAGTAATATTTTTTGGAGTCACCACGCATTTTGAGACGTTTAAAGGGAACCTATTGAGCTAATAAAAAGGGGAATTCTATACCGATGTATTATTATCATCATTTCTGCAATATAACCTTGTTTTGACCAGATTTTTTTGTGTTTCGAGTATTAATTAGTAGGATTCCTATTCTCCCAAAAATTTCTCAATTTTCAGGTTTCTTTCGTTGGTTTTTTTTTTGTTTTCTTGTCTTTTTGTGGAGGAGTAACGGCAACGGATCGGGTCAACACCCCCGATTCCCCCCCTGACTCATGACGCGGTTTTCTCTCGGGCTAGCCGGGAAGAAGGTAACACTTCCCCCTTCCGCCTATTTCGTTCCGTTCTCGGCGGAACTCCTCGCTGCTACGGGCTGGTTATGAGCCGTAAATATGTAGGGCAGGAATCGCCGAGGAACTTCTGGTTTGGTGGTTCCGACAAAACCACCTGGCGCCCAAAAATGATTTTTTAATTAAGGGACTTTATTGGAAAGAGGCGGAGGGAGGGACGGCGTAGTTAGTTTTTTTCCTTTAGGGGGAAAAATCACGTTACAAATGGATTCAGGACGAAACCTGTAAGTAGACACAATAACATTACAATGGCAGAACAATGGCATGATTTTTTATCAATGATATATCCAGGGTGACAAAAAATTGGGTTCTATCCCCATTGTGCACAATACGTTATTAGACCACCCAAGCATCCAGGATGAGGTTCGCTAGAGCTTACAGAAATGCAAGAATGCAATAGCCCCAGGACCAGCTGGTATCGCTACTCAATTTTATAAAAATTTACCAGACTCTAGGCTTCTGTATCTTGAAATTCTCTCCAACAAAATATTCGAGCAGAAAGAAGTCCCTGAAGACTGGACTCTGCTGTACTCTTCTATGATATACAAGGAAGATGGCACCCATGATCCGAACAACTATCGCTGCATTTCACTAATCAATAGTATCGCGATAATTTTCACCCAGATACTTCACAGTCGTCTGAATAAGTGGGCAGAAGAAGAGAGTCAATTTCCTGAATTCCAGTCTGGTTTCAGAAAGGGGAGGGGCTGTTTAGATAATATCTTCATTTTCACATTATTAGCACAAATTCATTTATGTGAGCAAAATAGAAGAGTCTATACGTTTTTCATCGATTTTGTGGAGGCTTTCGATTCGGTTGACCACAACCTATTATGGTGCGAACTGAGACACTCCGGAGTGAGCTCAGAGTTCATTAAAATATGCCAAAGCCTCTACAATCACGCTGGAATCTCAGTACGCACTCCTCAGGGTCTTTCAGAGCCAATCGATGTCACAATGGGAGTTCTCCAAGGAGAAATATTGAGCCCTCTACTTTTTGCCTTGTTTATAGGAGATTTCAGTGACTATCTGCAAGCAAATGGATGCTCTGTCGTTTCAATTTATCATCGGGATGGAATACCCTGCATCGCATATGCTGATGACTTGGCTCTGTTTCGCCGATACTCCCCAAGCAATGAAAAAGATGATAAAAACGGCCTCAAACTACTTCCGTTCGAACAAACTAATGGTAAATGAAAATAAGTCGAAATTACTAATCTTCCATAAGGGTCGCCTTCCGAAGGACCTCCATTTCGCATATGAGGGTGAAAAAATTGAGATTGTACCCGAGTTCTCCTATCTAGGATGCACCTCCACTTCCAGTGGAATCTTAGGAGCTCAATTCAAGCGAGCGAAAATCTCAACACACTCTGCAATCAGTTCAGTGCTGAGGATTCTTCATCTCTCCAAGTCCCATTCCTGGGACTCAATCAATCATCTATTTAATGCACTGGTAAAAAGTATTCTCTTCTACGGAATCAAATGCTGGGGCCTAAGGCTGACTTGTCGAGTTGACTCGCTACAATCTTCCTTTCAGAAGAATCTCCTGAGCCTCTGTCCTCAAACCCCAAACTACGATATCCATTTGGAAGTTGGAGCCACCCCCTTCTCTTCAGACCTTATACGAAGATCCCTCGATCATAAAAATCACAAACATGGAAAATTTTCGTATACCGAAGATCTGTTTGCATCGCCTATTATCTCTTTCTGATAATCCATCCATGCCATCCGAATACAACTGGTACTCCCAGCTGAATAAATGTTTCTGTAAAAAAATGTGGCCAAGTACATGTTTCTGAGAATCCCTCTCTTTGAAAAAAAAATGAGATAATTCGGAAGAGCCAAGAATTTGAATTATTCCGCGAAGGTTGATGAGAAGGAAAAAAAATGAATGCGATTAGATAGAAGATTATTCGGTAGGAAAAATCAGAAACTTGGCCTTTTCGCATCCGAATTCGAATTAAAATCATTGACGAAAATCGAAAAGGCCAAGTTTCTGATTTTTCCTACCGAATAATCTTCTATCTCATCGTATTCATTTCCTTTCCTTCTCATCAACCTTCGCGGAATAATTCAAATTCTTGGCTCTTCCGAATTATCTCATTTTTTTTTTCAAAGAGAGGGATTCTCAGAAACATGTACTTGGCCACGTTTTTTTTTTACAGAAACATCAGTTTCTGTTTTTTCTCCCAGATTTCATGGTTTTTTACAATTTTTTGGAATCTACACTAGCGGAATAAATTAAAGGATTAAAAAAGAATCCAAATTTTTAGTGGTTTTTCAAATGGCCGTATCTTTCTCGAAAATGATCGTATCGGAGTAAGAAAAAAACAATTTGAAGCTTGAAGTCTCTAGTTTTGAGATCTTGAGACGAAAATTTCTTCCAACTAATGTGCATCCTAACGAGTAGAGTGAAAATTTTTTTTTCGAAAGTTTTTGATTTCTTCTTTTTCGTCTACGGACTCGGGAAAAAATTTCCCAGCTCAACCACGATATGGATCGGATAGGTTGTTCATTCAGCTTCAATTTGTTTTTTTTTCTACTGTTAGGTCCAGAATAATTTTTGAATTATTTATTTGATTAAATATTGTTTTTTTTATATTTATTTGGAAATTCTTTCCAAAATCATGAAATAAATACTATTTCGAAATTCCGTATAAGAATTTTCACCGCTACTCTTTCGCAATAAAAAGAATGATGACTCGATATTTTCGCGGAGGGACATTGAACTGAAATCGAATTGGCATTGTAAAATTGCGAAACTACTAAGTAAGCACAAGATCAGCAATTTCACAAGAGTGAGAAACACCTTTTTCCGAAGTTTACGAGAGAAGAAGACTGCCCAAAACGATCAGTCTTATTTTAACCACCGAAGAATTAATAATCAAAGTTCTCCTAGTAAATTGAAAAGTGAAATTGACCTGTTCTTGTGTTAACTTGTCAAAAATACCTAATATAATAGGTCACCGTACTTGTCAACCATAAATTGAATTGAGCAAATCGTAGCCTTTAGTTGAGAGTGATTGTTTCAGTTTTTCACATTAAAACGGAGAGAAATTTATAAGTGAATTAAATAAGAACTCGAAAGAATCATAGTTTAAAAATATCACAACAGTGGAATTTCAATAATCTTGGTTTAAATAATTAATACCGAGAAAAATCAAGGTTCCACAACTTAAAAATAAGGAATTTCAAATTAATTAAGCTGACGACTTCCATAAATTCTGTAAGTAGTTATCAGATTCACCTTGTATTAGGCTTTTATTTCAAAATCTGTCAAGAGACTTCATCTTTGAATTTTTGTAAAAGTAAAATTGTATAATTCTATAATATTCAAATTTAAAATATATCCAAAACGATAAAGAAATTAATCAGAATTATTATTTCAATACTAATCAAATTCTACCAAAAATCTAACAAGAGTAAAAACAAAATTAGCGTCCTATAAACATAAAAATAGTATAATTCAAGCTGTTCGACATTAATAAAAATTGTCCTCGACGCTACAATTTAATCTCGGACATAACAGCTTAATTTTTGGCGCAGTCGGTAGGACACACACTGCTTTTGTTTTCATTACTCTTGTTAAAAAAAAAAAAAAAATTAAATTAATTTTTCAAAATTTTCCTTATTACAAATAAATTCTTCTCTTATAATTAGAGTCAATTTTTTATTTTTCAATTCCTCATTTACAAGAATTAATTGTTGCCATTCACTTGAATTCAATATTTTTAGTATTTCATTTGAACATAATAAAAAACATAGCAACAATAAAATGGCAATAAATCAATCTTACACTGGTAATGCTAATGGAAATGGCACTTTTGGCCCCCAAGAATATTATGTTCGGGCTCGTGACATTGGTAATAGTTTACTATATTTTTCGGGAACTCCAGATCACATAGATTTCGATACTTTTGAAACTGTTGTAAGGTTGAATTTAATTTTTATCCCAACTGAAGATGGAAAGAAAGAAGATTATATTAGAGAAACTTTAAAAAAAATTTTAGTACCAGCAAAATTAGTCTTAGCTAATAACAATATCACACAAGTATCTGATATTTTGGATATTCTTGCTGCAACTTACAAAAGGGATCAAAAGTATCATAGTTTTACTAGTCGAATCAAAACTTCTGAAAAATTTAAAGACGAGAGCTTGGCAGATTTTATCAGACGGTTAGAGGTACTGGTAGAAAGTGGTCTGAAAGCTGCTGAAAAAGAATTTGGGGTTGCTAAGAAAAATCATTACAAAGAAACTCTCAATTACGAGGCAATCCAAGTATTAAAAGAATTTGCTCCTCATTCCATACAAAGGGAGCTACATACGAAAAATGTTGAAACCTTAGATGCAGCTTTGAAAATAGTGGCAAAAGATATGAATTATCTATTGCCTACCCGTCCATCTGTTGACCGCTACAGGGGGCAACATGATTCTTTCAGAGGGAATCACGAACAAACGATCATTCCTTACTATCAATCAAGATCAAATTACTCGCATCATAATCAAATGACCTATCCTGAAGCCAACTTTTATTCTACAAGAACTCGCGCACAAAGTCCCAATCGTGATCCAGCAAATCGTCAAGCAGGTTCATACTTCCCAAGAGCATCTACACCTCCCCCTCCTGCACCTCCACAACAAGATGGAGCAGGAGTACCAGTTCGCGTTGCTAGTTCAAGGACAGTATCCTTTCAAGATGAGTGGAAAAAAGAAATCCAAAAACTCAAAGATGGAATGAAAACCATGAGGTTAGAGGCAAAAGAAGATATGAAAGTTTTCCGAGAAAATCTTAAAGATGAATTCAAGACCATCCAAGGAAATTTCATGGAACCAATGTCTCAGATGCTGAATAAATGTTTCGAGGGAAATTCGTCTGGAGAAAAATCTTCTGATAGATATCGAGAAAGAGATAGCAGGGGGTCACCCTCATCAAGAACGTCATCACCGTCTAGATCATCATCTCTATCAAAAAATCAACATTTAAACGGGGATCATGCTCGTCGGGATGGCGCAACTTCGAGCAATCAGTCACCTCAGCGTCACACAGTAACAGCCGGAAGCCTCCACCCGTTTTAAATAAATCATTATTATTTTTCGCATTTGGCAAAGGTCCCAGAGTAACATTGAAAGGGCCCTATTTTAACGAAAATGTGAGTGCATTGGTTGACACAGGCTCTTCTATCAATTTAGTCGGTTTATATTATTTGAAGAAAAACACTCGAATCGATATTTCAAAAACAATAAAAATAACTGGAGTGAGTAATAATTCAACGGAAATCCTTGGAATAATCACATTAGAATTACTTCCAGGTCTACTAGTTGATTTTCATGTTGTCAGAGAGTACACCGCAGATTACAGGGCAATTTTAGGTCATGAGTTCTTTGAAAAATCCAAGGCTTATATTTCCTTTTTCTCTAATACCATCACTCTACAGCAAAACCGACTACAACCAATACATTTCTGTTTGCCTTCATGTCTTAATGAAACAAGAAAAGCTAACGCATCTTTAAATGGAGGGGGTCCTCGAATACATCTTATTATTCCAGAGTTATCCACTAGAGAACAGGAATTATTAATTGATACTGGAGCAGATATCAATTTAATTGAACAAGATGCTCTACGCCCAAATCTACAAATCCAACCTCCCCAGATAAATCGGATTAGAGGCCTAACAAATGAAATAAATGTGAAAGGATCAGTTATTTTGAGTATCATGGGAACTCCAGTAGTTTTCCATGTTATTAATCATAAATTGCCTATTTCAGGAGTGGGAATTTTAGGAACTGAATTCCTTATCCAAGAAAAAGTGGATATTCGTTATCTTGAGAAGAACCTGACAATTTCCCGAAAACCAACAGATCCTATTCCATGGTGTAAAGAGGCAACTTTTGAGAATATAACAGTACCAGCCAGATCTCGTATGGTAATTTCTATTCCTATTAAAAATTCAAATCTCAAGGAAAGATATTTGCCCAGAATCCCTTTGCAAGAGGGGGTATACTTAGGAGAAGCAGCTGTACGAGTCGAAAATGGGATGGCAACAGCAATAGCTATTAATACCATGGAGGAAGATTTTCAGTTCAAACTTAGTCCACAGAATTTAGAATCATTTGAAGAAACTCTGAGTGAAAATCAGGATCAGGCCGAACATTGTTTTATGATACAAGAAGAATTTAGTTATTTTGAGGAGAGAGCTTCAAAGGTACTAGAAATTTTGAATTTCGATAACATTCAGTCTGACGAGCGTAGAAAAGTAAAACAGATAGTCGAAGAATTCTCTGACATTTTTCATTTACCTGGTGATACTTTGGGAAAAGCAAAATTTTTCAAGTGTAAAGTTAGAACTACTGACGAAAAACCAATTTTTAGGAAACAAAATAAATATGCTCCACAACATCAGGAAGAAGTTAACAAACAAATCAAAAATTTGCTCGATCAAGAAATCATCAGAAACTCGGTATCACCTTATAACTCTCCTCTTTGGATAGTACCTAAGAAAGCTGATTCCAAAGGAAATAAACGTTGGAGAATGGTAATTGATTTCAGAGAATTAAATCGAAAAACTATAGGTGATTCATATCCTCTTCCTGACATTGCGGAAATTCTATCACAATTAGGAGGAGCAAAATTTTTCAGTGTTTTCGATCTAGCAAGTGGTTTCCATCAAATTGAGATGGAGGAGCCAGATAAAGAAACAAGCAGGCGCTTCACCCTATGGGCATTTTCCATAAATTTCACCCCTCGTTATTCACTCTATGATGTCTTTACTATTGGAGAATTCATTACGAAAAACATTTAATATTATGCCAATGCAATTGGCATAAAGCTTCCGAATGGATTTTCAACTGTTTATTTTTCATTAATTTGAAAATGAAAATTAAGCAATAATTTTGATTTTGAAAAACCTCGAACCCCTAGCGAGTCGAACTCAGAACCCTCCAGTAATGCGTCGGATACTCTTCTAAGTGAGATAGCGTGGGCTCCCAGAACTTATTTCTCAAACTAATCACACCACCGTCTATTATACTGTCAGTTAAATAAATTGATCTAAATTTTACAGTTAAAATTCCAAAATCCATACCGTGAGTCTGACTTGCGACCCTCCAGTAATACTTCTGGTCACTAAATGTAATAAAAGTCAACACTACACTGAATGCTTTTTTTTTCATCAAATTACTCGATTTGGGGAACTTGATATACCAGGCCGTGCAGTAATTGAAGGGGAAACTTGATTCTTTAATTTTTTTATTTTGAATGATGATTTTATTTTGAATAAGACTTTGGATAATAAATATAACATATAGTACAGAATAAATATGAGATTCATTTCAAATGAAAAATCTGGAAATTAGAGTTTAAGTATCAGGAATTATTTCCAGTTCTTCTCGTTATTCTATCAGGATGAATACGGTCTTATTTATTTAGCAAAAATTATCTACTTTCTAATGATGAAATGATAAGTACTAGTGACCTTTAAAAAAAATTAAAAAAAATTTGAATTTCTGGAGAAAAAAAAATTTCAGCATTCTTGTAGAAGAATTCTTTGAAAAATCTGAAATTTTTAGGATTGGTGATGGTCATCTAAATTGATCTTTCAAGCTCAACTTGGATATGGTCAGACAAGCAGTTCCGTACATATACGCTCATGGCATGGAATAGTTTTTCAACAATATCTCAGAGCTGTTCGGTCGATTACGCTGAAATTTAATACCGAAATTCGCACTCATAAGATGTACCAACACACGAAATTTGAAGTCTCTAACTCAAATATTTTTTAAGTTATCGCGATAACCGTGATTTTTCAAAAATCACAGTAAAAAAAATATAATAAAAAAAGTAAAAATGGGAGCACTGGTGACCCTATCCGTGCGCATCTCCTCGCGGAGGATGGACGCTGTAATTTGATTTTTCGCTGAGAAAACTCGAAAAAACGATTTTTTGATGATTTACTTCTTCTCCAGAACTATTGGACCGATTTAGCTGAAATTCAATGGCAAAGTTGGCACTCATAAGATGTATAAACACACCGAATTTGAAGTCTCTAGCTCAAACATTTTTTAAGTTATCGCAATAACCGCGATTTTTCAAAATTCATAGTAGAAAAAATATTTTTAAAAAACTGAAGATCGGAGCCCTGGTCACCCCCGGGGCTTAATGTGTGCCTCATCAGCGCGCATCTCCTCACGGAGGATAGACGCTGTAAATTGATTTTTCGCTGAGAAAACTCGAAAAAACGATTTTTTGACAATTCGCTTTTTGTCGAGAACCATTGAACCGATTTAGCTAAAATTTCGCAGAGAGCATTGCGCCTACGTAGTGAAGATTCCCTCAGAATTTCATATCGATACATGCAGCTGTTTCCGCATAAAGTGATGAAACGTGTCATCACACACATACACACACACACACATACATACACACAGACATGTGAAAAAAAAAATTTTTTCCGACATTTTAGACCATTTGGAGTCATAATCCGATGAAATCTCAAATTCGAAAAAAATGACGATTACAATGCTTCCATTCGGAAGCAAAAACAGCATTTACAGGTCCAAACGGACATTATGAATATGAACGAATGCCATTTGGATTACGAAATTCTCCTCCCATTTTTCAGAGAATGATGAATGAAGTGTTGAGTGGATTAAAGGGGGTGGAACTTTATGTTTACTTAGATGACATCGTAATTTACTCTAAGACTGCTGAAGAACATTATGTCCGTCTTAGACATCTTTTTCAACGGTTAAGAGATAATGGTTTAACCCTTCAACCGGATAAATGCAAGTTTTACTGCAAAGAAGTTGGATATTTGGGCCATAGAATTGGTGAAAAAGGCATACAACCAAATTTGGACAAATTAAAGGATTTGAGTAAAATGCCTCCACCCACTACTGTAAAAGGATTAAGGAGATTTTTGGGTTTCACCAATTATTTCCGACATTTCATAGAGGAATATGCCGAGATTGCCAAACCATTATATGAGCTATTGAAGAAAAATCACAACTATGAATGGGGGCAACAGGAACAAGAATCCTTTGAGAAAATTAAGGCATCTTTAACAGCTGATTCTTTATTGTATCATCCAGATATGGAGAAGCCATTCATGATTACAATTTCAAGTTCTGAAGTGGGTTTGGGAGCTATACTCAGTCAGAAAGGAGAAGATGACCAAGAACATCCAATTTGTTATGCATCGAGAGGCCTGAAAGATCCAGAAACAAGGTATTCCTTAGGGGAATTGGATTGTTTAGCAGCAGTTTTTGCTTTGGGGCAATTCAGACGATATGTATATGGGGTACCTTTTACCATCATTACCAGTACACCCGCGTTAAATTGGCTGAGGGAATCTTCCAATCCCACTACTAGACAGGTAAAGTGGAAGACATGGCTGAATGATTTCAATTTTGACGTGAAAATAAAGAAGCTAAAAAGAGATCTGCTGGCTGATCCTTTTGCTCAAAATCCATTCATTGAAAAAACTAAAACTGTATTAGTGTTGAGTTCAGCAAAGAATAATACACCTAAGTCAATTTTAAGATCATCACAACCTTCGACTTCAGGTACAAGTTCTGGAGGACGAGTTAGGATCCAAAATCAACCTTTGACCGAGAATACAACTGGATCAACCGTAGCATCTAGAGTTTCTCAGCGCAGAGCAAGTCAAACGGCCATGGGGCAGAGAACTCCGATATCTTATAGGGATGCAAGAAGCTACAGGACAAATACATCACCAATAACTCCTCAACCATCAACAACCCCGGTAACCCCTCAGCAGACATCTCCAGAAATTAGCCTCAAAAAAGCATCGATGGTAAAGGAGAAATCTCTGAATCCAGAAAATTTACAATCAGAAATCGATGAAACTAACATCATTGATGGGGGTAACGAATCTGTTATCAAAAAAGGTCAGGTAGTCAGTGAAATAAAGGAAATAACTATCGAAGGAGAAGTTGAAGAACCTTCTTCAGATATAGTTATTCATCAGGAACTGTTAACGGAAGAACCACAAATTGTGGAAGCTGAAGCTGTCATCGAGGATGTTGATGAAGAGGAAGAAGAAGTCTCGTTGAATCAAAATGATTCGAGTATCCATCCTTCTTTGAGAGAGAGTTTGAATAGATTCGATGAATTTATGGCAAATCTATCAGGAAGAGAAGAGGAGCAAGGAAATCCAGAACCATCCCCGAATCAAACTACAATTCCTCTTTATGAACTCACGAGAAAAAGTTTAGGCCCAGCCTTTAGAGAAGAATTAAATTCATCATCTGCGGATTTTGAAAAGAAAATGGCAGAATTCGAAAGCAGATCTCAAATGTTGGAGCAACCATCAGTGGATTCAGAAGCCATAGATAATCAAAATGATGACAGGGATGAAAACATTGAAAATAATGGAACTCCTGGAAATAATGAAAATAATGATAATAATGAGAATAACGAGAAGACACGAAGGGGAACAGAAATCCCAAGAAATTCTCGTCATTCAATAATTACTCATCAGCCTATGAACCGTCAATCCTTGTTTCCTACACCTACAACAGTTCAACAACCCCTGGCGGGTTCTTCTCAAGTAAACCAATTCACAACGGGGGGTGAAACTCACTTCTCACGTCGTGAATTGTTTCCTACCGAGAAAGAACAACCAATTCCTGCAGAGAAAGATCCAGTAATAAATTCAGCCTCCACTATACCGGAAACAGAAAATATTCAAGTTCCATCTCATCCAGGGGGAGGATCAAATACAATTTTTATTGATGATTTAATTAACAATTCTCCATCTGATACATTTCAACCGAATTATCAACCTGTTGAGGGGGGTGAAACTCACTTTTTATCCAACAGGTTGATTACTGAAGGAAATAAATCCGCAATCACAGATAAAATTACTATTCCACAGAGAGATCATTATGAACTTTTAGTCAAAATGAGAGAAACTCGAGATGGATTGACTTTTCAAAGAGATAATGTTGCAGATCTTCTTGCTGCCGATTGTGAAGTTACGAAACAAAATACTAAACTTCTTCGGGATTTGAAATTCATTGATTGTCAAAATTTGAAAGAGCTAAAACCAAAGAAAGGCCAAGTCATAGTTACTAAAGTCGGGAAATTCAGGACTTTCACTATGATAGTTAAGGATTATCATTTCGAAAAAGTTCAACTGAAATCTTTGAAACTTTGTCTACGAAATTTACATGAAGCTCTAATTAAATATCAAATTCCCTCTTTCAAAATGATTTTTCAAGGAGATGAATTAGACGAGGAAATTAAGATTAGATTATTATTGGAAAGAGAATTTCAAAATTCCCCAATAGAGATTACTCTCTGTCATGGTAGCATACGAATGCCACCCATGGGAATTCATCTTGAAATCATCAAGGAATGTCATGAAACCCTCCCAGGAGGACACAAAGGCATTGTAAAAACTTTTCACAGGATAAGAGAACCTTTCTATTGGCCTGGAATGGAGCAGGAAGTTGAGCATTTTATAAAACGATGTAGAACTTGTCAGCTGGAAAAATTACGTAGAATCAAAGTCAGACAACCAATGTTAATTACAGAAACACCGATGGAATGCTTTGAAAGAATATCTATCGACACTGTAGGTCCTTTACCACCAACTTCAAGTGGAAACCTACATATTCTTACAATTCAAGATAACTTTTCTAAGCATTGTTCAGCCATTGCGATTCCAGATATAAGGGCACATACTATTGCCCATGCAATAGCTACAAAACTTGTCGCCCTTTATGGATGTCCAAAGGTCATTCTTACGGACAAGGGAACTAGTTTCACTAGTAAACTATTAGCGCAATCGGGCAAATTATTACGTTTCCATCATGTAACTACATCTGGTTACTGACCTCAATCTAATGGGGCTCTTGAACGAAGTCATCACGTTCTGGCCGAATATCTGAAAGCGTACACCAATGAAATCACGGAATGGGATACATTATTACCCTACGCGATGTTTTCCTACAACACAACGCTGCACAGTGCCACAAAATTTACTCCATATAAACTACTCTACGGGAAAAAGGCTAGATTGCCATCGAATATTCATGAGTTAGATAAAGTTGAAACATATAACGATTATGTAATTGAGTTAATCACCAAATTAGATCAAATTCAACAAATTGCTGCTAAAAATCTAATTGAAGCAAAAGTTAAATCAAAAGAGTTATATGATCGACAAGTAAATCCTCTAGAATTGAAAATTGGTCAATTTGTCTATGTAGAAAAAGAACCAAGAAGTGGTAAGTTGGACTCACAATACACAGGTCCCTATGAAATTGTGGATCTAACTGAAAAAGGAAATGTAATTCTTGAAACTGAGGAGGGTCATCGTTTTATGAAACACCCAAATAAATTGAAGCAATGTTACGAGGAATAAAGAGGGAAAATTAAGTGAAAAAAAAAATTATAAGGGCACGTGAAACAGAAAAGAGGAGGTTCATAGGGAAGTTAATTTGCATGAAAGGGAAGATATTTAAGCATAGATTTTATGACCACCAGGCTGGAAAACAAAATAAAAAGGGGTTCAGGCCTTAAAAAATAATAATAATAATAATAATAATAATAATAATAATAATAATAATAATAATAATAATAATAATACTTCGGAACCAGTCTGGACTCCCGAAATGGGAATCTAGTTCTGGCGATTGAGCTGACGGCCGAGGCGCGTCCCCAGGTGGCGGATAGGGTAAGTAGCCAGCACCAGTAGGAGGGGCCGGGAGGGAACCAGCTGGGACGTGACACCAGCAGGGCCCCGCCAAGGAACTACGGAAATGCTGGTGAAGTGACGGTACAATAAGGGAGACGACGGAGGTAAAAGCCCGGGCAGTCGAACGAAGGCCGACACCGCGGACCAGCTCCCCCAAGCATGGCGTAAACTATCGTGCCGAAGGCTGAATGGCACAGGGGTGACACAGGGTAGATGAAACTCTGGGTCAATGTGTCTGAAACGATGTCCTTGGGGCACCGGGTCGCACCCCATTGCAACTAGACCTTACTCTCACAAACCAGGCTCTGTGGGAGCGGACCTCATTCCCCGGACACACGATATAAGAGGGCGGGATGGGCAGGTGTAGGGTGAGTGGGGCGCTGAGAACCACACTCCCGTGATGGGGCTCTGAGAACCACACCTATAACTGCTTTGATGGCCCTCTTGGATCTGAAGTCGCCACATTTAGTGGCAATGAAGGCAGCCAAGGGCTCTGCGATAAGATACTGGAGGAACTCGACCTTCATGCGTGCGTTGCTGACCAGGACGGAGGAATGAAAAAGATACTCCGGCTCGGCAGAGATGTGAGTTGGGGGTTGAGGGCCTTCACCAGGAGTTTTGAAGTTGTGAGACCGAAGAGCGAGGAATGGGCTCTGGAAATGAACCCTTCCTTCAACCTAAGGGCCCAGTTTTGTACACTGACGGCACCAAGAAGTACTACAGATAAATGTGGGATAGAGGCGGGTAACGTCCACCACTTACTGATGAGATGCAGCGGATTAGATTCCACTAGCATCTCGAACTTAATGGGTACAGGGGGAGAGGTGGGGCGCCTACGTTGCTAGGCTTACCAATCTACTTGAACCCTGGAACCAAGGTGGTCGCCATTAGGTGGGCGTATAATAGTTAAACTCAATATGCCCTTTCGGCCACCACACACAACATCATACATCATACACATACATACAATAATAATAATAATTGAAAATAAAAATAATTCGTGCACCCAGAATAAGAGGTACTAATGCATCGAGCATATAACCTCCAGATCTGAATTTGATCGGTACCACCCCTCAGGAAGAAATAGGGGTGTAAAAAAAAAAAAAAAAAAAAAAATTTTTGGTATATTTCAAGCAATTAATAATTGCTTCAAAAGAGGTTTTGCTTAAAAAGAAAAAAAACCCCAAGAGTATAAGGAAAACTACGAAAATTCAATGTTTTTTTGCGAAACTAACTCACCACTCAATTTTCTTATTAAATTAATAAACACAATAAGACACAATGAAATCTCACGTCAAATATGAACAATAATGATGAACAGTAATATATAAATAATATAAAGAGGAATATATATATATATATACACGAAATACTGTAATTCTTGATAAAATCTTTTCCATAGATGTATCAAGAATTGGGGGCTGTTAGGTCCAGAATAATTTTTGAATTATTTATTTGATTAAATATTGTTTTTTTTATATTTATTTGGAAATTCTTCCCAAAATCATGAAATAAATACTATTTCGAAATTCCGTATGAGAATTTTCACCGCTACTCTTTCGCAAATAAAAAGAATGATGACTCGATATTTTCGCGGAGGAACATTGAACTCAAATCGAATTGGCATTGTAAAATTGCGAAACTACTAAGTAAGCACAAGATCAGCAATTTCACAAGAGTGAGAAACACCTTTTTCCAAAGTTTACGAGAGAAGAAGACTGCCCAAAACGATCAGTCTTATTTTAACCACCGAAGAATTAATAATCAAAGTTCTCCTAGTAAATTGAAAAGTGAAATTGACCTGTTCTTGTGTTAACTTGTCAAAAATACCTAATATAATAGGTCACCGTACTTGTTAACCATAAATTGAATTGGGCAAATCGTAGCCTTTAGTTGAGAGTGATTGTTTCAGTTTTTCACATTAAAACGGAGAGAAATTTATAAGTGAATTAAATAAGAACTCGAAAGAATCATAGTTTAAAAATATCACAACAGTGGAATTTCAATAATCTTGGTTTAAATAATTAATACCGAGAAAAATCAAGGTTCCACAACTTAAAAATAAGAAATTTCAAATTAATTAAGCCGACGACTTCCATAAATTCTGTAAGTAGTCATCAGATTCACCTTGTATTAGGCTCTTATTTCAAAATCTGTCAAGAGACTTCATCTTTGAATTTTTGTAAAAGTAAAATTGTATAATTCTATAATATTCAAATTTAAAATATATCCAAAACGATAAAGAAATCAATCAGAATCATTATTTCAATACTAATCAAATTCTACCAAAAATCTAACAAGAGTAAAAACAAAATTAGCGTCCTATAAACATAAAAATAGTATAGTTCAAGCTGTTCGACATTAATAAAAATTGTCCTCGACGCTACAATTTAATCTCGGACATAACATTACCTTGATTCGACCATTTTTCACTGAGATATCGGACTTTGAATGAAAAAAGATCGTTTTGTCTTTGATCATCGATATCTCAACAGCCAATGATCGCACGGACAATTAACGGTGGGTTTCGAAAAGCTGAATAAATTCTCTCAAAGAACAAGCCATTTTTTTCGGGAAAAATTTTTTTTACATCCTTTACATGAATTTGAAAAAACAAGACAAAAAAGGCTCTTGGTGAATTTTTGAAACATCAAACTTTCAATCAGAAATATTGAGAGAAAGGCTCATGTTAAGTGTACCTTTTACAGTTCAATATACCCACAAAAACCCTACAAAGTTTTAATTCAATCCACCCAGCCGTTTTTTGGTTTTATTCGATTGAATTTTTGAAAAAATTAAAGGATCACGTTTCTTGCACTCAACAGTTCTGAATCTTTCACAAAATGAAAGAAAAGGAATTTCCTCCGCTTTTTACACATTTTCATTGCGAACAGCGTTTAAATTTATGAAAGAGAAAAACCGAATTTTTTATTGTTTTTTTTTCATAAATTTGAACGCTGTTTAGAATGAAAATGTGGAAGAAGCTGAGGAAATTCTCTTCTTTCATTTCGTTAAAGATGCTGAACTGTTAAGTGCAAGAAACGTGATCCTTTAATTTTTTCAAAAATTCAATCGAATAAAACCAAAAAATGGCTGGGTGGATTGAATTGAAACTTTGTAGGGTTTTGCGGGTATATTGAACTGTAAAAGGCACACTTAACATGAGTCTTTCTCTCAATATTTCTGATTAAAAGTTTGATGTTTCAAAAATTCACCAAAAGCCTTTTTGGTCTTGTTTTTTCAAATTCATGTAAAGGATGTAAAAAATTTTTTTCTCGAAAAAAAATGGTTTGTTCTTGTAGAGAATTCATTCAGCTTTTAAAAGCTCACCGTTAATTTTCTGTGCGATTATTGCGTGCTGAGATATCGATGATCAAAGACCAGACGATCTTTTTTTATTCAAAATCCGATATCTCAGTGAAAAATGGTCGAATCAAGGTAAAAAAAACAAATGGAAGCTGAATGAGCAACCTATTCGGGGCATATGATGATTGAGCTGGAAAAATTTTTCCCAAGTCCGTAGACAAAAAAAAAATCAAAAAATTTCGAGAAAAAAATTTTCACTGTACTCGTTAGGATAGCGCGATGCACATTACTTGAAAAAAATGTTCGTCTCAAGATCTCGAAACTAGAGACTTCAAGCTTCAAATTGTTTTTTTTTACTCCGATACGATCATTTTTGGGAAAGATACGGCCATTTGAAGAACCGCGAAAAATTCGGATTTTTTTTTGATCCTTTAATTTTTTCCGCTAGTGTATCTTCAATAAATTCCTGAAAGTCGATAATTACTCACCAACGAATGGTAATTTTCCTTATCGACTTTCAGTTTTCACTCCGATTTTATCGATAGACTGACTGTCAACGTGAACGACAGTGATGCCAACCCTCTAAAAAAAATCTGGCAAAATCATTGAGATAATGAAAAAGCCGAAAAAGTGGATTTACGACCGTTGCTATGGGACATTTTTAATTAAATATTGCTTATAAAAAAAAAACAAAAATCACCATTCAAATGCTCGATGTCGAATTAGGTGATGTAACTAGGGCTACTTTTTCCGTAGCTTGCCTCATTTTTGAGTAATTAAATAATGAAGAAAAAAAAGCAGTGGAGGAGGAAGCTCTGTCCGGAATATATACACTCAGCGCTCGGCCCTTCAACATGTACTTGGCCGATACGCTATCGCATATCTAGATTAATGAGTAACTTCTATCATCCAGGAGAGGCCACTTTCGTTCGCTCTCCACAAAATAATCAAATTGTGGAGGATATTATTGCTAAATATAACTCAGACATCAAATCACTGGACACCTCAAGAATAACCGATTCTTCGCTTCCCTTACTCCCGATCCTCACACTTTTTCATGAAAACCAACTCTATTGAAACGCCCAGTCCATCTGGAATCGTAATTATCAAAAGAAAGGGGTTTCTAATCTTCGGTAATAATGACCTCTGTGACCGTCAGTTGACAGTCACGGTGAAATTACTCAGGGTAAAATGACTGGTTCAGTTGCCACGGTGAAAACGACCAGCAATATGGCCAGTGCTCGAGCACGTGGCTGGCACCAACTTTGGGGTTAATTATCACGGGGCCTCAGGGGGAATAATCTCTTCACTATGACCGACTAATTACAGGAAACTTAAAGGGAATCAGGGGAATCTCTTTCTCTCGTTGTCAACACTTGCGGGATATTTGCTCGCGCTTCGCGCTCGTGATTTTCAACCTGAAAAACTTGACTCCTTCATTTGTTTGCAACGAACCTATCGGAAAATTACCCGATAATTTTGAAGCTCTTGTGGTATTACATGTGATAATTTCGACATGTCATGGGATATTGGAAAAAATAAGTAAACAATACTAATTCATGTCAAATCGTGACGTTTCGCTTATAATTTAAGCTTCCTCAGGCTCTGTAATCAAACAATACAAGACAAATACATTATGTTCCATAAGAAACAATACAAATTCATTATTTCTCTTTCAATTAATTCAACTGTCATTCCAGTCGGTTTAAGTGTGATTTCAGTCAGTGAACTTAACCTCACATAACTCTATCATCAAAACTTAATTACAATATATAAAAAATCAAGTTTACCTTGACGTTCATAGTATGTTGTCAAATTAAAACTAAACCAATTCATGATAAAACCAATAATTTGCGATTAATTGATACTGATAACTTTTTTTGAATCGAAAATAAAAAACAAACACATTGTATAGACCACTCGAAACACTCTATAGGTGTTACTGATACTTCTCATAGGCGTGAAGGTGTGTGAGTGGTGAGTCACACAAGTCATCATGTCCATGAGAAACTATACAGCAACAAGGTTGATGATGTAGAGGTCCTTCCAGTCTGTTCTTCTTGGTTCAACTTCTCTATTGTAATCTATATAAACTTTTCTTGTGCTTCGCTAAGATACCACTGTAACTTTTACTCAAACTCTGAGTGTCTTCTCGTTTATTCACAGTATCATGAAGGGAAATATGAATCATTTCAGTGATGTTCCGCTTCCTCCAATTTGGTTCAGTATCTAGAATCCTGATTTCATCGAACTTGAAAGAATGGCTGGTGTCGAAATGATGAATTGTCAATGCTGTTTGATCTTTCTTCAGGATCTTATCTTAAATTATTATTAATATATTCAACAAATTAATCTAATAACGATACTAGAACACCATCAGATCTGTAAGTAACTATCGGACTCTAAAATCCTATTATTATACAAAACATATATAAAAGTCTTCCAAACATTCAAAATTAAAGTTTTTGTTTTAACATTGGAATTTTCATAAAAGAGTAAAAATTGAATTATCTTGTTGGCTATCACTAGAAATTATTAATAAAATCGGAAAGGAATTTTATAGTAAGTGCTCAATTTTGTAAGAATTTTCCCATGTATACAATATTGTAAGAGAAAAATAATGAAGATTAATAAGGGTATAAAACTGTGGCGTCCTATATTTATTTAATAATTTTAGCATATATGTTCGAGATTAATATTTCTTTACTGATTGTCCTCGACGCTACAATCACGTTTCGGACATAACAACTTGAAAGAAAATTTCACGTGAAAAACGTAATTGAGAAAGGATTTGAGGAATTATGGTATTATAATAAAATAATACTTACTGGAAGTTCTGATGTAGAATCAGCTCGAGTCTTAAACAAGAGTAAATTGTCTACGCACTGCCAATCACGACAAGATTCAGACGAGCAATTAGGACAACAATACACTCTAACACGTGGGATGCTTCTTGGAGCTGGACCACGTATCACAGTGTGGCGTCTTCGAGGACAATCGCGGCGAACATGTAAATCTCTAAGGCAAATTGGACATTGCTGCACTAAACTTGACATTTTTACGCTTTTACTGTACACTCCAAATGTTCAATCGCAACTGATTGAATTAGGCAAACAGCGACAAAAAAATTTTACCATCGGAATGCTCGTTCAGCAATCACGGCGTAAGATTAAACCTTTACGACGTTAAAGTGCAGAGAAATTTTGCAGACTACAAAAAAATGATTTTAATTTTTCCTATTTTGTTTATAACACTGAGAAAAATTACGATTTTATTAATTTTACCAGAATATTCATCCTAATCATACGAGGAAGTATAATGTTTCAATTGAGAGGGGAGGAGAATGAGGAGGAAAATATTGAGGAATTTGTGTTTAGCTTGCAAAACAATTCATTGCGAAATTATATCAGAAATGTTGAAGAAGCTAGCGTAATATCACAGAGAGTTAAATTTCAAGTAGATTTTTGTAATAGAAATGTAAGGATAGACGAAATCGCAGTAATTAAGCTAGTTCTAGTTTCTAGAATATGGAATTATCCAACAAGAGCCACTATTAGAAGGAACCATCTATGTCGATTAATCATTGCCATATACTTATTCAGCTTCCAGATAAGTGATAAGTTTGTTTCAGATAGAAAATCGAAAAACGAGTTATTCGTTCTTTTATGCAAGGAGATTCTTCAGTTTATTCACCTATCAATTCAGCAATTCCAGGAATGTGGAACACTGCAAGGTCAAAGTCAATGCAAAAACGTAACATCGAGCGAATACGTATGGAGTACAAGTGCACTTGAACTTGAAACAATCTGAAGACAATGTTCGAGGAAGAATGTGCTGATGCATCATTTTTCCATTAACTCGAATACGAATAATACACGAATTTCTGGCACGATGAAATTTAAGGAAATTAATATTTTGAGGATTTAGATTAAGATAGAAGTAGAAAATTTCCAATAATAAAAATTTTCTCACTTGGCAGGGAGGGATGTTGTGTCCCAAAAATATTGTTATTAATATTAAGAAAGAAGTGAAGAAGTGGAACACAAGAATGAGTTCAACTTACTTCACATGTTTACATGTATCAGCATTTCATTACAGCGTGATACAATTGTATCGTGTTGTAATGTGACACAATTGATTATTATTTAAACGATCTTACACGACTCCTCGAGAGTCAGTTCATAATCATATTCCGAAACTAAACGGTTAATATTAAGCAATATGACTTTTGTAATTAAATATCTCACTGAAATGAGAGAAAGAACTAATAAAGAAAGACTTCATCATTTTCTAAATAAGTAACTTAAATTGAAGTATCTTCCCACTGTAGAAGAAGATGTATATTAATTAAATATCAACTTAAAGAACTCTAACACGGTCTACATAACAGAGGCCTATTTTAGTTTTCGCACTCCACGCACAGATCAGTGATGACATTCTTGCTTCCGAATGGAAACCTAATTATAAGAAGGTTACGCAAAACATGGTGATGATCTCAATTTCATTCAATTGTGTTTTTTTTTGTAAAATTGGTTATTGACTTCCAACAAAAGTTCGTTGTGTTTGGTAAAAATTTAATTAGGATTTTGTCTGCTTGCCTCGGAATCTTGCTACCGATTTCGACTACATTAAAACACTTCAAATCAATTCCAAAAATTTGGTAAAATCAATTTCGAAAAATGACTATTTAAGGATGTATGATCACGACAAAAAATTTCGATTTGGGGCGTCAAAATTTTTTTATAGTTAGATTATTCCTCGAAGAATTTCATCGTAAAAAGTCCGGGGTAGCTATCCATGCATATAAGAAAGAAAAAAATTATTGAAAATTGACAGAAAATACATGGTTTCTTATGGAGAAATAGGGGTTATGGCCATAAATTAAAGATGCTAATCATGACAACAATTTTCGATTTGGAGCGTCAAAATTTTTCTATAGTTAGATTATTCCTCGAAGAATTTTATTGTAAAAAGTCTGAGGTAGCTATCCATGCATATAAGAAAGAAAAAAATTATTGAAAATTGACCGAAAATACATGGGCTCTAATGGAGGAATAGGGGTTACGGCCATAAATTGAATAAATGTTAGATGTTCAAGCTTGCGTAGTATGAAAAATTACTATGCATAAGAAAGATGGATAGTGTAGTAACTTGACAATATTTTTAAATTACTATGCTTCCATCCATCCTGAGAAGAAAAATCCAATTGAAATTCAAATTATTCCATTTAATGCTTCTTTTTTCGCCATGCTCGCCATTTTCTGCTCTCATGAGCACCACAGCCGGCCAATGGACTGTCGTAAATTGACCATTCTTGTCCTGTTCGATTTTTCTAAAGTCTTTGATACAGTCCCCCATGCTGTGTTGTAGGAGAAGCTGCAAAGACTAAAAATTGCATCATCGGCTATTGAGTGGCTCCGGTCATACCTACTTAAGTGGTCCCAAGCGGTTGAGGTGCCTGGTGCTACGCACACGGATTGGCTGGCTACAAATACTGGTGTTCCTTACGGTTCCATACTCGGCCCGTTATTGTTCTCCATTTTCATTGACAATATTGGCCAAGAAATCCAGAATTCACATTATCTCCTATATGCTGATGATCTACAAATTTACCTGAGCTGTTTTCCGGAGGAAATTGATGAAGCCATTGGTCGTCTGAATGATGACATTGCCCGGATCTGCAATTGGTCGCTTTTGAATGGGCTTAAACTTAATCTCAATAAAACTAAGGCAATAATCTTTGGAGCACGCCGCTCTATTAACAATATCGACTATAATTCTCTTCCTCTGCTAGGTACGAGGTCAATCAATGTCCCCTTTGTGTCATCAGTGAAAAATCTTGGGGTAATAATGGACAGCAAGTTGACGTTCATTGAGCAAGTTGATGCAGTTACCGCCAGGATTAACAGAATCTACTACCAACTGTATTCCTTTCGACGCTACAGTGACTTCACGCTTCGTAAAAGCCTCGTCATGGCTCTTGTACATCCTCACATCACTTACTGCCTCGGAGTGACCAACGGTGCTGGAGTGGTGCTTGACACTCGTCTTCAACGTTTATGCAACGGCGGTATCAGGTACATTACTGGCTGTCGGCGCGATGCACCCATCGCTGCTCTCCGTCAGGAACTTGGATGGCTTTCTGTTGTTGATCTTCGTTCAAATATTCTTCTCAATCTAGTCTACAAAATCATCAACTCTCAGAAGCCTGAATACCTGGCAGACTCGCTATTATCGCACTCTTCTAATTACCCTAGACGTGGTCGTCGTGGTGGTAGCCAGCTCATAGTGCCCAAATACCGTACTGATGCATACAGGTCAGCTTTTGGTGTGAGTGGTCCTCTTCTCTGGAATGAACTACCCCTTGAAGTACGTGATGCAGCGACTGCAGTGGAATTTGAGCTGCGTCTTCTCGATTGAAGGCTGCGTGGGACGGTGGCTCCTGTTATTCCTGCTATCCCTAATAATCAATATATCCTGATTCTTCCTTATATTTCGGTATGAAATGCTACGATACTCTATGACACTTTATCTCGACTATACTCATCAATATACTATTTTCTGAATGATATTTCTACACTGTGAGATACTGATCAGGCTGTACTCATAACTTTGGAAATTTTTTATGCTATTAACTTTTTATTATTTCTCTTTTTTGTTAAGAAACTAATTGTATTTTCGCAATGTACTCTAAGTTTGTTCGACTTTGAACAATAATAAATCCACAATCAATCAATCAATCTCTCTCTGTGAGTATTCACACACGCTTCTTCTATCGCTCTCATTTTTGCTTCCGAATGGAAGCTTTGTAATCGTAATTTTTTTCCAGTTTGAGATTTCATCATAATATGACTGCAAATGACCCAGAACGTCAAGATCCGCCGATTTTAGAAAATTTCTGTGTGTATGTGTGTGTGTGTGTGTGTGTGTGTGTGTGTGTATGTGATGACGCATTTTCCACTTTACTCTGAAATGAGTCTAACTAGTGATCTGAAAATTCTACCATGAGTTCGCCGAGCGTGCCCCAAGCTCTCACAAGAATTTCAGCTAAATTGGCCGGATAGTTTTTGAGAAAAATGAAAATGTCGAAATATCGTTTTTTCGACTTTTCTCGATGAAAAATGGAATCACAGCGTTCACTCTCCGTGAGGAGATACGCCTCCAAGAGCTGCATCATAGATCCCGGGGGTGATGGGAGCTCAGATTTTTAGTTTGTCCAGTATCCCCATAGACCTCCCTTCTCGGAGGTCTGGTATTAGTTCTATCACGGATTCATCCTCAGAGGGTTAAAAAGTCTCGGCTATGCGTCATTTGTGCTATAAGTTTTTGGAATTCTTGAAGGAATAATTTTAGAGAATCATTCACAAAATTGATTCTCTATGAATTCCCATTTTGCTTCCGAATGGAAGCTTCGTAATGATAAATTACTTCGAGTTTGAGATTTCATCATATAATGGCTGCAAATGACCCAAAACATCAAGATTCGCCGTTTTTGCCTCCGAATGGAAGCTTTGTAATCGTAATTTTTTTCGAGTTTGAGATTTCATCATAATATGACTGGAAATGACCCAAAACGTCAGGATCCGCCGTTTTAGAAAAATAGCTGTGTGTATGTGTGTGTGGGTGTATATGATTACGCTTTTCCACTGTACTCTGAGATGGGGCTAGCTAGCGATCTGAAAATCCTACCATAAGTTCGTCATACGTGCCCCAAGCTCTCGCAGAAATTTCAGCTAAATCGGCCGGATAGTTTTTGAGAAAAATGAAAATGTCAAAGTATTGTTTTTACGAACTTTCTCGATGAAAAATGGAATCACAGTATCCATTCTCCGCGAGGAGATGTGCGCCCAACAGCTGCATCTTTGACCCCGGGGGTGGTGGGAGCTCAGATTTTTAGTTTGTCCAGTAGAAAACTTTTGAGCAATTTTTCGTAAGAATCTTGATTCCACGATAACTTGATAAATAATTGAGCTAGAGACCTCAAATTTCGTGAGGTTATACATCTGATGAGTCCAAAGGTTGGTATTGAAACTGAGTGGAATCGGTCCAGTGGTTTCTTAGATATTCGCATAGAAACATCAGGAGAAGGAAGCTACAGGGTGTTACAAAATTCGCGCATTTGGCGTATGTAGCGATATTCTACGTGAAAATATAAGAATATTCACCATGAAGGATTTTTCGATCCGATGCATAACGATGGAGTTATAATTCGATATCTCGCAAACAGTTCGTTCTACGCGAAAAAGTATCGAGATATTTACCCTTCCAAATTAAATTTCCGAACTTTTTTGTTCAAAATTTTTTTCTCTATAAGCAATATTTTATGAGTTATTACGATCGAAACGCGCAAACTCCTCCCTTTTCGTTCTTTTTTGGCGTTTATCTCCCTAACCGTTCACTTTTTTGGAATTTTACTCATTATGAAAGTTGTAGATCTTTTCATTATGTACAACTTTCATCTGGAACTTTCTTCTCTATTGACTTTTGGCTGACTCTATCGACTGAACTTTGCGTCATCAAGGTAATATGACCTCAGCATGGATTTAGTACTGAGAAAAAAAATATGAAAGTATTTGATAATTATCTGTAACGCAGTTCACCTGCGTGGAAAGATAAATCGATTGAATTACTCGATTTGTGACAAAGAATTTTCATCACAATTGATACGAAGTATCATCATATTGCGCAAAGTTCAATCGCTAGAGTCAGCAAAAAGTCTAAACGTATAATTAATAGAGAAAAAAGTTTCAGACAAATGTTGTAGATAATTAAATGATCTCCAACTTTAACAGGTAGTGAAATTCCAAGAAATTCAACGGTTAGGGAGATAAACGCAAAAAAAACAAAAATGGGGCAGTTCATGCGTTTCGATCGCAATAACTCCAAAAATATTGCTCATAGAAGGGAAAGTTTGGAACAAAAAAAGTCAAGAAATTCAATTCAAAAGAGAAAAGATCCCTTTACTTTTTCGCGTAGAACGAACTGTTTGCGAGATATCCAGTTAAACGCGTTTCTAGCGATAGTGGCACCGCTGTCACTCCGAGAATGCTGTGAATTTGGAATTACACTCAGGATGTGCCCCTTCGACCTATTTCTTCGGTTAATATTGACGATTGAGGACTGATCATGAGGCATTCAACACCTCAGCAAGTGCCACGATCCGCCAGTCTTACCGTCAACTTCAGTCGTCACTTGATTCGAGGTTAAAAATAATCACTGATCACGAGGAAAAGGGCACCTATCTCAGTAAAAAAAATATGTTATGAGGACATTTTTTTCAATTCAAAATTTTTATTTCTTCATTTTGATTTTATAATAAATGCTCAATAGTTGCATTTCGAAAATTGATGAATTAAGGAAGATGGTGATTGTGAATTTTCGCAAGTATTTTACAATTGTTGAAAGTGTTCCCCCTGTACTTGTAGACACTTCTGAGCCCGTGAACATACTTGGGCTGCTGCTCGACGAATCATATCTGGTGGCGTGGCCTCTGCTGCATTGAAAATTCGCTCTTCCATATCCACAACGTCTTGAACTGGTGTAGCATATACAATATCTTTCAACGCACCCCACAGGAAATAGTCTAGAGGGTTAAAGTCAGGAGAGCGAGCCGGCCATACCCACCAGGGGCTGTTATTCCCTATCCAACGATTTGGAAATCTTTTATTTAGACAATCTACAACGATTGCTGCTCGATATGGTCCTGCTCCATCGTGTTGGTAGATCATTCGTCATCTGACACCTAGAGGCACATCTTCAAGAAGACCTGGTAATTCATCCCGAATGAAGTCAAAGTATAATGGGCCGGTCAGTCGATCGGGTAAAATATGAGGACCAATCTGAAATAAAAGGAATTCTGTTCAAATCGCATAGCTCGTATACTAATCTGAAAATCATTGGAGATATTTTTCTTATGACACCTACCAAATGATTATCTATCAATCCAGCCCATACATTCAAACTGTAACGATCTTGAAAATTCCGTTCTCGTATAACATGGGGGTTTTGATGAGCATAGTAATGATTATTGTGAATATTAAAAATACTTTCTCGAGTAAAAATCGACTCATCCGACCACAATATCGATCTTTCTAATTGAGGATTAGCTGCAGCTTCATTGAGGAGTCGGTTACTGAATTCCAATCGTTGGTGAAAATCCTGATCTGCAAGTTTCTGAAATTGAGTGAAATGGTATGGATCTTGATTATCACCTTTAATCGTTCGATGTACTTTGACATGGTTGGTGCCCAGGTGTTGTGCAATTTTTCTGGTTGAAGTTTGTGGATTATTGAACACGCAGTCCAAAATATCATCTTCTAATTCTAAGTTTCGAGGTCGACCAGCATTGTGTCGAGCGACAGGTCTAAGATTTCCTTCACCAAGTCGAACCACTAAGCGTCTTATTACATTGGGATCAGGATGTCGTCGATTTGGATAAAATGCTGCATATTCTCGTGCTGCGATCCCTTCGTTATTGTCAAAACGATGATAGAACCTGAGCACGTCACCATATTCCTGATTAGTGTATTCTGCCATGATTGAAATTTTTGAAACTGACAGTTGAGAATCACTGATGGCAAAAAAAATATTGTGAATGATTACTGAATATATTCAGGCTGTACATGAGCCGTGTATAACAATTGAACATCGATTGTGTGAACACCAGAGAAACATTTTGAGGAAAAAATATCACATGAAATAAATTCGGACGCGTGATCAGCGGCATTAAGAACTCAGACTTTGCAATTTAATCAAAGGACTGATTTTTCAGATGTTTAATCATGCACAAACATTTTGAATCGCTTCACTTTCATTGCTTTCCGGAGTGTTTCATCGCAAATTGCAAAATGCTTGTTCTGAGGATCATAAAGGTTTTTCTCTTTTATGATTCCCAATATTTTTCTAATGACCTGAGGTCTACATATTCGATGCACACCAACAACTGCAGACAATGCAAGTGAACGATTCATCGTTTTCATGCATGAGCCGTGTCTTTTTTTTCTTTCTTCTTTTTTTCTACGTCAACTCTCAGATGCTCTGGCTGCCAGTCATCGTCGCTGGTTTCACATTCGTTAACATTACTTATTTCTCCATCAACTGGGCTGGAAGCAGTTCCATTGACACATGAATTCACAGGAGAATGAAAAACCTTCTCCTTACATGTGTTTTCAACGGTTCACCGAAATTGTCTGTAGTTTTCACACGAGCTTTTATAGCCTGTTCCATGGATTCTTCTTGTTCAATCTCATCTTCATGTGCCTCTAAATATTGCATCAGCAGATCATCTATGTCTTTCTTCCCGTTTGCGAGGTTAATTCTCAGTTTCTCCTCCAGTTCTTTTCGGATTTTCTTTGGCGTCAATAACGACACATGACAGGACCAAGAGCCAACGAGAACTTTAGTAATCTCAACGTAGGGTTCGACATTGGAGATAATTGCAGTAGATTTAATAGATTTCCTTACTGACATTATCGTTTGGGTCTCGTAACTTATGCTCGATAAGGACAGAATGTGAATAACCAAAACGTATTTGAAAACCTAATGTCTAATACTCTCAGCTGAGGAACAACAGAAGAAATTACAGTTTTTTGTTACATATGCTACAAAATTCACAGAAGTGTAAGACTATCAAAGATTATATCTACAACGGAATTCGAAGTACATGAATCAAGGGATTTGGAATTGGGATATATAATTTCGTTTTGAGGGAATGAGATGTAAATGAAGCTTCCGAAACATTTGAATTGAATGTAAAATTATTATCCGTTTCCCTTTCATTTGAATTGATACATTGAAGTGAAGGTCACAAAAATTTGTTATTCAATCAGACATCCTAAACCCATATGAAAAAAGAACTGCAAAAATGCATCGTTATGAATGGACACTAATTTAGTGGACGGGCTATAAAACTTTGTCCATTGAGTCAGCCAATGAAATATACTGGGACTCTGACTGCACAAGGATCACCTGTAAAGAGACTGGAAGACGACACCCAGGACGGGTATTGGCTCTTTCCAGTGAGTCACAATCACTATTTCTCTCTATTAATAATTCATACCCGTTAAAAAATATTCTTAAACAACAGTCAATTCATTCGAGATTGTAACTAATTTCTTGACTTAGAAATTTATCCACTTCTCGAAAGTTCGATGATGATTGAAATTTTAATATGATATGACACTGAAAACTTCCGCGAATCATTGTAATGCAGAGGATTTCATCTTTAATTTTCAACTTTTTAAAAATTCGATTCAATGCAATATCCAACTTCCAGAATGAATCTAAGTTCAATTTATCCTTGGAATTTCCATACCTATTGAATATGAAAAAATTTTAATTTCCTTGACTTTCTGAAATAAATGAGGAATTTCCCCGATAATTTGGACCTGGTGACAATTCAATGTCACAATTTAGAAATTGAAGGGTAATCGTCAGTTAGAATTTCGGATTCACTGCTATTATGATAGCGATATATTTCATCATTGTGTTTAATTTACAGCAACATGGGTAATAAATATAAAAATACAGTTTATATTCAATTGTAAAAATAAATTCTTTCATTCGCTGATTAGAACACAAACACAATTACAAGTACGCACTTCCATATGTTCTTTTTCTTATCCTGTATACGTGGATAAAAACGGGATCACATTTCAGGTGCGATGATTTTAATCCCCATAATTTCAATTGTCCCATTTTTCCAGATAACCAAGAATTCTTGCCTAAAATCAAAATTGGAAAGAGAAATTGTCTACTAATACCTGATGATGTGATTACGTTATCGAGAAAAGTGATGAATAATGGAATTTCAAGCTGTCAGCTAGATACCTACACGAATGTTAGTGATTCTGAGGTGCGCTGGAATGCACAGTATCTGATCCGATTGCAGCTGAATTTCAACAATGAGACAATAACGGAGAACATTACTCACCTGGAAAGGAATCATCAGATGATCATGGACAGCCACCATGACATTTTTTCCCAAGAAAGAACAAATGTTGAGGAATCTATAAGTCATGAAGAGCTTATGCTGGATACGTCAGTAATTGGTCATGATTTGAATGACCATTGTGAACCATTGCAAGCGAGAAGCATTTTCTTTTTTTTTACGTGGGCCTTGTGGATACTAAACTTTTTTCGTAGCTACGATTTTCAGTGAAATGAAAAGTCGGTGAGACATTTCGTTGTAACGTTGGCTGCACTGACTATCCTATTCTCTGGCCAATGAAATGATGACAAATATTGGCATCATTGTTGTTTCAAGGTAGAGGACGGCGGCAAATACGATTTCAAAGTAGAGAGTTTTCGATTTTAAAGTCGTGGGGTTAAACGCATAAATGGTGACACATAAGAGCTCACGTTGAAGAACAAATTTGGATAATTAATTACTCGGGATTGATAGAATAATTCTCTTGAAATTCTGCACATAGCCTTAAAATTGATTGAACAAAAAACATGAATAGATGAGAGAAATTGATGAAAAAAAAATCACAGCTGTGATTTTTTTTTCATCACGTTGGAATAATCAAGTGAATCAAACGAAGAAAAAAATACAATTGACTACAGATAAATTCATGAAAAGAAAAATTACAAGAGTTTTTGAAGGTATAATAATCATGATAATTAAGAAGGAAAAATTTTGCATAAATTCTCAGTGAATTATTTAAGTCTCCTGCCAAAATTTGGAGTAATTTTGTAGTTTAGTTTTTGGGAAAAAAATATTTGAAGTCACAGATTTCACACGGGGAGATAAAAGTAGTATGAAATCTTCTATACCGCTCGTACGGTAAAATAGATTTCACGTCAATCCTATCGGCATCCCATATCTCCCCGTGCAAAACTTGGAACTTCAAATTTTTTTTTCTCGAAAACTTCGCTCCGAAATCACTCCGAATTTTGGCGGGACATTTTTTATTATTCAAATTGACTGTAAAATTTCAAAGAATTCCACATTACATGGAGTTTTCTTAGCGAGATGGAATAATTTCGCCTAAAGTCTTCTTTGCGGAAAATTTCAAGAGCTAAAAAAAGGACAAGGGGGAAAAACGCACCTCTATAAGTTCCCGAGATATTTTTAGAAAATAATTGAAAAAGAGGTTTATCTCTGCTTTACCTCTCGATTATTGAACCTTGTAGTTTTCTGAAAATATCACGGAAACTAAGCGAGATGGAATCATTTCGCCTGGATTCGTTTTCGTCGGGAATTTCTAGAATTACAAAAAAAGATTAGCACAAAATTGCTCTATTTCGCTTGGTTCCCGAGTTGTCCTAAAAGAAGTGGGAACTTGCTACAATTATAGTTATCATTATAGTTTTATCTGCTGATTCATCAGCAGGTTGCTTCCGAATGGTTCCCCTTTTTCTTAGTGAACATTTTATTTCGAATATTCTCCTAATAATAATCTGGATGGAATCGATTGAGAGCTTATTTTGAGTTTTAAGATAATTCTGTGAATTGAAATTTAACAGAATCAGCTATATTTCAAAAACAAGCTGTATCGAGATTTTTTATCGAAAAAACAACATTCTCATGCAATATTAGTAAAATCAAAATAACTCGAAAACTAATGACAAGAAAAATCTGAAAAAACTCACACAGTTAGATAACATAGTGTCTCATATTATTCCTCAATCTAAATCAAATCGATTGAGATTTCATTCTAAATTTAGAAAAAATGAAAAAATAGAAATTTCAATGAATCATTCGTATTTCAAAAAATATTTCTCCAATGTTATCCAGTAACAATCCCAGGCAGTAGATTCAGAAAAGCAATATATGAGCCAAATTTGCAGTTTCTATCTTAATTGTTCTGGTTGTTATAGAAGTAACAACATTTTTCATGAAAAGCTATGAAAATTGACATAATTTGAAAACCAAGTAGTAGAGAAATCTGAAAAAATTCACGCAGTTACAGAATATGATATCAAATGTTATGAATCAATTTAAACAAAATCAGTTGAAATTTTTTTTTTAAATTAGATTTTTTGGGAAAATGAAAAAATCATCATATCTCAAAAAATATTGAAGGAATTCCAAGCAACAAGGCTTCAAAATAAAGTACTTGTCACGACAAATATACAGTGAAAATATGAGATTTTGAGGCGGAAATTTCACCGTTTTGCTTCCGAATGGAAGCATTACTATCGTGAAAATTTTCGATCTGGATTTTTTTTGTTGGGAACTACTTAAAATCATCCGAAAAGTCCAAAAATCATATTTAGAAAAAATGTCTGTATGTATGTGTGTGTGTGTATGTCTGTGCACACACACATGTCTCAATAATTTCTGGAGTTTTATATGTAGGATTCTGAAATTTTGTCAGTATATTCCGGCCATTGAACTCTTCATTTTAAGCTTTTTTTTATTGGAATCGGTTCAGTAGTTTTTGAGATATTAGCAAATTTCGAATATTTGTATTTCACCAAAATTTTGAAAACTTCTGAACCGATTTCGCTCATATTTATAGGTTGTGCTGACAATCATATGAGCCAGCTTGCTACCAATTTTTATCTCTTTATTGATGATAGTTTTTGAAAATTTTTGATTCTGATGATTTTTTCAATGGAGTTCTTGTTAGCACGATAACTGAAAAAATATTCGAACTAGAGACTCCCAATTTGTTGGATATAGGCTTCTTATAACACTGATGCATGGGATTGCTCATGAGCATAATTGATTGAAAAGTTTTTGATGGAGGAAATTTTTTAGGTTTTGAAAAATTTCAGTTTTTCAGAAATATCTCCGGTCCTATCAGTCGTAGTGGTTTGGGAGCGATCTCAAATGAAAGATAAGTTCATTTTCCATCGATTCATATAGTTCCAAGAAATTTTTTTTCGATTTTTCCAATAGATACAACGTAAAAATGGATTTTCAGATAATGGGCTATGAGTAATTGAAAAATCAATAAAATAAAGATTTGAATGATATAAATTGATGAGAAATGATCGCCCCTTCCATTTAATATAATAACTAGTTAATAGTTCATAAAAAAAACTGGAAAGAAAAATGGACTGGGAATTTGGGATTTTTGATAATCGTTGTAAATGATTTGTTACACTGCACGAATATTTGTTTTATGACCGAAGTGGCGTGTTTATTATAAAATACGTGAAATTAGATACACTGTAAATTAGTCAATTGTCCAAAAAAATACTGCACTTGGTCGGTCGATTGTACCGCGATTTAACCCGTTGATTCACCGTGAATTATATTAATTGTTTGATACACTGTTGAAGTAAATTACGTTGAATTAACCGAATAAGTATGAGTTGCTTGTACTGTGGATGTAGCCCGAAAAAGGCGTGAGAGAAAACGTTAATGTGGAGAAAAAAGCGGTGTAGCCCCGTTAAGCGTTCTCGTTGAAGTGAAGACTCGCCGAAATTACTCCCAGGAGTGGGGGTAATTTTCTCGTCTTGAGGCTTGACCGATAATTCATCGTCGGTCGTCAAGTCTGACCGGCGTTAAATGTCCAATTTTCAACATACCGCCCGCCTCGTTGTCTCATGACGACGACTTAGTCATGCTCCTGCTGGCTGAGTCTCCACCGCTTATTTGCCTGAGAATCCTCTGCTTCAGATTCTTCGTCTGCTTCCGATTGGTTTGCTCGTTGACGGTCATTCTCCTCGTCTGAGAGAGAATGCTCTTGTGCTGTGCCGCTTGTTCCAGGTTCTACCTCGTCTTCAGGTAGAATGCCCAACTCGTTCTCCAGTTGATTTTCTTCGTCGTTGATGGGCATGATGGGCAAGACACAGAGCTTGTGGATTGATCGCCAAATGATTTTTTTCTTGCAACGCAGATCCACAACTCTGACCAAGCCATCTTTACCTACGTATCGTTTGACCACCATTGCCAATGGCCACCTGGATGGAGTCTGATCGTCTTTCGTGACCAGGACGAGTTGACCTTCGCTGATGTTCTGGTTGCGTTCTCTCCACTTGCTAAGAGATTGATGATGTTGAAGACACTCCCGATACCACTGATTCCAGAAATCTTGTGTTTTCTGGGTGATCCACTTCCACCTTGGAGGCTTAACTCGTGATTCTTGGAGCCTGGGTGGTTCAGGAACCGTTGCCAATGCCCCACCAATGAGGAAATGTCCAGGAGTTAGCGCCGTATAGTCTGTTGGATCGTCCGAAAGTTGTGCTATTGGCCGTGAATTGAGTATTGCTTCAATTTGCGCTAATAACGTTGATAATTCCTCGAAGGTTAACCTGGTATCTCCAATGACCCGCTTCAAATGGTACTTCATGGATTTTACTCCAGCTTCCCATTTACCGCCGAAGTGTGAGGCACGAGAAGGGGTGAATTTCCATGTTGTGCTATTGCTAGCGACTTGTTGAATGATGTCTTGCTGCTCTTCTTCAAGCTTTTCAGCAGAGCGCTGAAGGACGCCTGCTGCTCCAATGAAGTTGGCACCACGGTCGCTGTACATGACTTCTGGGATCCCTCTCCTCCCAGTAAACCGTTTATATGCCGCGATGAAGGCTTCCGCTGATAGTGATGACACTGCTTCTAAATGGATTGCTCCAGTTGAGAAGCAAACGAATACTGACACGTATCCGACTGTTGAACGTGCACCTGTGCCTCTCCATTTCAGAATGGGGATTGGACCCGCGAAGTCCACTCCAGTATGGAGGAATGGCCTTGATGGAGTGACTCGTGAGGCTGGAAGTTGCCCCATGAGTTGATACGCCCGTTGACCCTTGAACCTTGTACAAGTGAAACACCGATGAATGACCGATTTAACTGTATGTCTTCCTCCGATGATCCAATACTTTCCCCTTACGTAAGCCAATGTTTGTTGATTTCCACCATGAAGAGTTTTCAAATGAGCATTCCGGATAATTAGCTCCGAAAAGTATGAATCCTTAGGTAAGATGATTGGATGAATTTGCTCAGGATTTAGCGGGGCGTTGGTAAGCCGCCCGCCAAGCCGCATGATTCCAATTTCATCAATCAATGGAATAAGCTTCTGCAGTGCATCATTCCGTGGAAGTTGTTGACCTTCCTGTAACAGTTGAATTTCAGGTGAAAAGTATTGATGTTGAATGATCTTCACCCAGAACAGCCTCGCTTCGTTGAGTTCTTGTTGAGTTAGAGTTGTTGAATCAGGAACTGGTTGTCTCCTGAATCTACAGATCGCCCTGTTGACCGTAGCTGTAACCTGAAGTAACCTGGATAGCCTTGAGAATCTTTCCATCCAAGGAATGAACTCGTTGATGCGTTGTGCTGCTACTGGATGCGCCTTTGTTGGTTTCTCCTCCAGTGTCTCTTCTCGTTGGGTGAGTGTAAGTGCACTTTGTGGCCATTCTTCTTCTGGTAGTTGGAGCCAAGAAGGACCTGTCCACCACAATGGGTGATCTACCAGTTGTGTTTTTGAAATGCCGCGTGATGCACAATCTGCCGGGTTGTCAGTCCCACTGACGTGTCTCCATTGTGCGTTGGTTAAAGACTCTTGGATCTTCACCACCCTGTTGTGCACATATTCTTTCCAACGTGAAGGATGACTGTTGATCCATGCCAATGCCATGGAAGAGTCAGTCCAGAGAATGATATTTGAATTATCAATCTCCAGCATCCGTTGAGTGTGTTGAACCAATTCCGTGAGCAACAATGCTGCTGTTAGCTCAAGTCTTGGAACTGTTAATCTCTTTAGTGGTGCTACCTTGGTTTTAGCACAAACTAAAGCGATTGTTGGTGTTCCGTTGATTGGCTGAGTGCGAAGATACACCACTGCACCCATTGCCGCTGTTGATGCATCCGCAAACCCGTGCAATTGAAATTCCGCTTGATCTGTCGTTGTTCCAAGCCATCGTGGAATTGATAGTTGATCTAGTTGAGTTAATTCCTCTCGGAAGACATTCCAACGGTCAGTATATGTCGCTGGAAGCGGTTCGTCCCAATCGAGCTTGAGACACCAGAGTTCCTGGATTAATATCTTTAGTCTGATGATGACAGGAGCGAGAAAACCGAGTGGATCAAAGATTCGAGCCAGCTCTGAGAGTAATTTTCTCTTCGACAAATCAGTTCCGTTGAATTCCCTTGATTTGTAATGGAAATTGTCCGTTGATGGTTGCCAGCATAATCCCAAAACCTTGACGATAGATTCCTCGAAAGCGACTGTTGTTGGCGTAGCTTGATCCAGTCCGAGTTTTTCGAGGACCTCAGGTTTGTTGCTCGTCCATTTATGGAGCGGAAAGCCACCCGCCATGCAGAGATGTTGGAGATCTAGTATGATGTCTTCCAACTCTTCTGCTGTGTTGGCTCCTCCGTAAATGTCGTCGACGTAACGACCCTTGGTGATGCACTGGATTGCCCTTGGAAATTGTTGTCCTTCATCAATTGTAAGTTGTTGAAGAACCCTTAGAGCCAGCCATGGAGAACAGCTGAGCCCGTACGTCACCGTTGCCAATTGATATGGGATAATCATATCTTTCTCGTTGATCCAGAGTATTCGCTGCAGGTCCCAGTCATCTGGATGGACGTTGATTTGGCGAAACATCTTGGAGATGTCTGTTCCGAAAACAAACTTGTGTTTCCTCATCCATGTGAGAACATCCAGAGCGTCCACCTGCAGTTTCTGGCCCGTGTGAAGAATGTCATTAAGTGACACTGCCGTTGATGACTTTGATGAGCCGTTAAATACAACTCTCAGCTTTGTTGTGAGACTCTCTGCTCTCAGAACCCCGTGATGTGGCAGATAGTAGCACGGAGATGGTTCTGAAGTCATTGGAGCCTTCCGCATGTGCCCAGTAGACTCATATTCGTTGATAAAGTCAGTGTAGAGCTGCCTGTAATTGGCATCAGACTTTAACCGTCGATTTACCGAGTAAGCCTGGCGTAGAGCCGTGGCCTTGGATTCTCCCAGCTCTGTAGATGATGATCTCAGTGGGAGCCTGATGACGTAACGTCCCGTAGAGTCTCTGGAGTGTGTGGAGATAAAGTGTTGTTCACACTCTTGTTCCCCAGGTGTTAATTCATTGGAGGTGCTTCCGTTGTGTCTCGGCAACTCTTCCTGGACCCAAAATTTCTGCAGTAATTGTAGCAGCTGTTCATACGGTTCATGTCTCACTGCAGTTAAGACTTTTCCCGTTGAAACTGTGCTAGTGGTTAGTGGACCATACAATGTCCATCCGAAAACGGTTAGTTGGCCAACTAGTTGAGAATTCTCCGTTGTAAGCGACCGATGTTGAGCTATCCGCCAATAGTTATCAGCTCCGAGTAAAATATCAATAGGTCCAGGCCGTAAAAAATGATCATCAGCGAGTTGAAGCTGCCGTAATGACCCTAATTTCGCTGGAGGCACCGAAAATGAGGGTAATTTCGTGGTTAATCTCGGCAGTATATGTGCGTTGAGGTTAACATGTTGATGAGGCTCATGTCTTGAAGCCAAACGTATTGAAACCACGCCCTTCGTGTGGCCAGAGTTGGTGTTGCCAATACCCGTCAAGTGTATTGTTGAATATCGCCGTTGTAACTTGAGCTGGTTGACAAGTTTCTCAGAAATAAATGTTAATTCCGAGCCTTGGTCAATCAGAAGCCTTGCCGTTGTATGAATGCCCGTTGATGAGTGTGCTATAGCCAAAGCCGTGGCCAATAGCACGTTCGGTCGATTGTCCTCTGCCGGTTGATGGTGTACTGCTACGTTGAGATTGCCGTTGAGACTGTGGCTAGTTGATTTTCCTCCTCTATTATTAACCACAGATACTGTTGAAGAGAACGAGACTTTAGGCAGTACACTAGTGAGTAAAATATTAAGAATATTGAAATTCTACTCACGTGCACCATGCCCATCGTTTAATTGACTCGTCTCCGATGCATTCTCTGGTGACTGCGTTGAATCCCTTTCGCATATGAGCGTGTGGTGCTTGCCGTTGCATCTCAAGCACAACTTCTTGGAGCCACACTTGGTGACGTTGTGCGAACCCAAGCAGTTGTAGCATATCCTTTCCTTTACGATGATTGCTCTTTTTTGCGTAACCGAGAGACCTCTGCAGCATTTGCCGACAAAATGTTGCCCTTCACAGCAGGCATACTTCGAAGATGGTGTGTCCCTGTCGTTGTTACCAGGTGGAGGTGGAGGAGGAGGCGGTAGTGGATCGTTGATTGGAGAAACCTGGTAAGCAGCGCCCTTGCGTTGCCCAGATTGACCCGGTGGTGCCTTCTTGCCAGCATTTGGATCTGGCAGCCCTTCTCCTGCTCTCAAGCCACGTGCTGTAGCGTTGAGAAAGTTTGCGAGTTCACTCAATTTAGTGAAGCTCGTTGATGCTCCTATTTTCACCTCCAAATCCTTTCTCGTTGCTGGATCCACTGAACTTCGCAGCAAATGAACAATAAATTGTTCACCGAGCTCCTCCCTGGCGATTCCTGCTGTTGCAATCAGCTGCTCAAATGTCTCTTTTGCCGTATGGACATTAGCAGTGATTGCCGTTGATGTAGCCTCGGTTATCTTGGGCAATGACAGGACCCTGTTGAATAATTGCTGAGCGATGAGCCGTGGATTCTCGTAATTATCCCTTAACTTTTCCCAAGCTTGGTCATAATTGACATTGTTAAAAATCCAGGGGATTTTTGGACGTCCACCGAAGTTACTTATCGTGTGGACGTGTTGATGTCGATGATCTTCAATTTAGTGGACTGTATTTAGATAGGCTCGTACTCTCTTCGCCTGGCTGCGGCAGGAAGGGAATACAAGGAGCTGATTCAGGATTTATCTCGACAATTGCATGCGTGAAATAACTTCATACGATACACGTGATTTATAATAAATATATCACAGATTTTTAATGATCAGTTTCGGAGAATATTTACAATATTTACACGGATATTTTACTGATAATGTTCAATTGTTCGGTTCATTGATAATGTTCGCGAGATTTAAAGTTCTCTAGATTAATTAATAATCTGAAGGATTATTGATAATGCACGTACGAATTATTGTAGATAATTCGTCTAGCGAAAGCTTTATGATAATTGTTTGATAACTTCGATATTTTAGCAATGATAATTAACTGAGTTTCTTCGCGATAATTAACATTAGTTTAATTCGATAGTTAGATAACGTTCGTTAATATTCGATAATCGCAATTCCTTGCCGGGTTGTAAGGCCGGTCTTACATTGAAATGCTAGATAATTTATTAGATAATGCACTGACCGCGTGGTGTCTAGCAATTGATGTAATTTAGTAATTTAGTAATTAACTGAAGTTAATGTCCCGATAATTGTCTTTATTATTTAGTAATTAATAACCCTGAGTTTATTGATGATGCACGTACAAAGTTAATGTGAATTAGCTTCGTGTAGCTAGTTATTAATTTTAAGTAACGCGACCGTTAATATCGCGCACTGATGCGTTCATTTTATTTAATATTCATGATGATTTCCGGATTACGCGAAAACACGTCTTTACTGTTTCGCGGCTACGGTGAGAAGAAGGTCTCAGAAAGAGACGATGGGCTTCATAGGTGACTATGACGCCCTGATTGATGATTGGGCATCAATTGAACTGATTGATGCCCCGCGGATCGGCTGATAACCCTGGCTCGGTCGATAACCTTGCCAGGATTTTTAACAGACATCTCGTGTTGGGATAGTCTTGAGAAGCTCCGCTGCTGGTCCAGTCAGTGCATTCCTCAGCCTCATGAATTTCTCGACCTTGTCCATTTTGGTATTTCCAACCATTGACTGAAAAATGTCCGAGAATTCCTTCCATGAGGTGACATCTCCGTTGAATGTTTGTATGGCAATCCTAGCAAGGTTGTGATTATTTGACCTTCCCGTTGATGGACCTGGGTTGTCTCTCCCATCAATCCTTGCCCTTAAATTAGCAATAGCAAGAAAAGCATGTCGTCTGGTCTTCTTTGCCTGTTGATAATCATTGGTTCGATGGTATTCGTGGTCAATGGCCACGTCTACTGCCAATGGTGCCTGAAGTTCCAAGAACTCTTGCCATTCTTCATCCAATAGCCGTTCGTAACAATCGACTTCCTGGATGACTGCAGTGCGACTGTCAATTTGAGAAATATCCTCTTTCAATTCCTCAATTGCCTGCACTTTCTTGACCAGCCTATCCAACATTTGACTAATCATTGCGCCGTCTGATCGGAGATTGTCTACTGCATCTGCCCATGATTCACTCTTGAATCCTGTTGATGCAGCGTCTAATGCAGGGGTAGTTTTCTCTGCATTAGCGGGTGCATTGTTCCCTGCTTCTATTGCAGGAGTTGATGCACCTTGAGTGTTAACCGGTGGCTTTGATTCCGTTGATTGTAGTGGGAGTTCATCTGCTATCACCTGAGAAGCCTCAGTGTTCACTTCCTTCTCTCCGTCCAATGTATCATCCCTACTCTCGTCAATTGGCTTACCGTTCAAATCTGCCATATCTGCAAGATAAGTTACCCACAGTCTGGTGTAATTGAAAGTATTCTTACCGACTGTTGGGTTCCCGTATGTTAAGTGAAGTGTCGGTAAGTAGGCAGTGCCTGACACGTCACGCTATGTTTGAACTGAGTCCGTTGAGTGGTGGGGGAATGAGACCGCTCGTGTGGTCGATGAAAACCGAAGTGTTGCTCCAAGGTCGGCGTTGTTTTGAAACTCGCCTATCCTTGTTGCGCTCACGCTGATGCCTGTCCGTTGATGTAAACACTGGCGTCGTTGAGTTTAGCGAGAACAATGGATGTTTACGCTAATCCACAAAGATATTGATTTTTTTTTGACGCGTGTGTCACTTTTATGTCCGATTTTATTTTCTCAAATATTCACACAGTATAAAATTCCCAATTTTTCCCGAATTTTCCCAAATTCACTATCCGTTACTCGAAGGACCAAATGTTAATAGTTCATAAAAAAAACTGGAAAGAAAAATGGACTGGGAATTTGGGATTTTTGATAATCGTTGTAAATGATTTGTTACACTGCACGAATATTTGTTTTATGACCGAAGTGGCGTGTTTATTATAAAATACGTGAAATTAGATACACTGTAAATTAGTCAATTGTCCAAAAAAATACTGCACTTGGTCGGTCGATTGTACCGTGATTTAACCCGTTGATTCACCGTGAATTATATTAATTGTTTAATACACTGTTGAAGTAAATTACGTTGAATTAACCGAATAAGTATGAGTTGATTGTACTGTGGATGTAGCCCGAAAAAGGCGTGAAAGAAAACGTTAACCGTGGAGAAAAAAGCGGTGTAGCCCCGTTAAGCGTTCTCGTTGAAGTGAAGACTCGCCGAAATTACTCCCAGGAGTGGGGGTAATTTTCTCGTCTTGAGGCTTGACCGATAATTCATCGTCGGTCGTCAAGTCTGACCGGCGGTAAATGTCCAATTTTCAACATCATATAGTTCCAAGGAATTTTTTTTCGATTTTTCCAATAGATACAACGTAAAAATTGATTTTCAGATAATGGGCTATGAGTAATTGAAAAATCAATAAAATAAAGATTTGAATGATATAAATTGATGAGAAATGATCGCCCCTTCCATTTAATATAATAACTAGGCTGCTACGACTGATAGAACCGAAGATATGTCCGGAAAAGTGAATTTTTTCAAAACTGAAAAAATTTCCTCCATCAAAAACTTTTCAATGAATTATGCCCACAAGCAATCCCATGCATCAGTGTTATAAGAAGTATAGATTTATCAAATTGGAAGTCTCCAGCTTGAATTTCTTTTTCGGTTATCGTGCTAACAAGATCACCATTGAAAAAATCATTAGTATCAAAATTTTTTAAAAACTATCATCAATAAATAGATAGATTATCAAGAATAACGTTGATTAGAAATCGGTTACCAAGGAAACATTGAAAATCGTATGCATTAATCGATATCCGCAAAACATAAAAAAGGTATTCACAATGAAATAGCAATTCGAATGAAAGCATTGAATATTAATTCAAATTAAATTATTGAATACTCTTCTCCTTTTAAATTTGAACAAAAATGGAAATTCATGTTGAACGATTTAGTGAAGTGGAGGAAAAGGAATCCATTCGGAAGCGACTTGCTAATAAGTTAGCAGATAAAGCTATAATGATATAGAGAATGATGCAAGTTTCCACTTGTTTGCTTCCGGATGGAAGCTATGTAATCATCAGAATTATCGATTGTAATTTTTTAAATAGAAGATACTTAAGATGATCTAAATAGAGAGAAATTGACATTTTCAGCGCATGTCTGTGTGTGTGTGTGTGCATAAAACCAAAACGGTTTCATAGAAAAATTTCATATTTTGTGGAAAGCTTCTTCTCGACGAACTCTATTTTTCAAGCTTTATTTGAAGAGAATCCTATCGGTATTTTTTGAGATTTGTCCATTTTTCGAAGATCACTTTTTAATGTTATTTCTGGAAACTATTCAATTGCTGTTACTCATACTCATATATTATCTCGAGAGTTGTATCAGTTAGATGCCTGTCAATTTTAATAGCTAATAAGCTATTAAAATTGAAAGGAAATTTTATTGTAATCAAATATGAAAGCAAATTTTTCAAAATTTGATATTATGATGATGGTTTCAAAAATTTAGTATCACTTCCATTCGGAAGCATATCGCTGAAGTATTAGCAGAAGAGCTATATCAGTTGGAAAGCAATACTATTATCCACTCGTTGAGTAAAAAAAAAATCCATACACACACTCACACACACAGAAATTTTTTCTAAACCATTTTCAGACTCTTAACACCATTTTAAGTGATGCCTTACAAAAGAACTTTAATCGAAAATGCTCACGTTTGTGAAGCTTCTATGCGGAAGCAAAAACCAAAAAATCACTCAAATTTGACAGCGAATTCTTTCTTTCTCAAAAGGTTTTAAGCTTTCATTTCAAGAAAAATCTTTCTTCAGTTATTCTATTATCTATTTTGTTTTTTTTACATAATATTTGGCCGAACGAAGGTCGGGTGGGATATTTATATAATTTTCATTATATAAATATACATATATATAGACGAAAAGATAGGCCTTTCTACGTAAAAAACAGCTTTATCTCTCTACTATTGGTGACAATGCACATGGCGCGCCCGGTTTTTTCCGAATAGATCAAATCATTCCGTAGCGTAATGAAGATGATGATGATGGAAAAAATCATCTGAGCAATATAATATTACATCATTTTCCACGACCATGTATGAAAAAAAGCATTCATTCCATAGTATCGCACACTCATTAATATAAAATAGAAAAATGAGTTTGAGAGTTCAACAAGAATGACTACCACCTCAACCAGTTGTTCTCCAAATTGGTATTTGATTCATGGAAAGTTCATGGATTTATGAGAATCTTGGAATGATAAACATTTCCTCATCCGAAAATCAAGATGACTATTAGGTGACTGACATAGTCTTTATTGCGTTAAGTCGTTCTACAATGATACAGAATTCTATTTGAAAAAAACCGGGCGCGCCATGTGCATTGTTACCGATAGTGGAGAGATAAAGCTGTTTTCTCACGTAGAAAGGCCTATCTTTTCGTCTTTACTGCTTCAATTATAGATGGATGAGCTAAATTGAAAATTTCCCCCTGCCTCTTATATATTCTTCACTGTTATTGAATTTGATTTCCATTCTTTTGCGTAAGATTTTTCGAATCTTCGATTTACCACTTAATTATTTTGACCACCCATCTAATATTTGCTCAGCCAACCCTGGTTCAGTTTTTGGCCTGCCAAACAACACGTTCTAAACGTGCACATGGCGTGTTTTTTTAAATTTTTGATAACTTGTCGGCCTATATATTGAAAAATGTGAATTTGAATGTTCAAATTGATTCTAAGAATTGCCCAGATTGATTAGAAGTAATATAATGTTTTAACTCACAATTTAGGTTTATTTAGTCCACGAAATGAGCCAAAGTTCACCCGCGGGAAAGAATGTGTCCTTGCACTTTATTTTCGGCACGCACTCCTAATGGATAATTTTTCACTCCATCAGCCGGTACGTCCCAAGGATGACGCTACGATGATGTGCGCAATTGCTATCACCCTGGAGACTCAGGATGACTCGAAACCGCTGGGCAGATAATAACTGATACCAGAGTGATGGCGATGAGGTCCTGAGGAGTTCTTCCTTTTATTATGGACTGGACTGTCACTAGGCTGAAACTAACTTTGATTTTTCGCGATCGCGCTCCACGAGTGTGACTTTGACTCATTTAGCTGACTCGCGATTTCTTCCAAAATCGCGCGATGTTAATCGAGCGCGTTTCGATGTTCTATGTGTGTGTGTCAATCTATTGACAACGCGAATTCTTCCATTTCTCAAAGCGTTTTCATTCATAAAACAGTTTGCGTTTTTAGAAGGAAAATTGAAAGAAATAAGAAAAGAAAAATTATAAAATAATTATTAAAGAAATAGATTCCAAACACAACATTTCACCAATTGCATTGGCAGAATATTAAATATAAGATGTTCAAATTACGCACAAGTAGTGGGGCTCCTGGTTGTTAACGCTATCTTCGCGACTTCTGCGTGTGCCCCAGACTCACGCCCACTCTCCACCATTCTGAGTTAGCCTAGCAAAGCCGCAATCCACTTTGCAGATTCCGCTTTCTCGACTTTCCTCCAACCCCTTAGCCGGGTTACTGTTACCGTACCGTCTTTTTGCTTCCGAATGGAAGCATTGTAAACGTCGGATTTTTCGATTTGGAGGTTTCATCGGAATATGACTCCAAATGATCCAAAACATCAAAAAATCATATTTTTGAAGCATGTCTGTATGTGTGTGGTTGTGTGTGCCTGAGTGTATAGCCATGTATCGTCATTTTCTCTGGAACGGCTATACTTAGCACTCTCAAAATTTGACAACATTTTTCCTCTGCGTGCACAATGCTGTCCAGAAAATTTCAGCGAAATCAGTTGAATAGTTTCCGAGAAAAATTGGATTTTCAAAAAATCGTTTTATTGAATTTTCTCGATGAAAAATCAATTCGCAGCCCCCAGTCTGGACAATGATATTCATCTCATCAAAACTCACATTTTTTACCTTCGGGAAATTTTTCTTTGATTCTTAGTTTTGGAAATTATTTCAATTTTAGTAACTCTCAGTTCATATTTTAGTGGACAGATAACTCGATAAGTATTTGAGCTAGAGACTACAAATTTCGTCAGTTTGTATATCTGATGGAAGTACAGGGTGCCATTGAAACTAGGCGAAATACGTCCAGCCGCTTCTGAGATATTTACAAAAAATGATTTTTCTTTAAAGGCGTATTTCTTAAAAACTACGCGACTGATTCGCACCAACTTGTACTTGAAAAATTCGTTATAATGAAGGGAATGAACCCTCTAGATCCTCAATTGATTGGTCAAGTATTTATTTTTATTTTGGGGAAAAATAACTTTTTTATAAAAAATCAGAAATATAAATTTTTCTCATTTTTTTCCTGAGAACACATAGTTTTCATTTCATGATAATAAATGATAATAAAATATATAATTTTCCGCATGAAATGAGATCGATTTCATCCTGATATGATGATTGGAAAATATTTTATGTGTCTGTTAACGTAAGTTAACGTGATTCATGTCAATTAAAATGGTCATTATTGGATGAGAGTTCTAAAATTCCATTCGGAAGCGTACTGCCATGTGTATTGGCAGAATATTAAATCTAAGAATTCAAATAACCCACAAGGAGTTAACGCTTGCTTGTTGTCGTTGAACTGGTTAGATAAATCCAGTAGTATCAAAATTTATCTGGCGCCCATTCCTTACAATTTTGTGCTACCGGTTAAGTGTGATTGGTGGACGGTACTTTCGGGGCCGTATCGAGCTCCAGGGCTACGTCGGGGGAGAGTGATTTGGTTGAGGGGGCTGAAAGTGGAAATTAAGGAATTGGATGGATAAGGTTAAGGAAGGTCAGGGTTATAGGGAGAACGCATTTTCCCAAATATTTGATTCTCTCACACCACTCAATTTGACTTATTATTATTGGATGTAGTATGTTCGGGATATGTTTTCAATTTGAATATTATGTGTTGTTCCCTTTATGTATTATTTTGGGTTCCTTTTTGAAATATCGATCCTCCGTGGTCAATTCAACCTCAACTTCGAATACTGAGATAAATTCTTGTTATCTCTTCTGTTCCTATCCCCACCTATTAGTTTAATCTAGAGTAGAAAAGGGGAAACTTATTTGACCGATAAATGAATATAAGATTCATTCTGACGTAACAATATCATTGTTATGTACCCCCCAAGATGAGACAAAATTTTTCTTTATTTTAAATCTATATTTACGCATGTAAAAATATGAAAAATATGCAATTCTATACGAATAGCAGAATGCACACGATGTGGAAATGTCCCACTCAAGTGGAACATTCACAATCAATTCGATGAAACTTAAAATGTGTGGCAAGGATATGCAATGAACAATTATGATGGATCGGCGAATTGAAACATTCCCCTGTAAACACTAAAGTTAGTCAGTCGCGATTTTATCGGGAACGAGGGAGGTCCCCAATTAACTTTCGTACGATCTTAAATAACCAAACAAATTTTTGATAACACCAATTCATCACATTTTCGGGACAGGTATTGGTGTGCCCAATTACTCTGAAATTTGATCAATCGAGACGCAAATCGACGGTGGTCTTCGACAACCAAAAAATTCATCGTGTGAAGTACAGAATTCCAGATAATTCAAGGGAAAATTGACCAAGGCCCACGTGGACTCCTCAGGCCGAAAAGTGTCCACTTTCCGTGCGGGTTATTGTATCGGAAATCTAGAACCAGCTAACGAGAAGAATAAAATAAACAAAAAAAAACTGTGAAGGACCAGATCCAGATAACTGTAAGTAATCTTAAAATCTGTGAAAGATTGCCAAGACTCAAGTCCTCATACATTACAGTGAAATTTGTTATTGTCAAAGAGAGTGCATTTGTTGGATATTTGATTGAATCAATAGTACACGGTATTTGTATGAAAATCTTAATTCATTAATCATTTGTATAATACACTTCAGTAGTCAGAGAGATGCTTATACATCGAAGCGTAAACGCGAGTGAGTGCTCCACGCGGGACTCTACTATCCCCACTCCTGCACGTAAACCGAAGGCAGCGCCTCATTAGGATTTTGACAAAGCCTCTAAGCTTTAACAGTATTTCTCTAAAATTTCCTACATCCTCAACTCCTTCACATAAGTAGTGTTACGTCAGAACTATTATTTCTAATAATTCCTAAATAACATGGATGAAAGAATTTTTCCTGTTTTGAGCCTAGTTTAGAACCAATAGCTCGGGATAGGAGTAAGGAAGCCTTGCATTTGACTATGTCCAATAAGGTGACAATGAAAGATATTAAACTGTTTTAGTTATTAATTAATTCTTTATTTCTAATAATAATATTCATGAAATGGAGTTATAATGGGATCTAAAGACAGTTTACATTCGATCGGACCCTGATCCTGAAATTATCAACGATTATTCCATTACTTATTCGATTTATATTTATTGAAGAATACACGAATTCACTTATTATTGTTCAGTAACCAGAATTTCTGTATAAATCTTTGTCAAGCAGAATGAAAATTTAATTATTTTGTTTAGATGTCTCTCAGATTGAATCGAATAGAATTCGGATTTCTTTTCATCATCGAGACTTTGACTCTACTGATTCTAATGACTCTAAATCAACAGCTTTAATTTGATTACTCAATATTGGAAAGAGAAGGAAAAAAAAATTTTAATTAGCAAAGAGGTCAACAATTATCAGTTGAATTTGTGTATAAATCATTAGGAAAAATTTCATTTCAATTGGTCAAAAAAAAATTTTATTTACTTATAAAAATGAGTAATCAATGATCCGATCAAATCTGATTAACTGCAAAAAAAAAAATTTATTATTTCAATCAATAATAAGATCAATGAACAATATCGGAATATCTTTATAGAATAATTTTATTAAAATTATATTTGAATTTTTCAGAGACACCCGGTATATTTCACTTCTTATTTCCCGTTCGAGTTACACATAAAAATTTTATTAATGAAATGATTTTAATTAAATATTAAATTGATGTTTCTTGAGACACCCAGTATATTTTACCTTTTATTTGTTTATTTAAATTAACAATCAAAAATTTTTAAAGAAACGGATTTTATTAAAACAATAACATGGTGGTTCTTGAGACACCCAGTATACTTTACTTTTTATTTGTTTATTTAAGTTAACAATCGAAAATTTTTAAAGAACCGAATTTTATTAAAATAATAAAATGGTGTTTCTTGAGGCACCCAGTATATTTTTCTTTTTAGTTTTTATTTTAGATTAACCAAAAAGGTTTTTACCGAAGTACATTTTATTTAAATTTTTAAATTGGTGTTTTGCGAGACACCCGATATATTTTCTTCTTAAATTTTATTTTAGACTAACAAAAAGATTTTACTAAAGTAAATTTTATTTAAATTTTTAAATTGGTGTTTTGCGAGACACCCGATATATTTTCTTCTTAATTTTTATTTTAGATTCACAAAAGATTTTACTAAAGTAAATTTTATTTAAATTTTTAAATTGGTGTTTTACGAGACACCCGATATTTCTTTCCTTCTTAATTTTTATTTTTGATTAACAAAAAGATTTTTACCGAAGTAAATTTTATTTAAATTTGTAAATTGATGTTTTGTGAGACACCCGATATATTTTTCTTTTTAGTTTTTATTTTAGATTAACGAAAAGATTTTACTACAGTAATTTTTATTTAAATTTTTTTTTTTTAATTGGTGTTTTGGCAGACACCCGATATATTTTCTTTTTAGTTTTTATTTTAGATTAACAAAAAGATTTTTACTGAAGTACATTTTATTTAAATTTTTAAATTGGTGTTTTGCGAGACACCCGATATATTTTCTTCTTAATTTTTATTTTAGACTAACAAAAAGATTTTACTACAGTAAAGTTTATTCAAATTTTTAAATTGGTGTTTTGCGAGACACCCGATATATTTTCTTCTTAATTTTTATTTTAGATTAACAAAAAGATTTTACTAAAGTAAATTTTATTTAAATTTTTAAATTGGTGTTTTATGAGACACCCGATATTTCTTTCCTTCTTAATTTTTATTTTTGATAAACAAAAAGATTTTTACCGAAGTAAATTTTATTTAAAATTTTTTTTTTTTTTTAATTGGTGTTTTGGGAGACACCCGATATATTTTCTTTTTAGTTTTTATTTTAGATTAACAAAAAGATTTTTACCGAAGTACATTTTATTCAAATTTTTAAATTGGTGTTTTGCGAGACACCCGATATATTTTCTTCTTAATTTTTATTTTTGATTAACAAAAAGATTTTTACCGAAGTACATTTTATTTTAAATTTTTAAATTGGTGTTTTGCGAGACACCCGATATATTTTTCTCAACATTATCCTTTTTGACTTATGCTAATGATTTCCCCTTTTTTTTTCTTTAAAAATGATAGAAAGAGAGTAATTAAACCTTTAGAGTGAGTCCGGCGGATTTATTTAAATTCTTATTTTCTCGATTTTCTTTGATTTCCCATTAAAATAATAGAATTAGATTAATTAAAAATTTCTAGAGTAAATCTGATGGATTTATTCAAATTCCTATTTTTCCGATTCCCTTTGGATTTTCATTGAAATGATAGAAATAGATAAATGAAAAAAAAATCCAGAGTAAATCTAATGGATCCATCCAAATTCCTATTTTCTCGATTTTCTTTGATTTCTCATCAAAATACCAGAAATAGATTAATTAAAAATTTCTAGAGTCGATCCGACGGAATTATCCAAACTATCATTTTCTCAATTTCCTTTGGATTTTCGTTAAAACAATAGAAATAGATAAATAAAAAAATCTAGAGTAAATCTAATGGATCCATCCAAATTCCTATTTTCTCGATTTTCTTTGATTTCTCATCAAAATACCAGAAATAGATTAATTAAAAATTTCTAGAGTCGATCCGACGGAATTATCCAAACTATCATTTTCTCAATTTCCTTTGGATTTTCGTTAAAACAATAGAAATAGATAAATAAAAAAAATCTAGAGTAAATCTGATGGATTTATTCAAATTCCCATTTTCTCGATTTTCTTTGATTTCTCATTAAAATACTAGAAATAGATTAATTAAAAATTTCTAGAGTCAATCCGACGGAATTATCCAAACTATTATTTTCTCGATTTCCTTTGGATTTTCGTTAAAACAATAGAAATACATAAATAAAAAAAATCTAGAGTAAATCTGATGGATTTATTCAAATTCCCATTTTCTCGATTTTCTTTGATTTCTCATTAAAATACTAGAAATAGATTAATTAAAAATTTCTAGAGTCAATCCGACGGAATTATCCAAACTATTATTTTCTCGATTTCCTTTGGATTTTCGTTAAAACAATAGAAATAGATAAATAAAAAAAATCTAGAGTAAATCTGATGGATTTATTCAAATTCCCATTTTCTCGATTTTCTTTGATTTCTCATTAAAATGCTAGAAATAGATCAATTAAAAATTTCCAGAGTCACTCCGACGGAATCATCCAAATTATTATTCTCTCGATTTCCTTTGGATTTTCGTTAAAATAATAGAAATAGATAAATAGATAAATAAAAAAATTCCAGAGTAAATCCGACGGATTTATTAAAATTTTCCTTTTCAGATTTTTAGGAATTTTCGAACGCGAACTCTAAAATGAACTGATTACAAAAACAAAAATAATAAAAAAAAAATCCTTATAATTTCTCCCAATGAATAGAATCTGCGCGCGCAGTATCCACCTGTTTCTTTTTATTAACTTTGTCCACTTACTTTGTTCAGCTTTTTTTTCTATTTTGCCTTTCTCTCTCTCAATTCAACCCCTTCTTCTCTTTCTTTCTTAACTCCCTCCTTCTTTTCCTCCAAACCAAAAATCTCTCAACACTTTTTTTTTTGTTTAATAAAGTCTCACAATAGTTCTTTTTTTTTTTCTTTTCAAAAACACAAATCTCTCAATAGTTCTTCTTCTTTTTTTTTCCACTCAAAACACCCCACAATATCTAATTTCTTCTTTCTCTCTATTTTCTCCCCTTTTTTTTTTCTCCACCAATATAATAATTTTACGACTTTTTCTTTCAGAGTCCGCGCCCTAATTAATTCGGGAAGGAAGTGCAAGGCTCGTCCAGAGTCCGTTGCCCCTTCCTTTCCCAATTAATCTTTTTGAATAGTGGGGTCAATCATGTGACAAATATGGCACACGATTGCACCTCACTTCGGGAAGAGTGGGAGAAGGTTCGTCTCTCCCGTTGTCGTCAAGGCGTTGCAATTTGACGCCCTTGACTGTCGAAGGGAGAGCGAGGAAGGAAGGAAAGCATCGGGTTAACGATGTGTTAACTCGTGTTTTTCCCTCCCCCTCTTTCCAGGAAAAAATTTAATAAAATAAAAAGTAAAAATTTTACTTTCGATATGAGACGATCCTCTACCGGATGTCTCATATTTTATTTAGACAATGGTGAATCGTCTTCACCATTGTTTTCTTATCTTTTCGAATTCGAAACGAAAAGTGATTTTCGTTTCGAATATATATTCAAAAAAAAAAATGAAAAAGAAACGTCTCAGATTTTTTTTTGGACGTTACAGTAGCTCATTTTAATTCAAAATAAAATAGAAGAAAGATCAAATAAAATATAAAAATGTTGGATATCAAAAAAAAAAAGAGAAACACTAGCACATAGAAAATCATAACTAATTTTCCGAGGAGATAATAAGAGCATCACTCCCTCCTTTCAATTCTAAATTTCTTTGTTCAATGATCGGATTCTCGGCTAATCAGTCTTCCCGGACATAACAATCATAAAATTAGGAATATGATCAACGGTGAAAATTAGTTGGAAAATATAAAACTAAGTAGGGAATGATAACAGAAACTAGAGGTGCGTAGTTGCTCGTTCGCTCACGAATGGAGGAGTGCGTTATTGCTGATGAGAAGGAATCAGTGAGAGTGTATTGTGATGAGTGTGACTTTTTGAGCCGCACTAGAACTTCCCGATTATTTCTCTCACTCACTGTTACAAAGAATGATGAATGCAGAGAACGAATGCAAAAAACGAAGCTGAGGAGAAGTTTTCCAAAACATCTTCAGTTTTATTGGTCGTAGTATACAGCTTCTGAGTGGAGATGAGAGATGAGATCATTTGCCAGTTATTTACTGACTCATTCTTTAAATTAAATATCGATTTTTGAGATATTTAACGGGCATATTTAATGGATTGCTACGGAAGGTTCCATAAATACCCCAATCATCGATATTTGTCATTAAAAATCACATAGATTGCTGACGAATGATCCCACTTTTCACCTCCGTTTGCAATTGTTAGGCTATCACTGATAGGACCAAAAATATTGCGAAAGAAATTTGATTATGTTCTCGTGAAAAAATTAGAAATCGCTGAACTGCTTTCAACCAAAATCTAATCAGCACTCATCTATATTGAGATGCTTCGACTCCGACACTAATCATCTCGATCACATTATTGATCAACGAAGAAACGTGAACGAAAAATTGGGCACAAACACACACACATACATACAGACATGGTCCTAAAAACAATCAGAAAATGTTGTGGACGTCTCAAAAATCAATTTTTAATTTTCGGGGCGAAAACATAAGCTTTCCTAATCGGGAAGTTGATGTATTGAAATTCGCATACGTATTAGAACTGGCAAATGAAAAAACGGTAACTACCATAGAGCTTTTATTGACTTTGATTGAAATACTATCTATTTTCCGTGACATAAGATCCCAAATCACCTCATTTACCCAAAAAAATAGGACAATAACTTTCAAAGGATCAAAACGAATCTGAACTCGATTCGGAAAATAGTAGAACGCTTCAACAACAATGCCAACTCTGACATCTCCCCACTCAAACATAACAGCACCATATCCACTACAGATCTCACCAAATCAAATTTCCTCTGCGAGCACTATGCCAAGATTCTCGCACCAGCACTTGGGAGAGGCAGCCCCCAGGTGGACCCAAGAACCACCAAACACCTCCATTCATTTCTGACCACCTCCTCACCGACAACTCTTCCTCCCCACGCACTTGTATCCCCCCGGGAAGTCTACACTATCATCTCCAAACTGAAGTCCCGGTCTGCTCCCGGAACTGATTCAATCCCCTCAACCGTAAATGAACATTTACCCAGGAAAGCCATTGTGCTCTTACAGAAAATCATAAACTCTTGTCTTTCCCCACAATATGTCCCTCTAACCTGGTAAACAGCTGCGGTGATTCCCATCCTCAAACTCACTAAGCCCCCAAATCTTCCAGTTAGCTACCGGCCCATTAGCCTTTTCTGCTCCTTTTTAAAAATGGCCGAGGAAATCATTCCTGCCCGTCTCGGCAGAGCAATCACAGAAAATTCACTGTGACCAAACACGCAATTTGGGTTCCGGAGGAATCACTCCACAGTTCACCAGTTACTCCGTATCACTAATCATATTAAACTTTCGGCGAACAAAAAAACTATGTACTGCCCTCCTCTTCCTAGATAGCGAAAAGGCCTCTGATTCCGTGTGGCATCAAGGTCTTGTATTCGAACTCTCCAACATGAAAGTCCCCCCATATTTATGCACCCTCCTCCACTCCTATCTCCAAGAACGCCAAATGAAGTACGTGTGGGCACGACATTCTCTGAACCTAAGAAAATAGTCACCGTAGTTCCCCAGGGCTTCGTACTTGCCCCCATCCTCTTCAAGTTATATATTTCCCATCTCTTTCACGATCTTCCCCCCCCCCCCCCCTCACCCACACTGCAAGAAACGAAAAGAATTATGGGCAGACTTTACTTTATCTTGAAATACAAAGTGTTATGTAGACCGTGTTAGGGTTCTTTTAGTTGATATATAATTAATATATATCTTCTTCTACAGTGGGTAGATACTTCAATTTAAGTTACTTATTTAGAAAATGATGAAGTCTTTCTTTATTAGTTCTTTATCTCATTTCAGTGAGATATTTAATTACAAAAGTTATATTCCTTAATATTAACCGTTTAGTTTCGGAATATGATTATGAACTGACTCTCGAGGAGTCGTGTAAGATCGTTTAAATAATAATTAATTGTGTCACATTACAACACGATACGATTGTATCATGCTGTAATGAAATGCTGACACATGTAAACATGTGAAGTAAGTTGAACTCATTCTTGTGTTCCACTTCTTCACTTCTTTCTTAATATTAATAACAATATTTTTGGGACACAACATCCCTCCCTGCCAAGTGAGAAAATTTTTATTATTGGAAATTTTCTACTTCTATCTTAATCTAAATCCTCAAAATATTAATTTCCTTAAATTTCATCGTGCCAGAAATTCGTGTATTATTCGTATTCGAGTTAATGGAAAAATGATGCATCAGCACATTCTTCCTCGAACATTGTCTTCAGATTGTTTCAAGTTCAAGTGCACTTGTACTCCATACGTATTCGCTCGATGTTACGTTTTTGCATTGACTTTGACCTTGCAGTGTTCCACATTCCTGGAATTGCTGAATTGATAGGTGAATAAACTGAAGAATCTCCTTGCATAAAAGAACGAATAACTCGTTTTTCGATTTTCTATCTGAAACAAACTTATCAATTATCTGGAAGCTGAATAAGTACATGGCCATGATTAATCGACATAGATGGTTCCTTCTAATAGTGGCTCTTGTTGGATAATTCCATATTCTAGAAACTAGAACTAGCTTAGTTACTGCGATTTCGTCTATCCTTACATTTCTATTACAAAAATCTACTTGAAATTTAACTCTCTGTGATATTACGCTAGTTTTTTCAATATTTCTGATATAATTTTGCAATAAATTGTTTTGCAAGCCAAACACAAATTCCTCAGCATTTTCCTCCCCTCTCAATTGAAAAATTATACTTCCTAGTATAATCAGGATGAATATGTGGATGCAGATTCTGATATAATCGATAACATTGTTCTTTCTGTCAGTGTGATAAACAGAATCGGAAAAATTAAAATCATTTTTTCGTAGTCTGCAAAATTTCTCTGCACTCTGACGTCGTAAAGGTTTAATCTTACTCCGTGATTGCTGAACGAGCATTCCGATGGAAAATTTTTTTTGTCGCTGTTTGCCTAATTCAATCAGTTGCGATTGAACATTTGGAGTGTGCAGTAAAAGCGTAAAAATGTCAAGTTCAGTGCAGCAATGTCCAATTTGCCTTAGTGATTTACATGTTCGCCGCGATTGTCCTCGAAGACGCCGCACTGTGATACGCGGTCCAGCTCCAAGAAGCATTCCACGTGTTAGAGTGTACTGTTGTCCTAATTGCTTGTCTGAATCTTGTCGTAATTGGCAGTGCGTAGACAATTTACTCTTGTTTGAGACTCGAGGTAATTCCACATCAGAAATTCCAGTAAGTATTATTTTATTATAATACCATATTTCCTCAAATCTTTCCTCAATTACATTTTTCACGGAAAATTCTCTATCTCTGCTTCCACTACTGTGTTGCAATTTATCGATATGTTTCCTGATCATTTTCTTGATTGTTCGTAGAGGCCACAGATGAATCCTACTTTGAACCAACACTTCGCCATGTGGACGGATATTCTGCGGATGCTCTTGGAAGATCCTTCTCGACGACCCTGCCATATTCCGTTGGATCCATTGCATCAGAAATGTCCTTTGTGTCAGAGATTCGTCTGGGCTGCGCCTGGACTTCTCCACGTGAATGGAAGTTGGCGTATGAGTCATTGGGGTGACTCCATATACTGAGAACTGTTTCTCATTGTATTTCTTCTTTATATTAATTTTCATAATTACATCAATTCCATTATATCTTTGTGGTTTCATCAATGAATGCCCTCCCCATTCCTTGTGAACTCCTTTATTCTTCAAATAAAATAAATTCGGATCCTCTTGGATTGTTTGATCTTCTCCATAGATCAGAAATTCGTAAATTCGTGATCGAATTAATGGTGATTCACTTATTCGTGGTTGAATAATTTTGCATATTTCCAGTTTTCCATACAGACTAGGGAAAAATATTTGTTGTTTCCTTGGAACAGATTTTCTTCAAGTATCAGGAATTAATAAAACTATAGTAGATCGTTCTTTCCAAATAGGTTTGACTCTTCGATTGTGTAATTTTTTGTTAACTCGTCTCTCGAGGAATGTCAACATCAGCAGTTTTGACTCTACCAGCTGTTGAAAAATTTTTCTGATAAATTTTATTTTCACCTCTTCATTCTTCATGATTTCCTGTTTCGTGAGCTCTCCCCCAGATCTATTCAAAACCTCTTTCAAGAAATACTTCACAATATTTCGTAATAATTTGGGTTCAGTGCTTATGCATTCAAATTCATTGCCGTTATCAATCTGTATACTTTGGTATTCCTCAAGGATGGTCAGTAACTTAGCGTCAACAAGTTTAATGACCTCTGGTCGAGTGTGAAAATGTTCAGTCTTCGTTCCTTCACTTACTTCTGTTTCACCTTTTTGCTGAGTTTGCACTTTGTTTGGTATGCACTCAACTGTATGTTTTTTGTTATAAAATTCGGTGGTTTTATTTACCAACTCATTTTCATTATCTCCTGATATGGTTTTTGAACAGATCGGAGTTAATTTCTTGCCCTTCGCCTTAAAAATTGACTTATAGGGGTGAATGGTGTGAATGGTTTCTCTTCTTATTATCCTAATAAGTTTAGAGCAGTGATCAATGGTCCATTTATGTACCCTGATCAGATTAAAATGTTGATTCTCAATCATCCTTTCCTCTTTGAAAATGATATTCGAATCTGTATTCAATTGTTTTGGCATTTGGATGATCTCTTCTATCCTAGCTGAATTCGTTGTCCATATAGTTGACTTTCTGTAGTTTGACTTTTGTGAGATTAATCTAATAATCAATAATCTTTTCATTGAAGGATCGATACGTTTGATCCGGTTTGCTGTCTGTTGATCAAAGATGACGAACGAATTCTTTATGACCTGTCCTTGTGGAAGGAGTATTGCCCTTGCTTCAGTAGTATTGGTTCTAATAAGAATTTTTTTCTTAAATAGACAGGAAAACGACTTCTCTCTTTTCTGGATCCAGTTGGGGTTTCCGTAATTCATATTTAATGTTTGACCAAATTTAAAAAATCTTCGAATGATTCTTTGATAAGAATCTGAGATCTTCATCTGCAAGAGTACTTCATCTCGATTCAGTCTGTTTTCTGGTAATCTTTTCATGGTTCTGAATCCAATTCTATTCTTTCGAATCTCACAACTCAAAATTAAAATTCTCTGCTGAGAAAAATCACTTGTATAGGATTGTAATTGTAACTCTTCCAAACTGATGCAGAAGACCATAATGTCATCTATCCTAAAGAAACATCGCAATCCTTGCTTTGCAGTAAGAGTAGAGTATATCAATCGTTGAATGGATGTTGCGCTTATAGATTGATATCTATCACTTTTTCCAGGTACTGAAATGATGCTGAATTTCACTCTTTTCGTTGTAGGATATTTGCAGCTTGTTGTAAATAAATCCAAATTTGACACATTTTTCCGAATGTCTGTTGAGTGTATGTTCTTTCGATTGACACATATTATCCAATTTACCATTGCATTTAGTCGCATCAGCAATGTTTCATCCGTTTTACGTATTTGGTAAGGAATAACTGTATGGAAATCATCTTCAGTATTTCTGTTGATAGAAACCACAGTTCGTTTCAGTACTGGATTTCCTTGATGTTTTCCTATAATAACGAGCTGTTTGAACAATTTCTTTTGCGCATTCCTAATTGTCAGGCCTTCATTTCGTATCTGATTTGATGATTCCATTCTGGATTCCTTTGTTCTCCGTTTAACTCGTGCAACAAATTTGAAATCCGTTTGATTTATAGTGATTGACTTCCCTGAGTCAATTATTACTCTTAGATCTGGAGATTCCAAGAAATCTTCTCCTATTATTCCTCCTGAACAAAGAAATTCGTTGGGCACAACATGAAATATGTGACCCAGTTCTTCTTGACCGATTTTGAAATACATCGTAATTCTTCCTAATGTTGAAACATCTTGTTGAGCAATGCCTTGAAGAATAAACTTGTCTTCGATAATTTTGGTTCCAATTTTCAATTGTCCTATTTTTATGACTGAAACCAGAGCACCTGAGTCTACAAGAAACATCGTAGGCTGCTCCAACGTATTAACACTCAAAATAATATGATTTTTAACCTGCGAGGCTTCTACTGGAGTGATCATCTTTCTCTGAAGCTGTTCATTCCCTTCTTGCCGCAGAAGAATCTCCCTTGATTCATTCATGATTTTGGATGTCAGAATTCGATAAGGAAGTAAAAACGTGCATTTATTAACGTTTTTTCGTTTGAATCTTTTCTTGACATATTTATAATTTTTCATAGTGCCTTGGCTCGATTTATTGGAGACAGTATTGTCGTCCTCAATTTTGATGACTGTTGACTTGGGTATTCCAAGTCTCCTTCTCATTTTACGACACTCAGTGACGTGGTGATTTGGTAGTTTGCAGTATGTACAAATCACTTCGTATTCATTTATGATTTCCTGTGCTTGAATCGGCGTTTTAGACTTGATTTCTTCCTCTAGAAGATTTTCTTCCAATGAATCTATACCACTTTCCATTGAGAGTTCTTTCTCGTTCAATATGTCGTCTCCGAGTAGATTCTCACAATCTTGTGTTGAATGGCTTTCTTCCCCGCAATTGAAACAAATGAGGGATTTGCTGGGTAATTGCTTTGTGATACGATGATCCATTCCTTTTGGAGAGATCTCTTTTTTTCTGACTGGATGACATTCGTTGTGAATTTTTCCATCTTCTTCGTCTTGAACAAAGCTAGCTGAGATGTTTTCCTCTAAGTGTATTGCTCCTTTGTAAGACTCGGCTAATGTCTTGAAATTTTGAGCTATGATATAGCTATAAAATTCTGCTTTTAAACCGGACTCAAAATTGATTTTTGCTTGGTTCAACGTTGCCTCAATTAAATCAAGAGTTAATTCCATGGTACGTACTGCATATCTGCTTACGTTTTCATTTGCTCCCGGATACAAATGTTGGAATTCATTGTATAGGTCATTGAGCGATTTCGAAATGTTATAACATTCATCGAAAAAATCCGTCGGTTGCGAAAGAATCATATTCTTTTCGGCTTCTGAGGCTGTGGGGGACATCACCTCTTCTACATTCATCAACTTTATGTTGGGAATCTTGTTTAGTTCGTCTTCAACTACTTGTACTGTTCCTGTAGTTATTACTGGTACTGAGGGTGCTTGTACCTGAATAGTGGATTGAGTCACTGCTGCAATCGCTTCTTCATTCGTAGTAACCGTCATTGGAAATGATGGTTCTTTATCCATCGCTTGGATCCCTAGTTCAACGATTTTTTGAACTGATCCAGGAAAGACTGGTTTCGTAACCATTCTTTGACACGTTGGTTCGCTGACCAATGTTTGAAACGTTGGGCCCATTACTTCTGGTATTATCGCGTTGGCTAATACCTTGTCCACTTTATTGGACGACGATGAGAGACTGTATCCAAAAGTCTGCTCCTGTTGCCGCTGGAAAACTACACCACTCTCCAGTTTCTGAGACGTTGCAGTTTCCTCAGAAAATCTTCCGGATAGATTTCTCATTTGGCGGTTGAAATTCTTCGTTGGATCAAATTTGGTTTGAATTTGTCCGTGAGAAACCATTCTCAAATAGTCACTCATTTTGAGTGAAGAATCGAAATTGTGATTATACTTGTTCTGTTGTTGATTCTCCTCCCCCTCTGAATGAATCGTTTATATGCTATTACAATAATAATAGGCTTGAATTTTAACCAACTCAGTAGTTGAAGAAAATAAATTTCTTGATGCTATTCCAATGATATGAAATAAGCAATGTGTTTTGACTATCTCTGTAGTCTGTAATATTTATCTGCTGGTTGCTGCCACAATGACAGTTTACTCTTCCGATAAAATTACGTCCTTCTGCTGAAAATTCTTGTCTCCTGATGTAAACAATAATCTCCAGTTTTCCAATGTTCACTCAATTGTTCTCGTACCCTCCGTAGTCCTCAGTAAAGTTGATCAGGCTCCACTGACGGAGAATGCCGCTGCCACCAATTGTTATGTAGACCGTGTTGGGGTTCTTTTAGTTGATATATAATTAATATATATCTTCTTCTACAGTGGGTAGATACTTCAATTTAAGTTACTTATTTAGAAAATGATGAAGTCTTTCTTTATTAGTTCTTTATCTCATTTCAGTGAGATATTTAATTACAAAAGTTATATTCCTTAATATTAACCGTTTAGTTTCGGAATATGATTATGAACTGACTCTCGAGGAGTCGTGTAAGATCGTTTAAATAATAATTAATTGTGTCACATTACAACACGATACGATTGTATCATGCTGTAATGAAATGCTGACACATGTAAACATGTGAAGTAAGTTGAACTCATTCTTGTGTTCCACTTCTTCACTTCTTTCTTAATATTAATAACAATATTTTTGGGACACAACAAAAGCACTTTCCCAGAAAAAGAAAATAAAAAATATACGAAACCGTCGTCAGACCAGTCATCACCTACGTTGCACCAGTCTGGCACAACGCGGCCCCCACCCTCATTGCCAAGCTCCAAATAATCCAAAATGAATTCCTCCGAGTCATTAACGGCACTCCCCGCGCCACTCCTAGCCCCACAGTTCCCGACATGACAAAAACAAAACCCCCAAAGAATCATATCTACAACTTGTCCCAAGAATTCGTCAATAATCTCATTCGGCATCCTAATCATCTCCTCAAAAACGTAAATCCTCATATCATATCAAGGTGGTCTACAAACCACCGATAATCATCGTCACTCACTCCTCAAGTTATCGGGTTTTTCAAGCACTTTTCCCTATCTACTGCTCATTCTGTCCCTCCACTGTTATGTTAATCGATTAACTACAAACCATATGTAACATATGGAGAAGCCCACGGGCTGGCACTATGCCCAATCAATCCTCATGTACACATGGCACAATTGTTTACTGGTTCTCTGTTATTATGTATCTATTATTTCTGTTAATAAAAATCTGTTAATCAAATAATTAAATTAAAACTACCATGAATGTTTGAGTGGAACTAGTAGTTCCGACGGCACCGCTAGAGTGCGCATTGTAGAGAACGAGTCCCCAAGCTCACTATCGTTCAAGAAGTTATAAATTCAACCGGAGGAGCCATTTTTCTGTGTCGATTCGATCATGCAAGGTCGTGCTTGGCAACAAGATCTCTACATTTCTTATATCAACCGTATGGGTGCTTCCCGTACGGCATTAAAGAATGATACTCATAGTCCAAGAGCCCAGCACATCCAGACGCCAGTGATTGTACTAAAGCTGAAAATTTTTCGTAGAGGGCTCATGATGGTATGGAACCATGAGGGGACCCAAGTTACCTTGAGTACCGGTCCAAGAGCCAGGTAACAGGGAGCTCAGGTAAGTAAAAATTGTAATTTTTTCAAGTCAAATCATTAAGGCTAATTTTTTTTATATGTTCTGCTGAACACTATATGGAACATATAAAAAATATTGCCGGCCACTTTCCGCGGTCAATAACTAGTGCTGGACACTTTGAAGCGCGGTAAATAATGACACCATTTATGTCAACGTATTAAGGCTGAATTTTTTATATGTTATCCGGGGGACAATTCTGGAATATTCCCCCAACGGCCGGACCGAACTGACTGCTTCAACTTACCCCCGAACCTAATAGAAAGGTGATGTGGGTGAGATAGTGAGAGCGTTGCGCATACGAGTGCGAGTGAGAGCGTATACTCGCTGGCATACCCATGTAGGAAACCGAAATAGGCCCGCAATTTGGGGCAATGTCGAATTGCCGAGTTTTGATATAGGGAAACTATATTGGTCCGAACTCCTAGCCAATAATAGTATGTCACAGCAGCACGAAATCGAAAACTAAATAGGGCGTACATCGCATCCGATTTTGACCCGATATAGGATTTTGAGTTAGGCCCGAATGTCGGGCTAAGTTCGATGTGACGAATTCCGACTTATCGAGTCCCATATCGAACTTGACAAACGCTTAATAATATAACAACAATTTTTAAACATAAAATAAGCAGACAATTATCATTTTTTTTGTCTAAGATTCCGTAATTTCATATCTTTACCATGTATATTTCAATTTTAATAATTTCAAAGTCATTTTTGTAATTACGAATTTTAGTTCCCACAGGCGCATTGGAACCCTCGAACCCTTGAGTTCCCGAATCAATCGTTAGTAAAAAGAATAATTGACGGAAAATTAATTATGGCGTGATTTTTTAATCGTTATGTTGGAGAAGAAAAGAATATAAAAATCAATCAAAAAGAAAAATTATTAAAAAGTAAACAATTGTGAAAAATTATTGGGCGATTCCAAGGCTGATGTCGATTGGAATTCGTACAGCGGAATTGGGGGGAGTGATGTTGGAAATATTTTTGTGAAAAGTAGAGCAGCCGAACCTCGGTTACGCGAATGACATTGGATGATCGTTTCGAATTAGTTGTGTGGATAAGGGTGTCATGACTTTGGTCCGAATTTCGGATAGATATAATAGAGTTCCCGATATTCGGCTCCTCGATATATAATCGAGTTACGATACTACCTCACCATCTCAATATACAGGGCTTGACGTTGGGGAGGATATGGGGCATATTTGCGGAACTAATATCCACGTCCCGATATTCTTTTGTACTTTGGCCTTTGATCGACCCACCCAAAATCGTATAAAATAATTTGTCCCGAACATCCGCCACCCTGTGGATATCGGGAAGCTCTGCATGGTAATGCTCTCCGTTATATAAGCCAGTCGGTATGGAAGTCGAAGGGGTCAATTTGGGAATTTTAAGTTAGTATGGTGCGTTTTTGATTTTTCGGTAATTTAGCAGTATAGCTCTGCCAACTGAAAAATAGTGAAATTTGAGTTTTTGTTCCGGTTTTTTTGACAAGACTTGATCCTTGGGTAGTTTCTGGGCTCGCATCAGTGTTCGTTTGGTGAAATTCTGAGGATTATAAATATTTGACAGTTGACACCTTATTCTACTTAATTACCGCATTCTAACGCTCAAAATGAGGTATGACGAGGTTTGTCACCTTACCCGAAGTAAGGCTGATGCTATCATGTTCTTAAGTGAGCTTGATATTATCAAGACCCAGGCTTTATGTGAAAAGTGTGGGAGTTTGATGGTTATCAATAAGCAACTTACGGGATTTGTGTGCAATGGCTCACATTATGAGAGGGACAACCATCGTCGTAGGGTCAGAGTTAGATGTTCAACGTACTTGAGTATTTATGATGAGTCGTGGTTCGCTGGACGAAAGGCGAAGATTCAGAGCATCTTGAGGCTTCTATGTCTATACATGAACATTCATAAGATATCCTTGAACTTGCTATGTTTCGAGACTCAATTGTCTATAAACACGGTAAGATTCTGGGTGAAGAAAATTAACGAAAGACTCGTACAATGGACTAGTGAAACTAATAATGAGCAAATGGGAGGTGTAGGACGAGTAGTGGAAGTTGATGGAACAAGATTAGGTGGGAAGCAGTTAGCTAGAGGTAGACCGGTCAAGGGTGCGGTTTGGGTACTAGGTATTCTTGAGAAGGACTCTGGACGACTTGTCATCGTTCCGATTCCCAATCAGAAGGCCGAAACACTCATACCAATCATCCGTAAATACGTAAGACCGGGTTCAGTTATCCGTACCGATTGTGGGAGGGCGTACAAGAGGTTGTACTGCTATGGCTACTACCATATCAGGGTCAACCACAAAGTACACCATGTGAATCCCTACAATAAAGCTAACACTCAAAGCATTGATCGGACCTGGAGAGAGCTGAAGGCTACTATTCCCAAATACGGGAGGAAACCGGCTACGTGCCTTGGAAGAGTGGCTAAATTCCTCTTTTTCAGGACACACCCTGTTTCTGAACGTATGAACGCTTTTCTTGACTTGATCAGCTTCCATGAAGATCTTGATTTACTACCTGATGATAACTAGTTTATGTACTTGTTCTGGATTCTTGAAATTCTACTATTAGTTGTGTTGAATTCGACCAGCATACTCCTTATCACGGTTTACTCATCAGCGCATGTGTACGTTATGAGTGTGAATAGGATGTATGTGATTATGTATAAAAATAATTTAAAATTTTAAAGCTCAATGAAGGTGAGCGGTGGTTGGTTGAGTTCATGCTAATTTCATCAGCAATTACCCAGTTGGTTAGGTGAATGGTTGCGGAGGTCTTCCTTTTGGGACCGTCGCACTACCACGTCCTCGCCGTGGTCCTGGGTACAGCTAAGAGTAGTGCATTTCCTGGTTTCGTTTCTCCATTCGTTAAAAAAGTTGTTAGAGGTTGTCTTTTAAGAGTGTCGTATACTTACAAGGTCATTAGAAGTGAAACTAGGCGTAAAATATCCTTGAAAAATAATTATATTTGGCAGAGTGAAACTGATATATTACCCTCGAGGGTAATTTAGCAGTATAGCTCTGCCAACTGAAAAATAGTGAAATTTGAGTTTTTGTTCCGGTTTTTTTGACAAGACTTGATCCTTGGGTAGTTTCTGGGCTCGCATCAGTGTTCGTTTGGTGAAATTCTGAGGATTATAAATATTTGACAGTTGACACCTTATTCTACTTAATTACCGCATTCTAACGCTCAAAATGAGGTATGACGAGGTTTGTCACCTTACCCGAAGTAAGGCTGATGCTATCATGTTCTTAAGAGAGCTTGATATTATCAAGACCCAGGCTTTATGTGAAAAGTGTGGGAGTTTGATGGTTATCAATAAGCAACTTACGGGATTTGTGTGCAATGGCTCAGATCCTCCTTCAGGAATATCTCCTGCATGCTCTCCACCTTTTGACATTCACTCCACCCCCAGATTTCCACACCATAACTCATTACCGACCACAACAACGCATCAAACATCCAGAATCTCAACCACCAGTCACTCTCGAACCTCCTCTTCCCAATCGACCAAACTTGTCCCATTGCCTTCCCCGCATTCTTCGCCCTTTTCCTCACATGCAATTCTATATCTCGCTTCACGTTAAGCCAAAAACCAAGATAACAGAACTCATCTCTTTCTTCCACACACTCTCCATACAATTTCCATTCATACCTTTCCTCTTTTTTCCCTCTCCTTTTTCTGAAAACCATTATCTTGGTCTTTGCCACGTTCACGGTCAGATCCTCCTTCCTGGCATACCTCTCAAACTCCTTCATCCCATTCGCTTCATACGCCAACAACACCACATCATCCGCGTATGCCAGGTGATAGATCTTCTCGCTACCCAGTATCACCCCTCTCTTCCCTCTCTGACTCGATTTTATTATCCAAGCTTTTCCCTCCAAAACGTCTCGAATATCGGAGACACAAAAGAAAATTCCCCCTAAAAGAAATTTCGAAAAAAATTTAATAATTGTAGGAAAATTTCAATAAAGTACAAAAAGAAAATATTTTGGTTATGATTATTTCAATTTCAGCAAGCGCAATAACCGTCCTTGAGGCACAGAATTCTCGGAACTCGGCCGAGTATACGGGTGACGTGATACGGGGGGAAGGCGGGATCGAAATGCTTCGTTTACAGGACCAACGCATTTTTCTCCAAAATGATATTTCAGTTTTTCTATAATAAAAAATCGAAATATTGTTACAAGAGAGGTAACTTTGAGGTCATTGAGTTCGTTCATTTCATCCCCATCGAGTGGGATCGGTTTCGTAATTTTCCCATGAAATTTCAGGAAGTTTGTACTAAAAACCCATTTTCCCTATCCAAACGTAACGGGTGTGAGTGAGACCGACTTACTGCGTGGCACGGCAAATAACAGACGCGGGGCTTCCCAAGTTCTCACGTACATAAAACAATAACATGATAATGACACGTCGATGTTAATGTTCATTAATTAATTGATTAATTAATGGTTACGGGAATGAGTCAAATCGTTACGGTTGAAAGAGGAACAGCTCACGAGAGTCCATCGGAATTCTTGGGGACACGATACGTCATCTCACTCAATTTGATGACGACTTCTCCTGGATCCTCCTCATCTTCTCCACGAAAAGTCCTCTCCACATCCTGTTGATAGTCCTCGGCCTTCAGGAAATCTCGTCCGCTCTCGTTGACTTCGATGACTTGCAGGGCTCGCCCGTGCTCTCTCGATGCCGGCTGACTTACGACTTGTTCGAACGCGATCAGTCGGCCGGGGGGGGGGGGGGGTGGTGCTTCACACGATCTCTTTTTCGAGCCGACTCATGCCCCTCGGTACCGTCAGGGCGCATGACAGTCTCGCTCGCGACGGGACTCTTCTCGCGTGGGAATATTTAAACTGCTCACGGGACTAAACCTTTTATTCGCGGGCTCTTTTTTTAAATTCTCTAATTTATTCGCGACTAGGCTGCTTTTCGGAGCACTTCTCCAGGGATTTTCTAACCAAATTAATCAAAAATAATCCACGGGACATGGAACTTGTCCGCTGCTGTGTCTTAAATATAACCGGGAGTTACTCTCAAAATTAACTCCTAAATTCCTAATCCTAAAGTTTTCCTAAGTGTTAGTGTTACGTCTGAGTTGACTGCAATATCCGGAAAAATTTGAAAAATATATATCTATCAACTCAATTATTAAACTAACATAAAATGACGAACTTGCGATAATAGAGTCATAATAACAAAATTTTATTCAACAAAAGACAAGACGCAAAAGACGAGACGAGACGCTGACGACATTATCACGAAAACACGCGCATTTTATAAATCTCAAATCAGCAAAACTCTACCTTTAGACCAAGATAACGAATACAGACACTATAAAAATCACGTGCAAGACACGAGGCGCTGACAACAGCAACTTTTGTTCATAAAAGGCCAGAGAGCCAAATAAAATATACCATTTCTTAAAAGTAACTTGGAGTGGTCACTTCTCCCTTTTCTCTAAAACGGCGCAGAAACGATTGCACTGTTTTTCTCCTAAAATCCCCCGAAATCGGCGCAGAAACGCTTGCACTATTTCGGATAACCCTTCGCGACCAAACAAACGCGAAATAATTAAAATTCACTAGTAAAACACAATAACGACGAATTCCCAGTGTTCTATAGAACTCTAAATAACGGATAAAATCAGTTAAACACCTAGGGATGAAAAGTAGTGTACCCACGTACCCCTAGGACGTAACAAATGGTGGCAGCGGTGGGATGCCGTTAGTTCGTGTTAATGTATTGTGATATTTAGTAGAAAAAATATAAACAATAAAATGAAAAAAAAAAAAAAAAAAATCAAATCAGTGATGTGGACACTGAAAAGTTTCAGTGAAAATAGAAAAACAAATATATAATAAGTAATAAAATGAAAAATCAAATCAATAAAAATTCAATAATCGAAATAAAAATAAAATAAACATTTTTTTTTAAAGTGATAATTGAACAATCGTACCGTGGAAAATAAAAAGTTCCAGTGAGTGCACGAAATTAATCGATAAATGAATAAACAAAAATTATAAAACTGAACGGAAAAATAAAAATATTTTTTCCAGTGATAATTGAACTATTTCAATGTGGACAATGAACAGTTCCAGTGTGTCCACGGAGAAAATAACAATAATAAATCATGAATAATAAATGAACAATTGAAGTAATAAAAATTAAAAATTAAATTACTAAAAATGTGACGTCTGAGTTAACCGTCATTCGGAAAATAAAAAAAAAAAAAAAAAATAATTAAATAATCTAAATAAAAATAAAATAAAATTTTAGTGACACTCGACCGATTGCACTGTGGACAATGCACAGTTCCAGTGAGTGCATGAAATAATAATAATAATAATAATTAAATGAAAATAAATACATAAATAAATCAACAAAAAATTGATACACTACAATTCTGCCATGGGCACGGGAGCCATCCCAATAGTACATTTTTGAGCAGGACCGAGGTGACCAGGACAACACAAGAATTGTCCTCACCAGCATGTCCTCTCACTACAATTCCGGCTTGGTCATGGGAGCCGAGGGACCAAGTTCCCCATCCCGATAGAACCTTTAAGGGCACATTTTTGAGCAGGACCGAGGTGACTAGGACAACACAAGAATTGTCCTCACCAGCATGTCCTCTCACTACAATACTGCCATGGGCACGGGAGCCATCCCGATAGCATCTCTAAGAGCACATCGAAGAGTGAGTACCAGTCTGAATTGGGGGAAACTTTATCATTCTCTCCACCAACACTACACGAAGAGTCCTCCACCATCAACGACACGAGCGTTGAAGGGAAAGCGGAGGAAGATGACATCGATCTGTTGCCCCAGCATAAAGAACAGAAGGACGTCTTTCTCAACTCTAGCCTAGATCCAAGAGCTAAAGAAGATGACGAAAAATAAATAAACATCCAGCGAACAAAGGTCCATCAACGACGAGTGACAAGCATGCTGCCGGTCATCAGCCAGCATGCCTTGGTTCTTCCCCGGAGCTGTTACGTCTTAGTTGACTGCAATATCCGGAAAAATTTGAAAAATATATATCTATCAACTCAATTATTAAACTAACATAAAATGACGAACTTGCGATAATAGAGTCATAATAACAAAATTTTATTCAACAAAAGACAAGACGCAAAAGACGAGACGAGACGCTGACGACATTACCACGAAAACACGCGCATTTTATAAATCTCAAATCAGCAAAACTCTACCTTTAGACCAAGACAACGAATACAGACACTTTAAAAATCACGTGCAAGACACGAGGCGTGTGAACGCTGACTTCAACAATTTTTGTTTATAAAAGACCAGAGAGCAAAATAAAATACACCATTTCTTAAAAGTAACTTGGAGTGGTCACTTCTCCCTTTTCCCTAAAACGGCGCAGAAACGATTGCACTGTTTTATCCTAATTCCCTCTGAAATCGGCGCAGAAACGATTGCACTATTTCAGATACACCTTCGCAATTAAAACAACGCGAAATGATTCTAATCCACAAGTAAAATCACAATAACAACGAATTCCCAGAGTTCTATAGAACTCTAAATAACGGATAAAATCAGTTAAACACCTGGGGATGAAAAGTAGTGTACCCACGTACCCCTAGGACGTAACAGTTAGCCCTGAAGGGATCGATTTAAAATAATTGAATATTTACGAGAGATAAAATAATTTAATTCTTTATCAACTAAGTATAATTTAAGAATAATACACGTTACTGTTTCGCGAATTAATGGCCAAGAGACTTCTCGGCCATCGCTTATATATTATCGTTTTGTTGACCCCTTCGATGTTGCATTACCTCACTCCCAGTGAGGTAAGCGACAACGTAAGGAGGTGGAGTAAGATTTGAAGTGCTGAGCTTGCACTTTGTAGTCTTACCAATGCCACTTCATTCGCTTATCATTTTTTAATAAAATGGAATGTTAAATATAATATTATTTGGGTCATAACATAAGCCTAACTGGGAATCACCAAATCGAGGCACGGATCTTTTCCACTGACATCTCTGAAACTAACTGGGCCTTTATCCCCAAAAAATACAAAACATGAGCCATTTGCGGCACATATCTGGTCTGCTGCCACCTCCTGCTCCAAAAACAGAATTTCCCAAAGTAAAACTCATTACTAAAATATTCACAAAATCCCCTCATTGGGAGCGCCAGTTTCACTGGACTTTTCGCGCTTTCTCCGATCTTTCCCCTCACTTCTGCTCTCAACGGTCGCGTTACGGTGTTTTTCGGGTGTATGTCACGGGGTTAAATGGGGTTTTCGCAATAGTGCCTTTTATCCGTGCGCGACGGTTACTGCACTTACCTGTGCTCTGCCGATGTTTCAGCTCCATGACGAGAACCTTCGAGGCTCGTTACAGGACATTACCTATAAAACCAATAAAAGTTACAATGATATAAAACCAATCACATAAGTTTCTACATGATGTTGGGAATGCAATAAATATTCGGAGCTTCTAGGGTTAACCTCACTCTTTCAGCAATAACATTAATCAGTCTTAAATATCAGTGATACTCAAGAAATCAACGTAAATTACCTTGACCTCGTCAAATTGAACCCACATGCATGTGTGAATTCCAGTGTGATGCTCATAAGCATGCTGATCTTCAACATCAGCAGTCATTGCTTGGAGAAGTGAGCAGTAACGATTGGCAATTTTCATTCTTCTCAAATATTCATCATCATCTGTTACATTACAACAATAATTGATATTATTATCAGTCATTACCATCAGGCATGAAAAAGGAACTCTCTAAATACATCATGAACCGAATGAAATTGTACCTGACTTAGCCAATGCTCTATCTCTGTAGGACTTGCCATCTTCCGAATACCGAATCGTCGTTTCTCAACAGCGGAAATTCACTCTACTTGAGAGTTCAATGGTAGCTACCAATGAATCAAACGATACATTGTATCTCAAATTACATGACTCCTTACACTTAGTGGTGATGAAATCGAATTGCAATTCTAAGATTTCGACGTTTTATAATCATAAATATTGCTATGGTAATCCTATAGAAATTGATAAACCAACTCTCATGACATAAGACACTCCTTACTGTCAATAAATGATGAATATCACTCTAAATCGATAGATATATTGGAGGATAAGTTTTTCCTGATGATTCCATTGGAAATCTGAAAAAAATTCCCATGGAAATCATTTGCCAGAAGTTATTTTTTGGAATTTTCCATAAATTCTATTTTTTGCTGAAGATTTGTGAGTGAAACCCTTCTGTTTTCGAAAAATTTGAGTTTTTCAGGAATATTCCTGTTTCTGTTGGTCGCAGTAACCTGGAGCTGATCTTCATTCTCTATGGATTTATTGTGTAGTATAGAAAAGTTATCCATTCTCCATCTTCTATTTTTAGAAGGGCCTTTCAAACATGGCTGGAAAGATAAAATTTTCAAGTGAAAATAAAAAAAGTAATTGTGACACTTGTTTTCCACCTAAGATTTCCTCCGCTTCTCGATAGGATGATGAGAAGATTTCAATCTCAAACTGTTCGTTTGAAATGTCCATTTTACTCCACCTTCCCCTTTGAGAATTTGGAAGCGCGAAAACGAAGAGAATGACTGTTCATAATATTTCATGGACCATCATACGTTTTCCCACAACTGAGTAGAACTGAGAAATAATAGTTTTTATTGATTATTTCTCAGCGAGTGACAAGAAAATGAATAGCAATGGAAAAAGATAGAAATGAAAAAGAGTGTGCGTGGACCGCCTGTACGCGCGATAGAAGTTATACTTCTTTAGTGTGATCTGAAACTTATTTTCAATTGTATTTCACGTAACGTACTCAAGTGAAATTATAGAAGCAATGAAGGGGAATGCTACTTAGGATTAATCAATTTTTGAATCGAATTTCGAGAATAAATATTTTTTATCATGCTTCCGCATGGCAGCTTAGTTTTCGGATTTTTTTTCGAAATGCCAATTTTCATTGGAAACGACTCAAAATGATCCGAAACCTCGAAAAATCATAATGAGAAAAAAAATAGACATGTATGTGTGTGTATCTGTCTGTACGACCCTACGACTCTTTATTACTCGAGAACGATGGGAGATAAAAATCTGAAATTTCGGTAACATATCAGTTTTGATGAAATGCATGTTTCATAAAAGTTTCAGCAAGATCGGCTGAATGGTTTCTGAGATATCGCAATTTTGTAAAAGTCGTATGTTCAAAATTTCTCAATTTGCGTGAGACGAATTCCATTCAAAATTCACTTGAGATTCGCAACCATAATATCTAACCTTTGGCAAATTTTTATGAATTTGATCCCATTATTCCATTAGTTATTAATTTTTTTATGCTTTCTTTCAAACACTTGGTCTGTCCACCATAGCTCAATGAATAATTGACTTAAAGACTTCAAATTTTCTCTGTATATGTAGTTTCCGATAAAGATAGTTGGGATTGGATCTGAGGCATATCGGCTGATCGGTTCTTGAGATATTTCGAATGGAAGTTTTTTCGGAAATAGGCTGTATCCTCCAAACTACTCATCCGATTTCATCGGGACAAAGCTCGAAAGATTCGTCTTCATAAGCTGAACAAAGCGTCCTTTTTGGAATTTTTGAGAAAAGTTCTCTGCTCATTATATTGAAAAGTGTGTTAGCGTTGGTGTCGATTTGTGTAATTGGGTCAGGATTTTAAGGAAAAACGTGTGGAGGGTTCATCAAAACGCGGATTTAATAGACAAAATATGAAAACATTTATTCTATGCCCAATATTTCGGTTCAAACTGGGTGGCTTTGGCGCTGCACCTCTCACACTCAAACATACACCCAAAACAACGAATCCCGTAGAAGAGTCGTTCGGCGACTCCACTCACCACGATCGGATCTACTGTCTCGTCTTCGCGGCTTCGGGCCTTCTCATGTGCCCTTTACACACATACTCACATACACACGCACACACACACACGTACATACATATGCACACGCATACACGTACACACATACGCAAACGCATACACCCTTGTGCCTCTAACAAGTGTATTTTTTTCTCCATATTTAAAAAAAATGCAATTTTTCTCAATTTTTTTGAATGAACACCAATATTTTTTATTTGGTTTTCTGAAAGAACACATTTTTCTCTTTCAGATAAGCCCCTACTCGGCTTCATAAGACAATCAGAAACTGTACTCAAAAGGAAACATTAAAAGTGGAAAAAAGATTTTTTAAGTAAAATTCAGTATATATGATTTTTTCCGAGAGGGATTATAGACAAAATTCAGGGAGAACCATTCGGGAGCATCCTGCTCATTCATTAGCAGAAATTGAAGAGAAGAAATAGCGATTTAAAGGACAACGTAGAAGAAATAGTGACTAACGCAGTGACGAACGCCTGCTTGTTTTCTTTTCTTAGAGTCTAGAAGATATTCAAGTCTAATTCCCACGAACTTTGTAGAAATCACTTTACAGTCTTCTTCAAACGTTCATGGGAATTAATATTTTATTTATTATTCGTGTGTTTATGGCCTGAAACACTTTTTACAACGTAGTGAATATTGAGCGATGTCAAGCACAACAAAATATTGTCAAAGTAACCAAAGCGGGATCTTCCGAAGTTGACTCGAAGCTGAAATTCACATATTTATTATAGAAGCCGAATATGTCCGAAGATCTCTCATTCGCTAGTTCAACTCTACAGTCGAACTAGCCAAAGATGGACTCCAAGCGCATGCACTCGGCTTCGACCCCTACTACTATGCTAGTAGTCTGGGCCTCTTGGGAGAGAAGATAGCTGGCAGACGATGTATAGTATATACATTGTATACTCCTCTCACTCGGTTTTTTGACTACCTTCATCCTGTTAAAATCATGTTGCCACGTGCGCGCGCATTTCGTTTGCAACGTAAAATTTCACTCCCATCATTTTTCCCTAACGCGCCTAAAGAAGTATAACTTCAAAAATGCAGGAAATTCATGTCATTTGATGTAATTAGCAAATGCTATTGGAGTTCCTTTTGGATTTGTCAAGAGGAAATATTCCACAGACTGAAATTCGCATTTTTTGACGAGGAGATCTTTCAGATTCAGTGACTACTAATGATCGCAAGCATGGAATGCGATAACGAATGCATAATACCTCACTCATGCAGTCCTGCTGGTATGCCATTGACACCCACCTTCTGCTGAATGGACGAAAAGGCTCATGTGGGGGTCAATCATTTTATTCGAATTTATGCCGGCAATCTGTGTGCGTGCCCTTTCCTTGCCCTTATTCGAATTCTTCTTATCAATTGAACTGACTTTTAGTCAGTTAAATTTAGTTATTTTTTTCTCTTTGATTCCACTAAATTCGTTACAGGGACGCCGAAGTCATCCTGTAGATCTGGGAATTTCCCAGAGGAATATTAATTTTTTCTCAATGAAGAAGTGTCGTCGGGAGCACAATAACACAAATGGGAAACCGTCACTATCAACAATGCTCGGAGGAAAAAAAACAATTATTCATAATATTGGAACTGAACATCAATGTTTCGAGAAATAAGAATTAACATTTTTCATCATATCCATGTTTGAAACTATACCGAATGATGTCTAATGTAATAAAGTTTCGATCAATAACAGATTGACTTGGGATGAATAACGAGAATCAGGGAATAGCATATTCGATGAATTTCTCACTCGCATTTTTGATAATCTGCAAATTTTGTTAGACAGAATTTGCATTTGAGTGGCACTCTGATTGAATTGTATTTTGGTTTTGATGATAAATCCAGCGTAAGTCATTTCATTCGCAGCGTGAGGTACAGTGTACGTCACGAAAATCAATGAATTCAAGTATTTTACTTTTTCTTGGTGCTGTCAGCGGAGAAAACTGACATAAACACATGGATGTATTCCCCGAACCCTTTATTTTTCTCCGTAATCTATTTCTTAGAATGGTGTGATGAATAATTGAGTTGTCATGTAAAGAACGTCTTTCTTTCGAGGAAATGAGGAGTAAATGACTGAATTACTAGAAAATAAGTCGAGAATTACCAATGAATTGCATCGTTATTGAGAAAAACGGTGGGTTATTTACTGCAAATGTAGCAGCTATATGAGGATTCTCCGAGAAAGCTTAGTACATACAGAGTATTCTACACGATATGGACTTCTGGGATCAATCTTATTACAAAGTTACGAAAAATTTGTCATGTTTCATGGGTTTGTGGCCATATCAATCGAGGAGAGAGCTCATCATTCATCGGAGTATCGTTTTTGTTTTATTCATTATTCAAGTTATACCAGAAGTATGATAAAGAATTTTAGTGAATTTATCTGCACTAGATTGTGCCGCATTTGACGACTATTTTTTTGGATCCCATGTGAGAATTAAATTTTCTATTACTAAAACAAATTCACACCAAGTTCGGGCTTGCTAGTTTGATTTTTAAGTTAGTGCTCGCGTGAATGAGAACTTTTCAAGAATAAAACATTTTTCAATAACTTGATGCTTTGAAATTCGTGAATTATGATCTATAAAACACTAAAAAGACAAGGTGTCGTCGAGAATTGAATTCTCAAGGAAGAAGACCTTGGATGAAGTTGAAAAAATTGTCTACTCGTCTTGTAGAGCAAATAAATAGTGAATTCTTTCTCAATTTATTAGTAACGTACTTATACACATATCAAACAATTATTTTGTAAATAGAACTTATGAATTTTATTTTCTACATGATTCTAATGATTGAAAGAACTAACATTTATACTCGAATTCTTCATGATTTTTTTCTGTAAAGGAAAATAATAATAATAACAAAGAATATCAAATGAAGAAAAAATTATATCATTTATAGCTCACTTGATAGAGCCTCAGAGTGGTAATTTGAAGGTTGTGAGTTCAAACCTCCCTCGCGCATTCCCTATTTCTTTCAAACTTCAATTCCGAGACACTATCTCAGTTGTAAGTCTGGTGATTTTTGATATTATGAATTAACTCCATTTCATAATAGTGACACTCACCAGACTTACAACTGAAAAATTATTAAGGAATCAAATTTCGGAGAAAGTAGGGAATGCGCTTGTGAGGTTCAAGCTCGCAACTTTCAGATTACATGTCTGATACTCTACCAATTGAGCTATGAAATCCCTGAGTCGATTAAACTTGTAAGTAATGAGTAGGGCTGAAGACTTCATTCAAATTTGAGTCTTGCATAGGTGCTAAGAAAACTAGGGTTCGGGAACATAAATAAGTTCATTAATATTTGTCAGCTACTATTCAACAATTCGAATTTGTGTCAATTGAACTGTTATTTATATCCATTCGGAGATTACGCGAAATGGACCGAAGTCCATGCGGAAGACATGGATGAAGCACGTGTAAAACATGGGAGATGCTTGGAAAATGTGTAAGGAATGCGGTTCATGACAATTTCATCTCTGCAAAAACATCTCACAAAAAAAAACTCGGACAATAAGATCTCAACAAAAAACATCTCATGACAAAAATATCTCGGTCATTATTATCTCATACAAAAATATCTTTTTACAAATATATCTCATGACAAAAAAATCTCAATCAGTATTTTCTAATACAAAAAATCTCCGTACAAAAGTATCAGAAAAATAGCTCAATTAAGGGGTAACACCACTCTAGACCCCGGAAAAAAGACCAAACTTTGGGAATTTTTCGTGAGGATATGAGTAAAGGGATCGGGTTCATTTTGTCAGGGGTCATTGAATATATATTGAAGTATATGAAAAAAAATTTTTATTGGATATTCCAAACAAAATGGCGGCGGTACAATCAGTCTTCAAGGAGGCCTTTTTTTATACCTCCACGGGGAGACTCGCAACGTCGAAACTATAGGAGCTAGAACAAAAAAAAAATTTTCTATGAAAGTACATATAATTTACTAGTGAAAGACATAGGATTTTTTTTTTTTTTTTAAATCTGCAATGATTTGAAAAAAAAATCTCATTTCTAACGAAACTTTCCGCAGGAAATCGATTCTATAAAAAAAAGTTTACCTTCAATCGAAAAACGACTATGTCTTTCACTAGATAATGTGATTCTGTAACTACAGGAAAAATTTTAGAGCAATCCATCGAACCGTTTTCCCGGAGTGAGTCCGCCCGAGTTGAAAGAAGTGATTCCGAGAAAAAGGCGTCTAAAGTTTACAAGTAATTAAATCTGAGAATTGTGTTTTATCTCTAATCTGCGATATCTGCACTATACATTTGGCCATTTGGGTTCAAACGCTGTTCCTAGATCATTATAGCTCTAATCGAGCCTTTTTTGCGGCATCGGAGAGGGATCGCTCAGAAAATTTGATGCAGTGTTCGTCAGTTTCTACATACAAGTTCTAGCAATTCGATCTTATTTTCATCCTCAATTGCTGCATGAGGTGCATGATTTTGGGCATAGGACTAACTGGATATTGTTCTTGAAACCCTAAACTATTTTTCAAGACCAAAAAAAAAAAGATTTTTCGAAAAGCCTAGAATGGATTTTTAGCCCCTTAAACATAACTTAAGCAGAATACCCCTTAAACATGTTCATTGAAACAAATGAGAGTATCACAGCAAAGAAAAATACTTCCGGTATCATCAACAAAAATTAAACAATTTACAAACTTAAATTGGACGCAATACCTCTCAAATAAATGAAAACATCACTGTTTACATCATAAGTGGAAACGATCCTGAGAATGTTTGCATCACGATCTCTGTACCTCCGACGACGTTGATCAACCTGATTCCCTGCTACTAATTGCTGAATCTCAACTTCAGTCAATACCTCCTAATGCACACGCACAATAACGAGAATGATAACAATAAAAAATAAACACTAGCACAAATGTACAATGACAGAAGAATGAAATACCACCATCTAGTAGAGGAGCAGAAATTGAAAATAATCAATTGATAAAATAGAGATTCATTAATTATCAACACAATTACCGACATAAATAGTGATCTTATCATAAGATATTCAAAATTATATATGAATTCTCAATACGAAGTGGTTGAAACATATTACTCGAGATATTATAGTTTGAGATCATTTTGTCACGAGATGTTATGGGGGAGAGGTGCTGCAATTGGAACAAGGGGCAATTGTAACATTCATCAAATCACTAACAATGCCATTAAAAATCATTATTTTTCTTTTTGTAACTTATTTGAAATAGTAATTTATGAGGTGGACAAGAGTTTCAGCTTCTAATAATGTTTCAATATTTTAATATTTACAGTTCCTTAAAATACGCATGAAAACATTTTTTTTCCCACCTCAAAACTTTTTCAGCAACAATTTTGTTTTTTAATATTATTATGCGGGGCTTGTATGAATACTTTAATAGACATATTGCGAATAATATATATCATAGTATTTCATATCAATTTTTTTATTGTTTTATTATAATTAGATTTCTATTATCAATTGATCAAAGGGCATTATGTTACAATTGTACCCCTCACACGCCACCATCTTGATGTCTGTTTTCCGCAAAATAAATTCATTTTCCAATAAGGTAATGTTAATTTTAAATCATTTAACTAAATCAGTATTATAAAAGACACTATAGAGTAACTCCCTGATAGAATTAGGATTCAAAATTTCGAAAACAAAAAAGTAATAGTAAAAAGGAAAATTTTTTGTTACAACTGCAGCACCTCTCCCCTACCATGAGATATCATTCCTGAGATATTTCTACCGAGATGTTTTTGTCCGAGATAAAAACGTGTGTCTCCGTTTTCTAACAACCATTCGAGACGCCAATTTAAATGGAGTCCCCAGCCCTAGTAATGACTCATAAAGTTGTTCGATTTTTTTTCATTCGATATTCTTTGTTATTGTTATGATTTTTATCAAAAAGAAAGATATAAAGAGAAATTCAAACATAGAAAATGAGTTCTTTAGATCTTCAGGATTGTTTAGAAAATGAAATTCACAAGTTCCATTCATACAATAATTGTTTGATATGTGTATAAGAACGAACGTTACTACTAAATGAAGAAAAAATTCAATTTATTTGCGCTACAAGACGAGTGGACGAGTTTCTCAGCTTCATCCATGGTTATCTTCGTTGGAAATTCAATTCTCGACGAAATGATGTCTTTTGCTTCCGAATAGAAGCGTTGTTTTCGCAATGTTTTTGAAATACCAATTTTCATTGGAAACGCCTCGAAATGATCCAAAACGTCGAGAAATCATAATGAGAACAAAAAGTAGACATGTATGTGTGTGTGTGTCTGTATGACTTTACGACTCTCTATTACTCGAGAACGGGAAGCAATAAAAATCTTGAAATTTTGGCAAGATATCAATTTTGATGGAGTGTATGTTCCATAAAAATTTCAGCAAGAACGGCCGAGAGGTTTCTGAGATATAGCAATGTTGTAAAAATCGTATTTTTCAAAATTTCTCAATTTGCGTGAGACGAATTCCATTGAAAATTTTACTCGAGATTCACTACCATATTATCTAACTTTTGGCAAATTTTTATAAATTTAATCCCATTATTCTCATAGTTATTAATTTTTTTGTGCTTCTTTTCAAAAACTTGGTCTGTCCACCATAACTCAATGAATGATTGACTTAAGGGGCATACCTAGTGTGACAGCCAAAATCTTTTGAGAATTAACGAAAAAAAACTACTGTATCAATTGTTCTGAAATTTGAAGGGTATATTCATTAGAGTGGTCCTTAAAAAGGCTAAATTTTAATTTTTATCGATCCCCCTCCTAAACGCTTCCGAAAATTCAAAAAAAAAAGTCTGTAAATTTTCAGCTCTCAATATTAATATTAACCTGGCCCCCAAAGCAAAAGAAGTTTCAAATGGAAAAACACATGTATTTCTGCAAATTCAACTTTGAATTTTTATAACTCTGGTAATAATTGATGAAAAAATATGAAATTTGGCACGAATGCAGTTACTGATATGATGTACAGAAAGGAGAATTGAAAAAAAATTTACACAATTTTTTTCTTACTTTTAGACTTGGAGTATCCTTTTTTTTCTTTAATTTCGTGCTATTCGTTTACAATAAGGAAGATATGATCGTTGATGTTATTCATATGTGTTTCATATTGAATTCCAGAAACTGTGGAGCTTATTCAACCGTTTTTTTTTCATTTCAAATTATCGGTGTCTTCGTTAGTGCTGTTAATTTTTGAATGTTATATAATAAATAGGGACTCACTCGCATATTTCATATGTTATTGAAGTAGATTTATTAGAATACATTTATAATATTCATTAACGAACATATATTCTTCAATAGATAATTTTATCTACTCTAGCGAATTCGTTTCGACCCAAGAAATACCCAAATTATCCTCCGAATTTGAGTATATTTTCAGTGATTTTCCTATATAATGCTGAAAATATACCCAAATTATACCCAAAAAATACCGTTATTTTGGGTATATTTGTGAATTTTCACTACCCAATTTATACCGTCTTTTTCCAATCAAATTTTCGTTTAATTGGTACTTCTGTACTACATGGAACGTTAAACGATTATAAAGTAACATTTATAGAGGGAATTGACAAAAAAAAAATCAAGCAATCTGCGGGGATCGAACCCAGGACCTTCAGATTTGTAGTCTTCGACTCTGCAACTGAGGTACCGTGTATTTTGATATTTTCTACTCAAATTTCAATCGTCGCAATTTTATCGCCACTCAGAAGGCTCAGATATTAGAAAAATGGACCATGAAGTATATCGTCGCTTTTGGAACAAAGAGGAGTGAATCGTACGTATAGGTATAGCACTTGCGCCTCTTGGTTTCTATGGCGACGATATTCATACAGATTAATTGAGTGGACCAATTCATATTTCTTTTAATCACACATTGTTTTCAATCGAAGAATTTCACAATTCTCTGTTTGGACACCAACGATATTTTGATTCTAGTAGTGAAGAAAGGAAAACAATGGTGTTTCGTCGGGATGATTTGGGTATAGAAATTTCACGAATATACTGAAAATATTAGTATTATTTGAGTATGATTTGGGTATAAACTGGAAATTATACCAAAATCCTACCCAATGTCAACTATTCCGAAATTATACCCAAGAAATGCTCAAAGAATCGGTGTAAGTGAATTCGCTAGGGTATTCATGATGAAAAGTTTAGCTGTTTTGAAGCAGTAGGGAATTTTTTTCTATGGTCATTAATGATTTGCAGAATAAATTGTTGCTGATCTTCATTTCTAGTGAATTTTACATTGTAATCTTCCATTAATTTGAATCCTCGTTCTGCACAGTTATTTACAACTTTCAGTTTCGTGAAAATACTCAAGGCATCATGCCTGGTAGATGGCACTGATAGAAAAGTCTATACAGTACAACCCCCCGCTATTTGCAACTTCACTATTTGCAACTACCCCGCTATTTGCAACTTTTTTACCCCGCAGTTTGCAACTTTAGCCCCGCCTACTAGCCCCCACTACTCTCTACCAGAGATTGAGAGCACATACATCACTTCCATGTGTTCAAGAGATTATTTTCAAATATTAGTTTTTTTCCAGCTGTCTATTTAAACGATATTCAATCTTGATTTAAATTCAAATGATTCATTCCTGGTTTTTCTGGAATTTTGAATGTGCATATTTATTACTTCCATAATACAGATCCGAACTACAGGAGATAGAAGAAACTAATTCCGACAAAAAATACCTCTCTAATTGATTGAAGCCAATCCCATATTTATTCTATTTCATCCATTCGAAGATGGGAATATAATTTATATTCACGGATGGAATAACATTCAAATTCGTGGCGGGCTGCTTCCTCCTTCTCTTCATTCTTATTGGCTATATGCCAATGACGCATTGCTCTCCACGTTTACCGGTGACGCAACAGGGGAAGTTAAATGTCTGTGGTGGAGACTGAAAGGAGTTGAGGGGCCAGTTGCAAATAGTGGGGTTCTGATGTCGAGATGAGTTACAAATAGCGAGGTTGTACTGTAATTCAAAAAAACTACTTGAATGTATTTGATTGTGCCCAAAATTCCCTCCAAAGCTCATATAAATAACGTCAGTGATCGCATATTCCTAATTGTAAACAAATAGCACGAAATTAAAGGAAAAGAAGGATACTCCAAGTCTAAAAGTAAGGAAAAAATTGTGTAAAATTTGTTTCCATGCTCCTGTCTGTACATCATATCAGTAACTACATTCGCGCTCAACTTCAGATTTTTCGATCAATTATTACCAAAGTTATAAAAATTCAAAGTTGGATTTGCAAAAATACATGTGTTTTTCCATTTAAAACTCTTTTGCTTTGGGGGCCAGGTTAATATTAATATTAAGAGCTAAAAATTAACAGACATTTTTTTTGAATTATTTGGCAGCGTTTTGGAGGGGGGATCGATAAAAATGAAAATATAGCCATTTTGAGGACCATCCTAATATTGATATATATTCCGAGAATACACAGTCAATTAAAAAAAAAAAATTAAATATTTTTCGAGTTATGCGGTTTTTTTGAAACAGGATTTTTCGAATTTGCTGCAGTGATTACTCGGAGACAAATGATCCGATCACTATCAAATTTTCTCTGCATGTTCTGTATATAGTTCTCCATACAATGACCTATCAGTTTTTCGATCCGATCAAAAATCGAATTTTGGCAGGCCAAAAACGAACAAAATTTTTTGGTAAAATTCAACTTTGTTTTTAAACGCCGCTATTTTGTCAATTTTTGATATTTTTTTTCGACCGTAGGTCATGGTACGGACAATATTTTCCAGTTGAACGAGAATTTGTTTCTTTTGAGTTTCATGTTTCACTGTGTATTCTTAAAATGTGTCTAAATATACCCTTAAAATTTCACAACAATTGATACAGTATTTTTTTTCAATTCCCAAAAATTGCCTTTTTTCAGTTTGTCACACTAGGTGTGCCCCTTAAAGGCTTCGATTTTTTCTGTATATGTAATTTCTGATAAAAATGGTTGGGGTTGGATCTGAGGCATATCGGCTGAACGGTTCTCGAGATATTTTGAATTGAAGTTTTTTCGAAAATAGGCTGTATCCTCCCAACTACTCATCCGATTCCATTGAGACAAAGCTCAGAGAATTCGTCTTCATGAGCTGAACAAACCGCCAATTTTTTGAATTTTTACATAAAGTTCTCCGCTTATTACATTGAAAAATGTTTTTGCTCTCAATATTTCAAAAAAAAATCAAAAAGTGCCAATTTTCTCAATTTTTTTGAATCGACACTCACATTTTTCATTTGGTTTTCTGAAAAAACACATGTTTTTCTTTCAAATAAGCCCTTACTCACCTTCGTAGGGTAATCAGAAACTGTACCCAAAAGGGAACATTGAAAGTAAAGAAGTGATTTTCATGTAAAATTTAGTATGCATAATTTTTTTTCGTATGAAAAGTAGATGAAAGAAAAGATTTTGGAAGAAACATTTGGAATTATCCTGCTAATTCATTAGCAGAAATTGAAGCGAAGAAATAGCGATTTGGAGAATAACGTAGAAGAAATAGCGACTAACGCCGCGACGAACGCCTGCTTGTTTTTGATTCCATAGATGATATTCCATGAATTTCAAGGCGTTAAGTTATGAAGGAATGTTTTGTTCTTGAAAAAATCTGTTTTACGCGAGTGCTAACTGGAAAATCGAAATAGCACGCCCGGATTTGATGAGAATTTTTTTTTCGTAATAAAAAATGTAATTTTCATACGGGAATTAAGAAAAAAAAAATAGTCGTCGAATTTGGCACAGTCAAATCTGCACGTTTCTCCACATAATTCATTTCCTAGGGGGCTATTCATAAATTACGTAAGCATATTTTCCAGAATTTCACCACCCCCCCCCCCTCCTCCTGAATAAGCATAAGTAAGATTTTCCGGTTAACCCCCCCTCCCTCCTCAAAATCTTACGTAAGATATTGAAGAAATTCAGAACTTCAAAAAAAACATGAATATTTCGAAAAGGCGTTTGCATTTCAATCACTTTTTATTCGAAGAATATTCTTTATACTATGAACAGTTGACTCACTTTATGTTCCTCAATCAATCACAACCACTAAATCAAGTCATTAATGTATATTCATACAATTGTCAAATGCTTAAAACACTTATGAGACATAAAATATGATGAAAAGCATATGAAACATAGCATACATCATGAAGTTAAACAATTAAATTTGAGGCTTGAATTAACTCTTGTATCTCTGTCCATGGCGAAGCAATCCAATCTTGAAAATCATCTACTACTGGTATAATGTTATTCATTTCATCTGCTTCTTCTGATGTTCCTTATTCTATAATTACTTCTTCTTCTGAGAACCACTCAACAGTAGTATCGTCAAATAATTCTGAATCATGAACACACAAAATTTCCCCTGGACGTCAAACGGCTATTGCAATGGGCCGGACTCTAGCAGAAGTCTCAACGGGTAATTTTCTGTGACGATTACGCTTGTGTGTACGTAGATTCTTTTCTGAAGCAAAATCTAAACCACCTATCGAACATGTACATTTCTCTAAAGCTTTATGAACAGATGGACAGGAAAAGTCATACGGTACTTTACGGTTATTATAAGGAATCGGAATTTCCAATGCCAAACGTGCAAAAAGAGAACAAAACTCAGCACTTCTTGAGCACGTGTCACTTGGAAATGGTGCAATAATAGAATTAGCTATCTGCTCAATTAAAATAGGTGGAGGAAAAAAACCAGTAGGTAGTAGAGTATCAATACCACTCCGTAATTTGCTACAGCATTGTAAATCACCACATTTGACCACTTGAAGGAAGTATTGTGATTCTCGTACATGCTTATCATACCACTCTTGAGTAACGGGTAAATCAGTATCTCCATTCGGCTTGCACGAATGAACAAATGTTGACACGACTTCTTCCCCATCAATGACTGTAGAACTCCATATTAATGCCAAAATTTCACCAGCAGCCGCAAAATTTTGTATCTCTAAATCATTCTCAATTGTACATCCCTTCGAGTCAAGATGTGAACCAAAAGTATCATGTGGTAATACTAGCCCTGACAACTGACGACTAAGTGGAGCCATTTGGCGTTCCACTCGATTAAATGCTCTACGTCCAGTTGCATTAGTTGCATGAAAAATAGCGTCCAAATCATGATTTCGAAAATGTTTTATCACTTCAGTGATGACTTTACCATAACGAGGATTCTCGTCGGGTCCTCCATCGACTGTAAAGATGACAATAGGTTTGACTGTCCCTCAGAAGTTTGAGTCAAGTTTTTGAAAGAATCCAGCTCTAGCACACGTGTAAAATCAGTGGCATGTGAAGAAGCAGTCGATGAAGAGTGTTTTTCAGTTCTGATAGAAACATACGTCGGCCCACTGTATGAAACAGCACTTGGATCACCCATACCTTTGGGATTAATTCAACATCCTGGAAAATAAACATTGAGAATGTATAAAAATTGAAGACAAACGTGAAATATTACTTCACAATGTAGTTGATTCATTGTGGTCTTAAAATAATGATATAAGGCTATATCAGTCGGTTCTAATACCTGCAATAACAGATGGGATCAATTCGTGTCTTTCAGCAATAACCCATCATGATCTGGTAATCTGACACGGTACTCCATGCTCATCAGGAATGGTGCTTGATGATTAGCTGCTGTTATTCCTATCGGTACTCTGGCATTATCATCCTACGACATTTATAAATAATTGATTTCTCCAAAAATTCCATTTTTGATTGTAACGAAAAATTGTTTTAATTTGAAAAATATACATCATAAGTTTCTATTACCTGGGATAGAAATAATACTCGATCTGGTCCAAGCATAGAAGCCAATGATTCCAGGAAACGAATCGCTAATGTACAAAACCCCGCGTCTTTATGATTCTTGTGTAAATCAGCAGTTGGTCGGGCTAAATTTACAGGAGCTGTAGCAATATGTCTTTTCCCTTCATGTGTTTTGATATTTTTTGGTTGAAGACGGAGATAAGTTGCGCTTCTCGAGAGTTGAAGATCAGTGGCTAGAAGAGCTTGGTGGAGCTGGTCCAAGGTTTTGCAGCTGGTACTAGTAATTGAACGTCGTCGGGGATCTGCTGCGCTTTCTAGGTTAACTATCTGCAATATGTGATCAATTATGAGTTAATCCGATAGCCGTGGTCTGCCTGGTACATCTCTCACAACGATATCTTTCTGCTGGGGATTTTGTGCTTTTAAACTCAAAATTATTTTTTTTTTTAGCTCTGAATATTTTTTGATAAGTCACATTTTTCTGTAGACGTTTGAGTTTGCTTGTTTCACTTGCAATTTTTTTTTCAATTTATTTATATTCTTCTGCGAATGACAACTGCATAATCCAATGTCTCGTGATGAAAGCTGACTGCTCAAGATTTTTGTAAGGCAATCAACTTTTACTTCAACATTATCTTGTGAAGGCGTGTAGTAAATTCATTGATTTACAGTTGAAATTTCATCAGTAGGCTTGTCATCTGCTATCATAGTCTTCTTTTCGACTTTGGGATTAAATTCAAGAACGGTAGAAACAGAAAAATCCGATGAAGATATGGTTGAAGCTGTCCCTGAAGTTGGCTTCACCAGCGTAGGCTCAATGAGAAGTGACTGTTAACATATTCAATTGAAAAAATCAGATCTGACTAGATCTAACCAAATCTAACTAGATCTAATCAAGTCCATTTATATCGGTTCATCAGATCTAACCAGATCTAATTAGATCTAGTCAGATCAGATCAGATCTAGTTTGATCCAATCAGATCTAGTCAGATATGATCAAATCCAATCCAATTCACATTATGATACATCAGGCGTTGGATGAAAACTTTATAAGGTAGAATTTAATAAAACTGAAAATAGCAGACGTTTGACGATTCCTAGTTTTTTTGAATTTCTCCAACAGATACATTATTTTGAAGGAATGAAAAATATGCACCCAAATATGATAGGAAATTCATAGAACTATAAATACGACTTTTTTTTAAATGTTTATTAAATGAAAATTTATCTGTTTAAAAAAATCCACAATGTGTCAGATCTGTGCTCATTTCATTATCATAGAATTTTATATTTATTTCCACGGATGATTCTGCATTCCATTTGGGCAGTCCCGACTTTCCTCCGGAGTTATTTCCTCTAATATTTCTGATTTTCTTCAATTATGACGATTTAAATTTCAAATGAAATCGTGGAATCGTGTGATAGCTGAGTGGTTAAGGTAATAATCTAGTAATGCTAGGGTCCAGGGTTCGATCCCGCTGAAGCGCATTGTTTTTCGATTTTTTTTTCTTCAAAAACTCCAATCTTGATTCATTCGTTCAGCGAAAAATTCAGATTTTTATTTATTTTTTATTTTCTCTAGAAATTGAAAATTTTCATCCCGGATTTTTTGCAGATCCAATTGGATCTGATCAGATCTGAGGAACTCAGATCTAATTTAATCTAATTAGATCTGATCAGAGCGTGCCAATTCTCAGATCTGATCAGATCTAAGGAACTCAGATCTAATTAGATCTGCTCAGATCTAATTTGATCGAATCAGATCTGAACATTTTTTCCTGGGTTCTTAAACGTATCTTTTGCACTTCTCCACATCGAATTAATCTCATTTTGGCAAACACCACGAGTTTTTTCAGGATAACAAGCAACATATGCTTGGAAAAGCAGAAAATGACGAGAACTGGCCATATTACCTCACGTAAACCACAAGCGTATACACAGGCTAAAACTCACTGTCACCTCACACAATTTGTTTGAAGATCGAGCTGTTTACGATATTTTCACACTTTGTGTATCTTTTCAACAACTCGGTAATTATAGTGGTAGGGGATTACCAAGAACGAATGTATATTATTTCGAATAAATAATCGATATAGTACTAAGATAAAACAATTATTGGAGTTACCGACTGCAGAGAAAAACCCGAATATCTCCTTACGTAAGATTTGCTGTCTACCCACCCCCCGCCCACCCCACCTCTCTCATTACCAAGTAAGCATACGTAAAGATCCTTGACCCCCCCCCCCTGATGAGTGCTCACGTAATTTGTGCATAGCCCCTAGTAATGTGATCAACCTACACTGAGAGAAAGTTCAATAATAGTTTACTAAAAGTTTTTATCAATTCTCGATTGTTACGCAATGACTATAATTTTGAGTCTGGAACTTGTACTCATTGGGTTTCTCGCACTAAATATTTTATCCTTCATGGTTAGGACCTTCTTCCACTCTATCCATTCGAAGAAAACTCACAATTTCCTTCCAATCCACATAATCATTTGGATTTCATACTTGGTTTTCATGGAATATGAATGAATAAGATCGAAATAATTGTATGACGAAGGGAAGTCTCAGGAAGTTCTAAAGGCTTGGATCAAATAACAGAATGAATGTATTTTGACCTAGAATATGGACACAGAGTTTTGGACCCATTTTGTACACCATTTTTATTGAATGTAATAATTTCCTAAAAATTGTGACTCTTCCGTTTTTCATAAAAAATTTGTGATAGAATATTCGGATGTGAAAATGTGAACAATTTTCCCCAAATCCGTTTTTTCGTGAACAAAAGATAATTGTTGCTAGCATTGTGCTTTTGTTCATTATTGTGAATAGTCTGAGCAAGCCAACTACTTGCCAGAAGTCAATTTTGATCAAATATTGGTTCACGTATACTCGAAATAGTGCAATGAAATAATCAACTCTGAATTCATTCCGAAAAAAAGAAAAAGAAAATGCTGATGTCAGCAATTGACAAGCAATCTCTCACGACTATTTTCAATAATCATTTATTGATGGTTAGTCAGAGGAAAAATATAGAGTACTGGTTACGTTTCAATAGTCCGCTTTTTAATAAGGAGAAGCTCTCTCAAACAAATGAACAAAAATGATTCCCCTGACTATTATACAGAAAGTTCGAAAGGTTCAAAATTACAAAAATTCTGAATCAACTAGGTGAGAATATTTTGTGTACCTTCCCGGGAAAGAATTTCTGATAAAATTATATTCAATTGAATTTATATCTAAAACTCGAAAAATACAAGAAACATTCTAATCTTCAGATCTGGTCAGATCTACTTGTATCCACATATGAAAATTTTCATTGCCGCTGCCATAGAATCCACCATGAAAGCTGCTATGACGAAGTCCATGGAATATGTCATGGTACCTGCCATCAGTATTTCGAAGAAAAATCATGGACGGTGCCATTGACAATTAATTTAATTTAAAGATTTTTATTAACATATATACATCGGTACAGTATTTTTATTTTACAGTAGTCGTTTTGAAGACAGTAACGTAGCCACAGCCCAAGGGCTTTTACATACATATAAGCGATTTTTTGAGTTTGATATATACTTAAGAGTTGAGGTTAGAGGTGGAAATGGGGGATAGGGAAAACTTGTTTTGAAAAAAAAACCTATTTTTTTTTTTAATTTTTAATTTAAAGATTTTAAATCCATTTACTAATCGTACCATTGACAAATCGTCAAACAATTGCTTTACGAATGATGCCTGTCCATGTTGAATTTGCCATGGATAAAGGAGATTGACCATGATTTTTCTATCTATAAATTCTCATCATAGCGATCGTCCATGGAGTATTTACCATGGATGAACGATGACTGACCATGGTTTTTGTCCCTATTTGAAATATCCTCATGTCGATCGTCCATGGAGGATTAGCCATAGACGAATGAGGATTCACCATGGTTATTTTAATATATGAATTCTCTTCATGGAAATCGTCCATGGCAGATTTGTCACGGATACATGACAATTCACCATGGTTTCTATTATATATAAATTTTCGTCACGGCGATCATCTATGGAGTATTTGCCGTGGATGAACGATAATTTTCCATGCTATTTTTCCCTATTTAACCCTCTAACGCTCATGGGCGTTTCCCCCACTTCGCGGCCTGCTGAGCAGGTGGCGCATATCTGCGTTAGTGTACATTCGTGAGCTCTGGCGAAAAATACCGTACCTACCATGAGGTTACTGTTTTTTCTTTAAATTTTATCGGGTATGTTATTGTTAGTCAATAATTTGGAATTTCCACGTTCCATTTCCTGTAATTCCTTATTCGACATCATTAGAAATGATTGGAAAAAAAAAGATAATTCAAGACTATTCAAATTGTAACGTTGGAATTCATTTATTGTTTCAACTCATTGTTTTAAATATTTATTGATTAATGTCTGTACTATTCGGGCCAATTTTATATTTCATCAAAGATTATTAGAATCTCACCTGTTAATTATTACTTGAGAAGAAATCAGAGAGTATTTCTCCCAAAAAGGAAATAGAATTGTTCGGGCTTTACTGTTTTATTATTTGAAATATGAAAATGTTCGGGATATGATTATTCATGGAATTAATGTTCGGGCATACGTTGAAAATAAATTACTCGTTGAGACGGTTTGAAATGTTCAAAATTGACAAGATTTATTTAATGGAAATGTCTATTCAAGAAAACTTTTGACACACCCGGTACCTTTGTACACGGAGTGTACCGGGCGTTGGGATATGCTGCGTCCAGCGATATCCCCACTCACTCACTCTGTCTCTCTCACACTTGCACACAGTCCTATCCGTAAATTACAATTGTCTCTATTTACAAGATAAATATTATTTCCGGGGAAATTTCAGTCCCAATGCGTTCGGATAAATATCCTCGATTTTTCCGTACCTGCAACTCAATTGTTCGGATACTAATTATCGGAGTATTCGGGTTTTCCGTTTATCCGCCACATGGCGATACCCAAGTGGCCAAGATGGCGTCGCCGGAGAAGCCGGGGACGTCGCAATTGCAATAATTATTCAACTATACTTGATGGGCACACTTGATACTCGTCATTTCCTAAACTGATTGTCAATAACCAACTTATTGCAACAACAATACTTTCAGGCTCGTTTACTCTATTCATTTCCCGTAATCGGTACGGGGAAACACGCGTTTCACCTATCTTAAATTCGCACACACACCTGTCACTTCATGCAACAATTAAAGTGTACTCACGCACAATATTACGCTCAGATTTGCTCTGGATATACTGCTAGCTTCAGCAGTAATTTTCTGGACAGTTTGGGTTCTCTATTTCAATTCACCTATCTTAATTTATGATAATAAAGATATGCAAATTAAGAAGTGAACCACAACGTGTGAAGACCAAGACCAGAGTGATATTGTCCGGGGTCATGGAGCCAACCACAGCTTTCTTCTTCCGGACTTATTCATTTTGACCAGTCCTGGTGGGGAATTCCCCTTCGGCAGTGGCTCATTGGCTGAAAGTTTCTCCGGTATCGATCGAGGCGCTCGACGGTGCTGATCAATACCTCAGGTCAAGTTATCCAGTCGATAACTGGGTCAATATCACGACCGATGGTAACTGTCGTTTTGGCCTTGAATCCTCTTACTCCGGGCGCAATGACCGTTTGGTGCTGTCCTCTAGTCTTCACGCGATCTTTTCTGGTTATTTGAATTGACCCTTAGCTCTGGATGACTTCTCCGGGACTTCCAGACATTTCTCTGGCCCTGGTACTTTTGAAGCATTGCTGCTCTCCTCCGTTGTCCTCCGGGTGATAACTCCTCCTCTTCAGCACTCCGGACGTAATATCGTCTCAATCATTCACACACAATTTCCATTCACTCGATTCATACATTCTCTTAGCTTAGAGTAGGGAGGGCCAGGGAAGGACTCTCATTTTAAAAACCTCATTCAATTGACGGATATTCAATCCCGTCACAAAATAACAAGGAAAGGGGCACTGAAGGAACCCATCAGACGTGTGTATCACGTTCATCAACGGACCTGAGTCTCATAAACTGAGGTAGTAGGGACTGAGAGTGCACGTGACTGGCTATCCCCACTCTAGTGCTATGGGTACGAGTTACCCTGGTGGATCATGCGACAGGGCAGTCGATTTTTTCACGCAATCGACCGTGATTCGATCACGATGCGATCGCATCGCTGCTGCAGTGCAGTCGCATCGCAGTCACATCGGCGTCGCACACACTCGCACGCAGTCGCATCGTGGTCACATGACAGTCGATTTTGTGAACCAATCGACTGTTTGATCGACTTATAGTTGATATGCAATCGCCTGATCTATCAGGGTAGTCCGAATTCAGCGTTAGAGGGTTAACATATCCTCATGGCGATCGTCCATGGAGGATTTGCCTGGGATCAATAAAGACTCACCATGTTTTTTTTATATGGTTCTCGTCATGGCAGTGGTCCATGGATGATTTGCCATGGATACATGACAACTTAACATGGTTTTTTTTTATGTATGAATCTTTGTCGTGGTGATCGTCCATGGAGTATTTGCCATAGATGAATGATGATTCACCATGGTTCTTTTTATGTATAAATTCTTGTCATGGCGATTGTCTATGGGGGAATCGCCATAGATGAATGGGGATTGACCATGGTTTTTTTCCCATTTGAAATATCCTCATGGCGATCATGCATGGAGGATTTGCCATGAACAAATGATTCACAAGATTCATTTTTTACTGAAGATCTCAAAAGCTAAGCGAGATAGAGTAATTCGCCTCAACCCTTCCTTCTCCAGAGTTCCAAAAGCCACGAGACAAGGTGAGGATCGAATCACTCTATCTCGCTCAATTTCCGAGATATTCTCAACAACAATTTCCAAAAACTTCCATTCGTCCAATCGAGCAATTTTGACTGAATCTTTCTACATAAAAAATTCCAAGAGCTACCAAACGAGATGGGCATCACATCACTATATCTCACTTTGTTTTCAAGATATTCTCAGAAACAATCGAGAAAAAAATAGATTTATTCAATTTTACTTTTTTTCTTCATTAATTTTACATGAATATCTCGGAAATTAAGTGAGATAGAACATCTTCGCCCCTGTCCCGTTCTGCAGAAAATTTCAAGAGCTATGGAACAAAATGGGAGTGAAATGGCTCTATCCCACTTAGTTTCCGAGATATTTTCATGAACAATTAATAGGAGAAATGGATTTATTCAATTTTACTTTATCACTGGATTTATTTTTCTTCGAATATCTTGGAAACTATCTTCCTAAAGCATTTTCTTACATTTATGATGCATGTCACAACTTCAAACACGTTTCCTTTGAAGCACGATTTTTTAACACGACAGGCAGCATAACTCTCACAATTTCCATTCTTTTTAAGTAACGCTTTTGTAGGGCTGTTACAGTGGCCTAGCCCTTTCATTGTGAATCCCTACGCAGACTTTGATGGATACCATCTTACTGTTCTCGTGAGCCCACGAGCTCTGGTAGCGGATGAGAATGCGACTGCGAAAAAATTCCAGGCACAAGATCCAAGGAATAGGGGAACCCATTTTTCCTGAACTCCCTGATGATTCATATCGTTCAAAATTATTTTTTATTTATTTAATTTACTAAGCAACCTGCCCCTCAGGGAACTTCGCACTATATCAGGGGGGAGTTTTCAGATGAAGATGCAGTTCCGGATACAATCTTAGGCCAATCTAATATGAACGTAATAATTCGAAGTATATTCTAGTTATGCTATATCCATTGAAGGTTTAAACCGATTGGTGGAATCCTTTCATTTTCATCACGTTGAGAAGAAAATGGTAGAGGTTTTTCAAGTTTTGAAAAAAGGAACAGTTCCTATCCAATAAGTCGATAATCGCCTTAATGGTTATCAAATCGTCCTCATTTTGGGTTCCATGGGGGAAAACATCCAAAGAAGAGAAAATTTCCCAAAATTTTCGGTGGCTATTATACAAAGGGCAGCTTAACAATACGTGACGTGAGGTTTCAGGCTCGCTTAAATTGCAAACTTGACAGTTTTCAGTAGGTGATGGCTTATGGGATTGACCACGTAATGACAAAGATGAGAAACGCAAATTCGAAGTTCTGACCTGGACCATTGATTGGATGGCCCTACATTGGACCAATAGAGGGCACCTGTTCAGCAAGTCAAAAGCAGTGGTGTCTGATAGTAATCTAGTAAGGGGGAACTGAATGTTGTTAGAGGATTATAGGGATAAAATGTCTAGCTGTTTGTAGTGATGGGATAGGTTTTGGACCAGGTCAGCCTCATAGCGCAGCAAGTACTCGGGTTTTGAAGTTTCCCACATTTTTTCCACATTAATTACTTTGAAGATCTTGTTTACCTGGGAAACCCAATTGTGCTTCACAAAATAGGTCTTTTGACTGTCACTGAGCCCAGTGGGCATATTTTCGAATAGAGCAAGATGTCTCATAGAGCAGAATTTTGGTAGTCTTGTATCTTCTCCTCCGAGAATTTTCATAATCGAAGCCAGAGAGTTATCAAAGATTTGAACAGCTATGGGAGCCAAACCCAACTCAAGGTGCAGCAGATATCCTGGTGTGGAGATAGGTAGATTAAATAATCTTTTGAAGGAAAAAGCCTGAGCAGATTCCAATACCTCCAAGTACCTCAAGGTCCATACTGGAGCACCATATATGGCATAGGAGCCGTAACAATGCTTCCGTACAGCCTGACATTGCGGGCCTAGGAGTCAGATTTGGCTCTTGACAGTATTTCAAGAATCTCTGGATAGCAGCACGAGCTGCTCTCAGACCCAGAGAAGAGGCAGTAAATTCTAGCCCCGAGTACACTCATGAGCACTGACTCATTTAACTCCCCCCCCCCCCCCACCCCCCCCCCCCCCCCAAATGAGACATCTTCTTTTGCTTTTGCCCCTTTTCCATTTTTAGATAACAACTATCTGCGTTTTCTAGAGATTAACATTGAGGCCCTTAGATTGCACATGTTTATAAAGTACGTTTGACGTTTCCTGAGCCTCAATTTTGTTACCCATGTAAGGTTGTCCAGCTCGGCCAACGCTCGGCACAACCTTGGGCAACCTATCTCTGATGTTGGGGAAAAGGAATGGCTGATATTCGGGCCGATGTTGGGATGTCACTCGGGTGCGATGTTGGTTCCGATGTTTGCTCAATGTTAGGTGCGTATGTATCGCCAATATATTGGCATTATATTGTAATAAATAATTAAGGAAATTTAAGAAAAAGACGTATTTATTCTTTAATTAACACAGCTGACGTGTTTCTTGCTGTTCTTCAATTCAGAATGACATGAGATCAATAATTTTTAGAAACAAAAACATACACATTCCTTTTTTTATCGAGAGGGAAGAGAGAAAGGGAATTGAACATTCGATTCCATTACACTACTTCCTTTTTTTTTTTTTTTTTTTTCTATGAATTATTCATCAAAATGACACAATCTGTCAACGTGTACAATTTTCAATTTTCCCCGTAGTATTTTCTGTATTCTGTATACCACATCATTGATTTTAGTCTGAATAACGTAAGGTCCCTCTGTAATTTGGGAGATTTTCCCTCAATTCTCTTCGGTGAAAATAACCAAACTCTTTCACCAACTTTGAAAGGAAGCATGAATGCCTTTTTGTCAAAATTAGCTTTCATTTTGTCACGTTTAATAATCAAGGTGCCTCGAACAATGTCGTGTACTTCAGTCAATTTGTCTCTGAGTTCGGTCACAAATTGAGGAACTGTATGGTCTGTTTGATTGCTAGGAACATTTCCACGAATTTTGTCCAGTGGAAGTCTCAAATCACGTCCTAGCATCATCATAGCTGGTGTGACTTCAGTTGTCTCATGTTTAGCTGATCGGTAAGCTAATAAAAATAAAGCTAGCCACTTGTCCTAATCTTTTTGATTGTCAGCCACAAATTTTGCCAAGTAATTTGAAATGGTTCGATTCAGTCTCTCTACCATCCCGTTGGATTGAGGTCGTAAGGGAGTCGTTGTTGTTTTTTTAATACCAAGTAGTTTCATAACTTCCGAGAAAATACTGGATTCGAAATTCCTACCTTGGTCTGAATGTATTTCAAGCGGGAGTCCGAAACGAGGAAAGACATGATTTACCAGGGCTTCTGCGACTGTGATCGTTTGATGATTGGGAATCGAGATGGCCTCTGGCCACCGAGTGAAGTAATCCGTCACAACCAAAATGAAACGATTTCCTTCTGTTGTCTTCGTCAAAGGGCTCAAAATATCCACAGCAATTCGTTCAAAAGGACTTCCAACTATGTACGTCTGAAGTTCAGCTTTTCCTCGACGCTTAGGACCTTCCTTTGCAAAGCAAATGGAACATTTCTTACACCAGTTTTCTACATCTGGTTTGCAAGTTGCCCAGTAGAACTTTTCCCGAATCTTCGCCAATGTTTTGTTGATCCCAAAATGTCCACCCGTTGGAGGAGTATGAGCTTCATGTAAAATTTGAGGAATACGACTTCTAGGAACGACCAATTGAAATTTAGTAATTGTCTGATTCTGGCGACGGTGAAAATGTTGATAGGCTGGTGAACTTCCTGGAAGGCCGTAGACTTTTTGTTGAGAAATTTAGGATTCAAAATAGAAATATCCGAGGCAGAGTCGATTAGCATGCAGCATTTTTTGTTAACAGCTTGACCAGTTAATTTCAAGGTTAAATTCACTAACTGCTCGTTAATGATCGACTGGTAACATTTGTTGAAAACTTGTTCGTCTTGAGTCAATCCGTCCCCCACCGAATTGACTCGGACTAGTTTTCCTGTTGTTCATTTTGATTTTCTTGAGAATCTCCATTATCATTAGGATACTCAGTATTAGTTGTGCACCTACAATTCTGACTCCTGTTTGTTGAAACTGGTCTTGATTGGTCAGTGGTGTTGTTTCTGGAAGAGTGTGGTGTTGACGTTCTAGAAGATTTATTATTGTTATTTGACCGACACTCATTTGCATAATGCCCAAATTTATTACACTTGTAGCATTCAATCTTTGATTTTTTGGAAGATGAAGAAGCTTTTTCTGGATCCTTAGAATTTGGAATTTTCTTGTCGGTGGATTCGTAGGAACGTGACTCGAATTTTCTTTTTCTTGAAGAAAAAGAATTGAATTCATCGTGCAAAGTCTTCCTGATTGCGTCAAGTTCCGTTGCTCGTTCCATAGCTACACGTAAAGATGTGATTCGCTCGTATCGTAACTGATAAGCGATGTGAGGATTTTGAATTCCACGGATGAAATGCGAGCACGCAATGGTGTCCCGTTCGTTATGAGGCGTTTTTGGAAAAGTGAGACGTGAGAGTCTTTTAATTTCTTCACCAAAAGTCGCAAAATCTTCATGATCCTTACGTTTCCTGTACTCGAGTTGATTGTAGTTCATACGAGAAAAGTGTTCATCACTGAATTCGTCGTTAAGAATTTGTTTAATTTTTTCATAGTTTTTTATGTCAGAGTCATCCAAATACTCCAAAGCTTCTAATGCTTTTCCTCGTAAACATGCAGAGAGCTGAGATGCTTTCGAATCAGTAGACCAGTTATTGTTTTCTGCTACGATTTCAAAATATTTTAAATATTGGGATAAAGGCATAGTACCGTCATAGGTCGTCGGTTTAATTTCCGTAGAAGCATTGAAATTCGATGAGGAAGGGTTGAGATTAGCATTTACAGGAATAGGAAACTCAGAAACTCTATGGTTAGCATTACTTCTAACATTGGAAACATCATCTGAGTTATCTGTTGGTCTTGATGGTTGTCTCAGGTTATTATTCTCCTGCAATAATCCTCTCAACGTTGAAAGGATATCATCGGTGATGTTCTGACGTTGTTGATGGAGGTTTTGAGTCATCTCCTCATGCTGCTGTTGAAGACCTTGAGTTATTTCCTCACGTAGCAAGTGATGACCTTGGGTAATTTCTTCTCGTAATTGTCTTTGCATTTCTTCCAACCTCTTCTCCATTTTATTTCTCCAATTCCTTCCTTCCGGTACAGAGAACGGATGATATTGATGAGGTCTTGGTCCGTGGAGATGAACGTCTTCATCATTGATTGAATTTTCACTCATCTTATTAAATCTTATGTGATGTGTTGATCCGACGGAAAATGATCGGCAATGTTCAATTTTCTTCTGCCACTATTTCAATATTTTCTTGGTTTTTCTTTGTCACTTCTCTCGATGGCGATATTGAGTAACACTTCTGACACCAATTGTAATGAATAATTAAGGAAATTTAAGAAAAAGACGTATTCATTTTTCAATTAACACAGCTGACGTGTTTCTCGCTGTTCTTCAATTCAGAATGACATGAGATGAATAATTTTTAGAAACACAAACATACACACTCTTTTTTTTTATCGAGAGGGAAGAGAGAAAGGAATTTGAACATTCGATTCCGTTACAATATAATCGTCTAATTTTGTTTTTTAATTAATTTCAAATGTTGTGAAATGCAATACAAATAGAAATATCGATATTGTATTGATAACTGAATTTAAATATTATTTTTAACCGAAAAGAAAATTCCTGCAGTGGTATACGAACCCAGGACCATACGGATATGAATCCAGAACTCTACCAATGCAGCCACCGTGAGTTGCAGATGAAATACATAACTGCAGACATAACTGCAGATGGAAATTTGATCCTGATATATTCATTGCCGTCTCATTTTCTCAGGCAAATTAAAGTTGTTTGAAAGTGTTGAGAAGGAATTCAATTACTCAAAATAATCGAATTATCTTCAAATTTTATCTATTAACGAAACGTCAACAACGGATATACTCGCAAATATTCAGCCAAGCGAAGGCTGACAAGTCATTTACCAAAAATGGGTCATCTATATTGGGCCGAACATTGTGTTCAATGTTAGACCCAATGTCAGTAACTGAAGTTTGAGCCAAGGTTCAGTCCAATCTGAACATATCATATGTCGGTTTATGAACTTAAGCCCAAGGCTCGGCCCAACATTGGGCGAAACATCGGGACCAACATCGTGCCCAAGTGACATCCCAGCATCGGCCCAAATATCGACCATTCCTTTTTTCCAAACATCAAAAAAATAATATAAGCCCGATGATCGGCCGTGTTGGCGAGCATGAGCAAACCGTACATGAGTATTCGCTAGGAATGCCATTTCATCAGCAAAGTGTAGCTGAGAGAGATCATGAGAGCCACTCAGGTGGACTCCCCTGATGCCCCTGTCTTCAAAGGAATGGACGATGTCTGATATGAAGAGAATAAACAGGAGAGGGCTCAGGGATTCCCCCTGGAAAACGCCCTCAGTGATTCCAACTGTATCTGTGTAATTCAGAGATGTGCAAATCGAGATTTTTTGGATCCTGGCGATCCTGACCTTGATTAGCACAGACAGTGCGCAGGGTTGATCCTATCACCTGGGTCAGTCCTTGTCCTTCCGAAAATTGGTACGAACGGTCGTTTTTACCCCACTGAATTTTCTCTCAATTTTTTTTTTTAAAGTGAAACTTCTTTTGGCAGGGTACCAACTTTTCTCGAGCGTCACGCTGATGTGTAGACGTTTGAGGGGAATGTGGTAGTTGAGTAGTGGGGGAAAGGAGAAGTCATGCGCTGTTGACGTCCGGTCTCAATTTGAGTGGTGGGGGAAACCTATCGTTCGTAGTTAGCGTAGGGGAGCTAGTGGATTGGAGAGGGGGGAGGGAGAGTAGGTAGATACGCAGCATATAGGCGTACTAAGAAAAGAATCGACAGCTGCGGCGTACCAAAGCCGGAATTTATATTGTGGGGTATGGGAGCCGAAGAAAGCCGAGTTCAATTCATTCGCTAGTCCTTCTGTAGCATGCTACATGCTAGTGTAATGGTCAGAAAGGCTGACAATTCTTCGGAATATCTCGGAATCTAAGGAAGGATAGAGCGATCTCATCTTCATCCATTTACATAGCTCTCAGGGTCTTTTGTTGATAAGAATTCAGGGGAATTCCCGGTATCTCGCTTAGATTCCAAGATATTCGTTGAAATACAATTTAATAGCGGAGAAATAGAACAGGATGCGAATTTTCATCATCAGTAATTCGAGAATATCTCGGAAAGTGAGCGAGATAGCGTAATTTCGCCACAATCCTCTCTTGTAGAGAGTCTTAAGAGCTGCACAGAAGGATTAGGATGAATTTGCTCTACTTCGCTTGGTTTTCAAAAGTAGCTCCAAAGATATTTATGAAAAAATTTTCGGAAAAGAAACTTCAGCTATAAGTCAATTTTTTTTTGTTGGTAAACTTTTTCATGAATATTCTAGAAACTAAGAAAGATAGCGTCAATCCACCCGATTCCCTTTTTGTAGAAAATTTCGAGAGTTAAAATAGAGAGTACTATGAATGAGCATATCTCTATTCAGTTCCGATAGATTTTCCCAAGAAACCATCACAACGGAGACTCTATCTATAAGTCTGTGCATTGTCATAGTGTTTTGATGAATATATCAGAAACTGAGCCAAATAAGGCAATTGTTGTAGAAACCCTTCCCGCAGTTTTTAAAATTGTTAACAAAAAAGGTCTTCAGAAAAATTTTGTTATGTCGCTCAATTTTCTGAATATTCCTAATGAAACGGAAGCCGATCAAATATATATAATAAAGTTTTCAGACGGATCAATTTCATTTTATCAGCAATTCTCTTTAGATATTTCAAAATTTAAGCAAGATAGAGCGATTGCGCACTGATCCTTTTCTGTAGAGAATTTCGAGAGCTACACAGATCGATTGTGGCAAAATCGCTCTATCGCGATCAATTCCCGAAATATTCACAAACACAATGAATTGAAAAAATGTATTGGTCTGAATAGTGGTCGTGAAAGAAACTGCAATTCGGTAACGAACAAGAAATTTTATCTTTTGTTCAATGAAGAAATACAGTAAAACCCCTGTTATTTTCCCCCCTGATATATTCCACCACCCCTCAAAGGAGGAGAAAGAGCGTTCCCCACTCTTGACCATTTTTCGTTGTCTCTCTTTCATTTATAGCTATCTCTGTTTCCTTGCGCATGCGGAGACGTGCGCGGAGCGACGAAGACACACATAGACGAAAGAGAGACAGCAATAATAATATTACTTGAGCCGGTGCCTGATGAGGTTAGCTTTTCAAATTTCATTTATTTATTCCGGAAGATTAATTTTTCGAAAAAATGTCAAGTAATTCAAAATTGAGAAACCTTAAGTAGTACAATCCCCTCTCCTGTCGTTGAAAAGAGTGCGCGACGTATCGTCTTCTCTCACTCTTGCGCTGAAGGAGTGAGGGCCGCAGAAACTGAGTCAGAACCCCTGTTATTTTCCAAATCTGAGCCTCGCGCGTGGAAAATAACAGGGGTTTCACTGTACTAATAATTTATCTTTATCTATACCTCATAGGGGAGAAGTTTCACTTCTGCCGCGCGGAGATCCCACGCACCCTCTTTTTCAATATCAAATCGCGCATAAAATTTTGGATTCGATTCAAACTAAGAATGGCAAATCTTTGGGAATTTACTTGAGAGGATTTCTTTTTCCACTTAATTAGGGAGAAAGAATTATAACATGACAGTTGGAACTGAATTCCATAGGTTTTCCATGCATTTCCTGTTTAACCGAGATGAATATTTTTTTGAGCGATTCTAGTGCTTCCGAACAGAAGAAACAATAATAGAGATGGGTTTAATGCTGCCCAATAATTTTATTGGATCATTTCCCTTGGTCAACAGGGATTTATTGATTACTATTTTTTCTACTCCAATTTTTTTCCTATCTCGCTCGATTTCAAGTATGTTTTTTTCTACTACATCCAACAGCATCTGAAATTATCAAGTAATAATTTCTCGATAGAAATAAATTTCCATGGAAAATTATGTTCAATGGAAAAATTCAATCATGAATTGTGTGCACAGTGCAACAATTAATCATAGGTGCATATCAATTGGCATGAAGTACACATACCATACAGTTGCCGATGTTAATGAGAAATTTTCGATTCATTGAACACGGTCCTTCCCTTCTCGAAGGTGCCTCTTGAAAAATTAGCAGCGACCATTACCGATGGAGCTTCTAGTATGACTGGCCACGAGAATGGATTCATAGCAAAATGTCACAAAGATTCGGATTTCCTAAAATTCAATTTATTTCATTGCGCGTTGCATCAAACAGCTTTGTGCTGTATAGAAATAAAATTCGATGGTGTTTTCGATGTAGTAATGACTATTGTGAATTCAATCATTCCGAATCCTTTACAAGATCGATTATATAATTTGTTCAAAGAAGAAAATGAATCAGAAGCTCACGGATTATTATTTTACACGGAAGTTAGATGGCTTAGGGCAGGGCAATATGCTCGTAAGATTTCATGAGAATCTGACGGGTATTAGAGAATTTTTAAAAGTACGTGGTCAAGAATTTTCTCAGTTGACTGATTCTGAATGGTTAAAAGAATTAGCATTCATGATAGATTTAACTGAGAGCATTACAACAAAAAAATGCAATGAAACTCGAAGACGTAGACTTTAGCCGCCAACTCACGCTCTCAGATGACCCTGTAAATTTTTCATTTTTATATTCTTAACTCCTTCGAGAGATACTTTTTACCGAGTTTTGATTTTACCGACCGTGTATAGATTATTTTTATTTTTCGTGACATCACTTTTAGATAGGTTAGAAGTTTAAATACTCAGGCATTCTGGGCCTTCTCTCCATTTAAGTTCAGATAAATTTCTCATGAACGAACGCATATATATGACCGAAACTGCCGTAAAAAGTGATGTCACGGAAAATAAAAATAATCTATACACGGTCGGTAAAATCAAAACTCTGTAATATATAATTGGCATGATAGTGACGATATGCACAAGTTTCCGAAAATTTGAAGGTGTGAGGTGTCTCGGTAGCTCAATGGTAAAGCAACTGCCCGGAAAGTAGATAAGGTTGTGAGCTTCGATTCTCACCCGAGATCGAATCCGATCGCCTCCAATTTTTTTCTGAAACTTGTGCACTCTAATTAATTCAATTTATTTAATTCTTTAATTTAATTGATTTATTTAGTAATTTAATTTCCATCTTTACGCGATAATATGAGATTTCAACTACTATAACCTGAATAGGTTAGAAGTTTAAATACTCAGGCATTCTGGGCCTTCTCTCCATTTAAGTTCAGATGAATTTCTCATGAACGAACGCATATATATGACCGAAATTGCCGTAAAAAGTGATGTCACGAAAAATAAAAATAATCTATACACGGTCGGTAAAATCAAAACTCTGTAATATATAATTGGCATGATAGTGACGATATGCACAAGTTTCCGAAAATTTGAAGGTGTGAGGTGTCTCGGTAGCTCAATGGTAGAGCAACTGCCCGGAAAGTAGATAAGGTTGTGAGCTTCGATTCTCACCCGAGATCGAATCCGATCGCCTCCAATTTTTTTCTGAAACTTGTGCACTTTAATTAATTCAATTTATTTAATTCTTTAATTTAATTGATTTATTTAGTAATTTAATTTCCATCTTTACGCGATAATATGAGATTTCAACTACTATAACCTGAATAGGTTAGAAGTTTAAATACTCAGGCATTCTGGGCCTTCTCTCCATTTAAGTTCAGATGAATTTCTCATGAACGAACGCATATATATGACCGAAATTGCCGTAAAAAGTGATGTCACGAAAAATAAAGATACTTTTTACCTTTCATTTTCCGATCCTTTTTTCTTTCCCTTCCTGATAGGAGACACCTACCACCTTCCCGTGGTTCCCATTGAGTAGCATCCATTTGATGTTAGCCAAGAGTAGGCGAAATTCAACTGATGAATCGCACGTTGAATTCCTTATAAAATAATTGAAAAAACCACAATTCCTTCTCGATGTGAAGTAGCAATATAGTGCAATAGACTGAAATATTTCTTCTCCATCTCACATTTCTATTTGGAAAAATTGATCGGCAAAATTGATCGCAAAAATTGAAGCGGTCGGAAAAAGAAAGAGTTTAGAAATTGAGAAGGAAAAAGGAGAAACGTTATCTTCTCGTCATCAATTCTTTCTGAATAACGTTCTTTGAGTAATGTTTTTCTGTAGAGAAATTTAAGAATCAACCAAAGAAATAAGAGATCAATCGCGCTATTTCGCTGGATTTTCAAGCTATTATTTGCACCGTTCTCCTTCTTTTTTCCGAATATTCCTTTCATTGGTATGGAATAACTTCCCATCAGAAAAATGTGTTGAATGAAAACAAGAGTTGTCATCAGAAATTATTTCTGTTTCTTGGCAACAGTTTTTCTCGAAGAAAGATATGAAAAAACGCACGTAGGCCCACACGATGCGTCATCAACAATCGGTACTCAGGAATATGCGTGATTGTATCATTGGGAGGGGGGCAGTTTACAACCTCAGGTAGAAAGATTATTAACGGGATTAAAGCCTGGCAATCTTAGCTACCTGAAACTTGCCCATCTCTGGTGTAATTGAAGCCTGGTTTCACTCTGAAAGAAGCAGAATCATGAAGTTTTCCAATTTTTCTTATAAATTTAGCTATTTTGAAGCTTTAGACGCAGCTCAATTCGACTTCTTTAAGACATTTTTACGCTTACCAAAAAATACGTCACATCCGGCACTCAGAGTGGAACTAGGCCTACTTCCTGTAGAATACTATATGTTATCTGCCACCTTGAACTATGTGATTAAAATCCTGAAAATGCCTGACAACAGATCACCGAAAAAGTGCTATTTACAGATGGTTGAACTTGCTAGGAACCCTCATCCTCTGAGGCAACCAAAAAAGAGGGTGCGTGGAACCCACGCGACAGAAGTGAAACTTCTTGCTTATTGTGTATAGATAGCGATGAATTATGAGGATTGTCTCAAATGAATAAGTGATAATAATTGAGAAATGTGAGGATACGGGGTTAATCTCGAAGGGAAACGGCAAAAAACCCAGCTCAGCACATTCAGCTGTGTCATGAACACAACACTTTGAGAATCCGAGTATCTGCCTATAGTATTTTGGTTATCTGTTCACTAACAAATTATCATTTTTTCACGATTATGAAGTGTTCAGACAACTACATTTTTTAAAATCAGTTTTTCGTAAATACATAGGAAATTGATCGAGATGGAGCAGTTTTGCTTCAATCCATTCTTGTTGCCCTCAAAACTCTCTATAAAGGAGGATTCGTGCAAGCTTGCTCTATCTTCCTGAAATTCCGGAATATTCGAAGAAAACGTTTGCTTCCATATTTTTCTCATGCTAGCCTCATAAAATGGTGGACGAAGAGGCGTAGTCGGGTACTTTGGATTGAAATATTCCGAATACTATGCAACATTTATCGAGACATGCTGTGAATGAAATTCAAAGGGAAGATCTACGAAGAAAATAAGCGAAATGCCCTTTTTCTATGACCCGTAGTGTCCGAGATATCAATTTTTTAATGAATAGTTCAGAAACAATGGACGAGGCCCAATAGTAAACAAATGAGTGCTCGGACGTCCTTCCTGAATTTTCCATTAGAAAATTGATATCTTAATAACTACAAGTCATAGAAAAATGGAGTTTTGCTTATTTTATTCGATAATCTTCCCTCTAAATTTCATTCACAACATGTCTCGATGAATTTTGAGTAGTTTTCGAGATATTCCAATCGAAAGCCAAGTGTAAAATGGCAATTTTCTTCAGAAATAAAAAGCGAAGATTATGATGTGGAGGTTCTAGGAATGATGCTCCCCAACAAAAATCTCCCGGAGAAGGGAGATTCTTGAAAAAATTATTTTTTCCGGGAACATTTTTCCGGGGAATTTTTTCCAGAGAGCAACACTCCGTCTACCTGATGTGGAGCATGGTAATTTTTATGAAAATCTTTTAAAAAAATTCCCATATTATCCTCTCCGTGTATTGAAAAAAGAAATTACAAAATGAGAAGATAGTATGTATGTAGCACTCAACGCGAAGATCTTATCCCCTCCCCCCCCCCCCCCCCCTCCCCTCCTCTGCCGTCTTCCCTCTCCACCGCTAAAGCATATGCTAGAGTGGCATCCCCACCAACGCACTCTCCTCTTTCTTGCTTCTACTTTTCCCCCACTACTCCACTACCACGTTCCCCTCAAAACATTTCACTCGTTTTGTGACGCGAGAAAATGTTGGTACCCTCCCAAAAAAAGTTCCACTTCAAAAAATATATAAATCCAATTGTCTCTTGAGACTTGAAAGTTTTCTGGAGAATTCGGGTTTCGGGATGCTCTGAGGAAACCATGATGTTCATGACTGGTTGCTTTACAGAGATGAAATACTTAAAGACCTAGAAATATATCTTTTCACAGAAGACCTAAAGTACTGGGATGCTATCCCACCCAAGCTCCCCATTGCTAGTACCCTGGATAACCTCAGCAACGAGTACTTGTGAGCCGGGTGTGCATTATCTATTCTTAGAATAGAAACTCAAGTTAGACTGGCCAATCCTTACAGCTGTCGATTTATCATTGATGGGAACCTTTTTATAATTAAACCTTTTGATTGTTGTCTGTTCTGCGATAGTGAGGACAATGAATCTATCCAGCACATTATCAAAAAATGCCCACTATATGATGCTCCTCGATCCAAATTCATCCTCTCCCCGCTGAAAGGGTCCACTGGTAACGATTTTCTGAATTTCTTCCTTAGTTCTGACAAAAACGATCCGGAAGCTCTTTTTAATTTTATGTCTTTTGCCATGAGTCTCAGAGATGATTCACTGATGCACGCTCGTAATCTATCCGTAAAAGGTGATCAGCTTATCACAATGATTCTCATCTCACAAGGGGCAGAAGTGTACGATCAATGACCTACCCGGAGTACCTTTTGAATGTGCAATTTTGTTACTTCCATTATACACTAGCAAAAAAAATTAAGGGATCAAAAAAAAAATCAAAATTTTTAGCGGTTTTTCAAATAGCTGTATCTTCCCCAAAAATGATCATATTGGAGTGAAAAAAACAACGATTTAGAGCTTGAAGTCTCTAGTTTTTAGATGGAAATTTTTCTCAAGTAATGTGTATCGCACTATTCTAACAAGTACAGTGAAAAAAAAATTTCGAGTTTTTTTTTTTCGTCTATGGACTTGGGAAAAATTTCTTAGCTCAACCACTATATGGACCGGATGGGTTGTTCATTCAGCTTCAATTTCCTTTTTTTTTTTACCTTTATTTGACCATTTTGCTTCCGAATGGAAGCATTGTAAACGCGATTTTTTTCGATCTCGAGATTTCATCGGAATATGACTCAAAATGTTCCAAAACGTCGAGAAATGACATTTTTAAAAAATGTCTGTATGTATGTGTGTGTGTGTGTGTGTGTGTGTTTGTGTGACAGATATCAGCTCATTGCTCCGGAACGGTAATACTTGGTGACCAGAAAATTTAACAGTATTTTCTCTCTCCATGCAAATTGCTCTCCGTAAAATTTGAGCGAAATCGGTTGAGTACTTTTCGAGAAAAATCAAATTTTCGAAAAATCGTTTTTTCGATTTTTCTCCGCGAAAAATTGATTCACAGCCCCCGCTCTCAGCGATGAAATTCATCTCATTTGAACACACGATTTTCACTCGGGGTAAATTTTGCTGCAATTTTTCGTTTGCGGATAATTTCAATTACAGTGTTTTTTATCCTGAATTTTGTATACACGATAGCTCAAAAACTATTTGAGTTAGAGACTCCAAATTTCGTGGGTTTGTGCATCTAATGAACGAAAAGTTTGGTATTGAAATTCGGCGAAATCGGTCAAGTAGTTTCTGAGATATTGCACGAAAACCATTTTATGAAAAGAGGTTATATCTCGAAAACTACTGGAGCGATTTCACCCAAGTTCAGCTTAAAAGATTCATCTCAATGAGCCCCACAAATGGTGAGAATTTCAGATTTTTCAGAGGCAGTCTCTTGTAAGAGTTTTCGATAACTTAGTTTTTTCAAAAATCACGGTTTTTCTTAGCTTTCTCCCTAGGAACACTTCTATTTTTTATTTCACCATTCGAAAGTAGACAAGTTTTTCTACCAAATGAGTACATTTTCTTCTGACGACAATCGGAAAGAATAGGAATCCTATTTGAAACCTGAACTTCAATTTTTGAGTTTTATTGTAGGATCTCAGTTTTCATCTAATATTGAAAATTTATGTATCATATGACATTATTGCAATTGAATCGATTATTGTAAGCTAGGACTGCAGGTCCTAAGATTGAATCCTGAACAGATCGATACGGTCTGGAACAATATTCGTAGGAATGTTTAAGTGCGAATTGTCGTAAAAATGATGTTATTTGTTTGAGCAATGGAATACATGAATAGCGATTTGATGCAAAATTGATGAAATTCCATTCGGAAGCATTTTGCCAATCGAATTGGCAACATATTAAATGTCGCACAAGGAGTGGGGCTTGCCAGTAACGCACAAAGAGTAGCACTTCTGCTTGTTTCGCTGAGATATCAGACTTTGAATGAAAAAAGATCGTTTTGTCTTTGATCATCGATATCTCAGCAACCAATGATCGCACAGAAAATTCACGGTGGCTTTTGAGAAGGTGGATAAACTCTCTACAAGAGCAGGGCATTTTTTTCGGGAAAGATTTTTTTTACATCCTTTACATGAATATGGAAAAACAAAACAAAGAAAGCTTTTGGTGAATTTTTGAACATCAAACTCTGAATCAGAAATATTGAAAGTACCACCTATGTTAAGTGTGCCTGTCGCAGTTCAATATCCACACAAGAACCCTACGAAGTTTCAATTCAATCCACCCAGCCGTTTTTTGAAGTGAAACTTCCTTAGGCGCGGTAGGGCTGTAAATTCGTTCGAGCCAACCGATGGAAATTAGTGACGCCGCTCTTTTGGCCGCCTAAAAGCGACCCCCCCTCCTCCCCACTGCATCATACATATTACGAGTAGGGGGAGTAGGTAGATACGTAGCATATAGTCGTACTAAGGAAAGAATCGACAGCCGAGGCGTGCCGAAGCCCGAATTTATATGGTGGGGCATGGGAGCCGAAGGAAGCCGATGTCAATTCATTAGCTAGTTTTTCTATAGCACGCTACATGCTAGTGTAATGGTCAGAAAGGCTGACAATTCTTCGGAAATATGTCGGAATCTAAGGAAGATAGAGCGATTTCGTCTTCATCCATTCACGTAGCTCTTAGAGTGCTCTGCAAAAATGAATACAGATGAATTCCCTGTATCTCGCTTAGTTTTGGCGATATTCGTTGAAAGACAATTCAATAGTAAAGAGATGAAACAGGATATTAATTTTCTATCATCGGTCATCCGAGAATATCTCGGAAAGTAAGCGACATAGCATAATTTTGCCACCATCTTTTTTTATACAAAATTTTGAGAGCTACACAAAAGGATTGGGATGGACTCGCGCTTTTGAGCTCAGTTTTCGAAAGTATCTCCGAAGATATTTATGAAAAATGATTGGAAAAAAAACTGCAGCTATAAGTCTATTTTTTCTTTTGGTACATTTTTCCATAAATATTGCAGAAGCTAAGAGAGATAGCATTAATTCTTTGCAATCTTTTTTTGTAGAAAATTTCAAGAGTTAAAAACGAGAGTAAGGTAAATGAGCATATCTCTATCAAATTCCGATGGATTCTTCCAAAAAACCATTGCGATGGAGACCCTATCTATATGTCTATGCTTTCTCATAGTATTCTAATGAATATTTCAGGAACTGAGCGAAATAAGGCAATCGTTGTAGAAAGCCGTTTTCACAGTTTTCAAAATTGTTCGCAAGAAAGGTCTCCAGAAGAATTTTTGTTATCTGCTCAGTTTCAGAAATATTCTTGAAAAAATGAAAGCCAAAAAAATATATATAATAAAGTTTTCAGACGGATCAATTTCATTCTGCAGTTCTTATCAGCAATTCTCTTTAATTACTTGAGAATTCAAGCAGGATAGGGCGATTTTGCACTCATCCTTTTCTGTAGAGAATTCCGAGAGCTGCACAGAAGGATTGTGGCAAAATCGCTCTATCTCGATCAATTCCCGAAATATTCACAAATACAATGAATTGAAAAAATCTATTGGTCTGAGTACTGGTCGTGAGAAAAAATATAATGCGTAAATGAAAAAAAAATTTTTCTCCTTGTTCAATGAAGAAATACTGATAATTTATCTTTATTTATACCTCATAGGCGAGAAATTTCACTTTTGCCGCGCGGGGATCCCACGCACCTTCTTTTTTTGTTTTATTCGATTGAATTCTTGAAATAATTCACGTATCACATTCCTTGCACTTCACAGTTCAAGATCTTCAACGGAATGAAAGATGAGAATTTCCTCAGCTTTTTCTACATTTTCATTCGGAACAGCGTTTAAATTCATGAAAAAAAAATTCTATTTTCCTCTTTCATAAATTCAAACGCTGTTCAGAATGAAAATGTGGAAAAAGCTGAGGAAAATTTTATCTCCCATTTCGTTAAAGATGCTGAACTGTTAAGTTCAAGAAGAGTGATCCCTTAATGTTTACAAAAATTCAATCGAATAAAACAAAAAAACGATTGAGTGGATTGAATTGAAACTTTGTAGGGTTTATGTGGGTATATTGAACTGTGAAAGGCACACTTAACATGGGTGGTTCTCTCAATATTTCAGATTGAAAGTTTGATGTTTCAAAAATTCACTCAAAGCCTTTTTGTCTTGTTTTTTCAAATTCATGTAAAGGATGTGTAAAAATTTTCCAAAAAAAATGGCTTGCTTTCGTAGAAAATTTATTCAGCTTTTCAAAACCCACCGTGAATTTTCTGTGCGATCATTGGTTGCTGAGATATCGATGATCGAAGGCAAAACGATCTTTTTTCATTCAAAGTCCGATATCTCAGCGAAGAATGGTCGAATCAAGGTAAAGAAAAATAGAGGCTGAAATGAACAACCTATCTGTGTCATACAGTGGTTGAGCTGGAAAAATTTTTCCCAAGTCCGTGGACGGAAAAAATTGCAAAAAAAAAATTTCACTGTACTTGTTAAAATAGCGCGATACACATTACTTGAAAAGAAATTCCGTCTCGAGATCTCAAAACTAGAGACTTCAAGCTTAGAATCGATGTTTTTTACTCCGATACGATCATTTTTGAGAAAGATACGGCCATCTGAAGAACCGCTAAGAATTTGGATTTTGTTTTGATCCTTCAATTTTTTCCACTAGTGTACTTCTCATAGAATCCCTAACGGAACGCTCGACCGTGGATCAACCGTCAGTCGACCGTCGAATGGTGAACTCAGTCGACCGTCATTCGACCGTGACTTCTAAATGTGCTTGGGCTATCAACGCGTCAGTCCAAGTGGATGTTCAGGAGTTTCAAATATTTCACATTGAGAATCGATCGATCTATAACTTATATTTCATATCATTCGACACTCAATCGTCTTATTCTGAGCTCGATTAAAAGTCAATTTTCGGAATATTTTTTTCAATCCATACAATTTTATTTGGAGACGTCATATCGTTTGGAAGTTAGTCTGCGGATGAAAAAATATATCGGTCGAAATTCAGTCGACTTTGTTCGAAACTCGACTGAAACTCGACTATCAGAAAAAAAAGGTAGAAGAAACTCTGCAAAGCAATAAAATTCATTTGACGTGATATCATTCATCAATAAATCTTTCTTAGAGAAAATATATTAGTCGAAAGTTAGCCGATTCTGTTCGAAACTTAACGGAGACTTGACTATCAGAAAAAATTGTCAGAGAAACACTTCAGAGCTAAAAGTTCGATTGCACATTATATCCATCACTCCCTAGCGGTTCTTTGGTTACGGTGAAAATTTAGTGGAAAAGTCGTGAATTGACGGTGATTTGATTTTATCGACAGATCACCATACATTCGCCGTCGAACGCCAGTCACTGTGCCGTGCATGATAAGTGCGTTTGTGCAAATTCGGCACCATGCAATGACGGTGAGTTGACCATTTTGTTACCGCTTTGACCGTGATTTTTCCGACAATTGATGGTGACTTGCTGGTGAAACGCGTGTGAGTTGTCAGTCAGGTAGGAGTGAATAGTTGGTGATTCGCCAGTGGCAAATTCATTTATGTTTTCAAATTTCAGTTTTTCAATGTTTATAAAGATTAAGAATTTCTTTTTTGATATTACCGCGTGGAGTGCAATTGTTAATAATAAGCATATCTGAATCATATAGAGAAACGCTCGCTCATTCCATAAAAGGATGTAAAAATGGTAAATTTCAATAGTTAATGGTGAATGCACGGTCTGTTAGTAAATTTCTGCGTAATCTGAGAGTTTAAAATTCTGACAACATTCGAAAATCAGCTTTTCCGTGAATACTAAATTATTTACAATGATCTACCCAATTCAATTGAATCCTATTTTTTTAAGTCAGAGAGACACTAATCAATATACAAGCATCAAAATTCCTCAATTTCGTATGTAAAAGGCGAATAGCGAAGACGGTTAGGTGATAGGCTCGAAATGTCAGGGTCTCGGATTCAATTCCAGCCGAGTGCAATTTTTTTTTTTTCGTTGAAATTCATTATTAATGATGACTGTCGTGATTGAGGGAATTAATACTGATATATTATGTTCATATAATATTGAAATGGATTATGCTTGTGTTAGAAGACGAATCACATTCACATATTAGATTTATTTCCAGTTCACAGTAGTTCGTCAGTCAAAGTCCCATGAATTCACAGTGAGTTGTCGGTAAAACGATGATCTTCTCACCATTGAATCACCAAGTGTTTCTGATAGATGCCGAGTGAAAGTTTTGCACGAACTCACTACTCATTCACCGTGAAAACACCAAACTTCAATCGGTTTATGACTGTTTATTTTCCAGCAAATCAGGGTCAATCGTCAGTGATTTGACCATGACCAATAAACCGTTAGGGTTAGTTAATTTTCACACTGAAGAATATATCAGTCGAGACTTAGTCGATTTTGTTCCAAACTCGACTCAGACCCGACCATCAAAAAAATTACTTAAAAAAAAAGCAAAGTTCTACAATTAATTTCACATAATATTATTCATCAATCGATGTTTCCGGGCTATGATCGAGGAAAGCTGCCTCTGAATGAAAATTTTTCGTACCATGATTAAATGTAATTTTATGATGTATTTTGATTGTCCAGCGGTCAATCACACAGCACGGAACCAAAACGACATCCTAATGAAAATTTTCAGAAAATTACAACCAGCTCTTTCCTGGGAAGTATAACCCATAAAAACGAAGGAACGAAAAACGACAGAATTGAGATTATCACCACGTTTTGCATGACTCGAGGACACGACGGGGACGTAGTGGTGTGTAGGCCTCAAGAGTAACCTATCACGACCCACCCTATTTGCGACCCTCGGGATTGTAATTATTAACTTCCCGATAAGGGAAGTTCATGTATTGGCCCCGAAAATGAAAAATCGATTTTTCGATCGATCTTCATGTTTTGACACCTGCCCAACATTTTTTGATAGTTTTCACGACCATGTCTATATGTGTGTGTGTGTGTGTGTGTGTGTATGTCTGTAACCAAATGTTTCGTTCACATTTTCTCATAAATTAATAATGTGATCGAAGTGATCGATGTCGTGATCGAAGCATCTTGACATAGATTCGCGGCCATTAGATTTTGATCGAAATCGATCCAGTAATTTCTTAGTTTTTTAAGAAAAACATTATTAAATTTTTCTTAACTTCTCAATAAGCGAAGTCTATGTACTGACCCCGAGGAGGAAAAATCGATTGTTCAGACTTTTCTTGGAAAGTCTGGGCATAGGGTCAGAGGCTAAATCGAGAGACATCGGGGCGACTCGATCACGATCGTATGGGCCGACTGTGCTAAACGTACGCGTAGCTGACCCACGCAATCTTCACTTGAATCGAAGTATCCATGGTGTGAAAACGTGCTTTTCATCCAATTGTGTAACGGTTTTTTCTATCTATTCGGTTTTCGGACAATTATCTATTCAATCAAGACATCCAATTAATTAACGGCTCGGACAATTTAATCATCAACTTATTGTGTATTTAATCAAACGAATGAAGTGTTGAATTATATCTATTTTTGTATAAAAAGCGGCTTTTTCTTTGCAAGATACCTGTCATCTTTTCAGACCAGCGTCGGTGCTAATTTGGGGGCAATTTCATCTATTTGGCCTAGTAAGAAATACAGTCCACTAAAAACATAATTTCGGCTACAACATCCAGGTAATTCATCAAAACCCAAACATTGGTCCTTCGAGCCGGATAGGCGGCTCGATTGCATCAAAAAAAAAACTCTCAGTGCATTAAATTCCACGTGGGTGACGTAATTCTATTGAATGTACAATTTCGGGGAAATTCGGACAATATAAAAATCTACAAAAGTCAATCGGACAGGTATCTCGGTAATTTTTATCCAGTGATTATCTCGGTTAAAATCTACGGGTAAAAAGCAAAAAGTGACGCTTCGAGAAAATTCTTGTGACGTCAGTGGCTTCGGTTAGCAACAGGCATCGAATATTCTGGACATTATTTTAATATTTTGGTGAATTTTATTTCATCTAAAAGAAACGGAACAAAAGGGACAATTCGGCCGAAAACATAAACACTCAGTTGTTTACATCTGAGAGTCGGCTCAAATTCACGGTCAGTGTAAAGCCGAAGTTCAGTTCGGTCAACATCGGATCTATTCGGAAGTGAGTGAGACGGAAGACGCTACCTCTCTCTCGCACCTCGACAGCAGCTCGTGTGACTCATCCCCACTCTTCACGCATAAAGAAAATTTCAATCGAAGCAATGTCAACCACGGGAAAAATTATCGAGGAGATAATTGATGAAGGAGATGGTGAATTTAAATCTCCCCTGGATGACGACGACAAAACCCTGGATTGGGCAGAGCAAGTTGTGCTTGCTCAACAAATGGATGCGGAGAGGGAAAAGTTGGAGCGTGAAAAAGAAGAGGCGGCTCTTAAAGCAGGCGGGCCTCCAGTTAATCCACAAACGAAGCAAGACATCAATGCACCGATAACGGCGGATGATCCGAAAGACAAGACAGCCCCTCTTCAACGGCTATCAATCTCCAACAGCGTGGCTTCTACTCTCAAGGTCACTCCCTTATCATTGAAACTAAAGACACAATTAACACGGTGGTCAGCAATTGAGTCTCTAGCTGAAAGGATCCGGCGAGTGAAAATAATCAAACAATCTATCAGCGATCTGGACGCTTGGGAGAAACTGCTCAATAATTATTGGAGCCAATTCTCAAACGCTCATGACAGATTATGTGAAGAAACGGCGAAAGAATTCATTTCTTCCAGGTATATCCAAGAAGATATGCATGGGCAACTTATAACTATCTATGCATCAGCGGTAGAATCAATTGAATTGGCACGGGCCAAAATCAATGCGGCATTTCCTCCGGTAAATCCATCCATTCCATCATCAATTGGCGCACCAACTTTATCCAACATCCCGATTCCAAAGTTCAGCGGGGAGTATGCAGAATGAAGGCCATTCGCGGACTTCTTTTTATCAATGGTGGGGGATGTGAAGGGCCTTTCCCCAGTGATCAAGCTCTGCAGGTTGAGAGAGGCTCTCGTGGGTCCTGCAGCGGATCTAATCAAGAACATCAGCCCAACCAAAGAAAATTACTCGGTGGCCTGGAACAAATTGGTAAGCCGATATGAAAATCCACGGTGGATAAAGAATTCTCTCTCTTCCAGACTATCTCAGTTGAAACCATTGAAGGAGAAGTCGGCAAAGGGGCTTTTATCACTCATCAGCACTTTCTCAGAGGTGTTGAATTCCCTCAAGGCTTTGGGAGAGCCCACTGAATATTGGGACTCTATGTATCATATCGATTGCGGGAATTGATCGATGTCGAGACGAGAGAAGCATGGGAGGTTGAGATTGGGGACTCTACCGCATCTCCCCCATTCCAGAAATTTACCCAGTTCATCCAGGCAAGGGCCAGGGCTATCGAGCATTCACAAGCAGATAAACAAGAATCAAAAAAGGACGCGGCGGCCAGAATTTATCACGGTGCTACTCCACCCGAACCAAATAAGCAAAGGGGAGACAGGGATCCATTGGAGTGTGTTTGCTGCAAGGGTGATCATCATCTGGGCCCAGCATGTTCGGCTTTCCGAGAGCTAAGTCCAAAGGCCAGGAGACAACTTGTTCGGGAAAAGAATCGGTGCTACAATTGTCTCGGTCCACATCCAGCAGGGGACTGCCACAGCAAGTTTAGGTGCTTGAACTGTAAGGACAAACCCTTATCCACATTGGAGCTCCGGGTCAGTCGAATGCTATCGACACCCCTGGCACAGAATCACCAGGATCGGGTGATTCTTCATCAACATCAGCATAGACTCCAGTACCTCATCCAGTGGGGGTTGCACCAAAACTAAGTTGAGTATGCCATTCAAGTTATTATCAATCATTTATCTAACGGCTACTCAACTGGTTCCCCCCCTCTTTTCACAGATTTATCAAGGAATAGTGCCGGGAAACAGGCACTTGGTGGAAATATCACGGCGGCAGCATCAATTAAATCAGCATCAGTCGTGAAGGTCACGAAAGAATCATCGGAAATCAGCACTTCATCAACTACTACGGCTACATCATCAATAACTCCAACAGTTAAAGCAGCTGGTGAAGCTGGTTACCATCGAGAATGTTTGAATCTTCAAGTTCATCATCAATCAAATGAAGCAACGGTGCTTCACGGGGAAGGCGGCTCATCTTCATCCGTGGTACTGCTTGCTACTGCTAGAGTCCAGGCAATAGCAGCACATGGTACTACAAAACTTCCGGCAAGAGCTCTGATCGATACAGGGTCAGAGATAACTTGTATTTCGGAAGCATTGGCACAACGGCTAAGGCTCAATCGGACTTCGGCATCCATTAAAATCCTGGGCATCGGTGGCAAAACCTTCACATCGTCCAGGGCAACAGCAGAACTCCATCTACAATCTAACCATGAGCCGGAACTGATTGTGAGAGTTAATGCTCACATTCTACCCAGGAACAGCACAACTACCATCAAAAGGTTGTGAATCATCATCCATCAATATCACGAAAGGACTCAAACTGGCGGAAAAAGACTTCCTCAAACCACGGCACATCGACATCATAATTGGAGCGGACAATTATGCCAAAGTTATTGGCAATGGAATCAAAAAGGCATCGGACGGCAAAATAGTTGCGCAACTAACCATCTTCGGATGGGTCATCTACGGTCCAATCAACTGCATCAGCAAATGTACCAGGACCTCTCTAACTGCAGTATGAGAGACCAGTGCAGGGCAATAATTGGACTTAATAAAACGGTTTTGGTGCCAAGAGGAAGCCAATCCAAAATTATCACGGCAACGGCTCTTAGATCCAGAAGAGCTTGAGATTGAAGAGAATTATCAACGACTTGCAGGGAGGTTGCATGGCGGGCGGCTTCCCCAGCATAAATGGGTATCAAATCAACCGGAAGCTCTTCAAGAATCGAATCTAACACCGGGCAATTCATCATCGACAAAGGAACTTGAAGAATCGACAAAGAAGGATGTCGGAGAATTATCAATCGTCGGATTATCAAGCATCGGACTCTGAAGCAGAATCAGAGGCATCAGCGAGTTAGTTTCGTCTGGAGACGAGGCGGGCGGTATGTTCAGACTTTTCTTGAAAAGTCTGGGCATAGGGTCAGAGGCTAAATCGAGAGACATCGGGGCGACTCGATCACGATCGTATGGGCCGACTGTGCTAAACGTACGCGTAGCTGACCCACGCAATCTTCACTTGAATCGAAGTATCCATGGTGTGAAAACGTGCTTTTCATCCAATTGTGTAACGGTTTTTGCTATCTATTCGGTTTTCGGACAATTATCTATTCAATCAAGACATCCAATTAATTAACGGCTCGGACAATTTAATCATCAACTTATTGTGTATTTAATCAAACGAATGAAGTGTTAAATTATATCTATTTTTGTGTAAAAAGCGGCTCTTTCTTTGCAAGATACCTGTCATCTTTTCAGACCAGCGTCGGTGCTAATTTGGGGGCAATTTCATCTATTCGGCCTAGTAAGAAATACAGTCCACTAAAAACATAATTCCGGCTACAACATCCAGGTAATTCATCAAAACCCAAACATCGATTTTTTTATTAATCTCATATATTGCGATCTCCCCAACTTTTTTTGATAGTTTTTACTACTATGTCTGTTGTTATTTATCATTCTTTTCATTCAACATTTCTCCCAATAGTAAATGAAAGAAATTATCGGGAAGTTCTCAGTGCGGCTCAAAGAGTCACACTCATCACAATACATTCTTACTAATTCCTTCTCATCAGCAGTAAAGCACTTCCCCATTTGCGAGTGAGCGTAGCGAGCGAGCAGCTACGCACTCCTCTGTTCGCGAGCGAGCGTAGCGAGCGAGCAACTACGCACCCCTAGTTTATTTATTTATTAATCAACGCCCTTGGCATTTATACAATAAAAATTAATAGTTAAGTGTAAAGTTTTGAAGTTTTAAACAGAATTAATAACAACAATCATGTGTTTGATACACGCTAATCACTGGAATCAATTGCCCTTAGAAATTTCAGTCTTGAGCTACTCCTTTATTTCTTTAAGAATTGCTCTTTTCGCCTCACTTTTAATTATTCCCTTAGACCCCCCACATAGATTGACCTCTCCCGCGAACTCATTGATCACTTTGGATATCCTAAATATCGGAGCACGTGTAGAGTATCGCGACCTCACTAAAGATATTTCAATTACCCTAGTAGCTCGTAGACGAACATCAGGCACAACAAAGTCTCGAAGCTCCACTAATTGCGGAACATCAAGATGTCCGTTAATGATACTAGCACCACAACAGAACGTTAGGTACTTTTTTCTGTTAGCAAGCGCCAAGCAGCCTATATAACCATACGCCTGAGTACGATCCATTATAATATTTTTTCTGCTGCTGCGAAATCTAATATGGTTAACAAATTTTCTCTGTACCGATTCCAGCTTCTCAATCTGATTATTGTAAATCGGGTCCCATATCACACTTCCATACTCCAATATTGGTCTCACTAAGGCATTGAATAATTTGAATAGAGTTCTGTCACTGTCAAAGTCACCTGTTGTCCTCAAAATACGACCAAGTATCCTACTAGCTTCGGCTACTATATTATTCAAATGACCTTCAAATGTGAGCTTACTATCCATGTAGACACCTAGATCTCTCATCCCATCCATCTGAGGTACTATATCGTTACCAATATAGTACTGATGATGATTGGCCTCTGCACTACGACGATATTTAATTATTGCACACTTCTTTACATTCAAGTTCAGCTTGTTGAGCTCACACCATCTTGATAGTCTCTCAATGTCATCTTGTAAAGTATACATATCACTATTATCCCTGATACGTCTGTAAATCTTAGAGTCATCGGCGAATAGAGAATATTCTGATACAAAATCATTACCAATATCGTTGACGAATATGCAGAACAATAATGGGCCAAGATGCGAGCCCTGCGGAACACTAGATGTTACACCAAATTCCCTGGAGATAGAGTCTTTGATCCTGACTCGAAGTCTTCTTCCACATAAATACGACGCAAACCAATCGTACAAACTACTGGAGATTCCGTATTCACTCAGCTTAAGCAATAATACCTCATGATTAACCATATCAAAGGCTTCGCTAAAGTCGGTGTACAGAGCATGAACCTCAAATTTCTCTGATATATGACGTAGAATATATTCGTAATAAACCATAAGATTGGTGGTGGTCGATCTGCCTTCCACAAAGCCATGCTGTTGATTAATTAGCATGCCTTTGAACCAGAACTCAATATGTGCATATACCATCTTCTCGAATAACTTAGGCAGTGCTGACTGGATGCAGACTTGTCTGTAATCATTGACATCAGTCCTCCCACCAGACCTGGAGATTGGAATCACGTACCCCTCCTTCCAATAGTCTGGAAAAACGTCCCACTACAATGACTTGTCGAAAATAACACCACAATGGTTCACAGAGGCCAACTGTACACTCCCTGAGAAAAAAGTATGATATACCGTCGGGACCAGGTCCTTTGCCTGGATCCAACGACAACAGTCCCTTCTACAAGTCATCAAAAGTGATCTCTGTACCACTCATATTAGTGTTCCCATCCTTCAATCCCTCCTGAAGACTGTCAATTACATCCTGAGAAAGGGAGCCAGCATTGTCATGAATGCTGCTGAAGAAATCAGCAAACAGATTACCAACATTCTCCACCCCTTCAGCCTCGCGGTTAACCCATTCCATGTTGGATGGTATCCCCTGATCTGAGCTTTTTTCCATACAGATGAAATTACAGAAGTGGGCTGGGTTATCATTGATCAGCTCTTCTGCTCCGTTCACAAAATCCTTGTAACACTGGACACATAGGTCCTCGCACTCTTTCCTCAACTTACTGAAGTTTACATAGTCCAGATGACACCCAGTTTTTTTATATCTACTGTGTGCAAATCTCTTAGCTTTAATTCTATTGATCAGATGTCCATTAAACCAGCAGGGATAGTTACTATTCTTCTTCCTCATGCGAGGCACGTATGTGTTAATCCCCTTCTGAATGACTTTGTAGAAATATGCAACAATACCATCGATATCCCTGAGTTCGTACATGGGAATCCAGTTTACTCGAAAAAAGAAGTTATTGAGAGCACTGTAGTCACCTCTCCTGAAATCCAAATATTCCGTTAGCTTGGGTTTAATGATCTTATGTACCTTAATTTCAGTTCTTATCGTAGGGTGACATTTGTCTTCAGGAACCATTGGTGTTACTCCATGAAAAGACAGGTCACAGTTAGAAAAACAGAGATCCAAAAGTTTATCATCACAGTTGTGTATTCTATTGATTTGAGACAACGCAAGTAGAGAAAATTCTTCGAGAACAATACCCGCCTGAGCAGAGTCACCAAAAAATTCATCCACATCCGCATTAATGCTCCATCTGGTATCAGGGAGGTTACAGTCCCCAATGTTAGGGATTTACTCGATCCCTCTCTACAACTCTTGTCAAGGTGGAGTTTGAATAATTCGGCTCAATTATTTGAAAAGAACAAAGTTTATTCATAAAAAAAATAAGTAAGATTAATAATGCAATACAACTCAACTCTCTCTGTTCGCACTCAACAGCAGATCTCAACTACTCTCTCTTCTCAGCACGCACGCCCTCTTATATATCCTTATTACATCTAGATCCTTCTCAATTTTTCCAAAACATTCTCACACATTCTTCCACTCTCTCTCTCATACAGATTATTGTTTCTATCACCAATAAGCACAATCTTACATCCAGGATACCTATTAGCTATGTTGACCAAGTCATGAGCATGTCTTTCAACATGTGGAATATACACGTTACCAATTATTAAATCTTCATGCTCCAATTTCACCTTGATGAAAACTTGCTCAAGTCTTGCTGTTCAACCTTTATTGGATCCACCTGGAACCTCTTCTTCACTGCGATGAAAACTCCGCCCCCACGTTGTTTCTGATTCGGCATACTATCACGATCTTTTCTAAACATGCGATAAGTATTGTCTGCAACTTCACCATCCGCAATACTATCATTCAGCCAAGACTCCGTGACACAGATAATATCCGCACCACTATCTGCTGCTGATGTATAAAACTTCTCCAATTTGGTACGTAAACCTCTGACATTCTGAGAAACAATGGTGACCGTGTCTAATTCTCCCTTATATCTTGATGAGCCTGCCGAAAATTCTGTATTTTATCGATGAAAGGCTCCCCAAATTCATATCTGATAGTTAAGCTCCTCTCCCCATCTTCTTTCCTCTTTTGCTTCCGAATGGAAGCATTGTAAACGCGATTTTTTTCGATCTCGGGATTTCATCGGAATATGACTCAGAATGTTCCAAAACGTCGAGAAATGACATTTTTAAAAAATGTCTGTATGTATGTGTGTGTGTGTGTGTGTGTGTGTGTGTGTATGTGTGTGTGTGTGTGTTTGTATGACAGATATCAGCTCATTGCTCCGGAACGGTAATATTCGGTGACCTGAAAATTTAACAGTACTTTCTCTCTCCATGCAAATTGCTCTCCGTGAAATTTGAGCGAAATCGGTTGGGTACTTTTCGAGAAAAATCAAATTTTCGTAAAATTGTTTCTTCGATTACAGTGTTTTTTATTCTGAATTTTGTATACACGATAGCTCGAAAACTATTTGAGTTAGAGACTCGAAATTTCGTGGGTTTGTGCATCTAATGAACGAGAAGTTTGGTTCTGGAATTGGGCGAAATCGGTCCAGTAGTTTCTGAGATATTGCACAAAAACCATTTTATGAAAAGAGGTTATATCTCGAAAACTACTGGAGCGATTTCGCCCAAGTTCAGCTTAAAAGATTCATCTCAATGAGCCCCACAAATGGTGAGAATTTCAGATTTTTCAGAGGCAGTCTCTTGTAAGAGCTTTCGATAACTTAGTTTTTTCAAAAATCACGGTTTTTCTTAACTTCCTCCCTAGGAACACTACTATTTTTTATTCCACCATTCGAAAGTAGACAATTTTTTCTATAAAATGATGACAATCGGAAAGAATAGAAATCCTATTTGGAACCTGAACTTCAATTTTTCAGATTTGTCGTACGATCATCCATTCATGATTGAAAAATTGATGGTTTTTTTTTTGTGGAAACAATGAATAAATAAAGTTCACCAAAGATCAAACCATCATTGAATTTGTCATCATAAGTACATATTTGTTGAGAAGATCATATTTTGTTACGGCATTTGGAATAATGAGAGATATAAATAGTAATTTGATGAATACCGTATTAAATTTCATTCGGAAGCATTTTGTCAATTGAATTGGCAAAATATTAAATGTCGCATAAGGTGTGAGGTTTGCAAATAACGCACAGGATATAACGCCTCTGCTTGCTTCAGTTCAGTACGTAGTCTTTTCAGCTTCTCTCTCTGAGCAATGGTTAAGTCAGGTTTGACCTTGACAGAATCATCTTTCAGCTTAGCCCTCAAGACCAACCTAGCTGATTCCTTCGACGGAAAATCAATTTTCACGGGTCGAGTCTTCCCATCCACTACTTTACCAATTCTATTAATCTTAATATCCTCAGCCTTGATCGCACAATTCTCTGGCAATAGCTGAACAGACCTCAAACTGTCATCAAGTTGCCTTCCAACCCCAGAACTTTTGGTAGACTCAGGGATATTATGCCCAATAATACTGATTTCCCTACGTTTCCTCTCTTCAGCTTCCCAAACTATGTCATTAACATTCATGTCCGGATTATTCTCAAGTTTTGAGACACGTTTCCCAAGATCTGATAACATTTTGTCATTTTTTTGACAGCTCTTCTTAGTATCATCATCAGATTCCTTCAGCGCCCTGATATCCTTCTCCATAGCTTTCATATTGCCTTCTATTTCCTCCAGTTCCTGCCTGAGGGGCTTGAGATGCTTTAACAATAATTCCTCCATACACTCCAACATAACTTTCATCGATGGTGATTCCTCGTCAACAACACCATCCTCCTCTTCAGTCTCATTATCCCCTTCAAACTCCTCATCTGATTCGATGATACTAACCTCCAAATCACAACTTGTACATTTCCATTTATTCTCACCCGTATTCTCAAATTTCGAAGCTAATTCATTGTTCAAAGTGTCATTGTTCAGACCACTACACTTTTTATGGAACCATTTTTCACATTCATAACAGCTTATACAGGCCGTGTTTTTTCTAATTCCTTTAGAACACTTTACACACACATGTTTCGCCGGCGACATCGGCCCCCTCCCCCCCTATATATTTTGCTGAAGAATTTTATTGACTTTGACCACCACCCACCTCCATTGGGCATGCAGAATTCTATTTCATAATGTTACGAAAACAAGTACATTCTACACAATGGACTTATAAAACGCACTTCATTTTCAACATCTTTTGTCGATAACTCAAATGCTCCACGTGGAACAATATCAACTCAATTACTTCCATCATACATATTCAGAAAGAAATGAATTAATTTAACTTGAAAAATACGCTTAGAATTTTAATTCAGATTTTAGAAATTTAAAAAAATACTCATCTAGAATCATAAATCAAATGGTATTCTGTTGAGACACTACGCTTTTCCTCCATCAAGAAGAACTAAACAAAGTTAACAATCACAGCAACACCAGTAAACTCACTGGTCAGGAGAAAGTTCAAGTGGTTTTTCATCCCAAAACTGCCCCACTCCAACACCATTGGTCTCTAATGTGTACGTCTTCAACTCACTTTATTTAGCAAAATTATCGATTATTTTCACTTGTTGTTCTTCGCTACTCCCATGACAATTCAGAACATTGAAATATACTGGTAAAAACTGACTCTATTTCGCACGTGTGTTATGTCCCAAAAATGATGATGTTATTTATAAATTACTTACTAAAAGAATAAGAGTAGGTCATGATAAGTAAAACATAAAGAATGCAATACTTCTATTGCATTCACATTGTTTTCCGGAGTCATCATATTCCGACACATAACGTGTTGAAGTATGACTCTTCGATTATATAAGCGAGCGCATAATGCAGCTCGAGTCAGTTAACTCCTAATGAGCAAAATTGAGTCATCTCTCACAACTCATATTTTGCTGTTAAATTAATCGTAAGATCATAAATCGATATTCGATCAATGAATAGTTAATTTGAACTATCTCTCTGGAGATTATTATTAAAAGTACCCAACATAACAAAACGGTGGCAGCGAGTTTTTCCAACGGGCAGGGTCTGATCAGCCATTGTCTAGGACTTCAGAGAGTACGAGAATAATTCAACTAGATATTGACAATCAGTTTCAAACTGATAAGTAACAAGCCTATCATTGCTGTAATAGCAAATCAAGGATCCTTAAGAGAAATCTCACGTTTAGAGATAAAATAGACGATTCTTCCCAGGCGGAAGAAAGTCACACATGTACATTTAACGATTCATTACCTATCTTTTGAAAAATTAATTGAATCATGGCACAACAAATTCACAACAAGGACGAGATGAATTCGTCTCCTTAGGAAGCCTTGGGAATCATGTAAGACGAAGCATTTTTCCAAACAATTTCAAAATAATAATCCTCAGAATAACGCTAGATCGCAGATTGACACCAGTAGGCCACAGGCACACACGTCACAGGATGACTTCAATCGAGGGGTCAATACAAGAAGACAATACCACTCAACTTTCGAAAATTTAGTTCCATCAAGTAAGGATGATATTCAATTGATTTCACGCAACACGGAACAGACTGTCAATAGTCGCGAGGAGGACCAAAATTCGCAGAATTCGGAGGAACCAGGAATTGAAACATTTGGGACTCCTACTTTGGACTTTTCAATTCCAGCAGGTTCACTACGAGTACATCATTTTACAGCCTTACACCTAGCTCAATAGTACAAGAACGACCACCTCATCGGGTGGATATTCTAATGAATAGATATCAACAATTACATAATGAAATGCAAGAATTACGAGCGAGAGAAGCTCAAAAAATTGTAGAAAATACAGAATATCAGTAAATATTGAATGACGCTTAAGTTCGACTCCAAAGTGTCGAAAATGAGAGGGATCAATTCAAAGAAGGATTATGTCGAGCATGGGCTGCACAAAATGAAAATGATCAGCAAGCAGCAAATGGAAGAAAAGTGACTTTTGACGATGATGAATACATGAGTATCAAAACAGCATTGCAAACAGTGTGTCAATTCAATGGAGATGATGATCTCGACGCATTTTTGATCTCATGTAAAACTGCACAGAAAATGGTCCAATCAAATGAACAGGCAAGGCTACTTGAGTATATTATAGAGAGTACATTAAATGCAAAAGCCCCATGGCAAATGGATCACAGCACTGTCAATAGCTTTGACGACTTGGAAAAAGAATTGCAAGCACTTTTCGGAAAACTCGAATCTCTACTCGGATTACAAGTAGAATTCAATCGATTGCAACAAAACGAGCAAGAAGACGTCACCAAATTCTCAGCACGAGCAGAACAGGTGACCATGGATTTAATTGAGTCCATTCTGCAAGTGAATCCTTATTGGGATGAAAAAGGAAAAAAAGGTGCTGAAGAAGCAATTTATACGTTGGCAAAAGTCAACTTCGAACAAGGGTTACAAGGACAACTACAGATTTTTTGTAAGGGCTGGAAAATACAGTACTTTGCATGGAGCCTGTATTGGCGTGATAGGATTAGAAAGAACCATTTCTACCAATTTTGGAAATAGAGGAAAACCTCCAGGGACCACCAAACATCCTATAGGAGGAAATAGACAGTGTACTGGGAGACAGTCAATTCATCAGTCCCACGGTTCCAATTGTGAACAACCAGGACATATGGCTAAAGATTGCAGGGCACCACAGGTACAAAGAAAGTCAATATAACCGGTTGCCTCAGATCGACGAAGCATCAATGCATATGGCCCAGTTTGCAAATTTTGCAACAATGCAGGTCATGACGCAGCAAACTGCAGAAAATTGAAGAAAAAACTTGGCATGTCTGAATCAGCAGGAATAAACTTTGAAAGAAATAAAACGCCTGTAAAAAAACAGGGCAACGGAACACAGAAAAATCATAATAAAAAAAAGATCATCCAGGAACATCTGAAGATAGCACTCTACCAATAAGTACCTTTTAAGTTTCAATGATGGAGCCCACAAAATCAGGGAATCCAGAAAAAGAAGAAAAGGAAAATGAGAAGAGAGTTATCAAAGCAGCAGAACCATCTCAAAAAAAAAATCGTTTGATTCTTTCTGCTGATGAATTGAAAAAGCCGACGATGTTTCTCGCGGATTCTTGAGCTATGACTTCAGTAATAAAGCTTGAAAAATTGGAAGAAGGAGTAGAAATACTCAAAGAAACTCAAATACTACGTGGAATAGCCAATCAGGATGTCATCACTCTTAAGAAAGTAATTTTATATTTGAAAATAGGAAATGAATATGCAACACTTATAAAAATCTTAATGAATTTCTTGATTGAATTTCAATAATTAGAATGATAAAAATGAAAATTAATAAATAAATAATCAAATTCAAAATTAATAGAAAAGTGCAAAATATTTTTATTGCTAAATAAATCATGAATTTAGAGTAAACCATCAGTTAAATTACATATTTTCATTTCCAACAATACTCAAATAATTTAAATAAACGGCGATTAAACAATAATGTAGTTTTTATCAGTACATACCTCCTCACACGTCATACTCACACATACAAATATAAATTATAAAATTATCATTCTTTTCTTTTTTTTTATAAATACGAAATTCGTCGGAATAGGCTATTCTATTTCTTTTTTGTTCAATCATAAATTTATATCAAAATACAGCTTTTATTGTTAAAATTTTAGATCGTAAAATTTTTTGCTATTATTGGGAGTCGATGTATTTTCTCCAATAGCTCAAGAGGAAGTAAGTAATTATCGTACTGGACACCTCTTTGTGTCTTGAGATTATCACGTGATTCCCCTTCTCTCTTTGGTGATATTGGTGGGGAAATTTTATTAAGACTAAATCATTACATTATTCCCCTTTTTTTTCATCGATTTTCGAGAGATGAGAAAAAATCGTCTTATTATCCTTAATTATTGGTTTATAATATTACATTTAGCATAGAACCCCGTTATCGTTGAATCCATCAAGCTAGTTGAATGGTCCATTAATAGTTAATGATATCGACACATTGTCTTTCGTCTTATCAGGAACTCCACCAGTTATTGCCAAGATATTCCTGTTGTCACTATCCCCTCATTCAATTTTAAGATGGAGGTACATTATCTTTTGTCTCATCAGGAACTCCACCAGTTATTGCCAAGATATTTCTGTTGTCACTATCCCCTCACTCAATTTCAATGATATAGGTACATTGTCTGTTGTCTCATCAGGAACTCTACCAGTTATTGCCAAGATATTCCTGTTGTCATTATTCCCTCACTCAATTTCAATGATATAGGTACATTGTCTGTTGTCTCATCAGGAACTCTATCAGTTATTGCCAAGATATTCCTGTTGTCATTATTCCCTCATTCCATTTTAATGATATAGATACATTGTCTTTTGGTCTCATCAGGAACGCCACAAGTATTGCCAAGCTATTCCTGTTGTCATTTTGACTTCCTCTCGTTCCTCTTGCTTTACATAGCCTAATTACATTATCATTTACATTTTTTTTTTTTTTTTTTTTTTTATATACACTCGTTTTACAATTTTCATTTTCTATTTATCATTCATTCATGCTCTATTAAAATAGAATTGTTTTCTGTCTTCACAAAAAAAGTATAGAATCTTACGATTTGTCATATTGCCTAAATATTACTACTGGTATCGGTTCACCTTGAAGAAGTGGAGAGAGATTTATCAGTGCATTTTATTCATCATTCTCACCATCAATATCCGGATTTTCTACACGCTCAACATATTTCCTCAAACTCGTTCGATTATAAGTCCCTTTCAATTCTCCACGATCATTTTCCCTCTCAAGAATGTACGCATTACTTCCAATTATTTTTTTTATTAAATATAGCCCCTCATACAGATGGAAGAATTTATGAATTACTCTGTCCGTGTTACTGGATAAATGCGGTACTCTTAATAACACTTTGTTACCGATTTGAAGATCTATGGGAGGTTGAATCTTTTGATGTTGGCGTCTCTTCTCATACAATCCCCGAATACGATCTCTCGCCCATAGAATCATTTGCTCATGCGTTACTCTTTCACCCGACTCTGGATACTCAACTATGCGCTTTATTTGATCTCTAATTGGTTTCCCATAATGAAGTTCTAGTGGGGTTAAACCCGTACTACAATGAGTAGATAAATTCATGAACATTTCAATCTTTGAGACTACTTTCGCCCACCCAGTGTGTTTTGCTGAACATAACATACGGAACATTCTTCCCAATTCCCTCATAACACGCTCTGTTGGATTAGACTGCGGATGTCTAATTGAACGAAAACTAGTTTTGATATCATGCTCATTTAACGTTTGACTTCACAAATCTGCACGAAACTGAGTACCATTATCAGCCAAAACTCTTTTCGGTTTCCCCACTTCATCAGCGTAATTCCCCAGAAGTTTCTTTAAAACAGTTTTTGTATTTGCCCTTTTAATTGGGTATAATTTAACGAGCTTAGAAAATGCGTCTAGTATTACAAATAAATATTGTACGCCTCCTACGGATCTTGGTAAGGGACCGTAAAAATCAACGGTGACTCAATTGCCTGGGTTCTCCGATTTTACCCAACTATATTGCCCCTCGACCATACGATTTAAATGTTTCACGCGTTGACACATGTCGCAACTCAGTATCAATTGTTTAATATCTTTCAGTATATTTTTCCACCAAAAGTTACGTTGTATTTGCTGCTGCGTCTTAAAGACCCCCGCATGACCGATGCGCTCATGTTCTGATACAACAATTAATTCTCTCAATTCCCGTGGAATAAATAATCTCCATTTTTCCGAATTCTTCGTTCTGTGAAACCAAACATCATTATGATTATGAAATAAATCCTTATTCCCGGTGTCTCTTTGTTTCTCAATATAATTAATACCCTCAATATCATTCTTTTGGTAATTAGAAATTTTTTAAAAATATTTTTTGATATCTTGTCTCAGTTCGAGTAAACTAATTGCAACCAATACACTTCCAACTGCGTAATCATCATTCACTCCATCACAGATCATCAACCTTGACATCGTGTACTTCGTAGATTGTTGTACTTGAAATTTCCCATTAGGATTTCGGCTAAAAAAGTAAGCCACTACTTTGTCAATACCTTTACAGTGTTCTATGGTAAAAACGAATTCTTGTAAAAAGAGATTCCATCTAGATAATCGGGACGTGTGATATGGTGAACGATTCAAGAAAGTCAAAGCCTGATGATCAGTGATGATATGAAATCTTCTACCAACTAAATATACTCGATATTTTTCAACAGAGTACACTACTGCCAAAAGTTTTTTTTCAGTAGTAGTGTAATTCATTTCTGCTGTGGTCAGACATCGGCTAACCATTGAAATCACCCGGTGATAACCCTCCTCGTCGATTTGATAGAGAATGTCGCAAATGCCAGTGTCAGACCCATCTGTTTGCAACCGAAATTCTTTATTCAAATCATTATGAGATAAATGAATACAATTTACAAAATTGTTCTTCAATTCAACATATGCTTTATCATGTGAACTTGTCCATTTCCACCGTTCTTCCTTTCTCAATAAATCTCGAAATGGATCTATGAATCGAGCATGATTTACGCTGAACTGTCTATAATAATTGCAGATTCCGAGAAATTGCTGCAGCTCCGTACGATCCCTCGGAATTGCGAAATTATTAATGACCTGTAATTTGTCGTTCATAGGTCTAATTCCCTCAGCTGATAAAATAAAACCTAGAAATGGTACCTCAGGGAAAAAGAACTTAGCTTTATCCAATTTTACAGTAAAATTATGCTTTAATAATCTCTCAAATATGAGACTTAAGTGTTTTTTATGTTCTTCTTCATTCTTCGAAGCAATAACCAAATCATCAATATAATACGTTAGGAAATCATCATATTCATTCCCCATACTAAGATTTAATGCCCTGATAAACCCACTTCCTGCTGTCTTTAGGCCGAAAGGAATTCGGGTGAATTGATACAATGTTGTACCATGTAAAAATGCCGTATACTGACGCGATGACGGTTCGAGAGGAACCTGTCAATATCCGCTAGTTAGATCAAGTGTACTAAAAACTTTAGCTCCGTTAAACGTCTGCATAATTTCTTGTATCACTGGTGGAGTTTCATTATCTCCCTCAATAATTTCATTGATAAATCTAGTATCTGAACACAGTCTAATTGTTCCATTTTTTTTTAACAATTCTAACTGGATTGCAGAATCGACTAACCGATCTCTCAATAACGCCCATTTCTAACATGTGTTGAATTTTTTTGTCAACAGCTTCCCGAAATGACAATGGTATCGGATACGATCTTTTCACAATTGATTTATTTGATAATAATGTGATTTTATGTTGATATATATCAGTGCACTCGGGTTCATCGGAAAATAAGGCTTAATATTTTCTGATTAACGGCTCCGCGAGTTGAGGTTGACCAGGATCCATCGTCGTGAAACTAACAGCGCATGAGTCAGGGACATCAGACTTTGAATCTTCTTCTATTTCAATTATTACATCTGTCATAGTTTTTTCTTCACTAGCATACACTGTATTACATTTAATATCTCCCATCCTTATAAAATTCATTTGATCTGATATCCCCTTCCCAACCGACATGAATCCCGATACCAGCCTCTCACCCCGAATAATCAAACAGTCATTAGCAAAATCAATAATTACTGCGTTTTCTTTACACCAATCACTGCCCAGCAAAAGTTGCTGATTGAGGCCTGGTACAATAAGTGTTGGGTACTCAATCAAGACATTGCCAATGCGCATCGGAAGCAATGTTTGATTACGAACCGTTGTCACTTTTTTGCTGATTGCCAACGTTATTTGAACATTAGTGACGGGTAAAGTATCTAGTTCATTCATCAATGTCAATGTTTTATAATACTCTTCCGTAATCGCTGTTATCTGACTTCCGGTGTCTAATAATGCATCAATTGTTCGATCGTATACTTGTATTTTGACGTGTGGACACGCTTGGATCACAGGAAAATTCATTTTCTGAGTATTTTTTGGGCCTCTGATTTCATCTCTTATTTCATCTAAAAAATCCCCGTAATTACTACTAAGTGTATTAGTTGCAGTCATCACTCCACTAATGTTATAAGATGAATATTGTTGAATTGAAGGGTCTTGAGAGGAATAATAATGAACATGAGGCTGAGAATTGAGACAATTAATCTGTTGCGAATTATTTCTGCTATCATCATGACACTGTATTATCGGCATCTGAGGATTCACTGATGGAGGGGGAAAACGAGTGTCAGGTAGCACTATCGTTGGCACAGCCTGTACGTGATTCGTGTTAACACGCGGTCTCCACTCCCCACTTCCCGAGGGTCCCCCACTATTTCTACCATTAACTTTATGTTTTTGAATTCTATCGTGATGAGGCTGATAATTGAAATTTTGAACCCGAAGATTTTGATCAGACATTGAATTTTGATTTCCCCAATAACCTGGATATATTTCCATTGCATTACTCTGACTATTACTACTATTTCTGTAACTATCATATTGAATCTTATTTTGTGCAATGTCGAGTTGTGCCAGAGCCTGAGCTACTATATTAGTTTGAGCATAATCCACAGTTGACATTGCAATTTGAACATTAACCGGCATTTGTTGAATTATCGAGAAATTGACTTCGTATTCAGAGAGCGGAGGATCAAAGAATTTCAACTTATTCAATTGCGCATAAAAATAATCTTGTAAATTTCCATTATTCTTAGAATATCTTTGTATCAACCATTGACTTTTCAAGGCCACTCTAGTTGGAATAGAATAGAATTGATTCAAAAATTCTTCCTCAAATTCTTTAAATGACGTCAGTCTGCTTTTATTTGCTTGGTACCATGTTTTTATTTGGCCATTCAATAAATTTTCCTAGAAAATCATTTCAAAATCAGCGTGGACATTCCTGAGATGGAAATAGTCTTTAAGTTCTAATAAAAATTCTTTCGGATTAGTTTTTTCCGAAAATTGAGGTACTTTCAAATTCAAATTCATGTATGGTAATTGATTCGCTAAATCTCTTACTATCTGATCGCTAACATTATTCGAATTTTCCCCATTATCATTTCTCACCGCGCTATGTTGAGCATGCTGACTTGTCTGTTGCGCCGTTCGTAACGCATTTTCAACTCTCAGTTTTTCCTCCAATAGTTTTTGATTTGCATTAATTAAATCATCAGCCACTTTCTGTCATCTCTTCTCCTCAATTTCAGCTCTCCGATTTTTTTCTTGCTCCAGTAGTAGTTCTTCTGTCAACTTTTTAATTTCTTCTTCCATTTTCAATTTCCTGTTACACAATTGAGAATTAATAAATTTATCGATTTCAGCCTTCTCAGTTCACGTTTTATTTTTCTTTGATTTTTATTTCTTATTATGAATCGACAAAGGACTGACTAAACGGCCTTGTTTACTTGAACGCGTGATTCTCGGAGAATTAGGCTTTGTATTCATTAACACAATATGACAATAATCTATCAAGGTCGAGAATTTTAGCCATAAGTTGGGCGCCAATTGTAACACTTATAAAAATCTTAATAAATTTCTTGATTGAATTTCAATAATTAGAATGATAAAAATGCAAATTAATAAATGAATAATCAAATTCAGAATTAATAGAAAAGTGCAAAATATTTTTATTGCTAAATAAATCATGAATTTAGAGTAAGCCATCAGTTGAATTACATATTTTCATTTTCAACAATACTCAAATAATTTAAATAAACGGTGATTAAACAATAATGTAGTTTTTATCAGTACATACCTCCTCACACGTCATACTCACCTATACAAATATAAATTATAAAATTATCATTCTTTTCTTTTTTTTTTATAAATACGAAATTCGTCAAAATAGGCTATTCTATTTCTTTTTTGTTCAATTATAAATTTATATCAAAATACAGCTTTTATTGTTAAAATTTTAGATCGTAAAATTTTTTGATATTATTGGGAGTCGATGTATTTTCTCCAATAGCTCAAGAGGAAGTAAGTAATTATCGTACTGGACACCTCTTTGTGTCTTTAGATTATCACGTGACTCCCCTCCTCCCTTTGGTGATATTGGTGGGGAAATTTTATTAAGACTAAATCATTACAAATAATTGGGTCATTCATTTAATATAGTGCCCAATGATTTTCCTCGCATCGGAGGAATACTCGGTGAAGATTTTCTCTGGTCTCCAGATTTAAAAGCTGCTACCGATCCTGGAAAAGCCTTAGTAGTAAATGGAACACATTTGGGATTTTATAATGCTGATGAACAATTCAAAATAACAGCTAGAACAGAAACTCTTGCCTCTGTAAAAACCCACAGTTTAAGTCCAGGTGTGGTCCATAAAAGAGAATTAGGAAAAAGTATATTTTTAGGAAGATGCCTTATCAAACCTATTGAAGGACGAGCAATAGTGAGCATGATAAATACCACAAGAGAAGACGTATATTTGAATATGCCAGGGGTTACATTAGACGAAATTCCCACAACAGAAGTGATGCTGACACAAACAGTGCATACGTCAGTACCTTTGAAGGAACGTATGAAATTATTGCATGAGAATTCACGGATAGATCATTTCAATAACGAAGAAAAAGCAAGTCTCCTAGAACTCTTAGAAGAGGATAATAGTATCGTTCAATCACCAGGAGATTCTCCAGGAATAACGAATCATTTGGAACATACGATTCCTACAAAGCCAGTGGCACAGCCCGTTAATATTTGTTCACATCGATTACCTCATTCACAGAAAGATGAAGTAGATCAACAGGTCAAGGAGATGTTATACAATCGTTTAGTGCGACCGAGTGAAAGTCAATAGAATGCATCATTACTCGTCGTTCCAAAAAAAAAACTGATGCGTCAGAAAAAATTGAATTCCGAGTTGTGGTAGACTTCAGATGACTCAATCACATAACTATCGGAGATTCATTTCCCCTACCAAATATCACGGGAATCTTGGATCTATTGGGGAATGCAAAATATTTTTCGACACTGGATCTAGCTTCTGGATTCCATCAAATACCAGTATAAGAAGAGGATAAATGCAAAACTGCTTTTTCCACTCCTAATGGCCATTATGAGTTCAACAGATTGCCTTTCGGAGTGAAAGGTGGTCCAGCAACGTTTCAAAGACTGATGAATTCACTTTTAGCTGGAATTCAGGGATTGTGATGTTTTGTTTATCTATACGACATTGTGGTTTTTGGAAGCAGCCTTGAGGAACATAATACAAGGCTCAGAGAAGTTTTCCAGAGACTGAAGAGTTCAAATTTGAGATTGCAACCCAGTAAGTGCGATTTTTTGAAGAAAGAAGTCAATTATTTGGGTCATATAATTTCTGAAGGAGGGATTAAGGCTGACCAGAGTGAAATAGAGGCAGTGAAAAATTTTCCCGTACCGAAAAACGCAAAAAGAATTATGTCATTTTTGGGATTAGCTGGATATAGTCGGAGATTCATTGAAGATTTTTCAGCAATAGCCAAACCATTAACTGAGCTATGAAGAAAAATATTACTTGGACGTGGACTGAAAAAGAACACCTCTCTTTTGAGAATCTGAAAGAAAAGTTAACAAGTGCACCAATTCTCCAATATCCTGATTTTGAAAAAACATTCATTCTAACTACAGATGCTTCAAATTATACATTAGGAGCTGTCTTGTCTTGAGGAGAGATTGGCAAAGATCTTCCAATTGCATATGCCAGCAGAACTTTAAATGAAGCTGAACAAAATTATAATACAACAGAGAAACAGTTACTAGCTATTGTTTGTGGGGTGAAACATTACAAAACATATCTGTTCCGTAAGAAATTCACCATAGTTACAGATCATTGTCCTCTGAGATGGATTTTTAATACCAAGGACCCAGGATCTCGACTCATGCATTGGAGAGTCAAATTGGAAGAGTATGAATATGAAGTGATACACAAACCAGGAAAATTGAACGCAAACGCTGATGCTTCAAGGCGAATTGCCGTCATAACGCGGGCTCAGCAGAAAGAAGAAGATTCTGCAAATACTGAAAAAACGATAACGGAAGTTATTACACTATCAGACGAAGAAAAACTGACCATTCTCAAGGAGTATCATGATACACCACCTGGAGGTCATCCTGGAATACAAAGAATGTATGACAAAGTCAGATTGAAGTATGCATGGAAAGGAATGAGAGATGACATTGAAAAATATGTTATCTCATGTGGAAAATATCAAACCGATAAGCTAGGATAGCTACGAATGTGCCAATGGTAATTTCGGAAGTTCCTGAAACAGCATTTGAACAATGTGCAATGGATATAGTAGGTCCATTAACGGAAACTGGTCTCGGAAACAAGTATATCTCACCATTCCAAGATTCTTTGACGGAATTCAGTAAGGCAATTGCTATTCCCGATCAAGAAGCTAATACAATCGCAAGGGCTTTCGTAGAAAAAATCATCTGTGATCATGGGACACCAACGAGATTATCGACTGATCAAGGGACGAATTTTGTGGGAGAAATTTTGGAGAATGTCTGTAAATTATTACAGATAAAAAACATACAAACTACGGCTTATCATCCACAAACGAATGGAGCTGTGGAGAAATCACACCAAACACTCGCTGAATATCTGAGAAGTTTTATTGCTGAAGAACAAAATGATTGGGATACGTGGCTACCGTATGCTATATTTACGTTGTAACGCCATATTTTTAACGTTACAATGTTTTTTTTGTTAGACCGTTATCGCGGTGAATTCTTTATTTGAGAAGTTAATAACTAAACCACCAAGACGGAGGGTCTGAAAAACAAGAGAATATTTGCTAGTTTGATAATAAATTAATTCATTTGATTCTCTTTCGCCTCAAATTTCCCCGCGTTCACCGGAGTTTCATCATTCTGCAATGGAGGCGCTACCGTACAGACAAGGATCATAGAGGAAACTGCTGAGCCCTTATCGACGCAGTTAGCGGGAATTGCTGGGACGAGTTTACCGCTGTACTCTTGCAGCGGATTGCAGGAAAATCAAGGACTTCGATTAATTACACAATTAATTCAGAATTAATTAATTGCGATAAAATTGCGATAAAATTTAATGGAAAAATGTCAACGCACGAGATCTTCGTAATTTTAGACGTTAGAAATAACTACTGATTCTTTTATAAAATTATTCAATTACCGGAATAAAATCAAAATATACCGGCGATAAAAGAATGTTTCTAACGTCGTTGGTCAATTAATTGAGGGAGAGCCACCTGTGGTCAAATTTGCAACGCACGCAGGCTTCTTCCCTCACTTTCCGTTTTCGTGTGATTTGGGCAACACGTGTTTTTATCGTTGCAAAAATTGAGAAATTACAAGGCCATAATCAATGTTGTAAATTAATTGAATTTGGATGAAGAAATTATTGAAAAAATTTACTAAAAATTTTTGGGAAGCTGTACCGGAGCTATTGGAGAAATTAAAAAGGAATTAACGGTGACCGCCATTGTCGGATTTTCCGTGGCGTGGTCTTTTGAATTTTCTTTTGGTTAATTCATTAATTATTTTTTCTCGTTTCTCGTTTCTGAATTTTTTTGTTGTATAAAATTTTCGAAATAAAATTGTCGGGAAATTTTTTTTTTGCTATAATATTTTTTTTTTTATTCTGGAAGAGCTGCGTCTGGACAATGATTTTAGCCGGAATAATTTTTTTATTATTTTCTTTTGTTTAACGACGAATTTAATTTCTTTAAAAATTTAATTCGTCGATCGTTTTATTTATTTTTTCAATTTCGGCTGAAAAAAATAAGATTATCGTCAGTCGCGGATGACGCTCGTATTCCTAGTTCCAGTTTCAGGTGAAGTTTGGAATCCAGCCACCTCCACGGTCAGTTGAAGTAATTCTTTTGTTACTGACTAGTCGGATATTCACCTGGGGATTTTAGTTTTGTTTTGTTTAGTAATTTTTATTTTTTGTTTTTCGGACGAAGTGTCGTCCTGGCGCCCAACTATTTTGCTTATTTATTTTGATTTGAAATTTTGGAATTTCATTTTTGGGCCATTGAGTTTCTCGGACTTTTCGATTTCCGTGTATCGATAAATACGTGACAACGTATAACACTACTCCACATACGGCTACAAAAATCACGCCATTTCAGATGTTATACGGTCGACAAGCCGAATTACCAACGTCATCAGAACACCCACCGAGGGCAACGTACTCTTATGATGATTATGCACAAGAATTACGAGAAAGACTACGTGCAACACATCAGGTGGCAAAAGAAAGATTGAGCAACGCAAAACATACTGCTTAACGGCAAAATGATAAAAATGCCAAAGAAATGCAATTTTAAGTTGGAGATGAAGTTCTTCGGAAAAATGAAATCGTACGAAAGGAAAGATCAAAAGAATTAGCTTCTCCACGGATTGGGCCTTACGAGATATCTGAGAAGAATTTTGATGTGAACTATACCATCAGATCTGGGAAGAGAAATAAATTATTTCGAGTTCATGTCAATCGATTGCAACCATTCATCGACTTATGACTACATGGACTTTCAGACCTCGGAATAAAACAACAGAAGAAATGTGAACTTTTGTCGCACAAGAAGCAAGATTTCTTCGATGTACAGTCCATCTTCACTTGGTAGAATTGGAATTATCACTACCGTGAATCAACGGTTGAATGTAAGAAAAGGGGAAGCAGCTCACACTTTTAAAGGAACAAAAGTTGAATCAGCAACCTGTATACGATTTCACGAACCGACTACGACGACGCATTGCAAAATTTCTTCATTTTGATCATGCTAGGAAGCATGATTCCGCCCGTGGAAGGGACGGGACATATGATTGAGAAATTCATACACGACGATTTTCTCAAAATCAAGAATTTAATTGAAGGAATTCTTGACAATAATGAAACCAGGAAAAACCACAGAGGATTCATTGATGGATTAGGGTCAGTCGCAAAATCATTATTTGGAACGATGGACGCGGAAGATCTCACGAACAAAAGAAATTCTGAACGACTCAGCAAGTTAGAGCAGGCTCAAAGAACTTCTCATGACGCTGCAAGGAAGCAAATTGAAATTGTGAACTCCACAATTTTCCAGTTGCAACAGGCTGAAGAAATCGTTAAAAAGAATGCAGAATCAAAGGAAGTCCTGCAAGAAACTGGAATGATTCATGTGACGGACTTCTCTGAGATTGTAACATCAGACTTCACAATCAGAGGTCGCAAGTCATCAGGGATAAAATTCGATCTTCATATGCAGCCAAAACCGAATCTGTCACTGAGCGACATTGAGAAGGAGAATCTGAACCAAAACTGGGTCTAGATAAAGGAAGTCTGACTCAAAAACGTCATAAGTAATGTCGGGGACATCAATAGACTTCAACTACAACTAGGACGAGAAAAACAGAAACTAGAAGAGAATAATTCCTCAAATAAGTATCGGGAATTCATCACACATCCAACAACGATTTGCTCTGCAGTGATGATCTTATTTGCCATAGTTACGGGAGTAACACTATACTGCTGGTGTTGACGGACAATACCTACAACGGTCATCGCTAGGGTATAGTACCTTTTCTCTATGAAGAAGGGTTATAATCAATTTTAGAGGTGGAGATTATATATTCTTCATGATAATATCTATTTTTCTACACTCACGGTTTCCGAAATAAATCAACCTCTGTAGAGTTATCCACCCTTAAATAATGATAAGTGGGATAATATGTAAAAAAAAAAATTATATTTGTTTCTAATTTAAATAGTTTGTTAGAGGAGAAGATTTTAGAAGAGATGAAAATCTTCTTCCCTGGCCGGGAGGGATGTTCTGTCCCGAAAATGAAGATCATGTTATTTATAAATTACTTACTAAAAGAATAAGAGTACGTCATGATGAGTACAACATGAAGAATGCAATACTTCAATTGCATTCAAATTGTTTTCCGAAGTCATCATATTTCGACACATAACGTGTTGCAGTACGATTCTTCGATTATATAAGTGAGCACATAATGCAACTCGAGTCAGTTAACTCCTAACAAGTGAAATTAAGTTTGAGACAGGCTTCTTTACTTTCAATATTATTTTATGAATTTTTGACTTGATTTTATCTTTAACTTCAATAAAAGCTTCTCACCCGATGTGGTTTGGGTCAGAGCTGTCGGGGATCAAGAGAATTCAACTAATTTTTATTAATTACTCATCGACAATTCTATTCAATAATTTACCTTCTGGGCGTCAGTTGTTTTTACGTTAAACAACAACGTTTACCTGGTCTTAGGGAGTGAGCGAATAGTTGAAGACCCAAAATTTAGCAAAAGAGAGAATGAAGAAGGAAAATAAAGAGACAGAATAAAACACTTGTACTTACAAATTCCAATAAATCAGTTTATCAATTACTTCGGGCTTTTCGGGGATCGACTCTGCTTCTTTTGACAAAACAAAAAATCACCAGATTCGACAAAATAAAAATTCTTCAAACAATACAAATTCTCCAATTAACTCGACAGAAAACAAATTTAATGAATGTATGAATATGACAGCCCTCTGATTGACCCTTAATATCGACCAATCAAGATTTATCACCCTAATTTTGAATAATTATTTGAAATACCCGAGGAGCCTCAGCTAATCCTCTCCAACGATAAGGTGAGAATATATAAAACGACATCTCCTGTCACAGACCCCCCTTCTTGACATTAACGTCGGTGAAATACCCTTGTCCTTCCATCTCTTTTCTTGCATGAATTTCTAGGAAAAATATTCTAGTGAAAACAATACGTTCCATTTGAATAACAAAACTGTAAACAAAAGATTTCATATGCAAGATTAATTTTCGTTTCTTATTCTCTCTTGGAATATGGATGAGTTGGGCGTGGAATACTGGAATTAATTTATTTAAATGTCTTTTTATTCATCAAACTCGAAACAAAAGTTATTTATAATGAAATACACTCGGAGTGGTACTTGTCCGGGTTTGAACTATAAAAAAAAATTAGAAAACATAAATCAAATGAACTATAGTCTGATGTACTATATAGTACATTATATGTAGTATAATATTGTACCATACGATAGCTATATCAACGCAAAAAAAAATATAATCATATGAATTATCAACGCCAAGACAACAGAATGAGTGGTATTGATTAAATCACCAATTAACGTAGAACAAGAGAGAAAAAAAAATGTAAATGAAATCGGCTATCAATGCCAAAAAAAAATTGAGTTAAATAAAGAGATAGTGAGTGAATCGACCGTTAGCGCCAATACGAAAAAAAACAATAATATGACTGAGATAAGCTATCGACGTTAGGAAAAATGAACATTGTTATTATTTTAGAAGAATGTCTTTTGCAGCACTCATGGAGTTTCTTCAGTCTTCCTTGTACTTTGTCGGAATGACGACGTCGTACAACTCTCCATCTTTGAGTTCTGGACGATCTCGCACGATGTCATCGCGATACCGGTAGGTCGGTGGTTTAAGCAGAGCTTCTACAGCAAGTCTCCGTGTTTCCTCAGACAATTTCATTGGAGTTGGTACTCGAAGGCTGGCAAATCAATGGTGCTGATTGAAGTGCGTTCTCGCAGATCAGGAAGACTCACAGTTTATTTGGAGTGTCAAGAGGGTCTGTGAGCTTGACCTTGATTCTTCTTCTTAAAATTGAGTCCCCCTCACCCAGAAGGGATCGATGATCCTCTGAAACTCTCCAAGTGGGCATGGTTGCATAGTTCACCTTCAACCTATCGACAATAAGCTGATACCTGATATTGCAGTCTGGACATTCCGGGCGAAAAAGTGACAAATCCCGACCACATCCTATGCATTTATCTTGTGATCTCTCATGCTCGACGCCATAGGGGTATACACAATCATGGATGTCAAATCCCTCAGCTCTACACTGATGACAAAATCCTGGCCTGTATGGCAGCTCGCACGTCCAGAAGTGATGTGTCTCTGATCGACAGTTAACACATCCTACCACGTGCTGTTTGCCAACTTGGGTAATATATGTTTGTGTACCCTGATCGACTGTATCACAAACCTTCTTTCGACGAGGACTTTAGCTCTCTTCATGACCAGTTCTGCCAATAGGTTCTTGGTGATGAAACGGCAGTCAGTGAAGAACAATTGGTCTGCTTTTCTTTCTTCTTTTGGCTCCATTATCCCTAATTCCTTGGGGAATTCATCGAAGGGTTGTAGCTCGGACAAAGGTGGTGGTTTCACCGTTACAGACGGAGCAAGCAATGCCCTTGAATTGTCTTTTGACAGCTTGTCTCTTGAATGAACTGCCGAATTCTCCTTCGGGTGCTTTGCACTTACATTCTGGCGACGTAATTCATTTTTATGAAGTGAAACTTCTTTACTGAGGGGGCAACATTTTTCGAGCGTCACGAAAAATAAGATCCGGTGAGGGGAATAGTTGGGTACGTGGTGGGGAGCTGGCAGAGGAGAGTGCGTCAGTGGCTATACCACTCTGACGCATGCTCTAGCGGTCGAGAGACAAGACGGTAAGGGGGGCGGGGGGATGAGCACACAACAGTGGTCAGAGCACCTGACATGTAATCAGAGGGTCGTGGGTTCAAATCCTGCTTGCGCATTACATATTTTTTCCGAAATTTGATTCTCTTAAAAAATTTATTAATAAAAATTAATTTATTAATGAATTTATTTGTTTAATGGCGACATTGCCTCGTGGATGGGAGGTGGAGAAAAGATGTGAGAATCAAAATTCGAAGGTAAATATAGTAACTCGCAATAGCTCAGTGGTCAGAGCACCTGACATGTAATCAGAGGGTCGTGGGTTCAAATTCTGCTTGCGCATTACATATTTTTTCCGAAATTTGATTCTCTTGAAAAATTTATTAATAAAAATTAATTTATTAATGAATTTATTTGTTCAATGGTGACATTGCCTCATTCCGATTGTCCCGATATAAACTAAATTTGGAAATGTAGGCAAAGGAAGGTTGCCGGTGAGGGGTTGAAGTCTGCTGGTCCGCTAGTCTGCTGGTCCGCTAGTCTGCTGGTCCGCTAGTCTGCTGGTCCGCTAGTCTGATAGTCCGATTGTCCCGATATAAACTAAATTTGGAAATGTAGGCAAAGGAAGGTTGCCGGTGAGGGGTTGAAGTCTGCTGGTCCGCTAGTCTGCTGGTCCGCTAGTCTGATAGTCCGATTGTCCCGATATAAACTAATTTTTTTTTTTTTTATATCGGCTCGATTACATGTCATGAGCGGTAAATGTGTAGGATAGCGGCCTTTAAAAAAAAAAAAAAAAAAATTTAAATAATTATCAAAGTCAAATCTTCGGAAAAAAATATGGAATGCGCAAGCAGGATTTGAACCCACGACCCTCTGATTACATGTCAGGTGCTCTGACCACTGAGCTATTGCGAGTTCCTATACTTTCCTTCAAATTTTTGACCAAGATATATTACATCATTTTCGCCACCTCCCTTCCTGAGGTAATTTAAATTAATTTTGAATTAATTTTATTTGGAAAGGCCGCTATACTACACATAGAGCGGCCTATGCAGACCTCCTGAACTCCCTTTGAAACGCCAGTTGTAGCGTTGCGCTTGGGAACGGCTCCAGTCGATTTGGTTGCACCTTATTGAAGAGGAGTGAGTTTCAAATCCTCTACGTCAAACTTCACATCTGGTTCGTAAAAAATAAATTTTTTAGTGACTCCATTGATCTCCCAGTTGATGAGGTTTTACTCATTGTCGACTTTTTCGTTATTTCACTCGTTTGGGGTGGTTCTGCAGATACTGCAGCACTCTGGTCGTTATTTTCACCACATGAAAGATCGACCAACGATGCACATTTCGACGTGTCGCAGCCTTTAAGAGTTTCGATTCTACGATTCACTGCTTCCAACTGAGCTTGGATTACCAGTTTCTGCTGCATAAGTTCGTCTAGTTCCATGTCTGTTTGTGCTGATGTTTGAGGCTTCTCTGGAGTTGAACTCATCTTTTTCCTTTTCGACTGCTGTTGAGATCTGTAAAGTGATTTCATTCGCTCTTAGGCTACGTCACGGTATTTTTAAATCTACGATATAATATTTGCCAAGTTTTCTGTTATTATTATCGACCAATTCGACTGTCACTAGACCGAGAATTTTTTCTATTTCGGCTGAACCTAGGTAACGATGTGCCAATTTGGAATTATATCCCTCTGCCTTCTTGCTTAATTTTTTATTGGGATAGAATACTTCCATTCCTTTTTTAAATTGACTCGGAAAATTTTATTTTCATATTGTTTGGCAAGTCGATCATCGACGTGTTTTTTAAGATAAATTTCGATTTTATGTTGAAACTCATCGATTTTACTCATGCGGTCCATCCATTGATTCTCCCCAACTTTCGCGACTATCTGTAAGTTCACGTTTGATAATAGCCTCACGACCATGATTTAAAAAGAATGGGGAGATTCGGGTGCCTGCATGGGGCGCAGTGTTGTATGCTAACTGGAATTTTGGTACATACGGATCCCACGCATGTTGTTTATTGTCTTTTATAAAGGCCACGATCTTTGGTTTCATAGTTCTGTTTACTCGCTCGACAGGATTCGATTGAGGATAATTTAGGGGAGTTGTGAATTATTTTACACCTCTTGCTTGCAAGAAATTCGACACGTCTTTATTACAATATTCTTTCCCGTTATCTGAGATTAATGTATGAGGTGTTCCCCATCGACCAAATACGGCATCCAATAATTTCTCGACAGTTTTTCCGGTCTTATCTCACGTTGGGAACAATTCGATATATTTAGTGTTCAGATCTTGAACTACTATGACGTAAGCGTTTCCTTTCTTCGATCGAGTCATATCGGCTGTATCGATAGCAATTTGAGATCACGGCGTCAATAACGGTCTTGTCATCAAGGGGTCCCGCATGGGTTTCTGATCGTCTTTTACCCTAACGCATATATCGCATTCATTTACGAATGATTTTACATTTTCGGTCATTCCGGGCCAATAATAATTTTGCCTAATTCGATTCAGGGTTTTATCTCGACCGAGGTGTCCCGCTTGAGGTGACTCATGATTTTCACGGCGAATTTCCTCGACTTTATCTGGTTTCATTACCGTTTTCCAAGGGTGTTCATCATCGATTAGGGCTTTGGCATAATCAGGTCGATAATACATGAGTTCATTATTTTCAATCTTCCACTCCTGGAACATATCAGGGTGTTTTGCGACTCATTCTCTTCTAGTTTCATATCAATTATTATCACAAATTGAATTGAGTTTAATACGATTTTTAATTGTCTCTTCGACTACGTCTTCCCATCCGAGGGAGTCCACATCGACATCAAACATACGTGATAAAGTGTCCAGTGCTTCGTTTAACGTTCCCTGTTTATGTTCAATAGTTAGATCATGTTGGAGCAGATAAATTGCCCAACGTGCCGATCGACCAACTGGATTCTTCAAGTTATAGAGCCATTTTAACGCCTGATGATCGGTTACAACTTTGAATCCCGTGCCTTCTAGACAGCACCTCAGTTTTTCAACGGCCCAGAAGACGGCTAAACATTCTTTTTCCGTCGTTGTGTAGTGAAATTCTGCGCCTCTCAGCGGTCGACTTAACGCTCCGACTAGGATCTCTTTATCTGAATTCGGGTCTTTTCGAACTAATATTGCACCTAATCCAAAATTGCTAGCATCCGTATAGAAGACAAACTGCTCACCCGGTATTGACGTGTATAATCTGGGGAAATCGACCAGTGCCTGCTTAACTCCATCTAATGACTTTTGTTCGACTTCAGTCCTTTTCCACGGTGTTTTTGGACTTGTTAATTCATTTAATGGGCCCTGAATTTTCGCAATATTTTTCGAATGGCTATGATACCAATTCATGAGTCCATTAAATTGCCGCAATTGTGTGCGATCTTGTGGCACCGGGTATTCGATAATTGGTTGAATTTTTTTCCGGATTGGGTCTCACTTCAAATTCGTCGATAATATACCCGAGATATTTTACCTCACGACACGCGAAACTACCTTTTTCTCTCTTTATTTTTAGTTTAGCTGCACGTAAAACTTCAAATAAAATCGACAATAACGCGAGATGCTCTTCCAAATTTCCGCTGACGATTATCCATTCGTCCAAGTATACGAATATTTTATCGATCTAATTGTTTGGGAGTTTCCACTCGATTATTTTTCCTTGGATACGTCGTTTGAGTTTATCCATCAATCGTTGGAAAGTTGATGATGCTCCCGTCGGATCGACTAACTTGTTTCTCTTCCTCCTTATCCTTGATTTCAGCAATGGGAGGTGGCGTTACTGAAGGTCTTTCTCGTTTCCCTGAATTGTAGGGCAATTTTTATGAATGTGACCTTCTTCCGGCAGATGTGGCATATCTCCTGCCATTCAGCAGTACTAAAGTGCGAGACATGCCCCATCGCCATAATTATAACATAAGATTTTTGAGAAGTCCCTCCCACTATCGAAACCTTTTTTATTATTGTCATCTTTCGGTGCAGGCATGTTATCCGTCGATATAGTTTTGTTATGGAATCGCGACAAATTTTTTTCGAGACGCTGCCGTACAAGAGGCTTGGTCTCATTCGTTATTAGTGGTTTTGCATTACGAAACTTAGTATTAATTGCATTCAAATCTATTGGCGCATTATCAACAAGCTCATCGATTACTTCGTCATCGTACTCGTTTTTTCTTTATTCAATAACTCGTCTCCTATACATTTTAAATCGACTCAATTCTTCCCAAATCTTCTTCTCTTCCAATCAGTGAATTGTTTGTAAACATCACCTCTGACGTTTGTGAAATGTAGGAAATCGTCATAGTTATTTATTCTTAATCCAAGAATTTCTAACATGATTCGCGGGTTATATTTCTTCACAACTCGATCGATTTATTTTTTAAATGGTGGTGGATTCACCATTCGTTCAAAAAGAAAACGAGCCCAATAAGTGAATTCTGCCAGTGTTTGATTTTTCTCGACTTTGAAATCACCGACTTCGGTATAAAAATCCATATAGTCTTTTCTAGTGATCCAATTTTGAAGGAACGCGTACGCAAAATCTCTCCACGAATTCCATCTCCATGCATTCATCAAATACCACGTTCGGTGTGGACCCTCGGAAACCGCAGATAGACAAGGCACAAATATATCTTTATTTATCCCCGTTGTATCGAGTTGTTCTTGTAAAATCAAAAGGCAAGACTCATCCGGATCTTTTTCAGTCTTTGGAAAATTCAATTTCCAATCGCTGACTAATTTTGTTACACGAATCCCGGTATTCATGTCCCAAGTGTTGATTAAATTGTCGATCAAATTCTCTATCTCTCTCACCGCATGGAGGAGCTACTTGACTGGTAGGATTCGGCTCGTATTCTTGCCACGAAAAACTTCCTTGCCTCGTTATTGGCTCAGGTTGTGCTTCAAAAGAAGGTAATGAAGCTGTATGAAACCACGGTTCATTGAAGTTATCAGCATCTTGTGGATTCAATGTTGGTCATTACTGCAAATTACTCGGTGTGACCGATCGATTTTGGCCTCAAGTATTTGAATTGAAAACGTTCGCTTGATAATTCGCATTAGAATTGACATTTGCTTGATTCAAATTTTGATTAATTCCAGTGAATCTTCGATATTCCTCGTCAGACACAAATTTCTCCAAAATTCTCTCTTGGCCATTAGGCAATCTATACAAAATCTCAATTTTATGTAAACGCGGTGAAATTATTTCCCGAATTATTTACAGAATTATTAAAATTGTTTGAATGTAGTTCCCTATCTATTGAGGTATCACCTGCGTTCATCGGTCCACCGGTTTGGAGTCTAGACGTTCCTCCCCGATTTCCCGACACAGGGACAAATGCACTTTGATTCTATTCACTTGGTATTCGCCCTTCTCCCGATGTCACCCGAATCCCATTATCCGGATAGTATTGTTGCGACGTTTCCCGACATTCATTATTTTCAGGAGGCGAGTTCACTCCCACCTCTGTTGAATTATTTCGACTATCTCCCGTGTTACTCGCGTTTTGTGACAGATCTACACCGTCTATATTTCTCAACTGTTGGCTGTTTCCATTGGCCATTTCTTAGTTTTGACTCTGGCTGATTATTAATTCTACAATCGTTTCTAATCTTCGGTAAATAACATCGATCGCTGACTCTACTCTCGCTAATTGCGTTTCAACCTGTGCATTGCCATCTACATGATTCCCCGGAAGGTCCACACGTGCAGCGCCACTCGGATCATTTACGTGCAGATTTTGAGGCGTAATATTATTAGCGTTATTAACCGGAGGATTTTGAGGTTCACCATTATTCGCGTTCTTTTCCGGAAGATTTTGAGATACACCATTATTCGCATTATTTACCGGAGGATTTTGAGATACACCATTATTCGCGTTCTTTACCGGAGGATTTCGAGATACACCATTATTCGCGTTCATTACTGGAGGACTTTGAGATGCATTATTATTTGCATTATTTATGAGAGGAGTTCGAGGTGCAGTGCCAGTCGTGTTGATTACCGGAGGATTTTGTCATGCAATATTGTTCAAGATATTCGGAGAATGATTTTGAGGCAAGGTAGGAGGTGTTGGAGTATTCCGTCCCCTGCTCCTTACCCCTATTGCAGGCGTCGGCTCTCTCAACGTTTCAATCATTGCATTTCCCCCTCCAAAGGCACCCGCATCTCCCGTTCTTGACATATTTCCTGAATTTTGTGTAGTTGTGTTTCGTTGCGTACCACTTCTCAATCTTTGAGCTGGGGAGAAAAACATCGACATACTCATTCGACAAATCGACTCACCAATAAATTATTTTTGTACATGAATCTTACCATCAAAACGAATGAAATAAATTATTCACAACGTATAGACTGACAGCCGACGGACAATCCTGTGAATGCGAAAATAATCTTATTCCAACAAATTATGATATGCATATTCTCGACAGACAGACAATCTCATATCCCTTGAATATATGTATTAGGGTGTGCCAAAAAAAATCGAATTGTTTTTTTTTTTGCTCTCCGCCCAAAATATCACAGAATATGCCAAAATATGAATTCGGTTGGAAGTGGAGCTCTTAATTTCAATTTTTAGAGGTTCTCCATGGACCTTCAAGTTTTCCCATTTGAATAACATGGGAGATAGGGGGTTTTTAACATTATTTCGTCCGGCAAGCTGTGAAGAACTTTTTTTCCGACTAAATAAATGAATAGGTCTTTTTGAGCATGAAATTATTGACAAAGAATTTCGTTGAGCCGAAAGTCAATCGTTAATATTTAAGTTTTTACAGACCCCAAAAATTGAAATTTCGCGTTTTTTGTATTTTACAGCTAAACTGTTGGGGATAGAAAAAAAAGTTAAATGACAATTTTGTAGTTTGTTTAACGCCCGATAAAAAAGTTCCATACGGATTTTTTGTGTCATTAATAACAACAAAGTTACAGGCTTCAGAAGTTTCATTTTCCGGAATTTTCGTCTTCATCAACTGAAATATCAATAATAAGACAAAAAATCTTGTGCAAACTTGTTAGCACATCAAATTTGCAACAAAATTGGATGGATGAGATATTTCGTATTATCAATAGTTAAAAGCTCATTTTCATTAAGCGTTATTTTTCTCAGATTTTGTATGAGATACTCGTTGACTTAAAAGAGAATCATCAAAAATCTTGGAAGAAATTTTCTGATGATTGAAATTTGTTTAAAAAATTTTGACAACTTTATAAATAAATTGTAAATATGTTTTTTTCTCGACAAATTTTGGCTTACGAATGAAAATATCTCATCCAAAATGAAAAAAAATGTCTGAAAACTTTTTTGAAAACATTTTTGATGATTTTCGATTTTTTTCCACGAATTTCATAAACTGGAGAAATGACAAAGTTTCTAAATTGAGGCAATGATGACTCAAAAAAAATTCTTCAAATATTCCTGATCATTCTCTTTTGATTCAACGAGTATCCAATACAAATCCGAGAAAAATAACGCTTAATGAAAATTTCCCGTTTTAATCATCATTAATTAATGTTTAAGGAGCAAAACCATGCTCCTTCAATTGACCATTCGGGAAAAAAACGGCCCATAAGAGGCTGTGTATAACCAGGGATTTTTATTAAGTGATTACGTCCAAACTAGGTTCAAGAATGAATTAAAAATTTAACACGAGTCGTATGGGATGTTTAACAATAACATATTAATTTTCCAGAATTTTATGATTTGAACGCATTTAGTAACCAATCTCCTTAAGTTGTGAAGAACCGTAAAAACATTAGTCATTTTAACAACATTCGCAAAAGTTTGTATTGATTTTTGAAAACACCAAGGAACGTCATTTTCCGGTGCGTTTCCAAATGAATTTTGAGAATGGAAAAAAAATTTTTAAAATTTGAAAAAGCAGGAGCTCATAGATTATTAATCCAAGTTTTGAAAATACACCACTTGCTCGCTATACGATCAGTAGTTCCCGAGATACTGGTGATTGAATACTGAAGAGTGATTTTGTACTTGACAGACGATATCTCAGCGAAAAATGGTCATAGTGAAAAAAAAACAATCGAAGTTCGAGAATCAGGCTACACGAGCCCGTGGACCATTTAAGAAAAAAATAAAAAAATTTGGATTTTTTTTCCCACTCATCGATTTTTTCATGCCATGAGAAATGTTTTTAAAAAAATTTCCATCTAAAGATTCTGAAAGCAGAGACTTCGAGCTTCAATACCTTCTTTGTTTCGTTCTGATCTGATCATTTTCCGTGAAGTTACAGCCGCTTGAAAATTGCTCAAAATTTCGGAAAAATTTTCTCCCCCCTCAATTTTTTTACTGAGTGTATGTTGACAATATTTTATGTCTATTATCAATATATTTCATAATATAGTTGGAAAATCATGAAAATAAGATTCAATAGGTCTGTAGCTTTCAACTATTGATAATACCAAATATCTCACCCATCCAATTTTGTTGCAAATTTGATGTGCTAACAAGTTTGCACAAGATTTTTTGTCTTATTATTGATATTTCAGTTGATGAAGACGAAAATTCCGGAAAATGAAACTTCTGAAGCCTGTAACTTTGTTGTTATTAATGACACAAAAAATCCGTATGAAACTTTTTTATCGGGCGTTAAACAAACTACAAAATTGTCATTTAACTTTTTTTGCTATCCCCAACAGTTTAGCTGTAAAATACAAAAAACGCGAAATTTCAATTTTTGGGGTCTGTAAAAACTTAAATATTAACGATTGACTTTCAGCTCAACGAAATTCTTTGTCAATAATTTCATGCTCAAAAAGACCTATTCATTTATTTAGTCGGAAAAAAAGTTCTTCACAGCTTGCCGGACGAAATAATGTTAAAAACCCCCTATCTCCCATGTTATTCAAATGGGAAAACTTGAAGGTCCATGGAGAACCTCTAAAAATTGAAATTAAGAGCTCCACTTCCAACCGAATTCATATTTTGGCATATTCTGTGATATTTTGGGCGGAGAGCAAAAAAAAAAACAATTCGATTTTTTTTGGCACACCCTAAATGCACACACATATATACATATTTCCTTTGATTTTCGTTCATTTACTTATTCATTTATCTATTTTTTTCCCCCTTTATTATCTAATTTATTTATTTATTCATTTTTTTTTTTTTTTTTTTAAATTCTACATATCTTAATCTTAGCTTTTTGAATGTATCATTATCTTGATTGGTCCACCAGTAATTGTTTTTGATTCGATAGAAATCATAAAGATCCTTAGTTGGAATGGTTTTTGAGTAAGAAATAGTGTTCGGATCGGTATAGTGTAGTGGGATTTTTTTATTACGTTTATGGCGTTTGAAATGATATAAAATTGGAATATTGTGCTCATTCTGTATGATTCCTTGACTATCATAATATGTGAAATATTGAGGTTTAATATATCCAGTTAATGCAGCAAAAGCGGCCGCATCTGAGTGGACAGTGGCCAGTTCATTGATCGTTTTATTTTTAATACTGCTAAGTCTTTGGTAATAATCTCGAGTTAATTTTAAAATGTGATTATCTATTCTTGGAATTTCAGCGACATCGTATAGCGTTTTGTTACTAACGCGACGCCGAAACTCGGAGTGTACAGATCTATGTAAGAATAGGGCAGTTCTGAGGCAATTTCTTTCAAACATCCTTAGATTTTCCATATGGTTTGCCCCGATGTTCCATAAAACTGGAGTACCATATGTTAGTAATGGTCGGATGAGTAAGAGGTAGCAGATAACTTTGGCTCTTTTATTGATGTGTTTATTATGGAATAGGTAACCAAGTGATTTGAATCTCTTGCGAGCTTTTTCTACTTGAGAATCAATATGGCTGACGCAACGGGCTAGGTACTCAATGAGGATGCCTAAGTATTTTACCAGTTTTTTGTTTGGGATGTTGACAAATTTTTTGGAGTCAGGATTGGTTGTTTTGATGGAGAATTTTTTGATATTATCTCTATTTTTTTTGGATAAGTATTGTATTGGTCTATGTATGACTATACTTTCACTTTTCTCGGGGTTTAGTCTAAGGTTCCAGACCGCATACATGTCATTGACCTTCTGAACTAGGTCCTCGAGTTTTTCTTCAATTATTTTGATATCTTTGTGAGTAACATAAATTATACGATCGTCGGCAAAGGCCAACGAGTGTGTGCCGTTATCTGAATTTAGATCAAATGCGTCAATCATGTGGGCAGTAAAGATCGAGAACAGTAAGGGTGAATTTACTGTGCCCTGTTGCAGGCCCTCCAGAATTGGGTATCTATTGGACAGCGCACCGTTAGTTTTGACGTAAAAGTACTTATTTTTAATCATGCTGTAAATAGTGTTTATTAACTCGATTGGATATTTTTCTTTCATTAGGATATAGATAAGCCCATCCGTCCATACTGAATCGAAAGCCTTTTCTAGGTCTAATAAGGCGGCACCGGTGGATTTTTTATTATTTAGGGCTTCATTAGTGTCAGAGAGGAATTTGTTAATTGCATGTAGTGTCGAGTGCTCAAAGCGAAAGTCATACTCATTCTCGGGGAGAACTTTGTTTGTTTCAGTATAGTGCCACAGAGATTTATTGACAACAATTTCATAAATTTTGCTGAACGTAGTTGTCAAGCTTATTGGTCTATAACTAGCTGGTTGAGTGTTATCTTTGTCTTTTTTCAAGATTGGGATAACAATTGCCTCTTTCCACGCGTCCGGGAAGTAGTTAATATTTAATGAGTTATTGATTAAAATTGTGAGATTTTTAATCATTATTTCAGGGATGTGTTTAATAACGATTGGTGGAATTTGGTCTATGCCACTTGATATTTTGTTTGGTAATGTTTTTATGATATTTTTAATTCTTAGGACTGATGTGAAATATTTTTTGATATTACTAGGGATCTCTTTTATGCCAGTGGCTTTATATTGATCGTTGAAATTGAATATTGAGAGATTGTTATTTATGATGTCGTTGAATTCTTGAGAGAACGTTTGTATTTTTCTGTCAACTAATTCTTTTAATCTCGTACCCTCGTACCCAAGTATCTTGGGGAATTAATTCTTTCATAATGAGCACCCAGTATGTTAGAAATATCTTTGTTGTTGTTGATTATATAATTGTTGTCAGTAATGGGCATTTCTTGGGGATCACAGTGAGCTCTGTTTATAAGTTCAGTGTCATTTGTATTAATTCGGAAGTTATTAATTTTTAGCTTGGCTCGAGGCCTGAAAATACTGTTTATCATTGGCATGAATTGTTCTGAGTTTTTATAATTAATTTTTTTATAAATATTTTCCCAATGTTTCGCTACTGAATTAGAGAATGCATGATCCAACTTCATTTTAATATCTCTGATTTTGTCTTTAATTATCAATATATTGTCACGGTTGACATCTTTATTTTTTAATAATTTGTGATACGTGGTTAGTAATTTAGATTTAATTTTACTCAATTTTCTAATGGTTCGGTCTTCATATTTATTAATATTGCCAGATTGTTTGCTTTTAGGAGCGAGGTTATCGATGTTGAGTATAATGTTTTTAACCATTTCGTCGAAATATTTATCAATTTCTCCTTCAGATAAATTACGATTATCTGGTATTATAGTTGTATAAGAATCTATGATGGCTTGTTGAAATAGGCACCAATTGGTTTTTTTATAAACAATGTATGGGTCCTCAATATTTAGAGAGACGTCAGTTATATTTTCTATATTTATTTTAGTGATAAGTGCTTTATGGTCACTATCGTACATGAGTGTTTTAATTCGATCATTATTTAAATCTACGAAGTTTATTCTTGAATCTGCAACACATAAGTCTAAATATGACTCAGCATTATTATAAGTGAAATCATCAGGAGGGATGATATTCACCTTATAGTAGCCTTCATTTTGAAGTTCCCAGTCTCTAAAATATCTTCCACGATCGTTGTTTAGCGAGTCCCCGTAACTGACGTTCCTCGCATTGAGGTCTCCCATAATTATATAATAATTATTCGGTAGATTAAGTTTAAGCTGAGTAAAGAGATCATTAAACTCATTTAAAAATAAATGTTTGTTGTGTAGCGCATTGGTGGCGTACATACTGATTAGAAATAGCTGTTTAGAATTATGGGAAGATATGTCAATAATTGTGAATTCAACTATTTTGTTATTGATTGAAGATGGATAATTGATTTCTTTGAATTTAATGCTTTTGTTGATGACGATTGCAGTGCCACCAGAGAATTTTGCTTTATGTCTGTCATTTCTAATAATATTGAAGTCGTTAAGAGCAATTTTATGATTTGCATTCAATTTTGTTTCGTTTAAGAGACAAATATCGATAGTGTTTTCATTGAGAAATTTCTCTAAAAAATATCTTCGTTGTTGAGACACAATGGAATTCACGTTTATCGAGCATATCTTGAGATCATTAATATTTAATAAATTCGAATTATTTTGACTAGCCATTTTTATCTTTTTGAATGGGATTTAAATCTTTATCAAAGCCAATTTTGGCTAATATAAATTCAATTTTATTTGTGTTATTGTTGACGTTCTCGGACAATGAGCTAATTTGTGTTGATAATCCCGAAATAGAATTGCTGATGGTTGCAGTGAGGTTTTTTTGTAATGCAAGGGCCCAAGCGGGGGGCTCATTGCTGTTTACGTTTTCAGTATTTTGCATTGGCTCAGCTGTTGTGGAGTTCTGACCTACGTTTTTTTGTTTATTATTTTTTTTTTCCATGGATTCTCGAATGGTTTTGTTGTTAATATGGATAATTTTGTTGTTATTGGGTGTGATTGGATTAGTTTTAACTTTATCTGCGAATGAAACAGTGGGAACTGTAAACGCTAATTGTTGGATTTTTTTATTGATGATTTCTGGGTTGATTTTATTATTTTGTTTAAAGAGCGCGAGTGCAGTTTTGTAGACGGGACAGCCTTTGTAGTTAGCTGGATGGCCGTTTTGTTTACAATTTGCACACTTTAATTGGTCTTTACTGCATTGTACCGGTAACGGGCATTGGGTAGTGTTATGATTTCCACTGCACTTAACACAATGTCTTTCGAGACGACAATTTAAACTGGAGTGGCCAAATTGTTGGCACTTTTTGCACTGGTGGGGTTCTAGTTTATTTAATTGTTCCTAATAAATCTTTTGGTAGTTTAATTTATCGACTTTTTTTACTTCTGAGATTTCGCTGTCTGGAGACAATTGTATAATGAAATTATTATTAAACTTAGAAGAGTTGGAGTATCTCATTCTTATGACGTTAACGATATTGACATTTTTAAAAGTCATTGCTGCAAGTTTATTCTTAATGAAGTTTTCATCTACTTCATTTTTGAGTCCCTTAAGGACAAGAGATTTGAGTTTTTTGTATTTGGGGGTGTACGTGTAAAACTCAATTTGCCTTTCTTCAAGGATTTCGATGCATTTCTCATAGGGGGTATTGTTGCTGAAATTGATAGTCGTGATATTTTTAGAGTGTGGAATATCTGGATCGGCTTTTTCTACAGGATACAAATAGAAGGAATCTTCTTGGATCTGATTGATGGTTAAGAAGGCAGCTACCTCATCGAACGTGAGATTGTATATGAAAATTGGCGTTTGCCTTTTTTTCGCCTGTGTGTTATTGGTTTCCATGCTGATTGGGTTCTCAGTTGCGCTATTCATAGCCAGTGGGTCGTTGCTAAGCGAGCCTGTGAGACTATCAATATCTGTATCATTGTCCGAGATGATGGACACTGAGGAATCATGAGGCAGTGCGTGTTTACCTTAGCTGCTGCTACTTGTTGTGTTTGATTTTGAACCAGACGGTTGAGACGTAAGGGGTTCGGTAATTGTCGATTTTGTTTCGACTATTGGCTGCTTACTTTTATTATAATGTATATTGGCTACTGCCGCAGGTGTGCCATGTTCTTTTAAGAGATTTCGATATTCTCTGTCGTAATGACGAGATGTTAGATTCATGGATTTAGGCACTTTCAGATTGTCTCGTTGTATCTCAGTGTTAATTTTACGTTTGTTGGGACCGCCATTGCCCCGTCCACGGGAGGGCTTTTTGGGAGACACCATCACTATGATCACATGTGTGTATTGGTAACTGTCAAGGGCAGTGTTTCACTCAATAACAGAGAATACATGAGTTTGTGTCTACTAACACTATCACTTTTAAGGGTATTTTTGAGATTTCACAGTTTATGCGATGGAGAAAAATGGAGTAGAAGAGAAAAAAAAATAGACGATGGTAGAAAGGATATACGAGAGTAAAAAGCGAAGATTTTTTTTTTCCTTCCTTCCCACCCCCCCCCCCCCCCCTCCCCTTCCCCCTCCTCTACCCTTTCCCCACGATAATTGACAGAAAGAGCTGTGTGTTACAGATTAGGCGCGATCTGCACTATTGTTATTGCTATTATGAATTAATCACTTAATGAGAACTTCACTGTCATTGTATAAATGTGAATGTGGGTTATCACTTGTTTTTGGGACCAAATTTATGAATTTTTCATATCCTTTTGGTTTGCCGTTATCGGAGAATATTCGGACGCGTCCGTTCACTTTCGCTGCTAACGGCAGACTCTCTTCTTCGATCATCGTTTCGACCACCTGGGCATTGGAACAAGTTTGGCCCTCACAATTGGTTCATATAATTGAACAGCTCAGTCCTTGTCTACGACAACCGCAGTTTTCCTTGCATCCACCTCTGCAACTGCAGTTGATCATTCTCAGCAATGCTGCTGATGGCGCTTCCTTCTCAGTAGTTACTGGGGAAGTGAAGTACCAGGAATATCAGTGCAGCTTGAATTTGGGGACCAGCCCCAATGGAAAAGATGGAGAATGAGCGAATAAGAAAAAAAGCTCATGTAGCAGAATCTTGATCAGCCAAAAGATCATTCAAATACTCCCCCGGGGAAAAAAGATTATATATATTTCTTTATAATTATATATGATTATATATGATTTATATAGAATAAATATATAATTATATATAATCGTATATGCTTGTATATAATTATATGAAATTATATAGAATTATGTATAATTGTATATAATTATATATAATACAATGAAGAAATAAAAATGTGATTATATACAATTATATATATCCATATACAATTATATTGTTAACTCCAAGGGAGAATAAATGTGACACAAACACTTTTATTTAATTATCAAAAGGTTGGGGCGGTTTATTTATTATTAATTACAGCGATGTGTCCGATCTGAAGGCTGGGATCCGTCTGTCTGTCCGATTTTCTTATTTTATTATTCTCTAAACAAAGTGACAAGCGTTGCTAGCCTCCTCTTCTTATGTTCTATTTTTAAGAAGGGGGATACGCTACACTACTCCCCTTCACAAAAAGGGTTGCCACGCCGGCAACCACTCCAGGGACTATCTGAGATTTTGCAACTCATTGTTTCAATTGTTGATTATTTATTCAATGACTGATCATATTGTTACAAGATCTCATATAGGAAAGGCCCCAGTTCGTTCTTCTACTAAGACCTCCCAAAAATCAACGTCGAAGAACGATCCCGATTGCTATCTTCATTGGTTCCCTTCCATCAGTCACATCTATGGGTTTTCATCGTTTTGATTCATCCATCTGTAAAAGAAGAACTGAATACACATAATTGTGTGAATCCATTAGTATTAGAGCATGGGATAGTAAGCTTTTTACACAGTAATTGGTGATCTACGCATCTACATTTATTTGAAAATTCAATCATTCACACATTCATTCAAAATTTGAATATCACAATATACAACGACTACTATCAGTTCCTTCAATGTTAAGGAATAATCGATTATTTACTATCAGAAGCGATTTGATTTTCTGGGCCCAGTTATTGTGAATTGATTCCAATTGATTTGTTAACTACAGAATTCAATTCATTAATCACTGTTGATTGAAGAACTTAACATTGAAGTGATAGGTCAGTTAGCCACTGACGATCTGTTAACCACAGATCTTCCGTTAACCACAGATCTTCCGTTAACCACAGATCTTCCGTTAACCACGGAAAACAACAAAAAAATTCGAGTCAGTTAACCACTGACGATCTATTAACCCCAGATCTCTCGTTAACCACGGAGAACAACAAAAATCTCAAGTCAGTTAACCACTGACGATCTGTTAACCACAGATCTTATTAATTAATCAGATCTGGTATTGGGACTCGAAAAGCTAGATGTAGATTCGTTATGAATTAAAAGAAGAATTGATTCAAGTTCAGTGGCGCGGATTAAGGCTTTTTGTAATGAGTTTACGTGTTCAGATCTCAAAGTGTACTCTATGTGTTCATTGTTGATTCCATTGAGAAAAGCGAGACATGCAAGCTGATCACGATTTTCTTCCGGCATATTAAAATGTGCAAGACGAGAAAGACGTTCAATCTTTTCTGCAAACGTTTGAAAATCTTCCCCTTCTCCTTGTTTACAGGTTTGCAGTTCGTTGAAATACATCCGGGATAAATGTTTTTCATCAAAGCGTTCAGTTAAGAGTTTCGAAATTCTCTTATAATTTCCCTGGTCTTCCATGGAAAGCTGTTCCAAAACGATTTGAGCTTTTCCGCGTAGCCTAGTTAAGAGGTGTGATGCTTTTTCCTCATTTGTCCAATTATTGCACTTGGCTGCAATTTCAAAATGGATTTTATATTGTGACCATGATTGTTTTCCGTTGTATGTATCTGGATTAATTGTATTTCTCGAAGAAAAAGATAATTGGCTAGGAGTCGATGAAGATTCACGTAAAAGGTTAGTGGTGGAATTAAACGCAGAACTCAATGCATTAGCAATACTAAAAGCCGAATTAGTTAAAGGGTTATCTGTTTGGGATTGGTGAGCAATCGGGTTTTCCACAGTGGCTCCTAGTACAGCATGAACCTCAGCATTAACCTCAGCGGTTGTTGGAGCTCGAGCATTCGTTGCGTTTTGTTCAGGTGACCCCTGGATACCTGGCTGACCAACAGTTGTGTTGGTGGAGTGCACTGTAGGATTCTCTATCCTTGGTCTCAGGAAATTGTGCAGTTCTTCTCTAGTAATGCGTCGTTATTCTTCCCAATCTTGACGAAGTGATGCCCTAATATTCGTGATGATTTCTCTCTGTGTTATCTGTTGTCGTTGTTGCAATTCTTCGCGGAGTATTTGCCTCAGATCGTTAATTTGATTAGAAATTTCTGACCTCATTTCATTATTTAATGTCGTCTCCTCCGCTGATAAAAATGGGTGGGAACGGGAAATTAATGGGCCACGACGATGATTTGTTGAGCCTTGTGTAGTTGGTCGTTCTCGTTTCTTTCTTCCTTGTGACATTTCCTCTCCTTTTTTTTTTATTCATTTATTCATTTATTTTTATCTCATTTGATTATTTTCTTTATTTATTTAACCCTCTGACTCGACAAGCGCATGAAAGTGTATCGGTGTGAGAAGAGAGGGGGCCAGCCAATCGTGCGCGCCGGTATGATTGTAGTAGTGCGTGACGTCACGATGGTGGCCCCCACTCTCGGTAATCCAGGTACGAAGTTATTCACACAAACGGTTGGGGCCCATCGAGTGCAAAATATTTCTTTAATGTTTCAAAAAATCGACATATTTTGTGGAATTCTGCAATATGAATAATAAAAAATGAAAAATTATCAATGATGAGAATTCAGGGCCTAAGTGTTCATGATTAACGGTTTTATTAGTATTCGGGAGCGCCGTGAGAGATCGTACGGTATTGTTGCCGCGCGTATCTCAGCGCCGTCACTTTCGCCATGCCTCCTTGCGCTCTGGTCGGTGGTGGGGACTTGGCGGTCGAGTCATAGGGTTAATTGTTCATTTAACTCCTCCATTGATTCATTCATTATGTCTTATTTTTTTCTATTTATTTTCCATCATCGGTGAATTCGTAACCATCGATAACAGTTGGTGAACGCAATTTTTTGATCTGTCACTAATAAATCGATTTTTTCTTTATTTTTATTTTTCTTCTATTTTTCAAGTTTTCATTTTTTTTTGTCACTTTCACACACTTCTGACGCCAAATGTTAACTCCAAGGGAGAATAAATGTGACACAAACACTTTTATCTAATTATCAAAAGGTTGGGGTGGTTTATTTATTATTAATTACAGCGATGTGTCCGATTTGAAGTCTGGGATCCGTCTGTCTGTCCGATTCTCTTATTTTGTTATTCTCTAAACAAAGTGACAAGCGTTGCCAGCCTCCTCTCCTTATGTTCTATTTTTCAGAAGGGGGATACGCTACAATATATATTGGTATATAATTATATACTATTATATATAATTGTACATAATCATATATAATATCAGAGAAAAAGAAAGATGTAATTATAGATGATTATATATATTTATATATAATCAAATATAATAACAAAAATTATAATTTTATAAATTGAATTATAATTATAATTGCGTATGAAAAATATATCAAGAGCTTAGACGTAGAAAGTCGCATGTGCCAAAATGGGCATTTCCGTGGCAAAAGGTAGTAAGTGCAGGACATACGACCTTCTATTTTCAGTGCGCAATGGAATAATCTTTTCATTAATTCTCAAATCGCATTTCAGGTGTGAAGAGGTGAATTAGAGGATTCTCATTTTTTCTTCATTCGTTTTTTGAGTACATCTTGGAGAAGAATAGAAATTCACCATCGTCATTTCCAGACTCTTTTGTAGTTCTCAAAATTTTTTATAAGAAAGGATAGAAAAAAAATTGCGCTATCTTGATTAATTTCCAAGATATTCAGTCAAAACAAATGATAGAAAAATAGAGTCACCCTAGATAGATTCTTGATTTCTATCTTATTTCTGCCTAAACACCAAACGACCCCAAGGACTCATGATCAAACTACTTTGATTTATTTCAATCAGCCCAAGAAAAGGAAGTGAAAATGAGATTATCAGAATTAAAATTTCACTATTATTATAGAAAATCCCGGTGGCGCATTCGGAAGAGTAACGGATTGATATCCCAAAGGTCTCGGGTTATATCCCACTCAGACGCACTTTGTTTTTAATTTTTTTCCTTTGAAAATTTTGATTATGTATAGGAAATGGTCGAAATGAGACTCAGTCTCCAGCTTATACCCCAGGAGACGAAAAAATATATAAATATAGAAAATAGCCCACATCATTATATATAATTTTACATAATTATATATAATTATATATAATTATATATTGCCATTTTTTCTATATAAATTATATATAATATTATATATAATTATATATAGTTATATATAATCTCTTTTTCTCGGGCCCTCTAATTCTGCAATCGAAAATTCCTCCTCAGAATTAATCAATAATACTATAGCAATTAATATTCAAAACAGAAAGAAATTGTTCAATTTTCTATTTTCGAACTTCGATTTGTTACCCATTCCGAATGGAAACTATGTAATCATCAGAATTTTCGATTGTAATTTTTTAAGAGACGGTACCTAAAGTGGTCTAAAAAGAATAAAATGATATTTTAGCGTATGTTTGAGTGTATGTTTGTCGGTATGTGCATAACAGTCTCAATTACAGCAAAACAGTGTTATAGAAAAATTTCACATTTTATGAAAATCTGCCTCTCGACAAACTCTATTTCTAAGCTTCATTTGAAGATAATCCGATCGGGACTCTTTGAGATATGTCCATTTTTCGGAATCAGTTTTCAATGGAATTTCTGGAAATTATTCAACTGATGTTATTTGTACTCATATATTATCTCGAAAGCCATATCATTCAGATGCCTGTAAATTTTGAGCTTATTTGCATGATAAGTTCTTGAGTTATTGCCGTTTTAGGGAATTTCTCGAAATTTGATATTTTGATGATGGTTTCAAAAAAGTTGTATCAATGCCTTTGGAGGTATTGAGACTCTGAATAAATGGAGAACGAAATGTTGAATTGATTAGAATCATTAATAGTTCTGCTAGATGACTGAATTAAGCGAAAATGCATGAGATACATCCACCTGAGAAACACTCCTGTTTTCAGCCATTATTGAATGCTATGCTTTGAATAAATGACGAATTCGCAAGCCAAGTTTATCTATCGCTATATAAATGAGTTTTTAAATATTCAGGTCAGTATTTTGAACTCAGGACAGAATTCATAAGTACTGGAGTTAGGTTCGGCGATTAGTGAAAAATCGGATGGAAATATCCATTAATAATCACACGATAATTGTTGACAAATTGAATGAATCACTTCCATTCAGAAGCATATTGCTAAAGTATTAGCAGGAGAAGCTATATCAATTGGGAAGCAATATCCACTCATTCAGTACTATTATTCAGTACTATAATCCGCTCATTCAGTTAAATAGATAGTTCTTTCAATAAATATCGCTGAGGCATCAAGTCAAACCTCAGTACTCCAACTGGTCGGAACGTTATTCTACGTTCTTGACGTCACGCACGAGCTCTAACACCATGGGCCAGCTTCGCACGGCCGCATCTTCAAAACTATCATGTGATTCGAAACAAATTATTGGACCTTGTTTTGAGCGGAATGATTTTACTGTGGATTTTCAGGGTGGATTGTAGGAGGCGGTTTCTTGGTAAGTGAAAAAGTTGAGGAAACACTGAGTACAATGAGCCGCAAGGCAAAACCCTTTTTTCAGAACGGGAAAAAGCCGCTCGTCAAGATTATGATACACTTCACGTTCAATAAATAATTTGTGGAGTTTACTTTGATATAATTGTCTTTGTTGAGATTCAAATTAACTTTCAATAGAAAAGATAGATAATCAATACAGTAATTAACTTGAGGAAAAGATTTAACTTCGCCATCAAAAAGATACCACGCTGCGTTCAATTTGACCGTTCGGTGTAGAGTGATGAATCTGGAGGGGATCATTCGCGTCTTGATCCCCCCTTGACCAGGTGTCTGTTGATTGGTCAACTATACCGGCGGGAGTTTGATTACGTTTCAAACAGACCTTCTCCATAGAGGATTTCATGAGAAAACTTTTCAGATTCAATATTTTTTCGATTTAGTCCATATTTTCAGAGATATTTGGGAAAAAATCTAACAAAACATGAAATTTTTCCGTTTTATCTATTTAAACAAATGTTCCTGACCGAATTTCGTTGTACATTTTGAAAATTTGGTTCATTACACATAAAGCTAACGATTGAAACAATAAAACCTTCTCTAGGAATTTTTTTATCCATTCATCAATTCTGAGTCTCTGACGCTTGGGCTACAAGGGTCAGTTTATATTTTCATAAATGTGCCATTAACCCTAGTAGGGCTGAATTCCGACGAAATTCCTTTTATAACCTGGTATCTGAAAAATAAGTTTATATTTTCTCAGTAGGTTTATCAGCTCTCGTACAGTCATTAACCGTAGGAGGACAATGAGTCGTAGGATCATAACTCAAGAAGATTGTTTGACTCAGCCAAATAAAATTCAATTTTTTCGGATTTTTTATTTTCTAACTCAATGTGTTTTGATTGATCAGAAGTCGATCACGTTATTTTTAGGTAAACAGAGAGAATTCTAATTGAAAAAATTCAAAAACTCAACGAACTTTTTTCTGAAGTTTCTAACCAATTAAACGCAAAAAAAACCATTAAATGAAATTGAAGATCATCACCGAGTTCTGCACAACGTGAGGCCACAACGATGGCGTAGTGATGCATAGGCCCCACAAGAGAATCTTTCACGACTCATCCAATCGATAACACTCGGGATTTTTGTTGGAGATTTTATTGACATAAACTCCACCCACGTCCATTGGGCATAAAAAATTTATTTCATATTATTACGAAGATGAGTACTTCATGCACGTTGTGCTTCTAAAGATGTACTTTTTTCTTTGTCAATAACTAGTATACATCGCGTGGAACAATATTCATCCAAATTTATAAGATGCTGGTTTGAAAGAACGAGGAGAGGAGAAAACACTTTAAAATTTGGTACGGATTGAATGAAAACATCAAGGATACTCATCTTGAGTTGACCTATCCGAAAAAAGTTCACAAACAGTGATGGCAACCAGCTTGTAACACATAACATATAATCGTGATGTACAACTGTAGACAACTACATTTATACTGGCTAAGAGAAGGCTTATGTGGTTGATTTACCAAATTCACCATTTCTTGAAGAGCATTAGTCTCTATTTTTTCTGTGTGTTTCTCACCAACTATCTTTGTTCCACGGGAATCGATGATTTTCATCACTATCTCGCTCCTCATCAGGTTCCCTCTCTCCTCATTCAATCAAAACCTTGATAGTTTACTCTAGTTGAATTCATTGTTATATTAATGATATTTTTGAAGCTAAATTTTGAGAATTGTGGCAATGTTATTCATTGAGTTATTAGACTCAATGGATGACTTCAAGTTTTCCTAACTCAAATTGGCCAACTTCGAAATTTTCCAAAATAGTCAGAATTTGGAAATTTTCTGGAACAAAAATCAGTCCGAGCCTAGCAACAGATTGATAGTTCAGCTGAACAAGAAAACTTGTGAATAAAATGATGAGAACACTATTTTCAGCTGGCTGAGCTGTGTTTTCTCTTTACCGATAATTTCATGTTACATGATTATCATAATGGAGAATTCGAAGACAAATGAATTCAATTGGCTTCCATATTGTTTGACCCAGCGTCTTATTGTTACATGTTTACTCTTGTTGCAATGTGATACTGATAATTGTCTATACGTATCAGACTCACTGATGTTCGAGAGTACGATTCAGTTCCGTTGCTGGATAATTAGCAATTGTATTAATCAAACGTAGCAGTGTGTCATTTTATCAGTCTCTTCAAAGACTGTACCTTTTATTTTTATAGTTTGTTACTCTATCGGTTTCTCAAAAACACCAAACTTCAATCGGTTTATGACTGTTTATTCCCCAGCAAATCATCGTCAATCGTCAGTGAATTGATTGTGACCAAGAAACCGTTAGGGTATCTATAATGAATAAAAATTAATCATTCAAGCTGCTGACCATTCATTCGCTTCCTCAAAAAAACACCAGGTGATGAGTACATATTCACTGGAGATAGACATCATTACAGATAAACTTTTCTGAACCTAATCTTTCGACAGTTCCAATCATAACATAATAAAGGACGTTCATGCAATGTTCATAACTTCTCTAAATGTCGTGAGAGAAATTTCTCAAGAATCCGAATATCGTAAAATACATTCAACAGATCTTCTTAATTAGGCCCTGTAATCCTTTCGGGGTCATTCATATCATTACCGATCACAAATGTGGTCTTGTTTTTATTTCCTGGCATCACCTCAATCTGTCAATATCCACTATTCGAATCCATCAATGATAATCGAACGGAACCTTCAGCGGAGTCCAATAAATCATTCATTGATAGTAACCTGATTGAGCAATCAATGATTCACACAGAACTTCAACGATATTTTTTCCTTCCCACCACAAAGAGCAAAAAACACCCAAAACCAATTACTACTAGGTTTAATAATTCCGGCTCAATTCATTACTACCAATGAATCGAAAGTGACGGTCCGGTAATGAAAGGGATTCCCCTCAGGATTTTGTCCAATTGGAGTGAAATCCCCCACATCAATTTGCTATTGAATTCCAAGTTGATGCTTTAAGTTATCGCTACTCTTAGCGCATTAATTCTCCAGGAAATTCGCAAAGAAACTCTTCTCTGGGAAATCGGAATTGGTTGTAATTTCCGTGGGAAAAGAATAGTTAGTTCATTCGATGAACATTACTGAGAAATTTTCGAGGAATTAGTATTCTGCAAAAACAGCATCCATTGAAATCGAAATCGCATTAGTTGTGAGACAGGCTTTTTTATTTATTCTTTTTTGTTACTATTTCATCAACTGCGTTCATCTATTATTCAATAAATACAGTGTATACAACTCAGGTTCTGCATAATTTTACACACAAAAAATCATTCAGCAATGATAATTTCTTGAGTATTACAAGTTCATTTCTCTGGATGTCATTTACTTGCGTTGTTATGATTTTCACTGTCTTTTGAAGTGTCTCTGTAATATTCAATACAATGTTAATTTTCATATAATGCTCCGGATATAACACATAAAATTGCAATATATGTCGATTCAACCCAAATAATAAAATGCATTTTTCGTGACATTATTTTCATGAGGGAAATCATTTGACAAATATTTCCATACAATAAAAATTAAAGAAGATTAATGTCACTGAGGAAATTGGAGAAAATTATAAGCGCAAATGATATCTTACAAATCATTGCTGGAAATTTTTTAAATATTCAACTTGATGTATTTTACCGCTCTCTCTACTCCGATATGGCTACATCCCCTAGAGGGGCAAGTACTACTATTTTACCTCTCTGCTATTTTTTGCCATAAAATAACGGCTTTCGTTAAACAAAAATATTATCCGGTGTCACTATCTTTCCAGTAGCTTTAGCACTTATACAAACTACTTCTCATAATCTGGTCTCTTTTACTCTTGGTGACTGCCACGAACCTCATGATTCTATATTATCTAAAATAATTAACAATAATAAATAACAGATATTTGGTCTCGTGACTAATCATAATAGTTCGGGAAAATTTTTAAAATCATTCGATTAATCCACGACTTTAACTACATTGGTTTTCATTCAATGTTCTCTATTAGGATCATTTCAATCGGCATCATTGTGTCCTCTTTCAAAACGACTTGCTTCATCAATTCAATTGAAATATCTTAATGTAACCCGATGCCCAGGTCTGATAAGTTTGATAGCAAATACTATTTCAAGTCACGACAATTCACAATTGCGTAAATGACATTTAGAATGTGAATCCGAGGGGATACCAGATCAATGGTATCGACAGATTGTGGTCGGACGGATTGATATGGCAAGATCCTTACCTGCTGGATTGAATGCTCATCTTAGTTCATTGTGCTTAGCTGGAAACCAATTGGTTACACCATCCATGACACCATTAATTAGAGATCTCGTAATCATGACAGATATAACATATTTAGATCTGTCAGGATGTTGTGTTTATAATGAACGGTGGACTATATTAAGTGAGTCCGTGACATTGAAATCTTTGGCATTGAATTCTATACCGAATTCTGAAGAAGCTATGGTTTGGACTTCTCATTCTCTTGCGTTGCGAAATTTGCATGAATTAAGCAATCGATTGGAAAGATTGCAATTTAGGAATTACAAAAATATGAAGTAATTACCATTCGGCGTAATTGAATTTCTGGATAGGTTACGGGAATTAGATGGCTTATCTCTACCCGTACCGGATTCGTTTGAGCAGAGTTCAGTTGTCAGGGATATGAACGATGGTTTCACATCCGATAGACTACGTCCGTAACCGACAGCTTAGATCGCTCGCAATAGTATGCGATGTTTTCCATCGGATGTAACTTTTTTTTCAGTGGTGCATCGGACAAGCGATTTTTGCATTCACTGCACTTTATCACCGATGGAATTCATCCAATTCTCTCGAATCCAATATCTAAATTGTTCGAATAATTCATTCACAACCGATAGGATATGCTGAATGAACGATGCGGCATATCTTTACCTGCACTGAATTCGTTTGAGCAGGGTTCAGTTGTCGGGGATATGGACGATGGTTCCACATTCGATAGCTCATATCGCTCGCAATAGTATGCGATGGATTCCATCGAATGTAACTTTTTTTCAATGGTGCATCGCACGAGAGATTTTCGCATTCTTTGAACGTTACCACCGGTGGAATCCATCCAGTTCCCTCGAATCCGATATCTAAATTGCTGGAATCATTCATTCACAACCGATGAGATATGCCGAATGAACAATACAAAGCGCATATATCGGTTGCACCGGATTTTTTGACTCAATGCCGATAAGGTAGAAAGTACTCCACCTTATCCATACAGTGTCTTTCATTTCCACTCCGCTAGATGGCATTAGTGAGATAGAAAATCATTTCTATACAATAATAAAATTATTATTAACAAGTTTTAGCGGCTCCACTTGAAGAAAAATCAATTATTCTCAACCCTCGGATTACTCACCCCTGAACAGAACTTCGGAGCACATGCGGCCTCAAATTGACCCCGCTTCATTCATGTTATGAGTTTTTTTGTAGATGAAACAATGTACTCACATCATTGGTTCGATTTAACTATTTTTTTTAAAAGATGAATTTTGATAGAAATTTGGAGCAGCTAAAACTTGTTAATAATGATTTTATTATTGTATAGAAATCATTTTCTACTTCACTACTGCCATCTAGTGGAGTGGAAATGAAAGACACTGTATGGATAAGGTAGAGTACTCTCTACCTCATCGGCATTGAGTCAAAAAATCCGGTGCAACCGATATATGCACTTTGTATCGTTCATTCGGCATATCTCATGGGTTGTGAATGTATGATTCCAGCAATTCAGATATCGGATTTGAGAGAACTGGATGGATTCCAGCAGTGGTAACGTTCAAAGAATGCAAGAATCTCTTGTCCGATGCACCATCGAAAAAAAGTTACATCCAATGGAATCCATCGCATACTATTGCAATTGATATGAGCTATCGGATGTGAAACCATCGTCTATATCCCTGAAAACTGAACCCTGCTCAAACGAATTCAGTGCGGGTGAAGATATGCCGCATCGTTCATTCGGCATATCTCATCGGTTGTGTGTGAGTGATTCGAACAATTTAGATATCGGATTCAAGAGAATTGGATAAATCTCAGAGAATGCAAAAATCTCTCGTCCGATGCACCACTGAAAAAAAGTTACATCCGATGGAAACCATCGCATACTATTGCGAGTGATCTGAGCTATCGGTTACGGACGTAGTCCATCGGATGTGAAACCATCATTCATATCTCTGACAACTGAACCCTGCTCAAACGAATCCAGTACTGGTAGAGATAACCCGAGCGATTTTGTCCTAATCTTTTTCTGTAATTCTAGGAATTGTCGACGAAAAAGAATTCAGGTAAAATCACTCCATCTCGCTTAGATTTTGGAATATCGTCAGAAATCTACAAGTTTAATGATCGAGAGGTCAAAGAGTGTCTGTACTCTTTGGAGAGGAAAAGCAGAGAAAAATCTCTTTTTCAATATTTTTCTAAAATCATCTCGGAAACTAACAGAGGTCTGTTTTTTTCTCTGATCCTTTTTTATGCTCTAAGAATTCTCGGCAAGAAAGGCTTCAGGTAAAATTGTTCCATCTCGCTAAGTTTCCAATTTATTCTGTGAATAATGAAAATTTGAAGAAATGGGTGAAAGTGATGAAAAAAAGAAGAGAGAAAATTACGTGTGATGCTTTGGCAGAAATCTACGCAATTTTTTGAGGATCAATTTTATGTGACAGATTAGAGCGCTGTTATTGTGTATAATATAATTATCATCATTTAGTGAAACAAGCAGGCGTCCGCTCCTTATGCATTATTTGAAAGTTTCAGTACTATGCTTAAATTCAATATCCTGCCAATGCAATTGGCAGAAAGCTTCCGAATGAAATTCTTAATTTTATAATCTGTTAATAACTACCCTCGCTTCGCTAGGTCAGAAACTCTATTCTTCACTCCCTTTGGTGGAAAAAATAGCATACACACCGGATGTATTCTTGCCTCCCTAGGTGTGTAATGTACTATTAGAACATTGTTTGTTATATTTTAATTCTTATTCAAAATTGGAATAGAGGCGTAAATATCATCTGTGCCCCTTAAATGATCACATTTCATGAAAAAAATCGATATTATACAAAAAATAAGATCATACGATGAAACTGGAAAATTTGAAAACTTTATTCCAGGTTTCAATTAGTCTTTTTCGTTGTCACATTGGGATGATAATAAGCTCATTTCCTGGGAAAAATTGTCTGCTTTTCAATTATCAATTGAAAAATACTAGCGTTCCTAGGGAAAGAATGGAGAAAAATTGAAAATTCTGAAAAAGTGACTTATTTGAGCACTCGTATGGGAGAATTCGATGGAAAAATCTGAAATTATCAGCATTAGTTAAGCTCATCTAAACGAATTGTTTAAGCTAGACTTGGGCGAAATCGGTCTCGTAGTTCCAGAGATAGAGCGTGTTTTCATTCGATGGTTTTTCAAGAATATCTCAGGAACTACTGGACCGATTCCACCCAGATTCAATCCCAAGGGTTTCACTCATAAGATATACAAACCCACAATTTTTAGAGTTTCTAATTCAAATATTTTTTGAGTTATTGTTTTAACCAGATTTTTCAAAAAATTATATGTTTATTAACTTACTGGATAAACTGAAAATCGGAGCGATCATCACCCCGGAGGTTGAATGTGTGCCTTATCAGCATGCATCTCCTCGCTGAGGATGGATACTGTGAATTAATTTTTCGCTGAGAAAACTCGACAAAACGATTTTTCGATAATTTGCTTTTTCTCAGGATGCATTCAGCCGATTGAGCTGAAATTTCAGTGAGCATATCACGCACGCATAGTGAATACACCATCAAATTTTCAGATCGATGCGTATAGCCGTTATCGAGAAAAGTGATGAAATGTGTCATCACATACACACATCCAAACATACATACATTGTGACGTAATTCTGAGCCCTAACGGTAAACCTCAAAATTAAGCACGCCTGAAAATTTAAGGGGGGACCACGGTGAAACTCAAAAGTCTTTGGTTGATGGAGGGATCCATCGAGTGACATTTGGCACACGATGGGCTGTGTCAAGAAAGCTAAAAAATGTTGAACACAATCCATTTTGCCCCGTATTTCAAGATAAAACGTAATTATTCGGCTCCATCTTAATAATACCCCATGGACCACAAATTTGAACCGATTCAGATTTTCTTTTTTTTCAAATATTCGTTAGCCTTTCGAGGATAAAATTGGGTATCCGTTCTACATTACAGATTATAGATTACGAGAAAATAAATTTATTCCATGCACTCATTCTTTACTCGAAATTTTTTCAATTGAAAAAAAATTCGTTGAATTGAGAAAAACTCATTTTCTAGTGATCTATGATCTGTAATATAGAATGGATACCCAATTTCATTCTCGAAAGGCTAACAAATATTTGTGAAAAAAAAAATTCCAATCGGATCAAAATTGTGGTCCATGGGGCATTATTCAAATAAAGCCGAATAATGATGTTTGATCTTGAAATACGGGGCAAAACGGTTTGCGCTCAAATTTTTTTAGGTTTTTTGATACACCCCATCGTGTGCCAAATGTCACTCAATGAATCCCTCCATCAATCAAAGACTTTTGAATTTCATCGTGGTCCCCCCTTAAATCAGCTTCGAAATTCGAAAGAAACCAAAAACCTTATGGGCGCTAGGATAATCCGTAATTATCCAACTAATAAACAACAAATTAATGAATCAATTACTCGACAAAAATCAGGAAACCAAAATACTCCCTTATTCAGCTCGACTTACTCAGCGATCTCTCCAAGGCCGTTGTTGTGGGTAAGAATAAGGAGTAATATCAAATAAATTGTTTAAGCAAGAGAAAATTAAATTTTCGGGAAATAATAAATTGACTTTGATAAGGAAATAAATTGAATTGTGATCTTGACAAAAGAAAAAATAAACAATCAATTATCCAATGGTGCGCAGCACGTTATTAACATTTTTGTACGTCACTAGACGTGAATAAAAAAAAAATTAGTTAATTTATAAAATTTCAAAATCAATTAATAATTCGAATGTTATTAATTAATGTTTCGTATAGAAAAAAAAAAAAAATTACAATTGTCTGAGAAACTTCAGTTTAAACAAAAACTTCTCGACGTGCTGCCATCTACAGGCAAGTCGATATATCACAATATAAATTCCCTAGGGACGAGAGAGACGCCGTCCTTGATTTCCCAAAAAATTGACCTCAAATAATTTTACACAATGAAAATGAATTAAATAAAAAAAAATGAATGAAATTTTATTATATAAAAAAATATAAAATCCCTCTTTTCTTTTCCAGGATTTAGGCAAATGATAATAGTAATAATTCTTAATTTTAATTGATTCTTTGAATGAATTATGGTAACGACAAACTGATAATAATCATAATATCAATTATAATGATGCTAATTGTCAACGAGAGATTTTTCTTTATAAACGAAAAATTGAAATATTTAATTAAAGGAAATTTTCTTGACCAAAATTGTCCAATCTCGAAAATAAAATTAAAGTCGTTACAATACGACACAAAAAAAAGGGTGCGTGGAAGCCGCGCGTAAGAAATGAAACTTCTTTTTCGGAATACGAAACTCATTGATTCATCCTCGCTATATATTTTGAAGATTGTGATACAATTGTTTTACCATTACAACCCTAGTATATTATTCTCAAAATATCGATCAGTAGCCGAAGATTACATACCTGGGAATAGGACATTACGACCCCAGACTAGAAAGAAGGCAGCCGCGAAAAAATTTGATCCCCGGGTACATAATAGATGAGGCCAGTTACTTCACATTCGCAATCCCTAATTAGTGGTCACTAGGGCCGTGAAGTTCTTCACGTATGGAAAAGTGTGACATAGTTGTTGAACAATGAGAGTATATAAATATTTAAAAAATGGAACTGTTCATCGAACTGATGATTAACGTTACAAATTTAACTCATTGGGATCTCAATCAATCAAAAATATGGTCGATGGTTGAAACTTTCTTCATTCAGATATTCTGTTTCAGAAATGATTGAGCGGAGCAAGACATTATTTTGAAAGAGTTAAGCCTAAAGTTTCCTATTGAATGGCAGAGTCTTTAAGGTGCACAGCTATGGAACATCTCGGAGCATCTCAAAATCTCTACCATTGACTGAAAAATTCAGCTTTACCTATTGTTAGTAACATATTTTGTTCTGTCACACTATTTCCGAAGCAGAACAAAAACCGAATTCAAATCCTTGAAGATTTGTAATTTACATTGATTGGAAATTCAATTATGAAAATTTCGAATTGCTCCATATTCACAATATTCATAGACTTCGGCTGCTCAACAGCTTGACCAAATTTTTGTAGACCCTGTGTACAGCATCTAATATGCATATTAAGAAAGTTGGGATAGGGTAATTTAGCTGTAAGCCTTACTTGTAGAAAATTTTAGGAGCTGCAAAACAGATTTCGACAGAAATTTCGCTATCTCTTTTAGTTTCCGAGATATTCTCAGAAGAAGTTTGACAACAAATGTTCAATTTAATAGCAGAGGATTATATTTTTCATATTCATTCTTTCTTGAAAATATAGAATATAACTCTGACGCGTAGTGAAATAGCGTAATTTTAATTGACTGATTTTTGTGGAGAATTTCAAGATCTATAAATAAGTTCCCTACGAAAATTTCGATATCTCCCGTGGTTTCTGAGATATTCTCAAAAAACGATTGGGAAAAGGAACTCAGCTCAAGTCACTTCCGAAAGTACACATCTTCTCTCTCTCTCACTCTCACTCACCAACCCTCGTATACCATAGGCTCTATGGTATAGGGAAACTAGCGCGCATGCGCACGTTCATCCTCTCGCTCACCGGTTATCGCCATCTCTCTCTTTCTCTTCCCCCACAGTGCAGCGTGGAAAAGTAACGCAACAGCGTTAAACGTGAGAACCTCGTATAAGAAGTTTCACTTCAAAAAAATACAAAAAAAAATTGACTCGACGACAATTTTCTCTCTGACACAAAAATTAATATTTCTCTTATTTCGCTCATCAGGCGATAAATTTTTATAGTTCTAATTGTTCAGCCAAACTCCCTGAACAAATCCGATATGATTTCTCAATTAGTTTTCGAGTTTTTAACTCAATAATTATGAATTACAGAATTTGACCAACTAAACGAGCACGCGTCTAAAACGAGAATCAACGCCATCTTGTTCTCGTTAGGTGAAGCGCGGCGCGCTTGCACAGCTTGCTCCAGCGCGGCAAGCTGTGATTGGCTGACGCTCGTGACGTCAACAGGTGGCCTTTGACTAGTCGAATTTGAATTCCAGCTTCCAACGATGAGAGACAAGAAAACTCCAAAACTGATATTGGAGGAACATCAGTAAGATAGATATCGATAAATTATTGCTGGAACCTTCTCCAGTCTTCCCTCTCGTCTCTTCATCCGATGAAGAGTAATTCAATGACTTTTCATTGTATGAAAATTCTGGTCTCTTTTCCTCGCTGAATTATTCGTCCAGGTAGTGCTGCCCTCTTCCGCTCATTACGGAAATTATCACCGATGAGCGGTACAATTTAATTAGAAAATAGAATGAAAGTAAAAATTATCTCTCATTGACGAAAGAGTTTTGACTCTCGTTTTGGACGCAAGTTTAATTATTTAAACAATTAACGCAACCAGACGAAAAACAAGTAACGCGATGAAATATCACGTTACAACATACATACATTCAGACATTTCTTAAAAAAGATCATTTTTCGATATTTTCGATCATTTGGAGTCATATTCCGATGGAATCTCAAATTCGAAAAAAATCACGATTACAATGCTTCCATTCGGAAGCAAAGAGAATGGAATGAAAAAGAAATGGTCAAAAATTCATAAAATAATGTAAAAATTAAATTTTTTTAGAAATTTTGAACATCAGTATCACCTCATTTCAATTCAATTCTCAATAATGATATAATGAGATCATAAGAAATGTCTTGCTCAAATTGGAATTGATTTTGGAGTGAAGCTTTCAAGAAAAAAATTTTTGAAGTTCCAGATTTTGTACAGAGACATATGGGAAGCCGATAGGATTAGCATGAAATCTGCTTTACCGCGCGAGTGGAATAGAAAATCCCGTCCTTCTTTCATCTCCCTGTGTAAAATCTATAAATTCAAATATTTTTTCTCGAAAACTAAACTACAGAATTACTTCGAATTTTGGCACGATATTCAAGTAATTGACTGAAAATTTTTATAGAATTTCTCATTTTTAATTATTAGTATTATTGGACCTTCAAAAACCTTAGAATCTTTTTTTCCATGATTTTATCTGTAGCCAATTGTATTTTTTTCTTAAATCACTCAATTATCCCAATACAATATGAGCTGTGATTTTTTTCCATCAGCTTCTCTCATTAATTCATATTTTTTTATAAATTGATAATTTTTTTCCGTTTGAGAAATTGCCTAACCCGGTTTATATTACTTCAAACTTTTTGAGGTTAGGGTGAACTGTTAATGTTTTGACGGCTATACTTTTATAGTCAGTGCCACCAACATTCAAAAAAATGTCTCACCGATTCATTTCAGCCAGCCGAATACAGCCACATGTAGAAAAATTCTGATGGCGGCCACCATGGCACGGGCCTGGCGGTGGTCATGGCGCTGGTCATGGCGGTCGCCATGGCGCTGGTCATGGCGGCCGCCATCACAAATTTGCCGCTTTCGATGAAGTTCTTTCCCATAGCAATTTTTCCATGGCGATTCTATCCAAGGCATATTTTTGCACGGCATTTCTTCCCATGATGATTCTTTTCATTTTTTCCCATGGCTTTCTTTTCATAGCTTTCTTTTCCATGGGCTTTTTTTTCTATGGCGTTTGTTTTTCATAGTGACTTTTTCCATAGTGATCCTTTCCATGGCGATCCTTTCCATGGCGTTTCTCTCCATTGCATTTTCTCCATGGCAGAATTCGTCAATGCAAAATTTGCTATAGCCATAAGTTCATGAAAGGCATGAAAAATTTATGGAAAAGTCATGAAAAGAATCATCATGCAAAAAATTGCCATGGAAAGAATCGTCATGAAAAATCGCCATGGGAAAGAACTCCATGGAAAGTGGCAAATTTGAGATGGCGGCCGCCATCAGAATTTTTCTACGTGCAACGTTAGAACGAAATGTCTCACCGACAAACTTTGGACCGAAAACGTTGGGATGGGGCGTGGCTTACATCAAAATTTATTTTTATAAATAAATGAATTATTTTTTCAAACAAAGAAGGTTTATTTCTCCACTGGAATATTGCAATCAACGTCCAGTATTTTTTGTGACGCGGGGAGTCGCGTAATCAAAAATTTATAAAAAACTGTCAAATAGTAAAAGTATAGTTAGCCAGTGCACGTTCTAAACGTAGGCATTGCGCAAAACGCTTCCACGTTTTCTGATCTCCAGAGAGAGATACTTTAAATTAATGATTTATTGATTGAATATCGATTCATAATCTTACGATTAATCTAACAGCTAAGTATAAGTTCTGAGAGATAACTTAATTTCGCTTATCAGGAGTTAACCCTTCAAGTACGGGGTCCATACGTGGTATCGACCCACTTTCTTGTCCTATCGGCCGGGGTCGATACGTCGTATCGATCCTCTTTTTTAACCTTAAAAAATCATTTTCTCAAATACTATCGCAGAAGTAGAATTTGAAAAAATTGATCTGGGTAGATAATGGCACTGTCTTCGGAGTGGTGATTTTTTTTTGCAATATTTTTACCCCTTATTTTTAATAAACAAAAGTTGTGGGCTGAAATTCCACGCTTGATATATTCAATCGTTTCGCTTATCGGAAAAATTTTCTCTGAAAATTCCGAAATTTTGACTCAAATTACTCTGAAGGTTCGTCTATCAAATGGCGCAATTCAAATTTCAATCGGATTGATAATTTGTTTGTTATAAATAAATTTAGTGTGCAAGACTAGTTCAGCAACTAATCATCTGATAGAATTAAAATTGGGCTCAAAAATTCACGGAGTATTTCTATAACGCGAAATCTGAGGAAAATCGATATCTCTATAGTATTTCTATGGAAAACTAATGCACTCAATGAAAGTTTTTCCATAATTTTTGGATAAAGCGTTCATGAGACGTTGCGTATTGAGCAGCGTAGTCTGATTGTCAGATGGCTCCCGGCCGATGGGACAAGTCGCAGCGTATGGGTCCCGTACTCGAAGGGTTAACTGACTCGGGCTGCATTATGCACTCGCTTATATAATCGAAGAATCGTACTTCAACACGTTATGTGTCGAAATATGATGACTTCGGAAAACGATGTGAATGCAATTGAAGTATTGCATTCTTTATGTTTTACTTATCATGACCTACTCTCACTCTGTTATTAAGTAATTTATAAATAACATAATCATCATTTTCGGGACATAACAATTCTCTAAAAATTATTCCCTTTGTTTTCTGAGAATATCTCGTGAAATATTGGAAATACGTTCTCCCTGCTGGAAGATTTCATAGAGAATTCTAGGAGCTATGAGAATGCACAAGAGGAAATAGGCCGTATCTTCAATAGTTTCTGGGATATTCTAGAAGAACTGAATGACATAAGAATGGAATCTCTTCGTTTTAAATTCTTCAGTATTTGATTTTTTATTTTTTGAGAAATCTCTAAAAATGATAGAGATACGTCCTGTTCATTCTGGAATGGTTTTGCAGAGAATTCCAAAAGCTACAAAATCATCTCAGAGCGGAAAGGAAGTAGCTCTAATAGTTTTTGAAAGTTAAAACAAAACTAAATAACAAAAAACATACAAGTTTCTCGTCTTCAATTTTTTTATAATGAATCTTGTTGTCTTTCGAAAATCCTCCAATAATTCATGAGAATACGCTCTCTCGCTTTCGGACATTTTTGTAGAAAATTTCAAGAGCTACAAATAAGGATGGAGGTGGAATCGTCCTACCCCACTTAGTTCCCGAGATATTCTTTGAAAAACAAATCAATAGTGAGAAGATCAAACAGGATATAGATTGTATCTCATGAATTTTTCGAGAATATCTTGGAAACTAAAGAAGATAGAGTGATTTGAGTCTCATCTCGCTGGGAAGCTTTTGAAATTCTCTGAAAAACAGAATTAAGGCGAAATTGCTCCATCTGGCTCAGTTTCCTAGATATTCATGAAAAAATTGAATCAATTGAAAAAATGGATTCGGATAAATCGATTTTCTTCTTAAATTATTTTCGAGGATACTCTGAGTGAGCTGAAGTGACTCTATCCTTATTTCCGTTTGAAGCTCTTGAAATTCTTTGCAAAAAAGATACTGCCAAAACTGCTCTGTCGTGCTGAGTTTCCGAGATATTCATGAAGAAGAATGAATCCAGTGAAAAAATTAAATTGGATAAATCGATTTTTCCGTTTATTTGTTTTTAGAAATATCTCGACAACTAAGCTAGATAGGGGGATTATACTCTCATTTCGTTTGGTAGCTCTTGCAATTTCCTATAACAAAGATTTCGTCCAAAATTTCCCTATCTCGCTTAGTTTCCGCGCTATTTATCAAAAATCAATCCAGTGAAAAATAAAATTGGATGAATCGATTTTTTCGAAAATTATTTTTGAGAATAATAAAAGATTCAACTAAAATTGGGCTTTTGTAGAGTAGAGCTGAGGCAAATCCAGAATTTAATTCCGAATGAATTCTTTAATAAATTCTGTTCTTTTATATTCCAACCTCAATTCCTACCATTTATTCAGCTATTGCAAATCGAAATATTTGAAAATTTTGAATTTTAGTACGGAAAAATAGAGTCAGTCTGGTCTGTTTATTTCATTGTCTCGATTGGTTTCGGGGATGTGGAACGCGGCGTGAGGCGAAACAAATAGGAAAAAATAATCGATTATTTTGCCAAACAAAGTGAGTTGAAGACATACACATGAGTGAAAAAGAGACCAATGGTTTTGAAGTGGGGCAATTGTGGGACTAGAAACCACTTGAGCCTTCTCCTGACCAGTGAGCTCTCTGGTGCGACTGTTATCGTCAACTTTGTTTTAGTTCTTCTTGATGAAGAAGAATTGTTGTCTCTCAACGGATTACCATCGGACTTATGATTCTAGATGAGTAGTTTCGAAATTTTGTATAAGATCTGAATTAAAATTATTCGCGTATTTTTCAATTCAATTTAATTAATTTTTTTCCGAATATGTATGATAAACATTTGGGTTGATATTATTCCACGCGAAGCATTCGAGTTATTAACAGAAAAATGTTAAAAATGAAGGACATTTCATAAGTCCATAGTGCAGAATGTACTTGTTTTCATAACCTCATAAAATAAATTTTTCATGCCCAATGGAGGTGGGCAGTGGTTAAAATCAATAAAATTCTTCAACGAAATTCCGAGTGTCGCATGAGGGTAGGTCGTGATAGGTTCCTTTTAAGGCCTATACACCACTACGTCCCCGTCGTGCCCTCGGCTCATGCATCACGTGGTGATAATCTCAATTTGGTAGTTTTCGGTTTTTTCGCTTCATGGGTTATACTTCCCGGGAAGGAGTGTATGTGTGTTTTTCCAAAAAAATTTAATTAAATTCCCGATAAGGGAAGTTTATGTAATGACCCCGAAAATGAAAAATCGATTTTTCGATCGATCTCCATATTTTGAGACCTCCTCAACATTTTTTGATAGTTTTCACGATCATGTTTGTGTGTGTGTGTGTGTGTATGTATGTGATCAATTTTTTCGTTCACGTTTTCTCATTAATCAATAACGCGATCGAGATGATCGATGTTGCAGTCGAAGCATCTCGATATAGATTCGATCTGATTAGTTTTTGATCGAAATCGATACAGTACTTTCTTAGTTTTTTAAGAAAAACATGATTAAATTTTTCTGAACTCTTCAATAAGTGAGGTCTACGTACTGATCCCGAGGAGGAAAAAACGATTTTTTTATTGATTTCGATATTTTGAGATCTACCCAAAAATTTTCGATCGTTTCCGCAAGTATGTCTGTTTTTATTTATCGTTCTTTGCCTTCATCATCTTTTCTAATAGTAAATGAGAGAAATTATCGGGATGTTTTTAGTGCGGTTCGAAGATTCACACTCATCATACTACATTCTTACTAATGCCTTCTAATCAGCAGTAACGCACCCCTTCATTCGTGAGCGAGCGTAGCGAGCGAGCAACTACGCACTCCTCTATTCGCGAGCGAGCGTAGCGAGCGAGCAACTACGCACCTCTAGTTATGATGTTGTTCTTACTTTGCTTCGTGTTGCTGACCCCCGGACAATCCAGAAAAAATCAAAAAATTTCATATAATTATAGTACAAAAAAAGAGGATGTGTGGAACCCACGTGACAGAAGTGAAACTTCTTGCTCCTCATGTATAGATAACGATGAATTATTGGGATTTTTTGAGATGAACAAGTGATAATAATTGAGAAAAGTGAGTGATACGGGGTTAATCTCGAAGGAAAATGGCAAGAAGCACAGCTCAGCACATTGAGCTGTGTAATGAACACAACACTTTGAGAATTTAAGTATCTGCCTATAGTATCTTGGTTATCTGTTCACCAACAAATTATCATTTTTTCACGATGATGAAGTGTTCAAACAACTAGATTTTTTCGAATCAGTTTTTTGTGAATACACCGGAAATTGATCGAGATAGAGCGGTTTTGTTCCAATCCTTCCTCGTAGCTCTCAAAACTCTCTATAAAGAAGGATTCGCGCAAAATTGCTCTATCTTGCTTAAATTCCAGGATATTCGAAGAATATTAATGATAAATCAATTTGTCTACAAACTTCGTATTCTTTTGTTTTTCACATCCGTTTCTTCGAAAATATCTTGGAGTGACATTTTGTGTAGAGAATTTCGAAAACTACGAGAAGAGTTGTGACGTTTGACGCAATTATTTAATTTGATTAATTAACAAAACTTGACTCTAAATTACTTAACCGTCTAATGCTGAAGTCAGACTAACTCGGACCCGTGGTGCTAGAGTGGGGATAGCCAGTCACGTGCGCTCTCAGTCCCCACCATCTCAGTTTACGAGACTCAGCCCTGGTCATTACCGTGATACACACGTCTGATGGGTTCCCTCAGTTCCCCCTTCCTTTGGTATTTGGATAGTCTTGAATTACCTTTTTTGAAGTGGAACTCCTTATACGAAGTCCTCGCGTTTAACGCTGTTGCGTTACTTTTCCACGCTTTGGTGGTGGGGGCAAAGAAAGAGAGAGAGAACAAATTAGCGCATGTGCACTCATATCCCTGCAGCATTGCTCGTCATAGTAGGACTAGCGAAGGGATCGACATCGGCTTTCTTCGACGTCCATGCCCCATCAAATAATCTTTGGCTCCGGCATGCCTCGTGTGTCGATTCTTTCGTTAGTACGACAATACCTGTCCTGTTGCTGTTTATTTTCTATTATCAGTTATTCAAGAATATCTCGGAAACTAAGTGGGATAGAGTTATTCTGCTTTTTTCCTTTTTTGTAGATCTTTAAATTCTCGACAAGGAAGTTCGAAATTAAATCTGCTCTATCTTATTCAGAATCCGAGATATTCTCAAGAAACAATTGACAAACAAACCAAAAAAATAGGAAAAGTTTTTTTTTGTTGATAATTTTCTGGGAAATGTCAGAAACTACGTAAAATAGCGTTATTTTGCTCCAATCCTTCTTCATAGCCCTGGAAATTCTCGAAAGAAAGCCTCCAGGTAAAATCGTGGTATTTTGCTTAATTTCCCGGTTATTTTTGAGATACTATTGACAAAAAGAAACCTACTTTTTTTGTTATTTGGATTATTTATTCCCAAAAGTTTTTTTGAGAATACTCAGAAACGGAGGAAGACGCAGCGATCTCACTCTGATTTTTTTTCTTGAATTTCAAGACAAGCTATTAGAAAGGATTAGGTCAAAATGGCTTTACCTCGCTGAGTTTCCAAGATATTCTCGAAAAATCATTGGAATAGAGTTACTTTTCTTTCTAAAATGAGTCTATTTTTTGTTATTTGTTTTTGACAAATATTCCAGAAACTAAATCAGATAGCGCCATTTTGCCCAAATCCTTTCTTTGTTGAAAATTTCGAGAGCTTCAGAAGAAATTGAATCAAAACGGGCGTTTCTCCGTTAGATTTTGATATATCTATAAGTCTATGTTCTGGTCGTAGGATTTTGATGAATGTCTCTGAAACTAAGCAAGATAATGAAATTTTTGTAGAGACCTTTTTTGTAGTTTTCGAGATTCTCTGCAAAACAAAAAATCTTCAGAAAAATTTCGTCATCTCGCTCACTTTCCGAAATATTCTTGAAAAGAAATGGATGTTGAGGAAGCGAAAAATATCAAGTTTGTAGACAAATCGAGTGCTCTTTATCATCAATTTTCATTGAATGTCTCGGAATCTAAGCAAGATAGGGTATTTTTTTTATCATTTCTGATGATGTAGACTGAAAAATTACGAAAAATGGAACATGAGAACTCAAAATTATTGACTAACAATAACATACCTGATGAAACTTCAAAACAAACAGTAACATTGGTCATTTTACACTAAGCTCTGGATTTAAATATCTCGAAAACTATGCAAAATTGATCGTATCATGCTGTGAATGAAATCTAGAGGGAAGATTGACGAAGAGAATGAGCAAAATGCCGTTTTTCTACGACCAGGAGCTTCCGAGATATCAATTTCTTAATGAATAGTTCAGAAACAATGAACGAGGCTTGATAGCAAATGAATGGGCGCTCAGACATGCTTTCTGAATTTTCATTAAAAAATCGATATCTTAATAACTACGAGTCGTAGAAAAACGGAGTTTTGCTTATTTTATTCGTTAATCTTTCTTTCTGAGTATGTATGTATGTTAGGGTGTTTCAAAAAAAGAGAAGATTTTTTTCTTCTCTGATGGTGTCCGAAAATTGAAAGTATACTTAAAAACGAAAATTTTGGTCATAAGTAGAGCTCTTGATATTCATATTAAGGTTTGCCTCAATCCATTTTTCTATTTTCTCATTTAAATAACACAGAAAAATATTTTTTCAATTTTCTAATTTTTGTAGCTTGGAAACGGTTTATTGCAGGGAAATTTTAAATGATGAATCTCAACGGAAATTGAACGATCTGCGAAAAAGATCTCTTGCAAAAAATCCATCAAGTCAATTGTTTTCAAGTTATGAGTCTGTTAATTAGCACCTGATAAAATTTTCGAGTATTTTGTCAAATAAATTGAAGTATTAAATTTGTTTTTCATATTAGTGCTATATATATTATGAAATCACTCAATTTCTATTGAATTTGAAGTAGAATTATGTATCTTCGATAGAAAATTTAATAAATTATCGCTAATAAACGATTCTACGTGAATAAGAATTGTTGGAACTATCAAATGCGTAATTTATTGATTTTTGCTTCCGAATGGAAGCATTGTAATCGTGATTTTTTTCGAATTTGAGATTTCATCGGATTATGACTCCAAATGTTCTAAACTGTCGGAAAAAATATTTTTTTCACATGTCTGTGTGTATGTATGTGTGTGTGTGTGTGTGTATGTGTGTGATGACACGTTTCATCACTTTATGTGGAAACGGCTGCATGTATCGATATGAAATTTTGAGGGAATATTCACTACGCGAGCGCAATGCTCTCTGCAGAATTTCAGCTAAATCGGTTCAATGGTTCTCAATAAAAAGCGAATTGTCAAAAAATCGTTTTTTCGAGTTTTCTCAGCGAAAAATCAATTTACAGCGTCTATCCTCCGCGAGGAGATGCGTGCTGATGAGGCGCACATTAAACCCCGGGGGTGACCAGGGCTCCCATTTTTACTTTTTTTATTATATTTTTTTTACTGTGATTTTTGAAAAATCACGGTTATCGCGATAACTTAAAAAATATTTGAGTTAGAGACTTCAAATTTCGTGTGTTTGTCCATCTTATGAGTGCGAATTTCGGTATTAAATTTCAGCGTAATCGACCGAACAGCTCCCGAGACATTTTTGAAAAACTATTCCATGCAATGAGCGTATATGCACGGAAGCATTCAGTGTAGTGTTGACTTTTATTACATTTAGTGACCAGAAGTATTACTGGAGGGTCGCTAGGGGTTCGAGGTTTTTCAAAATCAAAATTATTGCTTAATTTTCATTTTCAAATTAATGAAAAATAAATAGTTGGAAATCCATTCGGAAGCTTTATGCCAATTGCATTGGCATAATATTAAATGTTTTTCGTAATGAATTCTTCAATAGTTAAGACATCATAGAGTGAATAACGAGGGGTGAAATTCATGGAAAATGCCCATAGGGTGAAGCGCCTGCTTGTTTAATGAAACATTTGAAATATCTTCAACTAAATATTGAATGTTTCCATTGCAGGTAACATTTTAAATGGCATTTTAACAACAGTTGACGATAAATATATTCTTCGATTATCAAGTGTTATTTAAATCATAGGAATTCAATTAAATAATTAAGTCGCCCTGGTGGATCATGCAAACGGGCAGTCAATTTTTTTACGAAGTCGACTGTAATTCGATCACGATGCGTTTGCATCGCAGTCGCATCACAGTCGCATCGTGGTCTCATGACAGTCGATTCCGTGAAAAAATCGGCTGTCTGATCGATTTGTAGTTGATATGTAATCGCCCGATCCATCAGGGTGATGTGAAGTTTTTTTATTGCAAGTAGGATATTTTTTTCTATTTTCAGTAACTACTTGCAATAAATACTGGAGCTGTTCTTCATTTTTTGTTAAGCATTCATTGTACTGTTCAATCAATGCTACATCGCGTTCAGCAATATCATTCACGACTTGAAGATGCTCAAAATATTTAGCTGGAAGTATTTCAAATGTTTCATCGAAAAAACAATGAAGTACACATTTGATAATTCCAACGATTCTTATTCACGTAGAATCGTTCATCTAATTTATATAATGCAACAGAATATCCTATGTGCGTGCCACTAAAACTCAGAAACTGACCCTCATCGCCCCATGGGTGTTATATGGGGTGTTAGCCCTCCACCCCCCATCCATGAAGAGTTTTTCCGTTTTCAGCTACGGGGGCTGGTTTTCGAGATATGGGGATAGCGAATATTGCTCCTATGGGGGTAAAATAATGTTCTCAATTGTTCTACAGAATACTAGAATGATCTAGAATAGTTGACAATGCTTCAGAATGTTCCAGAAGGTTCGGGAATTTTCTAGATTGTTCCAAAACGTTTCGGAACATTCTAGAATTTTCTAGAATATTCCAAGACATTTAAGAATATTTTGGAATGTTCCGAGAAGTTTGCGAACATTCTAAAATGTTCCAGGAGGGTTGGAAATTTTTTTAAATGATGCGAAAGGCTTGGAAAGATTAAATTTTGAGGTTATTAGGATGTTGGACAGATGAATAAATATTAAAACTCAATCTTCACATTTATTTCCTAAAATCGCGACGTTTCGCTTCTGGTTAGAGGCTTCTTCAGCTTGGAAATATTTTTGAATGTTCTAGAAAGTTTCGAAATAGTCTAGAATGTTTCAGAAAGTTCCAGAATGCTCTAGGATGATCCAAAAAGTTTGGAATTTTTTTTGAAATGTTACAGAAAGTTTGTGAACTCTCTCGAATGTTGCCAAAGGTTTGAGAATTTTCTAGAATGTTCCAAAACCTCTAAGAACTTCCTAGAATGTTCTCAAAGATGTGAGTATATTTTGGAGTGTTTCAGAAAGTTCGAGAACTCTCTCGAATGTTGCCAAAGGTTTGAGAATTTTCTAGAATGTTCCAAAACCTCTGAGAACTTCCTAGAATGTTCTCAAAGATGTCAGAATATTTTGGAATGTTCCAGAAAATTCGAGAACATCTAAAAATGTCCCTAAGGTTCGTGAATCTCCTGAATTCCGAGAATATCCTACAAGGTTTAAGAAGTTAGAATATGTTTTCAATAAGATAGAAAAGTACTTTCTATATTTCAAGGTTCATTCTTTCACCCCAACTAACACACAATCTCATATCAACTCCTGAGCGAAGCCGAGTAGTTTAGCTAGTTAGCAATAATTTATTGAATTTGCTATAGAAAATCCATAATTGTACTTCAAATTCAATAGAAATTGAGTAGTTTTATAATATATAGCACTAGTATGAAAAAGGAACTCTGATACTTCAATTTATTTGACAAAATACTCGAAAATTTTATCAGGTACTAATTAACAGACTCATAACTTGAAAACAATTGACTTTATGGATTTTTTGCAGTAGACCTTTTTTGTAGATCGTTGAATTTCCGTTGAGATTCATCATTCTACATACCCCTGCAATGAACCGTTTCCAAGCTACAAAAATTGAAAAATTGGAAAAATATTTTTCTGTGTTATTTAAATGGGAAAATAGAAAAATGGATTGAGGCAAACCTTGATATCAAATTAAGAGCTCTACTTATGACCGAAATTTTCGTTTTCAAATATACTATCAATTTTCGGACACCATCAGAAAAAAAAAATCTTTTGTTTTTTTGAAACACCCTAATGTATGTATTTATTGTATTGAGATAAATCATCTCCTACAAGGGGGTACATTTGAAGTATTTCACATAGGATACATTAGTGTGCTCCTCTCTCTTTCATTCTTATCGTTCGTTTTGTTTTCAAACATATCTTTTGTTTTATATTCGGGGAACCCATCTCTTTACAAATTATCATTCTTATCTATTCAATTACACAGTTCTCATCATCTTCACTCAACTTTATAGCATACAGTTCACTCTGGCCTTAACTCATGACTTAAGTGATGGCTTAAGCGGGGGAGAATGTTTTGTCACAGGTTCGTGGAGAACGCTCTGAGCTTGCAGCTTTCGATACAGTAGGAATATATTGCCTTCAACGATTTGATATTTTTAAGCTCTAAAATTTCTGTTATTGATAAATTAATTGGATTCTTCTCACTACTGATTTTTTCAAGGAGTACGGCTCTCGTGGGTTCGTATCATGGACACTTTAGTAGGAAGTGTTCAACCGTGTCGATCTCCTGTGTATTGCAGACCGGACAGAGATTAGTTGGTTCAAAGTTATAAACGTTATCCGCGATTATTAGTCTAAAATAATATTTACAGGCAGTTCGCAATTGGGCTAGCACTTTTTCCATTCTCCAGGGGATATTACTTTAGAGGTAACTGGGATTCTGTGACATACTTGCATGGAGTTGTCGTGGTAAGGGTACCTGGAGGTGATGGGCATTGGCTGCATATGTGTGGGAATTAGCAAGCGAGTTCGAGTCGAGGTGAGCCATTATTCTAGGGCCAGCAAGCAGCCGTGTGTCCATATGTAGATGAATACATTGTTGAAGACAATCCGGCGCATTGTCTTCCACAAAGCTAAACACTTGTACTACCCAGTTGTACTTGGAGTTCCTATCACCACCCTGATAAAGTTGAACCTGTCTTTTGGAGCATATTTTTGGTAATCTTTCATCAGGCATTTTTAAGATTTCAACAATCCATCCCCACGTTAATTTCCAAACTCTACTGATTAGTCTTGGTTTACCAGTTTTTGCCAGCACCACCTCATTTGCCGTGGTAGTGGGTAAGCCTAGCAAACGTTTCCAGAACCCTATTTCTGATTCAAGGCCCATGTGGGAGCAGAGTAAAGCACTACCGAGGAGACGACTCAGTCGAGCAGCTTCGATATATTATCGTAGTAGGTCATTTTTGATCTATACACGAGCGAGCAGACTGCACTTGTTGCTAAACGTGTATTCTTGACGTAGTGCTTCGCTGCTGCTGCTGAGCCAGATGGGGTGCTTGTAAATGGGTTTCCCAAATACTGAGAAAATTTAACTATATCAATTTTTTCATAACCATATCTGAAAACGCACGATCTAGGGATTTTACCTCCTGTCCTACAGTATAAAATTTGAGTTTTCATTGTATTTACAGTAAGTCTGTTAACATCCCAGTATGACTTGAGGGTTTTGAGTTTGATTTTGAGGTCTTTGCGGCTAGAGGCCAGGATAGCGAGGTCGTCAGCGTATAGCAGGAGGAGGACATCAGAGTGTCCATCTATGTTAATTCTCTCAAGATTCGAGTTCCGGAAAAAGTCTTCCATATCACTGATGAATAGGATAGAAAGGAGTGGGCTGAGGATTTCACCCTGCAGCACTCCTTCCGTTATTTGAGTCTCCTCCGATAACCCCTCCTGTGTTCTGACTTTTAGTGAGGCATTTGAGTATAGACTTTGTAGGATTCTAATCAATTTCGCGCTAATTCCAATGTCGTACAGTTTTTTCCATAACAATTTATGATCTATTGTGTCAAATGCCCTCCTGTAGTCGACAAACAGTACGTAGGCTGACCTCTTCTCCTGCCGTAATCTGATTTGCAGCACAGATTTTAATGTGTAAATATTATTGAGACATCCTCGTCCAGTTCTAAAGCCGGCTTACCCTTCCGGGAGAATGTTTCTGCGCTCTACCCACTTTGTAAGTCTATTCCCAAGAATTCTAGTGAAAGTTTTTGTCACATGATTCACCAAGGCGATGCCCCTATAATTACTGGGGTCATTCAGATCTCCCTTTTTGGGGATCATTGTCATAATGACCTTAGACCAACTTGAAGGAACTGATTCTGTACTTAATATCTGATTGAAAGTGAGTAACAAGAATGACCTCCAGTTAGGTGGCAGTGCCTTATAAAACTCATTTGTGACCTGATCGATATGAGCACTTTTGCTGTCTTTACTGTGGACCAACGCTTCTTCTAAAAAAAAAAAATTAATCAATTTTATTGTGGGCTCTATTATACACATTTACCAAGGCTTGGTATTTGTGCAGAAGAGCGCCCATAAAATTTAAATAATTATCAAAGTCAAATCTTCGGAAAAAAATATGGAATGCGCAAGCAGGATTTGAACCCACGACCCTCTGATTACATGTCAGGTGCTCTGACCACTGAGCTATTGCAAGTTCCTATACTTTCCTTCAAATTTTCGACCAAGATATATTACATCATTTTCGCCACCTCCCTTCCTGAGCAGACTGTAAGGCTGCTTTTGGTTGAGTGTTACTGACGTTTGCACTGGTTTTGGAGGCATGGTTGTAGAGGGAACTTTCAATGTACCTGCTGCTCGTCTTTTGATTGCCTGATGTGTCGTCAAGGAATGACGCGGTTCAGTGAGCAGGACTTTTGAGTCTTCTATTTCGGCACCTTTTCATTCGGCTGCTGGGCTAGGTATCAAATAATTTGTGATCTTGCTTGTTGAGTTACTCCTGCCTCTTCTGAAAGATTCTGCCTTATTGGGCCTACCTTTGGTGGATGTGACAGGTTTTTGTTCGAAAATTATTGGATTGATTGTGCTCTGGGGTTCTTTGAGTTGTTGCCGGTCAGGCTCTTCGTGTGTTTTTTTTTTAAATCGACTGAGCTATCTACTCTATCGACTATAGTATTCGGTGCTAACACCATCTACCGAGAGTACAGCTCCGATAAATGAAGTAGCAGTTTGCTATCAGAAAGTGGGAGCGGCACCTTTCTGTATCTAACAGACTGCAATGGTTTATGGCCAAAAGCCAGTAAATAACATTTGTCATTTCGTGTTTTTTCCTTCTTTCTGTGCACCTAAAACACTCACTCTTTGTTTAAAAACCACTTAACAAGATTATAATTGCAGACGAGACTGTGAGTACCATGGACCCTCGTCTAGTTTCAGGACGGAGGTAAAAAAAGATGAGAGCACACTAATCTTCGTCCATCACCTGTTTAGTAACGTGACTATCCTCCCTATAACTTCTGAGTAGTTTTCGAGATATTTCAATCCAAAGCCAAGTGTACAATAGCGACTTTTTTAAGAAATGAAAAGCAAAAAATATGTGGAGCATGGAAACTTTTCGGTCGTGTTCCATGAAAACTGTTCCTTTGTATGACAATTCTCCGGCTCAGAAGCAAGTCACATTCCAGAGTTTTTATTTTACCGACCGTATATAGATTATTTTTATTTTTCGTAACATCACTTTTTGCGGCAATTTCGGTCATATATATGCGTTCGTTCATGCGAAATTCATCTGAACTTAAATGGAGAGAAGGCCCAGAATGCCTGATTATTTAAACTCCTACCCTATTCAGGTTATAGTAGTTGAAATCTCATATTATCGCGTGAAGATGGTAATTAAATTACTAAATGAATCAATTAAATTGGAGAATTGAATCAATTGAATTAGTTAAAATGCAAAAGTTTCAGAAAAAAATTGGAGGCGATCGGATTCAATCTCGGGTGAGAATCGAAGCTCACAATCTACTTTCGGGGCAGTTTTTTCTGAAACTTGTGCACTTTACTCAATTCAATTGATTTAATTCTTTAATTTAAATAATTTACTTAGTCATTTAATTTCTATCTTCACGCGATAATATGAGATTTCAACTACTATAACCTGAATAGGTTAGAAGTTCAAATACTCAGGGATTCTGGGCCTTCTCTCCATTTAAGTTCGAATGAATTTCTCATGAACGAACGCATATATATGACCGAAATTGCCGTGAAAGTGATGTCACGATAAATAAAAATAATCTATACACGGTCGGTAAAATCAAAACTCTGTAATATATAATTGGCATGATAGTGACGATATGCACAAGTTTCCGAAAGTTTGAAGATGAGAGGTGTCTCGGTAGTTCAATGCTAGAGCAACTGTCCGGAAAGTAGATAAGGTTGTGAGCTTCGATTCTCACCCGAGATCGAATCCGATCGCCTCCAATTTTTTTCTGAAACTTGTGCACTCTAATCAATTCGATTGATTTAATTCTTTAATTTAATTGATTTATTTAGTAATTTAATTTTCATCTTTACGCGATAATATGAGATTTCAACTACTATAACCTGAATAGGTTAGAAGTTTAAATACTCAGGCATTCTGGGCCTCCTCTCCATTTAAGTTCAGATGAATTTCTCATGAACGAACGCTTATATATGACCGAAATTGCCGCAAGAATGATGTCACGAAAAATAAAAACAAGTCACATTCCATTTATGGAGCGGCATGGTAATTTCTTCCAAAATCATTCAGAAAAATTCCCATATTTTTCTCTCCCTGTATTGAAAATAAAAAATGAAAAAAATAAGAGAACAGTGTGTATGTAGCACTCTACGCGAAGAACCTATCCCCCCCTCTGCCATCTTCCCTCTCCACCGCTGAAGCATATACTAGAGTGGCATCGCCACCAACGCACTCTCCTCTTTCTTGCTTCTACTTTTCCCCCACTACTCCACTACCACGTTCCCCTCAAAGCCTTTCACTCGTTTTGTGACGCGGGGAAAAAGTTGGGACCCTCCGAGAAGAGGTTTCACTTCGAAAATTTGATATCAATTCTGAAATCAAATGTTATTTTTCAACTTCTGAAGTTTCACGAGGAAGTCAAAAGAAATTCATAACAAAGTTACGTGGAATAAGACAAATAAAAAAAAAAAAAATTCAGCCAATAAACAAAATTAGAAGTGATTGTCGGCACATTTTGAAATTAGCGAGAATTATGGCAGAATTAGTTGAAGTTATTTCAAGTGAAAAAAAAATAGTCGGACTTTGAGAAACTGACGGTTTTTCTCGAGAAAACCGAAATATTCTATATATCTGAACTTCTGGAAATTTTTTTGTATTTTTTTCTGGATCCTACGCTAAAACACTGAGACAGGCTTCTTTTATATTTAAATAAATTTCAATTGTCGATCAAATAAAATCTTGATCTGATTTCAATTGAATGAATTTTAATGACATGATATGAAAAAATGGCGTAAAATGAGTAGAAGCCTACACAAACGCGGCCTGGGGCAGTGACTGCTCGGGCTCTTTGACCAATTAATCAGTTGAGTTATCAACAAACCTTCTCAGTTGGGCGCCAATTGGTTTTGTGGAAAAACCAATAAACCATTAAATCAAAATGTAGAATTGTCCAACATCCGTTGATCGAAGCAGAATTGAAATAAATATGACAACGAAAGGAAGGGCTCGATTTGGGTGACCCAGAAATAGTAACAAATTGCAGAATTAAAGAGATGTAAAGTAATTAGACTTTTGCTTACAATTGATCCTGTACTTCATTCAAAATTTGATCAATGATTAGAGAAAAGTACATTTTAGTATAAAAATCAAAAATAAATAATGATGTTAATAAATTTATTGCGCACTGCCAAAACACGTGGTGGCTGCAACGACGCACGAACACCGAGAGATTCGCGTCACTTGCTGCCGTATCGGCGTAGTTCACTTGACCCCTCGATCGATAATTGGGCCTATAGACTCTTATCAACTTCGACCAATTAATTGACAATACGTACACGAGATGTCGAGGCAACCTTTTTGACCAAATCTCAGACGTCTGTCTCAACACAAAAATTTCGAGGAAAAAAAAGTCTTAATAAGTCAATTTTTGATAAAGTCATAGCTATTTGAAAAAAAGAGCAGTTTTATTGAAAAATCCATATTTTTTTTTGGGTTGGGTAAAAAAATTTGCAACAATTCTGAAAAACATCTTCCGGGGGGTAGAAAACGATGAAAAATCCTCAGCAAAAGTGAAGGGGGTCGGGTAAAAAAATTTGTCGATTCGGCATGGGATAACCCATGTACATGTCGTTTCAAAATTCTTGAACTGTTTCACGTTGAACAGGTTCTCTTCCGTGCCATAATTCACACGGAGTTTTGCTCTTCTGGCTGCTCCTTCCAGTATGATTTAACACAAAGACTGCTGTGTTCACTGCCTCTACCCAGTGACTCTTGGGAAGACTGGTGGACATAAGCATTAATCGTGCTGCTTCAACCACTGTCCTGTTTCGAACTTCGATTTTTTCATTTTGTTCGAGAATGTATGCTGCAGACTTCTAGTATATTATGTGCCTCTGCTGAATGATATTTCTCATTTGCCTACTGGTGAACTTGAGCCCGTTGTGTGCACGTAATATGTTAACTGGGTCTTCCGTTCCCTCCTCCGTCCTCTCCAGATAATGCTAAAAATAAGTTGGGACTTCACTCTTATTCTTCATGAAGTACACATTTCAATGATGTGGATAGTCATCTTTGACTAGAAGGAAGAAGTCGTCTCCTCCGAGAGATTTTGCGTCAGCTTGGCCACATACATCAGCGTGAATGATATCTCCAACTTTTCTTCATTGGTTGGTGCTGGGTGGATGCGGTAGTCTGTGAATTTTTTCTTTTGCACATGATTTACAGGACTCTCTGCCTCCTACTGTCTTGATGCCTCGCTCCTTCAACAACTTTACCACGTGCCTGTAGTTTCGATGATGTAGTCTCTCGTGTCAGGTCTTCAGAGTTTCGAGTTTCGCTGTACTTTTTTTACTTTAGTAGCAGACATCATGACTGCCTGTAGTTTTTCTACTTTGAATCTCATCTTCCAGCAGGATCCATCACTGTTGCCTATTGCTACTGTCCTTCTATTGTGTCTCAGCCAGCGCAATTTGCTAGCTACTTGATGAGTTATGCTCTCATTAGCGGCAGCTATTGATGAGAACAAGTCAAATTTCAATCCTGATACAAAGATGACATCTTTTATGTGTTTCTGCACCCAGTTGTGACCATCGTTGGGAAGGATATTTATATTTCCTCTTGCACTGCGAATCAGACAAGCTCCATCGCCAATTACTACTTCCACAGGTTCATTGATGATTTTCATGTCTACGAACCACTCTCTACTTGGTGAAATGTGGCCTCTTGCGAACGCGTTGGGCTTTGCCTTTTTGTTTTTCCCATTGCATCAGGGCCTTCGAGTAGTCTACTCTTTGCACTGATGACGCATCTGCATCTGGAACCATTGGTTTGAGATTCTCTCCTGTCACTATCCCAGGTGCTTGAATCGCCCGGAGCTGTATTTTTATTTGGAATTTCCCGAGAGCCCAGTTCTCAATGCCTCTTAATTTTATTACGGGCTGATTCATGACAAGCTACCGATCTGGGCCCATACTCTGTTGACATACTCGATTGCAGGGTGATGGCAACAATAAAAGTGGATAATTAACTAAATGCTTTCAATTACTTGGAACGTGTTTTCAGTACACTGTATGAACGAACGAGTGTGTGAGAATGAACATGTGTGTATTGATCGTGCTATCGATAACTGATTTATTAATAAAGCAGAGTATGCTGTTATTGACTTTAATGAGAGGAGAATTTTTGGAATGACTTTATCCTCAACATTGTGAGTCACAACAATTGATCTGAGGTTCTTAATTTCACCACAATGCTTCGGTTCATAAATTATTTCCACCTCTAACCAAGTCTAGATATTCAAGAAATCTCCGACGAAAATTCCTGAGTCTTCTTCCTTTTCAGAGCTATTCTGTGAAAATATATAATCCAAGTCAATAGATCAGATATGACTGAACTTCTGGATTGTCAATTAATGTTATTTCCTTGGGCATTTTAAACAGATTCTAGCTGTCTGCCATTATGATGTTGATTTTGATGTTATCATGGATTCAGTTGGAACATTCATCATGGACTTAGCTTTTTTGACAAACGCAACAACTTATATTTGGAATTTTGAAGTGGTGTGTTCACTGCCAATGACAATCTCATAAGAAAATTGCGAAAATATCCTCTATCATTTTTAGATGAAGTCTCTCTTGGACGAAGTCAGAGAAAATTGGAAGATCTTCTTCGATGATCGTTGCGTACAGATACTACATAAATACGCTGAAGATGGCAGAAAATTGGCAATCTTATATGCAGGTGAGCTATAAAATGATCAACTCTCATATAGTTCCACTTTCAGAAAAATAATGGCATACTTTCAATTACAGCTGGAATATTTTCTTCCTTTATCCTTTTCACAACTGAACCATTGCAGTGGAGATTTTTGAATTCACTATTCGGAGCTAATTTTAGTGTACCATTATTTTGTACACCGATGGAATATCCTTTGATTGATGTTGAAAAATATTACTATGGTTTACTATTCATTCAAGAGGTTTCAGTTGCCATGGTTATCAGTATGGTTGTCATACCTGATTTATTATTTTTCCTCTACTCTCAACATCTTTGTGGATTATTTGCAGCACTTGGGTGAGTATGAAACTGAATCAAAACTGACATAATTCACCGTAGATGGCCCAGTATTTGGATGTGATTTTGTAGCTGCATAGACAGATAACATATGAGGCCTTGGGAGGCAAGTGATTCTGAGAATTACCTCAGAGCAAATCCAATACACATTTCATGACACCTCCCGATAACTAGAATCTCAAGGGTGCATCCTTAACAAGCATCTTTCAGTGACGAGAAATCCAAGGAGTATTTCAAAGGTGGATTCGTAAGGACCACCTCTCGGTGACAAGAAGCCCAAAAAGTCCCTCAAAAATGATTTCGTAAAAATTTCTGTCCTTCGACTCGAGGGACTGCATTAATTTCCCAAGTAATTTTCCAAGGAAGATTCTGCAATTCTTCTGCCTTTCAAAGTCATGAGGGGTACGGAATAATCCTTGATGGGTGGACATTCAGTTTCCACCGAGACTGAATGTTCACTTGTCCAATTGTTTCGATCAAATGGAACGGAATGATTCCTTGACGGATGTACCTGAGCTTAGTTCCCATCGATTTATATGGTTCAAATTTTTTTTGAATCTATTCTCCAATAACTTATATTCCACTTTCTGGGAATTCATTTCTTACTCTATATCTATGAGGAATTTGACCAGGGTCTAGACCAGTCGAGGTCAGGTTTTAATATCGACCCACCAAGGAATCGATCGTGCCACGTGAGTGGAATCTTCAGAGGCATCACAAGTGCCCCGAGCGCCCTTGTCATTTTCGTTTTTTTGGAGCGTGAGGGGGACAGCAGGAATTTCTCCAAGAAAGGTTCTGCCATTCTCCTGCCTCCCGGAATCATGAGAAGTATGGAGTGATCCTTGATGGTTGAACATTCAGTTTTCACCGATAGTGAATGTTCACTTCTCGAATTATTTTGGTCGTAAGGAACAAAATAGTTCTCCGACGGATGATTCTCATGTTCCTGCCTTTAGGTCGTGGTAGGAACTGCAATGATTACTGGAGGAATCATTTCGCAATCTCTACTCTTGTGAGTAGGATTCTGATAGCGTTTGAGGACAAAGAATCCGGAAAATTCCTCGAGCGGAGGTTTTGATTCGATATCCTATAAGGAATCCGAAAGAGTTCCTCGAGAAGATATGTCAGTTCAGTCCGTGATACGGAATTTGAGAAAATTTCTCGAGGGTTCACTTTGATGGAATCGCAAGACACGGAATCTGAGGGAATCCCGAGGAATTCACCACCTTGCATTCTTTCTGTAACGATTCTCAGTTCCCTCTGCACTGCCACAGCGCGTTGAGCGTGTTTTCAGCACCGTCGCTCACTGGATAATATTATTTAGCATTGGGAAAATCTTACCAGCTCCTACAATTCATTTTGTTTTCCTCCCACATTTGCATGATACTGCTATGCCCCATAAGCATTCTAATATTATTCAATCATTTCATAATTACCGTGAAGATGTTGAACACATTGATGAGTTCAACTTACTTCACATATTATTTGACTCAGCGTCTTCATTGCCACATGTTTAGTCATGTTTCAATGTGACACTGATAATTTACAATAAGAATCGAACCCACTGATGTTCGAGAGGTCAGTTCTTAACCAGACACGACAGTGTGTCATTGTACCAGTCACTTCGGAGACTGGTACTGTTATCTCTCTATTTTATTATACATAATGGATATTAATGAATCATTCAAATTGAATAAATATTCATTTCTTTTCTAATAAACCACCGAGCTGGAGTATCTATTCACTACGGAGGGTATCTCTACAAATAAACCCAAAGAACCTACTCTTGGACCAATTCCAGTCCTAACAATTGTGAGCTTTGGTCTCACAATAAAACGTGAATAATAGGGAATTTTGGGAGAGGGGATGAATAACTCTAAAACACCGTAATTACGTTGAACTAGTGCTTTTATTCAATATTCCATCCATGAACAATATTCTTTATTTGGAGGGAGGGGGGGGCGGGTCGCCTCAGGGCTGTTTCACTAATCAAAAGAAGGGTTTTCCTATTCTCGGCAATAATGACCAAGGTGACCGTCAGTTGACAGTCACGTAAAGTTACCAGGGTAATAATGACTGATTCTGTTGCCACGGTGAAAACGACCGGCAATATGGCCAGTGCTTGAGCACGTGGCCGACAATGAATTCGGGGTTAATTATCACTGGGCCTCAGGGGGAATGATCTCTCCAATCTGACCAACAAATTATGGGAAATATAGGGGAAAATCAGGGGAATCTCTTTCTCCAATTGTCCACACTCGGGAGGTTTCCATGAGAGACTCAACGTATTCATGGGAGTGGGGGAACAATAATCACTCTACCTCTATTTTCTTCTCAGGGCTCTGTTCTTCACTCTTCGTTGGGAAATAACACGGGGAAAATACTCTTCACTCTTCTCTTGCACTTTTCACGTCCTTCTACACAACTCTATTACTATCTAAACTCCAATTACTTGGGATAACACACTCTGTTTTCACGTGTTGGTCTTCTCTCTCTCTCAAGTCCCAACGCCATGTCATGTCTAGCGGGCCTGCTCCAATATGGCCGCTTTTCCATAGAGCCTCTCTCGGGCTCCGCCCGATGGCGCGTCGAGTATCCATCGTGATACTCTCGAACCACCGCGTTACACAATACGTCATTTAAAAAATATCATAGTTCCTCACACACTTTAACGATAAAAGTCGAGTTTTTCCAGAATTTTCCACTCAACTGATTGATTGTAAAACCAATTGATTATTGAAAAAATAGGAATAGCGTGGTGCCATGCTCATAGGCTGACAAGTCTAGGGTTCAATTGAGTAATTGGTTGAGATTCTATCTTCAGGTTTCTTCATTTAACTTGAATTTCACTTGAACAAACCTCACACAACAAGATGGTCAGAGTTCACAGAACCCCTCAGAACTTCTCGGAATCGTTGCTAGCTCTTCTATGCTATATTGCCCTATGCTGTATTGTGTGCATATTTTCCCATATTAACGGAAAAAGCCGAAAGAAGGTCGGTGGAGGAGGAAAAATTAGCTTTTTGGTGGGAAAACTGGATTTATTCTGAAAATATTATTTTTTGTATTCATCAGGATACATCTTTACGTCTCACAGCTATCAAAAATGGGTTTCAGTATCTCTCTCTCTCTCTCCCTTTCTTCAGTACACTTTCTCAGTATCAATATTTTGAAATGAGCGCCATCGATGCAGAAACTTTTAAGATATTCATAAAAAACATATTTCTGAAAGTCATCAGTATCGCAAAAACGGTTGAACCAACTCCTATTCAATAGGGCTTAGAAATTTCAGACTCCAGCATGAATTCTTCAGAAGTTATTGAGACATGTGTGCTCATCCAGACGAACTGGCAAACACACACACATACATACACGTCAAGTGATATTCTTCCTGAATATGATTTTCAGTCTTTATGGATCATCTCGGATAATTTCCAATAGAAAAATTGGGATTAAAATTCTTGAAGGTAGTAGGGGTTCCATTCAGGAACAAGAATTTTCGGCCTTCATTGGAATTCTTTTAGTGTGACTGTGACTGGAATCAATGCCCATCAATTGAATGAAATAGTTGAAATGGAAATCCTTTCTTGGCCCTCTCTACTCTAAGCTAAGCGAATGTATGGAATAAGTGAATGGAAATTATTGTGAATGATTGGGACGATATTACGCCCGGAGTACTGAAGAGGAGGAAGTTATCACCCGGAAGACAACGGAGGAGGGCAGCAATGCCTCAAAAGTGCCAGGGCCATATATGTCCAGAAGTCCCGGAGAAGTCCTCCAGAGCTAAGAGTCAGTTCAGATACGAGGAAAAGACCACCGAAAGGCTAGAAGACAGCATTGAACGGTCATTGCTCCCGGACTAAGAAGATTCAAGGCCAAAACGACAATTACCATCTGTCATGACATCGACCCAGTTATCGACTGGATGACTGGGCCTAAGGTATTGACGAGCACCGCAGAGCTTCTCGATCGATACCAGTGACACTTCCCATTCTCAACCATAATTGGCCAAAATGAATAAGTCCGGAAGAAGAAAGCTGTGGTTGGCTCCATGACCCCGGACAACTTCACTCTGGTCTTGGTATTCGTACATTTTGATTCACTTCTTAATTTATATATCTATATTATTGTAAATTAAGATAATTGGACTGGAATAGAGGACCTCAAGTGACCCGAAAAATACTACACGAGTTAGCAGTATATCCAGAGCGAATCCGAGCGTCATATTGTGCGTGAATACACTTTAATTGTTGCATGAAGTGACGGAAGTGTGTGCGAGCTTAAGATAGGCGGAACGCGTATTTTCCCGTAGTGATAACGGGAAATGAATAGAGTAAACAAGCCCGGAAGTATTGTGTCTCAGTAAGTCGATTATTGACGGTTGATTCACAGAATTACGAATATCGAGTGTGCTCATCAATTATAGTTGAATAATTATTGCAATTGTGTCGTCCCCGGCTTCCCCACCGATGACATCTTGGCCACTTGGGCATCGCCACGTGGCATGGGATCGAAAAACCCGAAGATTACAATAATTAGTGCCCGGACAATCGAGTTGCAAGCACGGAAAAATCAAGGATAATTATCCGAAAGCATTGGGACTGAAATTCCCCGGAAAGAATAATCATTCTGCATGTAGAGACAATTGTAATGTACGTATAGAGCTGTCTGCAAGTGTGAGAGAGATAGAGTGGGTGCGTGGGGATATCACTGGACGCAGCATATCCCAACGTGTGGTACCCTCGGTGTACAAAGGTACCGGGTGTATCAAAAGTTGTCTTGAATAAAAATTCTCATTAAATAAATATTGTTAAATTTGAACGTCTCAAATCGTCTTGAATGGTATCTTATTTCCAACGTATGCCCGAACAACAATTTCATAAATAATCATATCACGAACACGGCTTATCTCTATCCATACTGGATTCGTTTGAGCAGGGTTCAGTTGTCATGGATATGAACAATGGTTTCACATCCGATAGACTACGTCCGTAAGCGATAGCTCATATCGCTCGCAATAGTATGCGATGGATTCCATCGGATGTAACTTTCTTGCAATGGTGCATCGAACGAGAGATTTTTACATTCTTTGAACTTTACCACCGGTGGAATTCATCCCCAATCCTCTTGAATCCGATATCTAAACTGTTCAAATCATTCATACACAACCGATGAGATATGCCAAATGAACGATGCGGCATATCTTTACCCGCACAGAATTCGTTTGAGCAGCATTCAGTTGTGAGGGATATAGACGATGGTTTCACATCCGATAGCTCATATCGCTCGCAATAATATGCGATGGATTCCATCGAATGTAACTTTTTTCCAATGGTGCATCGGACGAGAGATTTTAGCATTCTTTGAACGTTACCACCAGTAGAATCCATTCAGTTCTCTCAAATCCGATATCTAAATTGCTGGAATCATTCATTCACAACCGATGAGATATGCCGAATGAACGATACAAAGTGCATATATTGGTTGCACCGGATTTTTTGACGCAATGCCGATAAGGTAGAGAGTACTCCACCTTATCCATACAGTGTCTTTCATTTCCAGTCCACTAGATGGCATTAGTGAAATAGAAAATCATTTCTATACAATAATAAAATTATTATTAACAAGTTTTAGCTGCTCCAAATTTCTCTAAAAATTCATCTTTTAAAAAAATAGTTAAATCAAACCAATGATGTGAGTACATTGTTTTATCTACAAAAAACTCATAACATAAATGGAGTGGGGTCAATTCGACGACACGTGTGCTCTGAAGTTCCGCTCAGGCGTGAATAATCCGAGGGATGAGAATAATTGATTTTTTTTCAAGTGGCACAGCTAAAACTTGTTAATAATAATTTTATTATTGTATAGAAATGATTTTCTATCTCACTAATGCCATCTAGCGGAGTGGGAATGAAAGACACTGTATGGATAAGGGAGAGTACTCTCTACCCTATCAGCATTGAGTCAAAAAATCCGGTGCAACCGATATGTGCACTTTGTATCATTCATTCGGCATATCTTATCAGTTGTGAATGAATGATTCCAGCAATTGAGATATTGGATTTGAGAGAACTGGAGTAATTCCACCGGTGGTAACGTTCGAAGAATGCGAAAATCTCTCGTCCGATGCACCATTGAAAAAAAGTTACATCCGATGGAATCCATCACATACTATTGCGAGTAATATGAGCTATCGGATGTGAAACCATCGTCTATATCCCTGACAACTGAACGCTGCTCAAACGAATTCTGTGCGGGTGAAGATATGCCGCATCGTTCATTCGGCATATCTCATCGGTTGTGTCTGAATGATTCGAACAATTCAGATATCGGATTCAAGAGAATTAGATGAATTCCATCGGTGGTAAAGTGCAATGAATCCAAAAATCTCTCGTCCGATGCGCCACTGAGAAAAAGTTATCTCCGATGGAAACCATCGCATACCATTGCGAGCGATCTGAGCTATCGGTTACGAACGTAGTCTATCGGATGTGAAACCATCGTTCATATCCCTGACAGCTGAACCCTGCTCGAACGAGTCCAGTACGGGTGGAGTTATCTCCATAAGCCCACGAACACTTTTCCTATTTGAAATAATAAAACAGTAAAGCCCGAACAATTCTCATTCCTTTTGGGAGATATACTCTCTGATCTCTTTTGAAGTAATAATTGAACGGGTGAGACTCTGATAATCTCCAGTGAAATAAAATTGACCCCAACAGTATAGAAATGAATAAATAAACCTTCAAAACAGTGCGTTGAAATCAGTAATTTCATTTTAGCGTCACATGGTGACCTGCGGTTGATTTTAAATGACAGGTGAGCTCATTTCCCATCGATTCATAGGGATGAAATTTCTTAAAATCTATTTCCCGATAACTTATTTCCAGCCTTCATTCTGGAAATTAGTTCTCATGATTCTGCCACGTATGCCACGAATGCCAATTCTGGCGTCTTCTCGGTCTCATTTAGCATGCATCTTTGGGAGCAATCAGTCACTCAGCAATCATCAAATATCGTATTCAAATTCCAGCTTACCCTTGACATTCACCACGCACTCCGCATTATCATTCTCATCGATTCCGTTCAATTTTCGCGGATTTGCATCCAGACCAACTGAAAATCATCACTAATTACTGTTCACTCACTGGGTGTCACGACTAAATATCACAGTCAGAATATCACACTACAAAATATCACTGTGAAAATATCACGCGATAAAATATCACCGGAGAAAATATCACCTGGTCAAAATATCACAAGGTAAAATATCACCTAACCAAAATATCACAAGGTAAATAAATATCAGTCATCAGTATTAACCCTCGAAGTACAATGGAGGTCATTTTGACCCCAAAAAATTTTTCACCCTTAAATGTGATGAAATGAATGAAAATATCTGAAATAGTTGACTCCAACACTCAGAAGCTTTTTGATTCAAATTGGCCGACTCTAGAAAAGAGGTCCAATTTCTACTAATTTTTTTACCATCAAGAAATAGTTCAATCAAGCCAACGAAGTTCGTATTCGAAAGTACATTCTTCTATCTACAAAAAATCTCATAACATAGATTCCACGAAAATGTATACTTTTCGAGATATAGCAGTCAAAAAATGGAGTGGGATCAATTCGACCCAGGGTGTGCTCTGAAGTTCTGTTCAGAGGTGTGTACTCCGAGGGTTAATCATGCACAAATTGGTAAATTTGTTAATAGCTTGAAGAGTGAGAAGGACCTCACTGAATTATTTATCGTGCAACAGGCTGCCGGATGAATTGCTGAAAATACTAGACGTAAGAAATATGTCAATTATGATATTCGTCTGAAAAATATTGTTGCTACTCATGAAACGTCACAAATGCTCGATTTCCCGCGTGGGTGTGGACATGATTTTGTATTGTAAAACACATTAGAAAAGTATGGTTTTGACATTAAAAGAGGGAACAAGAGTTGTTGTTCATAAGAACTTCTCTTCAACCATCAGAAGAACGACCAGTATTTAATTCAATTAATCGAATTTCATTAAAGTAATTTCCGTTCTGTACTGTAGTTTTTCCAGAACCTGAGGAAGCCTGAATAAAACGGGCAAAACATCGTTCAGTTGACAATTACCTAGTATTGTTAACTTGAATTATTCTAACATCCTATGATCCCCATATCTGAGTTGTATTGTAATCTCCGATTTCTCTAATTTTTATATTTTAATGATTTTAATTTTGGATCATTGTAATAAAATTTTGTGATAATTCGACACGTGATATTTTATTTTATAATATTTTGTTCATGTGATATTTTATTTTGAGAAATTTTAGCCATGTGATATTTTGGTCATGTGATATTTTGACGTGTAATATTTTGACTGCGATATTTGCACGTGTAATATTGTCGCTGTGATATTTAGTCGTGTAGCCGAAACTTCTCAATCAATCATGTCCATGCCTCCACCCAGATCCTGCTCAAGAAGGGGGATATGACTATACAGAAGATTTTCTTCAAACGTCAAGGAATTCAACGGGTGTTAGCTGGAGGTATATAAGAAATACGGGGAAATTTCCAAAAAAAATTGAAATATTTTTTAAAAAATATGCAGAGCACGGATGTATTCTATCAATCTTCTTTTGGGAATATAGCGGAAACTAAGCGAGATAGAGTGATTTTGCTACATTCTTTTTTCATCGATTTTGAATTCCCTTCAAGGTAACTGTCGGGTAAAATTGCTCTATCTTGATTAGTTTCCGAAATACTTTCAATAAAACGATTGAAAAAAAATCGACTTTCCCGGTTTTTTTTGTATTTTTGCATGTTTACGATAATTTTTTGAAAAAATCCGGAAACTTAGGGAGGTACAGCAATTTTACGATGATTTGTTTGTAGAAAATTTCAAGAGTTGCAAAGAGGCGTATCTCCATTAGATTTCGAGGTATTTTCAAAAAATCATTGAACCAAAAGACTATCATGTGTCAATTTTTTTCGTCATAGAATTCTGATGAATATCTCGAAAACTAAGCGTGTTTCGAGAAGAACCGTTTTTTAGAGCCGGTGGTGACCTGGAAAAGGTGATTTGGGAGAAGTTTTAGGTTTTGAAGAAAAACACCGATTTGAGCCACAAGGCGTTGTCATATATTGTTACAACTCAAAGAATAAATAATATGCACTTTGTCAATTAAATTCACACTGAAGTTAATTCCGTTATTATCACCGAAAATAGTGGACTGTAATTTTGCCGAAGCCGAATACTGAAAAAACCGGGAAATAATTCATTAGCACAAAACCGTTCTGTACGCTGTAACTGCCGAGAGTCCAGTGAAGCCCTTTCCCTTGCTCTTCCACAAGGGGGGTCAAAAATCGAAGATTGTCCGAATTGGGCCGATGATGATAGTTTGGCAACTAATTGCCCCAATTTCCGATAGATGCCAGGTCCCTGACCTTTTTACAGTCAGAAACCAGGCTCTTGCCGCAACATTCCGCCCGCCTTCGTCTAGCCCCTGCATGACGAACGATGATGATTTAGGCTGGGTATGCCTCCGCTTCTCGATGTTTCAATTCCGCCGTGTGTTCTGGATTAACTGGGAGGACACAGAGCTTGTGGACTGGTCACACAAGCTGGTTGGTCTGTGTCCTAGTAGTTGTGGCCGTTTCGATGGTGACCACCCTGACCAGTCCGTCTGGTCCGGGATGAAGCTCCGTCACTCGTGCCAGGGGCAACTTGGTTGGTGGTTGGAGTTCATTGGACAGCAACACCATTGAACTGACTTTGATCTCCGTTGATGGGTGTCTCCATTTGGAGATTGCTTGGAATCGTTGGACATACTCTTTGTAGTATTTTTCCCAAAACTGCTGAGCCTTCAGGGAAATCCTCTGCTGCTTTGAGAGCCGTCCGATTGGTAAATCGGCCAACGATGGTTCCGGTACCACCGTAAGTGGTTCCCCAATGAGGAAATGAGCCGGTGTAAGTGCTGTGAAGTCCTCTGGATCCTCTGTTAATGGGCACAGTGGTCTGGAATTGAGGATAGCCTCGATCTGAACCATGAGGGTTGTTAATTCCTCATAATTCAGGTGGAGTTCTCCGACCACCCTCCGTAGGTGATGCTTGACCGATTTGACCGCTGCTTCCCATTTTCCGCCGAAGTGTGGGGCCGCCACCGGGTTGAAGATCCATTTCGTTCCACTTGTGGCTAGAGTTCCGGATATTAACTTCCAGCCTTTTGATGATTGAGTCAGAAGTTCTCTGAGTTCTCGATCAGCACCTTGCAGGGTTGTGCCTCTATCACTGTAGAGTGTGGCACTAATTCCGCGTCTTCCCGTGAACCGCTTGAATGCCGTGAGGAAAGCTGCTGATGAGTTATTCATCAACACTTCCAAGTGAACCGCCGAGGTTGAAAAGCAGACAAATACTGCAATCCTTCCTTTGAATTTTTGTGCTCCACTGCCTTGTTGCTTCAGGATGTCGATTGGACCCGCATAATCGATCCCCGTGTGCAGAAATGGCCGTGATGGAATGATCCGTGGTGTTGGTAATTGTGCCATCAGTTGCTGTGCTAACTGCCCTCTGTTCCTGGCACAGACAACACATTTCAAGATGAACGACCGAACCAGTACCCGACCGCCGATGATCCAGTACTTTTGGCGAATGTATGCCAAAGTTAGCTGGGTTCCGCCGTGCAGTGTCTTCCGATGTGCCTCATCTATTACCAGATGAGACAATCTTGAGTCCCGTGGTAATATCACTGGATGTTCCTCCTCTGGATCGAGAATGCTGTTTTTTAACCGCCCGCCGAGCCGAAGTAGATGATCTTCGTCCAAGTAAGGAACTAGCCGTGACAATGGGTGTCGGTTGTGTAGGAAGCTCCCCTGCGAGAGAAGTTCCATCTCTCTTGCATAGAATTGCCGTTGGGTTGTTCCAATCCGAAATATTCTTGCCTCCTCCAATTCTTGAGGCTCTAGAATTGGAGAATCTGGAACCGGTTGCCGAGTAAATCGATGATAGGCTCGAGTTACTGTCGCCATTACTGCCAGGACTTTGGAGAGCGTAGAGTATCTCTCCAAAATATTCAGGACCTCTGCCGCCGGAGGTAGAATGACTGGAAAAGCTTGAGCCGTTTCAGGCTTTTCTTCTAAAGCAGCTTCCGCAGTTGATCCGAGTGAAGATACTGGCCACTGATCTTGTGGTTTAATTAGCCAGTCTGGTCCGTGCCACCACAATGGATGCTCTGCTAGTTCCGTTGGAGAGATTCCACGTGAAGCACAGTCCGCCGGGTTGTCCGTGCCGCTAATATGCCGCCATTGACCGTCTGGAACAAGTTCTTGGATTTTTGCTACCCGATTACGAACAAATTCCTTCCAGCGTGATGGATTACTGTTGACCCATGCTAATGTCACCGAAGAATCCGTCCAGAGATGAAGTTGTAGAATCTCTATCTCCAGCATCTTCTTGACATAAGCCGTAATCTCTGCCAGGAGAACCGCCGCCGTTAATTCCAGCCGTGGAATTGTCAGCTGTTTTAGTGGTGCAACTCTAGACTTCGCTAAAACCAAAATGACCGTTGGATCCGAATTGTTCTCCTGCACCCGCACGTAAACTGCCCATGGCCGTTGCTGAAGCATCCGCAAAACCGTGAAGCTGCACGCTGGTTGCCGATGATCGGAGTTGAAGCCACCGTGGTATCATCAAAGAATCCAAGTGTGCTAACTCCTCTCTGAATGACCGCCACCGCCGGATAAAGTGTGCTGGGAGTGTGTCGTCCCATCCAAGCTTGGCGAGCCAGAGTTCCTGGATCAGAATCTTGGCTCTGATGATGACCGGTGTTATCAAACCAAGCGGATCGAAAATCTGTGCTATTTCCGATAGCACCGTCCGCTTTGTGAAGTTGGATGAGGTGAAGGTTTTCGATTTGTATCGAAGCATGTCCGAATGTGGATGCCATCCGAGTCCGAGAACTTTGACGAGGGATTCTTCGAACTGAATTGTCATTGTCGATGACTCCGATGAAAGCCGCAGTTGTTGAAGAATGTCTGGGCAGTTGCTGATCCATTTTTGTAATGGGAAGCCGCCCGCCATGCAAAGATCTTGAAGTTCTTGTATAATTTCCTTCAAGTCTTCCGTTGTTTCCGCTCCGCCGTAAATATCGTCCACGTAACGGCCTTTTGTTAGTGTCGGCACTGCTAGAGGAAACCGATGACCCTCATCCTCCGCTAATTGCTGAAGAGCTCGAAGAGCTAGCCAAGGTGCACAATTTTGTCCGTATGTCACCGTGGTTAATTGGAATGGGATTATTCTCTGGTCTTCATCCATCCAGAGAATTCTTCGAAGATCCCAATCATCCGGGTGCACCTTGATTTGACGGAACATTTGTTTAATGTCCGTCCCGAAGACCAGCCGATGTCTGCGTAGCCAGATTAACACATCCGTGTTGTCAGTCTAAAGTTTCACCCCTGAATGAAGAATGTCATTCAATGAAACTCCAGTTGACGTTTGGCTGGAACCATTGAAGACAACCCGTAACTTGGTGGTTATGCTGTCTTCCCGTAGTACTTCATGATGTGGGAGGTAATAAGCCGTTCCGTCCGATGAATCTGGCGCTTTCCGCATGTGTCCCAAAGACTCATATTCCTTGAGGAAGTCTGAGTACAATTGATTGTAGGCTGCGTCCTTGGTTAACCGCCACCGTATCCGTTGGAGCATTCGAAGGGCCGTGTCTCTCGAATCTCCAAGTGCCGCCGAGGTGGTTTTCTGTGGTAACCGAACCACGTATCTGCCATCTTCATCCTGAGTGTGAGTCTGTTGAAAGTGTAACTCACACTCAAGTTCTTCAGGACTCAATTCCGACCAAGTTGGAGATTTTGGCTCTTCTTGGATCCAGAACCGCTTCAGTAAGTCCAGCAACTGTTCTGCCGACGTCTTCCGTACTGCATATAAGGAATTCTTCGGCGTGCAGGTTGAACAGCATACTGGTCCGGAAACAATCCATCCGAAAATTGTTTGTTGCGCGACAAGCTGTTTGTCTTCCGACTTGATGATCTGATTGCCGATGATCATCCCGTAATAATCTGCCCCGATTATTATTTCAATGGCACCTGGTGTCAGGAAGTGCTTGTCCGCCAATTGGAGTCCGTGAAGATGGTCCGCCGAATTTGTTTTGCATGAAAACGATGGTAATTGTGCAGTGAGTCTCTTCAGGATATGCACCGTAATTTCTACCTGGTGTGTATGGTCAAATAATGATTGAAGATTGACCGTAACAACACCCCGAGTAGATCCTGACTCACTGCCGCCGATGCCCAAAATTTGGACTGATGAAGACCGCCGTTGTAGATGAAGCTTTTGAGCCAATGCCTCAGAAATGAATGATAATTCTGAGCCTTGGTCAATAAGCATCCGTATGACCCGTTGAAGACCGTGACTGGACAATGCTTTAGCTCTGGCCGTAGCTAGCAGCACCATCTGTTGCTCCGCCGCCGATGAAGAGTGAAGAGTGCTATTTGGTTCCACTCTCTCTTGAAGTTCCGCTGCCGTTGTTGAAGAAGTTGGAGTATTGACCGGCTTGGTCAATGATCTGCTGCGTTTATCCGCCGTACCGCCGTTGGATTTTTCTGAATGGACAAACACCCGTGGATTAGAGCCGAGGCCAGTTCAAGTAATTAATGAAAATTATACTTAACTGGACTCCTCGGTCTGGTCCGCCCAGGACTTTTTATCCTTAGGGTCCACCTTAGCTGGCTTGGCTTCTTCCTTTTCTGGTTTGTCCCCTGGTGACCCGTGGTGGATCAATGTGTGATGCAATCCTTTGCACAGGCGGCACCGATGCGTGCTTTGACAATCGTTTGCCGAGTGTTTGTCCGAATTGAGACAGTTGAAGCACAGCTTTTTGTCTCGGGCGTACTCTCTTCTACCCTTGGGTCCAAGGCCGACGAAGTCCGAACAAGCAGCTCCAAGAACGTGATCGCCGCCGCATTTAATGCACTTCTTGGGATTTTGCTTATTGCCCTGGACCGTGGCGTTGTGCGCCCGGCCCGTCTTCTTCGCCGGCGGCTTTTCCGATTGTTGTTGTTGCTGTTGTTGTTGTTGACGATTGTCCAAGTTCTCTCGTTCAACGTTTTCATAGGCCCATGCCCTTGCCGTCAGGAACTCCATAAGTTCCTTCAATGCTGGAGGCTCTGTTTGGGAGCCGAGTTGAACCTCCCAAGCCTCTCTAATTACCGGATCCATGAGCCCTTGGACCCTGTAGCCAACAATCATGTCCCAATGCTCCGTTGGAGCACCGAGAGCCGCCAATGCATCTAGCACCTCTTTTACCGTGTGCACCACAGTCAACGAGCCCGTAGCTGACTTGTTTTTCAGCTTCTGCAAATTGAAGAGGCGTTGCAGATGGAAGTTGATGAGAAGCCGCTTGTTCTCGTAACGACTGACGAGGCAGTTCCATGCTACCGTGTAATTCTCGTCAGTGATCGTCAAGTTGGCAATCAGAGCCGCTGCATTGCCCTTGAGAGCCTGCTTCAGGTAGTGGAGCTTCTCCACATCGTCGATGCGTCGTTTCCCCACCAGAGATTGAAACATGTCCGAAAACTCTTTCCAGTCTGCATAATCCCCGTCAAAGTCTCTGACTGGAATTGCTGGAAGTTTTGGCTCCGATTGCCCTGTCTTGCGTTTCGCCGTTGGTGTTGCAGGAGTCAGTAGGCTCTGACGTCTTCTCCATGCCTTCTTGGCATCCGCATATGCTCAATACGTCTTGCCATGTACGTCACTCGTCATGTACGGATCAGTGAAGAGCTCCTCCGTGGTTTCGATGGCGATGGTAACGTGCATTTGGTCAAACTGAGTCCATGTTTGATCCAGTAATTCCAATTGCAGTACAATATCCGATAACTGCATGGGTTCATCTGAATCTGCTAACTCAAGTAAATATTTTAAAGTATCGCCACGACTCATCTGAGTCAGAATCATCATTTTTAATTGAGGATCCATCAGGGCAGATGGTTCCACCTTTATCAATAGTCTTTGATTACTAATGATGACCGATTGAGTGAATGTAAATTCTACAATACCGACTGCCGTTCGTGTGAGTAACTGCTGCCGAAAGTATCACTAGTGTCGTGAGATACCGACTGAAGAGTCACTGGAGTGGGGCCACTTCTCCCTCTCCTGCCACCTTAGTCGAGTAGACTGCTGCTCTGTTGGAGTGGGGGACTCTCTTCCCTCTCCGTCTGTCCGTTCCGAATGGACTGCTGCTGGCCGAGCCGATGAGTGTCGAAGGTTCACGAACGATGACACACACTTGTAAGAGCTTGTCTCGACGCGAACTTAAATTTCACCAAACAATAACACTGTTTGTTTTGATTTGTTTTTGTCCTTTGGCCACGTCGTCTTTTCTTGCTAGAAAAGGATAGACAGTGACGCTATTGTCCAAAAATGTCCGCCGAACCCACGCCTTATTAATTTTCCGTTTTTTCCGACCGATTTATGATCACTTTTTTCACTGTTTTGAGCCACCGATCCGGCTCGAAGGACCAATGTTTCGAGAAGAACCGTTTTTTAGAGCCGGTGGCGACCTGGAAAAGGTGACTTGGGAGAAGTTTTAGGTTTTGAAGAAAAACACCGATTTGAGCCACAAGGCGTTGTCATATATTGTTACAACTCAAAGAATAAATAATATGCACTTTGTCAATTAAATTCACACTGAAGTTAATTCCGTTATTATCACCGAAAATAGTGGACTGTAATTTTGCCGAAGCCGAATACCGAAAAAACCGGGAAATAATTAATTAGCACAAAACCGTTCTGTACGCTGTAACTGCCGAGAGTCCAGTGAAGCCCTTTCCCTTGCTCTTCCACAAGGGGGGGTCAAAAACCGAAGATTGTCCGAATTGGGCCGATGATGATAGTTTGGCAACTAATTGCCCCAATTTCCGATAGATGCCAGGTCCCTGACCTTTTTACAGTCAGAAACCAGGCTCTTGCCCCAACAAAGCGAGATAATGCATTTCTCATGAGAACTCTTTTTGTAGTTTTGGAAATTCTCCACAAAAAAGCTTTCCAGGAAAATTTCGTTATCTCGCTCAGTACCCGAGATATATTATTCCTGAAAGGAAGGATGCTGAAAACAAAGAGTATCAAGTTTTTACACAAAATTATTTCATTTAATCAATTTCCTCGGAATATCTCGGAATCTGAGCAACACAGGGTGATTTTGCACTAAACTTTTTTTGTAGAGAATTTCGAGAGAGCTATAAAAGAATGGAGGCAAAGTCACTCTATCTCAATCAATTTTTGAGATATTCACAGAAAACTATGATTACAAAAGAAATCGATCCATTTGAATACTTCATAATCGTGGAAAAAAATGTAATTTCTAAGGGAACAAAAACCTACATCCTATAGGCAGGTATTCCAATTTTCAATGCTTAATACCTATGTTTATTGTACAGCTAGCAGATCTGTGCATCCAGTTGTTATTTGAGCTTCTACCCGCATCCGTTTACTATTCTCACAACTTTATCTCTTGTGAGAAAATATGAATAATTCATCTCTATCTATCCTAATAAGCAACAAATTCACTTCTGTCACGTGTGGATTCCACACACCCTCTTTTGCACTTGTCGTGATCTAAATATATCTAATTAGATACAATTATATCAAAAAAAATTTCTGTAGTGTGTAATCTTCGGCTACTGAACGGTATTTTGAAAATGAAATAGTAGGGTTATGATGGGAATACAATTGTGTCAGAAGTCTCGCGCATCATCTAAATATTTGGGGAGGATAAATCAATGAAATTTGATTCTTAATACGTAGTTTATGAACTTCAGCATTGTGAAATGAAGTTTCACTTCTTACGCGCGGCATTCCACGCACCCTCTTTTTTTTTTTGAATTATTAGCAATCGAAATAGGCCAATGAGCTTGGAACATTTTGGCACGCGGAAACGAGTGGAGGGGATGAGTGGAGATGTAGCAATGCTGAATAAGGGAACAGTTGAAGCATTCCCTGAGTCAGCGCCGAGCATTTTGAATGGTGGGAGAGTCAAATCATTCTTAGGTCGAGTGATTCGAGTAGGTACGGAGAGATGGCGTTCGCGTTATAGGTTACTTTATGTTGGCATTTTGAGACTCAAGTTCGAAATTCAATTTTCATAATTCAATACCCGAGGGCACTCTTGCATGATGTATGAGAAGTCCAGTATCGGGAGCAGATAAGTGCGCTTGTGGTTCATGGTCCATGCACTTCTGATGAACAGTTCATGCACAATGAGTTTTTCCATAGCTCAATGAATACTCTATCTTCGCACATTCCTTGTACTTGTATTAAGTGTGGTATGTATTCTTGTTATACAATGGGTGCACTACTTCCACACGATGCGTGCACGATGGAGACTTGATAGATGCACTCCTAGCGATTTCCATATCTTATTTGGTCTTGAGTGATGTGCTATCGATACGCACCAAGCACACAGTTGCTGTACTATTGGTGCATCATAGATGCACCATATGCACGTTCACAGGGCAGTATTGATGGGAGATGGGTGTGAGATTGATGCACAGTCGGGGCTATAATGTTACATTAGATCTCTTTTCCTCAGGGTTTCGATGCATTCCCGATGCACTTGAAGTGCATTTCGGGCGCAGTTGTAGTGCATTCCGAAAGCTTATGCAGCGCAGTCCGAAGGCTTATGCAGCTCTGTCCGAAAGCTCCGTAGGCACCTCCCAGATGCATTGCTGGCACTCTTATGAAAGTACTGGAAGCCTTCTCAGTGCTTCAAAAACGCTTATGTAGCACCTCTTGGAGACTTTTGCAAAATGCCATGGAAGCAGCAAATTTCTGATGGCGGGAGCCATAGTGCGGTCTATGGCAGTGGCCATGGCATGGGCCTGGTGGCGTCCATCAGAATTCTTCTACGTGTCAATTTATATAAAAGCTTGTGCACTTCAATCAATTCAATTTATTTAACTCTTTGATTCAATTGATTTATTAACTTCTCGATAGGGAGTTATAGGAATTACCCCTAAAACCGAAGTTCTTCAAAGGTGGGGAAGTGGCTGCATCATGTGTTTGGGAGGTTTCTAGAACGATTCCAAGGGGGGGAGTGTATGTATGCATCTGTGTTTGTCTGTATGTGGTCATTTTTTTTCCGACAACGATTTCTCCCGAAATAATGACCGGATAGAGATCTTCAATATCGCAATCGATGCATATTGGTGAGAACTAGAGCTGATTAATTTTTGGATCGATTTAGTGGAGTCATCCTTCATTTATTGAACAAACAATAAAATGGTATTTCGGAAATGACAAGTTTGCGAAAAAAAATCTTCAGGACAGTTGAAGATATCAATATGGGGAGGCTGGGGTAAAATGGAACCCGAGGGTATAATGAACCTCGGGGCAGAATAGACCCCTGGGGTGAAATAAACCCTGCGGCAAAATGGACTCTTTTTTTTGCATGATTTTTATTATCAAGTGTTTCTTATTGTCACACTTTATTATAGAATTCTGCGAATAAATTCTGTGGATTTGAAGTAAAGAAACCGTATACGAGCGTCCAGAATCTACGGCCACTTCGATTCCAATTCTGAAAAATTTAAACGGCCAGATACGAATATTTATAATTAAGAGACGATTGGCAAAGCCGTTGCATGACGGAAAAAGGGACAGGAGGAATTTCGAGCAGTTGCGAGCGTATAATTTATGAGAGTCTCCTGTAGTATATTCGCGTTCAATCGTGTTTCTCGGGGATTTCTACCATCACCCCACGTGGGACCCGGCTGAATCGTGACTCAGAGGGCATGCGCAGTTTGTGAGAAATTAAAATATTTGGGAAAGTGCGTTCTCCCTATAGCCCTGAACTTTCTTAACCTTATCCATCCAATACCTTAATTTCCACCTTTGGCCCCCTGAATCAAAGTACTCTCCCCCGACGTAGCCCTGGAGCTCGATACGGCCCCAAGAATACCATCCACCAAGCCCACTTAACTGGTAGCTCAAAATTGAAGGAATGGGCGCCAGATCAATTTTAATACTACTGGATTTATCTAACCGAATCAACGATAGAATAACGGTACGGTAACGGTAAACTGGCTAAGGGGTTGAAGAAACGTCGGGAAAGCGGAATCTGCAAAGGGGGTTGCAGCTGTGCTGAGCTAACTCAGAATGGCGGAGAGCGGGCGTGAGTCTAGGGCACACACAGAAGTCGCAAAGATAGCGGCAAAAATTAATTAAAGATAACTGAACCGTAATAGCGAGAGAATAGGGAATAGATAAGGAATAGAGAAATAACACAGAAGTCAGCATAGTCCTTACGTGTTCCGCTATTGCCAAAACAATATACGAAATATTAGATACGAATCTACAATACGTTTGAGAGTAACGCTCAAAAGAGTAATTACAGAGAGTTCAATGAATTCAATATATTATCTGAAATTGGCTGAATAAGAGAGAGAGAGAGAGATATTTTACGTAGATATATTCCGGAAGTTCGGTATTGTGCGTTGAACACCGAAAATAACAGTGAGATACCCGTGGTTGGCTAAATCTGCCTGAAGAAAACCAGAAAGATAACCGACATGCATCACAATCATCTCAAGATAGCCGCAAGGCCATCTAAATGCCTTGTCTGAGCGTGGGCTACTCACGAATTGTCTATCATGCAGTATTGGCGTAGAAAACGTTGAAAAAATAACCTTACTGCAAGAAATTGATCAAAGATAATTGAAAGATAATATTCTGTCGCGAGGATCGCGCGAATCGCAAGAATACAATAGGTAACCGTAGTCGTTAATGCATGGCATGAATATGCCTTAGATAGCCTCTAGGTACTTTTCCCTAGCCTAGGGAGTTTTTCTAGTTTGCCTGGCAACAGTGAGGGAGAGCCTCATGCTCTGCTACCTTCGCACTGATGCGGTTGTTAAAGGTAAAAGAAAAGAAATACCTTGTCTCAAAGGTAAACGGAAAATACGGAGAATTTTGGTTGGAGTCGTAAATTCCCAAATAATTGGGGGAATTAACGCTCGACAACCAGTTCAGCCGTTTACTCTTTTCCGAGAAAAGGAGACAAACAATAGGTACTATGAGTGCGAGAGAGATAGTGAAAGCCAGCTCTACCCAAGCGTGGGGAGCACGTGTTTTCAGCGTCATTGCGTCAGCCGATGACGCGAGGCTCCAAAAATGCTGAACATATACTTTGAAATTCCTAAAATCATCGGGAAAAATTATAGAGTGCATTTCCACCAATTTCTCCTCATCCTGGCCATTAATTAAATTTAAGAGAACCGGCCAGGAGAGAGTAAGAGAGCCATAAGAGAGCCGAGGAAGTCCAATGCCTCGTGTAGCGTCCTTTCTCGCGTAGCACTACTGCACTCGTAACATCTGCCTTTTTCCCCTGAAATCGCAAAAAGTCCTCAAATGCATCGTTGCATAATTTTCTCCTCATTTATTTTCTCTCGCTGGCCTTTAGAATTAATTAAGATAGCCAGCCATGAGGGAATTGAGAGAATCGAGAGATTGGGGTGACGCTACAGCCACGTGGCGCGTAATTTCCACTAATTCTTTTCACCGTCTGAAAAAACACTTGAAACACTGAAAATCACGATAATTAATAAATCACAAGACTCACCATTTTGTCCTCCATCGTTTGGAATAGTTTTTCGGGACAACCGGAGGTATGGGAGACTTGTTTTACGTGATTTCCCGGTTTAATGTGACAGGCGAGGTGCACACTTCGACGACTCTCGGCGAACTGACTCGCTCTCGAGTCGGTCATCATGCGTAGAGTGGTAGGGGCCAGCCATTCGGGCTGCACCCTCACGCCTAATCTAGATACTAGGCGATAGGGATAAAATGGCCGAAGCTTCGGCTTCGGTGGGAGCAATTCAAATTCGTGAAACTCGGAATATTTGAATTCTCCCTAGAATAAAATACTTTAATTTATTTACTATAATCGGGATATATTCGGTAGTAAATTGGGGATCGAAAAGGGTGATTTGGTAGTGTAGTGAGATTGGTTTCGGGGATTTATTGCAGAATATAGTGGAGTTATAGCTGGACTAGGAGTGAAATTTTTGGATGAGGTGTAGGGATTTCCCTCTGGCTTAGGTTTGGGGCCCTTGAGGAGATGTTTTCCTCTCTCTTGAATGGATAGTCGGTCCTTTGGAGGGGCACGTCTCCTGGGGGATACTCGGACTCACCGGGTGGCTCATTTCCTATCTCAGGGCCTTCCAGTCCGAGGGCCCGAATATTCCCACGAAATCGGAGCACGGCTCTCTTTCAACCGTCCTCTGCACTCACCTCCAAGGACGACCATGAGGGTGGTCCAGAAGCCCCAGGAAACACGTTATATTGGCCATTAAGCCGTGGGTGCTTCAGGGCCCTCCCTTCCATCCGAAATTTGCCAGAGCGGATTCTCGTAACGGCAAAAAATGAGAGTGGAATGGCGGTATTTATGACGATAATTGATGTTTTTGCGGAAATTTTTTTTAATTTACTCAAATTACGAATTTGATTGGCATAGAGAGCTCAACCCTGAATTGAGGGAGTTCTTTGCCTTCAGGATATTCGAGAGAACCACAATAGATAGCCATAGGTCGGTTTTTCCTCATGACCTGGAGGATTTTAGATAGCCTTAAGTCGGTTTTTCCTCATGACCTGGGGAATTTTGCGAATTTCTCTCTCTCTACTCACTAATTTTTTTCTCTCTAAAAATACAGGTGGCGTAGAAAAAAACCACGTCACAAGTTCTTTGCTGTGAATATTTTGGGAAGTTAATTTTGTGACACGTTGCAGAGTCACAAAAAATAGTTGGAAAAGAAATGTTTTTCAATCGGGGAGTTATTAATGAAAAAAACTTAGTGAACTGAAATCACTACGCAGTCATGAGCGAGCGTAGCGAACGAGCCACAACAGCCTACAAGTTCGTGAGCGAGCAACAGCAACCCACATATTCACGAGCGAGCGAGCAATAACAACCCACATATTCACGAGCGAGCGCAGCGAGTGAGCAACTATAACCTGCTTGTTTAATCATCTAATTTTCATTTTTACGAGATAATATGAGACTTCAACCCGTGTAACCTGAATAGGTTAGAAGATTAAATACTCAGGCATTCCGAGCCTTCTCTCCATTTGAGTTCGGATGAATTTCTCATGAGCGAACGCCTATATATATGACCAAAGTTGGGGTAAAAAGTGATGTCATGACAAATAAAAATAATCTATACACGGTCGGTAAAATCAAAACTCTGTAATATATCAATGGCTTGGTACTGACGATATGCACAAGTTTCCGAAATTTGAAGGTGTGAGGTTTCTCGGTAGCTCAATGGTAGAGCAACTGCTCGGAAAGTGGATAAGGTCGTGAGCTTCGATTCTCACCCGAGATCAAATCCGATCACCTCCAATTTTTTTCGGAAACTTGTATGTATGATTTGGGTGCGGTGGCCGGAAGGGCATAATGAGTAAAACTATTTCATGCCCACCTGGTGGCGACCACCTTCGTTCCAAGGTTCAAGAAGGTTGGAAAGCCTAGCAAAGCTGAGTAGTTGTCCAACCTCGTCCCTTGTCACCGTTAATTTCGTGATGCTAGTGGATCTGAAAGCCTCCCACCTCTCTCTTTCGAGTCCACTGCATCTCGTCAGTAAGTGGTGGGCGTCTCCCACCTCCATCCCACATTTGTCGCAGGTAGGTTCCTTTCCAGCCTCTATAGATGAGCCCCGGTGGGCCAGTGTCCTGTGAAAAGCTCAATCAGACATCTAAGCTCTTTTCTGCTCAGACAGGTGACTGCTTCCGACAATGACTTATCCGGACTCCCAAATAGACGCCTGGTATGTGCCAGTCCCTCACTATTGTGCCAGATCCTGTTGAACTCCTTCTGTGTCCTGGTTTTCAGTCACATTTTCAGGAGTTCCGGCCCGGCACCTATGTTCTCCTCTTCCTTATCGGCCGCATAACAGCAGCCCAGAGAGGCGAGCGTGTTAGCTCTCATGCTTCCTTCGATGCCCGAGTGACCCGGTACTCATAGGATCTTGAGTTCGTTCTTCGCTGCTATGTCGCTCAGCAGGTTTATGCAGTCTTTCGTTAGAAGAGACGTTATCTTAGTCCTTTGGAGTTTTTCCAAGGCTTGTTTACTATTCGTGCATATGTAGATATGCTTCTTCCAGACATCGAGCTCCAGTATTCTACTGGCGCAGGATTTCAGTGCAGCTACTTACATTTACAGCACTGTACAGTGTTGGGGAAGTGGTGTGGAAATGCTGGTCCTGGGTCCCTTCGACCATATCCCGGCACCCACTCCGCATCCTTTCTTGGTGCCGTCCGTGTACCACGTCGGGCCCTCAGGTTGAAGGAAGGGCCGACGTTTTGGAGCCCATTCCTCGCTCGTTGGTCACATAACTTCAAAGTTCCCGGTGAAGATCCTCGTGCCCCCGCATACATTGCTGCCCAGCCGGAGCATCTTTTTCATGTTCCTTTCGTTGAGCAGCTATGCGTGCTCATAGGTTGAGTTCTTCCAGAGGCCAGCAGTCTTCAGTTTTACCGCAGCACCCTTGGCTGCCTCCATTGCCAATAGATGTGGCGGCTTCAGGTCTAGGATGGCCATCAGGGCAAGTGTAGTTGTGGTTCTCAGTAACCCACTCATCTCTATCCCTGTCCATCTTGCTATCCTATTCGTTAACTGTATGACAGAGGTTTTCGTTAGAGCCCTCCACCATACTCCTGAGGCGTAAGAAGACTGGGGCATCTGCACAACTGTGTAAATCGACTTTACCACCGCCGGACTGAGTCCCCCGATCTTCCTCATCATCCACCTGCAGGCCCAAAAGGTGTTAGACACTTTGTTCAATTGTTTGTCGATGTGTGCTCTCCAGCTCAGTTTCCGATTGAGTCTTACTCCAAGGTAGTCTACCTCGTTCGAGAACTTGAGTTCAGTTCCAAAAATAGATGGAGGCTTAACCTTCCATCCTTTTCTCCTGGTGAAGAGCACCATCTCCGTTTCATTTGGGTTCACTCTGAGACCTTGTCTGACTCACTAGGACTGGACGAAGTCCAGTGCCCTCTGCATGCGCCAGTGTAGTTCTCCAGCGTGACCTTCACTCACCACGATAGCCACGTCATCCGCGTAGCCTATCGCCTTCACTCCCAACTGTTTGAGTCCCACAAGTAGGTCGTTTACGATGATTGTCCAGGGGGTAGGTGAGATTACGCCTCCCTGAGGACAGCCCCTTCCCGCTCGGGCCTTGACTCGCGCGTCCCCGAAAGAAATGTTGACATTTTTTGTTCTTAGCATATCTAGTATCCATTCAGTTACCGTTTCACCGAACTTAAAGTTCCTGGCTGCATTTCTGATACCATCGAAGGCCGCAGTGTCAAAAGCCCCCTCGATGTCGATAAATACTCCTAGCGATGCCTCCTTTCTATGTATCGCACCTTCTATTTCTTCCACCAGTGAGTGAAGTGCCATCTCTGTGGACCTTCCCTCCTGATAGGCGTGTTATGAAGCGCTGAGCGGTCTGATTCACAGAGCTTCCGCTTTGATGTGTCTATCAATGAGCCTTTCGAGTGTCCTCAGAGCAAATGAGCTCAAACTGACAGGTTTAAAGGTCTTTGCACTATCATGGTTGCATTTGCTCAGTTTGGGTGGGAATGCCACTCTGACCTCCCTCCAGCCCATGAGTATACGCCTGTAGGCCAGGCTGGCTCTCATAGTCCGGAGTAGTCTTCTTCTGAGTGTCACTCCTCACCTTTGTAGCATTGCTGGGTAGATGCCATCCGGTCCTGGACTCTTATAGTTATCAAATGAATCTAAGGCCCATTCGAGTTTCTCCAGTGTAATAATCCTCCTGGCCCTTTCCCAGTCCAGTCTCCACCCAGTAGGTGGGTTCGAGTAAACGCTCTCTAGTTCCTTCTCCTCCTCCACTTCCATGGAGTCTGGAAAGTGTACCTGTACCAGGTGTCGAAAAATTTCTTCGTGTTGGGTAATAGTTCCTCCCTCAGGGAGTATAATATTCCCCAGTGGTGCCCTATGGCCCCCAGCGAAGATTGTTTTGAGTTTGGAGACCATTGATAGGTTGTCCAGCTCAGTGCAGAAGTTCCTCTAGTGCGAGTCCTTCGCTTGAACGATCTGGTACTCATACTTGGCATTGGCAGCCCTATATTTGTCCCAGTCTTCATCTTTTTTGTCACGTAGGCTCTCTTCCATTGTTGCCTGGATAGGAGTCTGAGTTCAGTGAGCTCACTGCTCCATCAGGCTACTTTCTTCTCAGTCCTGGTGACTTTGGCTCTACAGTGGTCATGATAACCCTGGATGAGATTCTCCTGTATGCATAGTGCTTCTCTATCCAGTCCAATCTGACTCCTCAAACCCCTGCGACTACCCCCGAGAGCCACCTCTAGGGATGCATTGAAGTCCCCCCAGACGGTTCCTGTCGTTTCTTTTGGGGGTTGCCTCGGGATCGTTGTTGTTTCCCCCAATTTAGAACCTTATTCTTCAGTGGTCTGAAAGTAAGTCCTTGTCACAGACTTCCCAAACTTCACAGTGGTCCAGGATGGACTGAGTGCATAGTGTCACGTCAATCACCTTCTGGCGTCTTGTGGTGACGAAGGTGGGAGTGGATCCTCTGCTAAGAAGCTCCAAGCCCTCGTCCAGCGGAAATTCAACCAGGGCTTGACCTCTGCTAGTCGTTTTTCGACTGTCCCATAATATGTGCTGTGAATTCACGTCACAACCCACTATTAGCGGCATCTCTAATTCCCTACAACATCTTGCTAGTTCCCTCAGTTCTAGGGATGGTGGAGGTTCGACTGAGTCATGCGGTAGGCAGGCCGAGCAAAATACTACATCCCGTCTCGTCCCATCCAGCGCAATCCTCGCCACCACACCCACCAAATCCCTAGAGCAGAAGTTCCTCAGTAGTCTTGGTTGGCAGCTATTGTCCAGGATGACGCAGGCCCTAGGTCCTGGCTCTCCCTGTGCGCAAACGGTTCCCTTTCCCTGAACGTTCAGGCCACGTACCCGCCCCCCCCCCCCCCACCCACAACCCAAGGTTCTTGTATAAGACATATGTCTGTCTGCTCCTCTGCCATGCAACGCATAATAACGAGAATGATAACAATGAAAAATAAACACTAGCACAAATGTACAATGACAGAAGAATGAAATACCACCATCTAGTAGAGAAGCAGAAATTGAAAATAATCGATTGATAAAGTAGAGATTCATTAATTACCAACACAATTACTGACATAAATAGTGATCTTATCATAACATATTCAAAATTATATATGAATCCTCAATATGAAGAGTTTGAAACATATTATCGAGATATTATTGTTTGAAATCATTTTGCTACGAGAAATTTTACTCGAGATATTGTAGTCTGAGATTATTTTGTCACGAGATGTTATACCATGAGATATCATTCCTGAGATATTTTTATCGAGATATTTTCGTCCGAGATAAAAACGTGTGTCACAGCGTCGGAGCACGTCACCCACAAGATGACGCCCTCCATTCGCTCGCCCTCGAATATCGGTGCTGGTGTGAATTCATTGGTGGGGCTGAATATCGCCTCCATTAACGCACTCTCCAATAATTGGCCTTGCTCCTCACTCAGCGTCACCTCCGGGAAGGTTTCCGAAACTATAGCGTACCGTCCTCCTCTTGCGGCAGCCACGCTAAACAAGGCAAACATCTTACCTCCATTCACCTTCGGTTTCTTCAGGGGTCTTTCCACCGAGGGTGTATAGCCCATTGAGCGCGGTCTTTTTTCTCCGTCTGTAGGCCCCCCCTCTGTAACCGAGGCCTCCGACCCAGTGTGGCTTGTTGCAGGCGGGGGGTCAGTTCTTATTTTCTTGTCCCTGGCCCTCCTTCTCTTCTGCACTCCACTGAGTTTCTTCTTCTAAGTGTGATCAGTGCTCATGGGGGTTCCCGTGTTCCCAGTATCCACTGGTTTCACAGGGGGCCCCTCCTGTTCACTGTCCCCACTCACAGTGGATAAGGTGGCTTTAGCCAAGGCCTCCGCCACCTCGTCCCTCATATCAGCTGAAGCCCCTTGGTTGGTTCTGCCACCGGCAGGCCTGACTTCTGGAGTTTCCTGGAAGTCCCTGCGGGTATCACCAGAGGTGTCCCCTGACAAGGCGTCGAAATCTTGTTCAATTATTTGGTTACCCATATGATTCCCACGAGTATCCGGGAACTAAGAGTCCACCCCCACAGAGCCCAGCTTGTCAGGGTAAGGTCTGTCTTACGACACGATACAGTGGAAGGTGACCTGGCACCCCACGGACATCGTTAGAGACACATCGACTCAGAGTTTTATCCACCCTGTGACCCCTGTGCCATTGAGCCGTAGGCACGGTAGGTTAACACCGTTGGCTTGGGGGAGCGAGTCCGTGGTAACGACCTTCGTTTGACTGCCCTGGCTTCTACCTCCATCGTCTCTCTTATTGCATCATCACTTCACCAACATTTCCGGAGGTTTCTTGGTTGGATCCGACTGTGCTACCAGTCAGCTCCCCCCTGACCCCTCCTACTGGTGTTGGCTACTTTCCCTATCCACCACCGGGAGACGCGCCTCGATCGATAGCTCAACTGCCAGAGCCAGACTCCTATTTCAAGGGTCTAGCCTGGGTTGAGGTTTCGGAAACTTGTACACTTTGATTCATTCAATCAATTCAATTCTTCAATTCAACTGATTTATTTAATGATTCAGTTTCCACTCTTACACAATAATAGGAGATTTCAACTACTATAACCTGAATAGGCTAGAAGTTTAAATACTGAGGCATTCTGAGCTTTCTCTCCATTCAAGTTCGGATGAATTTCTCATGAACGAACGCCTATATATATGAACGCCATGGGATTTCAAGAAAAATGAAAATAATCTACACATGGTCGGTAAAATCGAAACTCTGTAAAAATCAAAATCAAATCATTTACACTATAAGCTCAAATACTCCCTCTTTCAGCTCGAATATCTGCAGTCTCCTCTTACGGTCACTGTTATGGGTTTGAATAAGGAGCGATGAATAATATCAAACAGAATGGTTTCGGGGATTCAATGGAATTTTTATATAAAAAAAATTAATTATAGAATTTCTAAATTATCTAACCCCTTCTGTCAGTCAGCTTGTCCGCAGCACAATGGTCAAAATTTAACTTGAAATTTGAGTACTATCAATTATGATCAAAACAACTCAAAATGAATAAACAATTGGATGACGAACAAATGATTTGAAATGAAATTTGAAAAAATTATTAATGTCAAACAAAATAAAATTTCATTAATCAATAAACTAATCGACTTATTGATTAACTATCGGTTACGAAATTCAAATCTTCAATCTCAATCAAATCAATTCAAAATCATTCAATGGTGCTGCCATCTCTAACTACTTTCCGTAACGCGACGAAAGTTACTAGAATTTCACGAGCGAAATTCCCTAAATGTCATGGCTGACTTAATCATTTCTCAGGGCATGAAATTAATAAATTAATTTCATCAAAAATTTCAGATTCCTAAAACTTTTCCAACAAATGTTGAAATAAAAAAACCACAACAATTCACAAAATTTTATAAAGTCGTGAGACTATCGAATTTCTCGAGAAATTACAATAAATCAACTCATGACTACAACGCAAAAGGAAATATCCGTTAATTCATTTTTAATTTTAATTGACGACAAATTGATTTTCCAAGAAAAATCACTTGACCAAAAAGAAATTATTGAATAAAGAAACGATAACGAGAGTCCAATCAAATTGCAATATTCCAATAATATGTTTGCAAAAATTATCAAATGAAGTTTGCGAATAAATGGTATTTAATTTCATGGCTTCACTTTGCTACAGCGTCACACCACTAAAAAAAAAGAGGGTGCGTGGAATGCCACCATTGAAATGATTGGGTGACTTCAAATTATTATAAAACGTTTTATTTAATTTATCTAATCGACCTCTTGACACGAAGCCCAAAACAATAATAATCTTCTTTTTATTTCTCTCTTGACAACCAATTGTCTTGTTGCCAACTTCATTAATTATGTATTGATCGTTAGTCAGAAGAATCGATAAAGAGTTCTTGGTTTCGTTACACTACCCCCTTCTTTTTAAATTAGAAGAGGTTCCATTAGAAGAGGAAAAGAAAATCAACGAAATGATTCTCCTGACTACCTGATTAAGGACATTTGATGTACCTTTTGGTAATCAATTTACCAAAAGACATCTCAAATAGTTGAGGTCCTTAACCCAATTCCCTTAAAAACCCAACCGGAAAATTCCAGGGAATTGTCTAATTTAACAATTTCATTTTAAAAAAAAAACAACAATTCTTCAAGTTCTAATTAGAATGATTGTCCTCCAAAAGTCTTCTTTTATCCTGATCCTAGATCCAGTGATTATTCTTCTTATCAGATGTTCTCTGTATTGTTGTTAATCAAGTGTCTCTGAAATTGACAATAATTCGCAGGATTATTTGTTCATTTATTTATTCATTTATTTAAAGAAAAAAAAAAAAAATATATATTTTCTCCCGTTTTCATACTCAATCGACTAATCTAACCATCTCATTAGATCATTGAGTGTCATTGCACCTTTAGCCCAAAGAATCATTATTAATTCAAATAAATTAAAATAAATCATAAGATAATAAAATCATAAGAAATGATAAATAATCAAACTAAAACCCCAGAATTGATTGTTGCAAACAAACAACCTGATATCTTCAGTTTAATCCATCATCGAAAGGTGCTATTCTGTTTACGTGTATAACTCTCGGTTTTCCACGTGGAAATTTTTCAATTCTATACACGACGTCATTCAATTTATTCTTTATTATAAAAGGACCTTCCCAATCTGATTGTAGCTTGGGACACTTCCCCTTGATTCTACGCGGATTAAAGAACCAGATCTTCTGATCAAGTTTAAAATACAACATGTGAGTTTTCAAATCAAAACGTGATTTCATTTTATCGCTCTTCAATTGGAAATTTCCACGAAGACTTTGGTGAATATCATCCAATTGCTCTTTTAAATCCTCCACGAACTCTGTTAAAGGACGAGAATCTGATTGGGGATGGATCCCATGTACAAGATCTAAGGGCATCCGTAACTCTCTTCCCAATAGAGACATTGCTGGAGAAAATTCAGAAGTTTCGTGTCTAGCAGAGCGATATGCTAACAAGAACAGAGGACCCCATTTATCCCAATCTCTTTGATTCTTGTCAATGAATTTCGCTAAATAATTCAATAATGTCCTGTTCAATCTTTCAACCAGACCATTTGATTGGGGGTGAAGAGGAGTAGTGCGAGTTTTATGGATTCCTAATAATGCCATAACCTCCTTAAACACTACAGATTCAAAATTTCTACCTTGATCGGAATGAATTTCCGAAGGAACACCATACCTTGAAATAACCTCACGGATTAATGCTTCAGCGACAGTGGTTGCTTGATAATCAGGTAGAGGAATAGCTTCTGGCCACCTAGTCAAGTAATCAGTAACTACTAATATGCAGTTATTACCTGACATTGTCTTTGGTAATGGTCCCAAAATGTCGATTCCTATTCTTTCAAAGGGGAAACCAACATTGAATATTTGCATGTCAGCTCTCGTTTTCGCGTGAGGACCCTTTCTTGAGAAACAAACCTTACATTTCCTACACCAACTCTCTACATCTGCCTTGCATGTAGCCCAATAAAATGCTTTACGAATCTTAGCTAAAGTCTTATTAATTCCAAAATGGCCCCCTGCTGGCAAATCATGAGCTGTTTTCAAAATCTCTGGAATGAGAGCCTTTGGAACAACCGTTTGTAAAACTACTTTACTACGATCAGTAGATTCCCATTTCCTAACCAATAAATCGTTACGGATTTCCAAAGAATCCCAGTGTAACACGTAAATCTTCAAATCTATTCCAAAACGCGAGATTTCCTGCCACCCAGGTTTTTCGTTTTTTCTTTTAAAATCAATAATGAAAGACAATACTTGATCTTCGTTCTGGAGTTTGCTCCAATCGAAATCATCATTAATCGAACAGTGAGTCTCAAAGACACATTTATCTGAAATTTCTTCACGTGAATTAGTCCTGTCGCATTTTTTACATGTGCAAGGACGACGAGAAAGAGCATCTGCATTCCCATGTAAGTAACCAGGACGATGGGCAATATCAAAGTCATAAGTAAACAGAAATTCTATCCATCGTGCAATTTGTCCTTCAGGTTTTTTGAACGAAATTAACCATCTCAATGCTGCATGATCTGTTCTTATTAAAAATTTCCGACCTAACAAATAATGAGAAAAAGCAGTAACTGCTTTGATAACAGCTAAAAGTTCCTTTCGAGTTACACAATAGTTCTTCTCAGCATTATTGAGACACTTACTGAAATATCCGATAACCTTTTCCTCATTTCTCTGTCTTTGAGAAAGGGTCGCGCCAATTGCAAACTGTGATGCATCTGTATCCAAGATGAATTCACCATCTTGATTTGGAGTAGTTAATAACGGAGGAGAAGTAAGAATTGATTTTAATTTTTCGAATGATGTTTTACAGTCTTCTGACCAGCTAAAAAGTGTTTTCTCCTCTGTTAAACGATGAAGGGGTTTCGCAATCATTGCGAAGTTCTTTACGTATCGACGATAATAAGAACAGAGACCGATAAAACTACGAATCTCGGTTTTATTTGTTGGCGTAGGCCATGATGTTATTGAAGAAATCTTTTCTGGAGCACATTGTATTCCCTCCCCAGAAATGAGATGTCCTAAGAAAAGAATTTCTTTCTGATAAAACAAACATTTCTTATAATTAATTTTTAGATTTGCTAGAGAAAGTCGTTTGAAAATGATTTGCAAATTTTGTAAATGATCTGAGAAATTTTTACCAACAACTAGAATGTCATCTAAATACACTAAGCAAATTTTCCAAATTAGACCTTCTAAAACTTTATTCATTATTCGCATAAACGTCGCAGGAGCATTACATAAACCAAACGGAAGAACCTTGAATTGCCAAAATTCGTTACCGATCACGAATGCGGTCTTTTCCTTGTCTTTTGTTGACATTTCGATCTGCCAGTAACCGCTTTTTAAATCTATCGATGAAAACCAAATGAAACCTTTAGTCGAGTCCAACAAATCATTTATCGATGGAACAGGCATATTATCTTTCTTAGTAACCTGGTTAAGTAAACGATAATCCACGCAAAATCGTAAAGCGCCATCTTTCTTCTTAACCATAACAACTGGAGAAGACCAAGGACTACTACTAGGTTCGATAATTCCATCTCGTTTCATTTCTTCTAATAAATCAAAAGCTGCTGTCCGGTAGTGAAAAGGGATTCTTCTAGGAGTTTGTTTAATTGGAATAGAATTTCCCACATCAATTTGATGCTGAATTCCAATGTAATGTCCTAAGTCTTTACTATTTCTAGCGAATGAATTTTGAAATCGAGAAAGAAATCGTTTAAATTGAAGTTTCTCTTCTGTATTTAAGAATTTAGAGGAATCTTCGAAAAGTTTGAGAAGGAACTCTGGGGAGTCGTAATCAAACGTAACTTCCGTGGAGAAAGAGTAGTTTATGCGACGAACATTATTGGGAAATTTTTGATGAATCATTTTTCTAAATCCTTCTAACAGCCCTGATTTTTCTATAAAATCTAGCCCGAGAATACAGTCTAATTTGATATCCGCAAAAACAGCGTCAATGAGAATCGAAATCGTGTTAACTGAGATTATAACTTTCTTGACTCCCATGTAATTTAATTTTGTGCCGTTCGTAGTAATGATTGTATAATTTGCGTGGACTGTCTCTAGTGTATCTAAGTTATTCGAAAATAATCTGGGATTAACAATAGAGATATCTGATAATGTATCAATTTTCATTTCACAATATTGCTCATTAATTTTCCCATAAATTTTCAAATACAAATTTTCTTTATCACTAACGTGAGTTCCAAAACAGGATTTTATGAAATTTCGGGTCGGTTTGACCTGTGACAAACCGACAGTTCTAGGTTTTCCGATTGTCTTTGGTTAATATAGTCGGTTGATTCATTAGAATTAACCGCATTGTCATCTGAAATCATTGCAGTACAATTACAATTAATTCTTTGTTTCCCAGTATTATTTCTGAAATGTTGATTTGAATTTGGTTGTTTTTGATTCTGATTTTGTATTCGAAAATCACTTGATTTTAGTTGATAACATTCATTACTGTAATGTCCAATTTTCCCACAGGAAAAACATGTAATATTCTTTTTAGTAGGGTTAGATTGTTTTGAATTATTAAAATATTGAGAATTCGAAAATTTATTTGAGTTCCCATTTTTATAGTTTTCCGAAAAGTTATTTCGATTCTGATTGGCTCTCTGATTATCATTATAATGTTTTTTATTAAGTAATTCCTGAATAGACTGTAATTCCGTTGCTCTCTCAACAGCAGTTTGTAAAGAGTCAATTCGTTCTGCCCGGAGTCTTCCTTCGATTTTTACATTTTTCAATCCGCTAATGAAATGTAAACTCGCAACGCGATCGCGAACTTGTTCTGGTGTATCAATATACGCCAAACGCGTGAGACGATCGATTTCTTCTGCAAATGTAGAAAAGTCTTCATCTGTCTTTTGTGTTCGAGCCTGTAATTGGTTGAAAAACATCCGGTGGAAATTCTGTTGACCAAAACGAGTATTTAATGCATTTACCAATTTATCGAAATTCCTGACATCATTGATATTCAATGTCTGTAAAACAATTCGCGCCTTTCCGCGTAAACATGCGGCTAAATGTGATGCTTTGTGCAGGCTACTCCAACCATTATGCATGGCAACAATTTCAAATTGTGTTTGAAATTGTGGCCATGGAACCGACCCATCATATGTCGGGAGATTTATTGTACCAGTCGATTGAGTACTCGGATTTCTGTACGGTTGAATGTTCGGATTTGAGGAAAATCCTGTTGAATTTTGTTGAAAATTTGGGTAATTATCTTGTGTTTGTGTTAGTAATGGTTGGTCTGATAGTTGATTGTAATTATTTATCGTTGGTGGTTCATTATTCCTTTCCGTGGGCTGATTCGTTTGATGAGAACGCCCTGGCTGACCTGTCATTTGCTCTTCAGTCCTCAACGAATCATCATTCCTCAAGGAGGCCATTGAGTTTTGCATTGTCAATTTAATTTCTTCTTGTAAAACATTCTTCAAACGATCCGCCATTATTTCCACCGTGTTATTGAAATATTGGCGCATGTTATCACCATGCGCTTGAATTGAGTCTTTCACCATAACATTGTTTTCTGAAATTATTTCTTCAACAATGTTCCGGGTACGATCCACATTTCCTTCGGCGAATTCCTCGTATAATTCACGTTGTTGTCCGTGTATTTTTGAGATTTCTGTCATAAGAGTGTCGTGAGTGTGAGCACTAAAACGTTGTAAATCCGCGATCATTTCGGATTTAAATTCATTACGCCACTCAATAAATTGTTCTTGCACTTCCCGTAATATTTCATTTTTGAGTTGTCTTGAATTTTCTATGCGATTTTCATAAGGGTGGGCACGTTCTCGTTCTCTTGATATTCGCGACATATTTTTTTTTTTTTTAAACGATTAGTTGCACACTTTTATTATTATTAAACACTTCCGACACTTCCTGTACGTTAATTCAGAAGAATCCCACTTCTGACACCAATTGAAATGATTGGGTGACTTCAAATTATTATAAAACGTTTTATTTAATTTATCTAATCGACCTCTTGACACGAAGCCCAAAACAATAATAATCTTCTTTTTATTTCTCTCTTGACAACCAATTGTCTTGTTGCCAACTTCATTAATTATGTATTGATCGTTAGTCAGAAGAATCGATAAAGAGTTCTTGGTTTCGTTACAGCCACGCGTAAGAAGTGAAACTTCATTTCACAATGCTGAAGTTCATAAACTACGTATTAAGAATCAAATTTTATTGATTCATCCTTTCCAAATATTTAGATGGTGCACGAGACTTCTGACGCAATTGTATTCCCATCATAACCCTATTATTTCATATTCAAAATACCGTTCAGTAGCCGAAGATTACACACTACAGAATTTTTTTTTGATATAATTGTATCTCATTAGATATATTTAGATCGTGACAAGTGCAAAAGAGGGTTTGTGGAATCCACGCGCAACAGAAGTGAATTTGTTGCTTATCAGGATAGATAGAGATGAATTATCAATATTTTCTCATAAGAGATAAAGTTGTGAGAATAGCAAACGAATGCGGGTAGAAGCTCAAATAACAACTGGATGCACAGATCTGCTAGCTGTACAATAAACATAGGCATTAAGTATTAAAAATTTGGATACCTGCCCATAGGATATAGGTTTTTGTTCACTAAGAAATTACATTTTTTTCCACGATTATGAAGTATTCAAATGGATCGATTTCTTTTTTAATCATAGTCTTCTGTGAATATCGCAAAAATTGATTGAGATAGAGTGACTTTGCCTTCATTCTCTTATAGCTCTCTCGAAATTCTCTACAAAAAAGGTTCAGTGCAAAATCGCCCGGGGTTGCTCAGATTCCGAGATATTCCAAGAAAATTGATTAAATAAAATAAATTTGTATAAAAACTTGATACTCTTTTTTTCAGCATTCTTCTTTTCAGGAATAATATATCTCGGGTACTGAGCGAGATAACGAAATTTTCCTGAAAACCTTGTTTAGAACAGAGTGAATTCACCGTGAGAAATATCACCAATTATAAAGCGCAAATCTTAAGGTGTCTAGCGACACTATAAACGTGGTAAAGGCACGAATTCACCCCCCCCCCCTCTCTCTCTCTCTCTCTCTCTTGGACCCGCAAGAGTTCAAAAGTTAGTTACGACTGAACTCTCAACAACACAGGTGATCTTTTTTGACCGTACAATTGGTGTATGGAGTCCAACGATAATGAGAGTCATAGACACTCAACGTGATGAATTAAGTGCTATTGTTCGTGATTATCTCAACTATTAGACATTGAAGTAATAGACACTTAAAGTGACGATTTAAGTGCTATTGTTCATGATTATATCAACTACTAGACATTGCAGTGATAGACATTTAAAGTGACGATTTAAGTGCTATTATTCGTGATTGTATCAACTATGAGACATGGAACTATGAGTTTGATAATTCAACTATATGTACTGTAGATTCAACTTTATGAGCATGATTGTGAATTTCAACTATAAAAGTATATTGTGATCTGTCATTTTATATCTATCAACAAGCTGGTTTTTTCCTGATTAATAAAGAATGAGTTTTCCATGTGCCTCTCAACTAGTCTCTAAACACCTTATTTCACCCGCCTTTTGGCCACCCACAGACAAGTCAGAAAAATCAACTCAACTTTAAACAAACCTTTTTTGTAGAGAATTTCCAAAACTACAAAAAAAGTTCCCATAAAAAATGCATTATCTCGCTTAGTTTCCGAGATATTCATCAGAATTCTACGACGAGAAAAATTTACTCATGATAGTCTTTGGTTCAATGATTTTTTGATTTTCAAATCAATTTGATCTCGAAATCTAATGGAGATACGCCTTTTTGCAACTTTTGAAATTTTCTACAAAAAAAATCATCGTAAAATTGCTGTATCTCCCTTAGTTTCCGAGTTTTTCAAAAAATTATTGTAAACATGCAAAAATACAATAAAAACAGGAAAAGTCGATTTTTTTCAATTGTTTTTTTAAAAGTATTTCGGACGCTAATCAAGATAGAGCAATTTTACCCTACAGTTACCTCGACGAGAATTCAAAATCTATGAAAAAAAATGTAGCTGAATCACTCTATCTCGCTTAGTTTCCACGATATTTTCAGAAGAAGATTGAAAAAATACATCCGTGCTCTGCATATTATTGAGAATGCCATCCCTCGTGCGCAGGCGTCGCCCCACTCCTTCCCTATCCTCTCACTCACTCCTATACCTCATATACTGGTGTTAAATTTAACGCGTGGAATTTAACGCCAGCGTTACACGCGTCTGACGTCGTATAGAAGTTTCACTTCAAAAAAATATTGACTGGCGAATTTAATTGACTGTACAAAATTCAACTAACCAAAAACTTGCTCACCAGATCATTCCAAAATCAACTGCACCCGTGAACGATATTCCATTAAATTCATCAAACAATAATCAACATAATTAGTTCCGAGTGAATTAATTAATTCCAGAACGTAATAAATGGCGGCTAACGAGAGTAGGCAAATGACACGGCAAAACATGTGTCTTCAATACGGCACACCAATTGAGAATGAGCCCACAGCGAGCGCTGTGTCCTGGCCCAAGTGTCTTTTCTGGGAAGAACATCCCTCATTAGTCAATCCCAAGAATACGTCATGCAATTCAACTTAATCTGACGTTAATTATTCTTCTTTTTAATAATAGCAATCCCAACGAAGATGACTGAAACACTCTTAGTCCACGACATTAGAGTTAGAATAAATTATCAAATTCCAGGATGCGACTGGAGTCCATCTAAGTCGTCTCAATTCCTTCTTCCGATAAATTCTGTTATTGGCACCAAGAATTTTATCTCTGCCTATTTCCTCAGGCTAGGTTTAATTCCAAAAATTCTTATCGTCCTTCCGATTCTTATCGTCAATCAGTTTGATTTCCCGAGTTCGAGCAATTAACCCAAGTAGTGCCAAAACTCCGGCAACCTTCCTTTGCCAACTTTGTATCTAAAAAATCAGTTTATAGAAACTTATAGTCTCCCCCTTGTGGTCGCAAAACATCAACGCAAACAACGATAATACACTGAGCATTAACATTTAAAATTAACCAACTGGCATTAGTTTTACTCATTTCTACTTTGAATTGAACTCTCGTGAATCGTTTATTTTGATTCTCGGTTGGTGGTGCCATAATTATTGAAAATTCTGAAAGTAATAACGCGCACAGACGATAAAAGTAACGTCGATCGAATTATAACGGGAGAATATTCGAGGAAAACTTATTTTTTTTGTTGAATTTTTGGGTGAGGAGTGAGAGGCAACAATGAACAGGATTCGTGCCTCAGATTACTCCAGTTACGCCTTTATTCTCGGGAAGGAAATGTCTGAATATCTTTAGGAGGCATCAGTGGACTAGATCCGTGTCTTGAGGTTAAGTTGTTAAAATTTTATTCGTTTAAAGTGAATTTAGGGGGCATCGGTGGACAAGATCCGTGCCCCAATAATTATTCAATGTAGTATGTATAAAATCCCGGAGAAGCGCACCCAGAAGTAGCCCAATCGTGAAAAAATTAAATAGTTTAAAAATCCCGTTCGAAATTAAAGGAAATCGCGCGGAATAGTTCTATAAAAGAAAAAAAAGAGGACAACCTGTGTGTGTGTGTGAGGACGTGGAAGGAACCTTTGGGGAGGAAATAGGAAAGGAGTAGTGAGGGCAGGAGAAATGGAAGAAGGAAAAAAAGGCCACAAAGGATTTGGTGAGCCATTAATATTTTTCCCCACGTTTTCGAAAACGTGGGAAAAAAAGCAAAGGCAAAAAAAAACAAACGAGTTATTAGGGATTTTCAAGAGAATTCCAACTCTCTTGGAAATCCCCAATAACTCGTCTGCTTTTTTTCCTTTTCTCCGTAACTTACTTCATTGATTAGCTAATCAATTAATTAGATAACATGCCGATAAGTCCCCGTGCCGTTTCATTTCGTACTTTTTTGTGAGAGGGAAATGCCCCAAGACCCACGTGTTTGCCCAGCCATGTCAAGCCATGCGTCTATTTCTCTCGCACCCGTTGCTTTGAGGTAGTCGAAAGGGTTTTTCCACCGTAACTTCCGAGATTCCCACGGGGAAAATTTGTCACCAGCCTCATCCGATGGGGCGGATCCCCGTGAACCCAATGAGCCCCAAATTATCCCTCCCGTCACATTATTTTGGATTTTTTATGGATAAAACCTCGAGTAAGAATTTTGTGATAATAGTGCCTTAGTCCGGTGGCGAAGCATTTCCATTTTCCCCCTCCCCCCTGTATCGTCTCGCTCGGATACTCGGCCGAGTTCCGAGAATCCTGTGCCTTTTGGACGGTTATCGCGCTTCCCAGAATAAAAATAATCATAACTAAAATAATCCATTTTCTGTACTCTATTCAAATTTTCCTATAATTATTAATTTTTTTTCGGAGATTTCTTTTTGGGGAATTTTTTTCGTGTCTCCGAGATTTGAGACGTTTGGAGAGAAACTTTTAGGTAGTCAAATCGAGTCACTAAAAATGTAATTATTATTATTTTTTTGTCAATATGCTCTACTTTTACCAGATTTCCCTAGTTTTCGAGTAATTATTGAAGAATCCCTATTTTCTTAATCCTCAACTTTTCGGGATTTCCAGTTAAAGGAAAAGGGCAACGGATCGGGTTAACACCCCCGATTCCCCCCCTGACTCATGTTCGTTCTTCGAGCATTACCCCTCCCCCTTTCGCCTATTTCGTTCCGTTCTCGGCGGGACTCCTCGCTGCCACGAGCGGGAGTTCAGCCGTAATAATGTGGAGGAGGAACCCGCCGAGGAATTTCCGGTTTGGTGGTTCTGCCAAAAACCACCTGGTGCCCTTTGTTTCCATTTTGATTGGGAAATGTTATAGACAGAGGTGGAGGAAGGGATGGCGCGGTGACTTTTCATCCTGCGGGATGAAAAACCACGATATACGTTATTCCTAATGATTTTCCATGCATAGGAGGAATCTTGGGAGGAGATGTTATTGATGCTGAGGACTTGAAAATAGCAATAAGTTCAGGATAAAGTGTCTCGACTAACGGAGTAAGTTTGAACTTCATCAGGGGGAGGAAATCTCTGAAAAACGAGGCTAAAATGGAAGAATTAACTCGGGCTAGGGTTAAAAATGGAGAAAGAAGTGTAACGAAGAAGACAGAATTGCAGAAGGGAATTTTTCTTGGGGAGTGTCTGACACGGGTAAACAATGGTCAAGCAATCATTTGCGTAATGAATTGAACGGATGAAAACATCTATTTGGACACACCGACTGTGAAATTGGAAGAATTACTTAACTGTGACGTGCTGGAAATTATGCAATTGAGAGGAATGTCAATAAAACAAGCAGGAGCCTCGTCACTTGTGTGTAATTCGACAACGTCACTATTCATGCAATATTTATTACTCTGCCAATGAAATTGGCAGAACGCTTCCGAATGGAGTAAGAACGCAGAATCAGTGTTCCTATTATCAAAGGAAACCCTTCCTGAATGAATTTCAGCATTTTCTCACTGAAGTTTCAAAATCCCAGAATTAAAAGTCGTCCATTGAGAGGCTTTCATCATTCTTTTGAACAATACATCGATGGCCTCATCTCATAGGGAGAATCGTCTGTTTTTAGATGATATTTTCTCCTAAGCTGAACTCCAAGATCATCGATTGAATAGTCTCGGAGATACTGCTTGCTTTTTCGGGAGTTTCTATGCTAATATCTAAGAAACTACTGGACTGATTTCGTTCTGTTTCAATAACAAACTTTAGGCTCATCAGATGTACGATCCCATGAAATTTGAGGTCTCTAGCTCAATTGTTCATCAAGTTATAGAGGTATCAAGATTTTTGAGAAAAATTTCTCTAAAGCTGTATACTGGTGAACTGAAAATCTGAGCTCCCACCACGCCAGTGGTCAAAGATCCAGCTGAAAACTGCGCATCTCCTCGCTGAAAGTGGATGCTGGATTCATTCATTTTTCATCGAGAAAAATCGGAAAAACGATTTTTCGACATTTTCATTTCCTTCAGGAACTATCAAGCCCATTCAGCAAAAACTTTGGTGAGCACTTTAGGCTCAAATAGCAGAGTAAACGCCTTTTGATTTACGGCTTTTGGTCAAGCGGCAGTTGATTCAAGACACTTCATCCTATGTTTTTTAATCCGCTGACAATGGATCCTCGATATTTGATCCTCCATTCTTTCAATTGAGTGGTTTATAGCAACATATTTGGAAAATTGAATCATATTTATTTTATTAGCATACGTTACAATTTTTTTAAACAATAATATTTTCAGCTATACAGTAATGAATTGCGTAATACTCCGTAAATAATCAATCGGAACAGTAGCCTCAAATTAACTTTGATGCAACCCGAAAAGAATAAAACAAAATGAAAATAAAAATAGCAATAACTCATAAAAACGAATAAAACAAAAACTACAGAATTGAGATTATCACCATGTTTTGCATGAACCGAGGCCACGACGGGGACGTTGGGGTATAGGCCTCGAAATGAACCTATCATGACCTACCCTCTATGCAGCACTCGAGATTGTGTTGAAGGAATTTTATTGACTTTGACCTCCACCCACCTCCATTGGGCATGAAAATTTTTATTTCATATCAAGTCGAAAACCGTTACATTCTGTACACTCGACTTATAAAGTGCACTTTATTTTTGAAATTTTTTGTCATTAATCAGAATGCTTTACGTAGAATAATATCAACCCAATTTATTCATACCATACGTAATCGAAAAAAAAAATTAAATTAAAATGGAAAATACGTTGATAATTTTAATTCAGATTTGGAGAATTTCACAAAAATACTCATCTAGAATGGTTGTTCAGATGGCATTCTGTTGAAACACTACACTTTCCTTCATCAAGAAGAACTCAAACAAAGTTAACGATGAAAGTCACACCAGAAAACTCACTGGTCAGGAGAAGGCTTCAGGGGTTTACTCTCCCAAAATTACCCCACTCCTGTACCATTGGTCTCTGTCTTACTCTTGTGTGTGTCTTCAACGTTCCTTCAAAAATATCGATCATTTTCACATGTTTTGCTTCCGAATGGAAGCATTGTGAACGCGATTTTTCTCGATTTCGAGATTTCATCTGAATATGACCCACAATGTTCCAAAACGCCGAGGAATGACATTTTTAAAAAAGGTCTGTATGTATGTATGTATGTGTGTGTGTGTGTGTGTGTGTGTGTGTGTGTGTGTGTGTGTGTGTGTGTGTGTGTGTACCAGAAATCAGCTCATTGCTCCGGAACGGTAATACTTGCTGAGCTGGAAATTTAACAGTACTTCCCCTTTCCATGCAAATTGCTCTCAGTGAAATTTGAGCAAAGTCGGTTGAAAACTTTTCAAGAAAAATCCAATTTTCGAAAAATCGTTTTTCCGATTTTTCTCCGCGAAAAATTGATTCACAGCCCCCACTCTCAGCGATGAAATTCATCACATTTGAACTCACAATTTTCACTAGGGGTGAATTTTGCTGCGATTTTTCGTTCGCGGATAATTTCAATTACAATGTTTTTTATCCTGAATTTTGTATACACGATAGCTGAAAAACTATTTGAGTTAGAGACTTCGAATTTCGTCAGTTTGTGCATCTAATGAACAAAAAGTTTGGTATTGACATCGGGCGAAATCGCTCCAGTAGTTTCTGAGATATTGGGCAAAAAACATTTTATGAAAAGAGGTCATATCTCGAAAACTATCCAAGCAATTACATCTAAGTTCAGCTTAAAAGATTCATCTCAATGAGCCCCACAAATGGTGAGAATTTCAGATTTTTAAGAAGAAGTCTCGTGTAAGAGTTTTCGATAAATTAGTTCTTTCGAAAATAACGGTTTTCCTTAGCTTTCTCCCTAGGAACTCTACTATTTCTTATTTCACCATTCGAAAGCAGACAATTTTTTCTACAAATGAGTACCTTTTCTTTTGACGACAATCAGTAAGAATAGAAATCGTATTTGAAACCTGAACTTCAATTTTTAAGTTTTATTGTAGGATTTCAGTTTTCATCTAATATTGAAAATTTATGTATCATATGACATTATTGCAATTTAATCGATTATTTCGAGCTGAGATTTCAAGTTCCAAGTTGGTTTCAAGTATTGCAGATGGAATCCTGAATAGATCGATACAGTCTGGAGCAATATTTGTAGGAATGTATAAGTGCGTATTTGTTGTGAAAATAATGTTATTTTTTGAACAATGGAAACGATAAATAGAGATTCATTCATTATGGGTAAAGTACCATTCAGAAGCATTTTGCCAATCGAATTGGCAAAATATTGAATGCTGCACAAGGAGTGGGGCTTGCAAATAACGCACGAAGAGTGGAACTCCTGCTTGTTTTCAGTTCACACTATGTGTTCCCTCTTCTCAAAACCAATCAAAACAATGAAATGAAATTGACAGAGCCGTCTCTATTTTTCACATGTAAAACAAATGAAATCTCAATAATTCTGATTGATATGAATAAATATGTTATATAATTTGATTATTGACTATGAAAAATTGATTGCATTGACAATTTGATGAGAAATGGATTTTTCCAAACAAGGCACTTCTGCTCCACTATACCCATAATTGTCTTTATTAATTGATAATAAATAACACTTATTTGATTGACAATGCACGTACGAAATTAATTTGAGTTAGTGTCGTTTAGTAAAAATTGATTTTATGATAATTCACTGATTACGTGGAAATACGTCTGCACTGTCCCGCGACGCGATTGTCAATAATCAGTTGAATTCATGATGACTTAAAGGGGGGGGGGGGTGAAGGTTTACGCGAGAAAAAAACGCTTTTTTCACGATTTTTTTTTAGACGTATGGATTGAGCAACTTTATTGAAACCTCTTGAACATTATTAAGTATGGATTCAACAGCATGGAGTAATTTTTTTATACGAAAATATCCACAAACAAGCCGATGACGGAGCTTTTCTGAGAACGTCTATTGAAATAGACGATTTGCGGTGATCATTGTATCTCAGCTGGAAATTATCAGAAATGAAAATCCATTGAAATTTAGTTGAAGTTATTAAATCCTCCCCCCAACGTTCTCTGATTATTTTTTTTTTCATTTTTCAATTCTTCAAGTCATTTAAAGTAAAAACTGCTATTCTTTACAAAAAATAGCGCCATTTTGTGGCACAATTTTGGTGGAAAACCCCTTAAATGTAAAAAAAAAAAAATCAGAGAACGTTGGGGAGAGGATTTAATGATTCTTTGACTAAATTTCAATGGACTTTTATTTCTGATAATTTCCAGCTGAGATACAGTGATCACCGCAAATCGGCTATTTCAAAGAAACGTTCTTGGAAAAGCTCCGTTGTTAGTGGATATTTTTGCATAAAAAAATTACTCGATGTTGTTCAATCCATGCTTAATAATGTTCAAAAGGTTTCAATAAATCTGCTTAATCGATACGTCTGAAAAAAATGGTAGAAAAAGTGTTTTTTTCTCCACGCGTAAACCCGTACTCCCCCCTTAAAGGATGCGTGAAAACACATCTATACTGTTTCACGGCTACGGTGAGAAGATCGTCTCAGAGTGAGACGATGGGCTTCATCGGTGACGCTGACGCCTTGGATGATGATTGGGCACCAATTGAATTAATTGGTGCCCCACGGATCAGCTGATAATCCTGGCTCGTTCGATAACTTCGCCAGGACTTTTAACTGTAACGCCATATTTGCGTCACAATAGATTGTTTTTTTAAGACCGGTATCGCGGTGAAATCTAGTTTTTTTTATCCACCAGAACGGAGGGTCCGAGAAACGAGAAACGATTATTTTTATTTTTTTGAACTAATTGAATTGATTTATTTCCGCCTTGAATATTCCCGCTCTTGCCGGAGTTCTTCTTCACATCGGGAGGAGGCGCCTGCAGATGGGCAGGATCATAGAGAGCTGCTGAAGGAAGTTATCAACGCAGAAAACGGAAATCGATGGGAGGAGTTTTCCGATGGACTCTCAGTTCTGATTGGCGGATAATGGCGAAAATCAAGGACGTCTGAATACTACAATTAATTGAATAATAATTAATTGTCATAACTATTAATTAAGTTATGATTATGTAAATTTACTTTGGAATTTTTGACGTTGAATTTAAGACGTTTTCATTTATCATAAAGTTAATTACCGGATTAAGAATAAAACAATACCGGCGATAAAGGAAAGTCTTAAACGTCATTGGATGATTAATTAAGGGAAGAGCCACCTGTGGTCTAATTTGCGACGCACGCCGGCGTCTTCCCTCACTTTCCGTTTTGGTGGCAGAACATACAGACGTGTTATTTTCGTTGTGAAAATTTCAAGCAATTACCGTTGCAATTAGCATATTAACGTTGCATTGAAGATGAAGATTTACCGAGGATTAATCAAGGATTTATTTGGACGAATACCGGGGAAATTGGAGGCAAAGTTTGGCATTGAGGTTATCAACAACACTCCGGTAAGCGTGTGATTATCCTCGGCATAATTTTACATATATTGGTTAGCGTCGTTTTTCGACGCCGGTAACCGCCATTTTCGGATTTTTCATGGCGTGTTAGTTTGTTTTTATTGTGTCGTGAATTTGTATAAACGCGAATTAATTAAAGTTTTTCTCGTTTCTCGATAATTATTTTTATGATTTTTTTCGGAAATTAATATTGTCGGAAATTAAAGAAATTGTTGTGATTTATTATCTTTTTTTTTTGTAGTTGGAAAATTGGCGTTTTTTTTAAAGGATTTTCAGTGATATTTTTTTTATGATAAAAATTATTTTTTTAATTTTCTTTTTATTATTATTTTATTCATTAACGACGATTGTGGTCGTATAAAATTCATCTATTAATTTTATTTCATTTTTTTATATTCTGTCATCGCTGAAAATCCTAAAGGCGGATTTTCATGGGACGCCGGTCGCCCATATAAAAGTAGAGCATTAAAGTGCTTGCGCGGGAAATCAGAATTGATTCAAATTGTGACTTTTAAAATTCTTGACTATTTTCTATTAACGACAATTCGAATAGTGTTGTTTAATTTTTGTTTCGTCGTGTTGGTAAGAATTTGTCTGGACTTTTGAATTAATTCTGGTTTTAATCATTTTTGCTTCCGAATGGAAGCATTACTATCGTGAAAATTTTCGATCTGGATTTTTTTGTTGGGAACTACTTAAAATCATCCGAAAAGTCCAAAAATCATATTTAGAAAAAATGTCTGTATGTATGTGTGTATGTGTGTGTGTGTGTGTATGTCTGTGCACACACACATGTCTCAATAATTTCTGGAGTTTTATATGTAGGATTCTGAAATTTTGTCAGTATATTCCGGTCATTGAACTCTTCATTTTAAGCTTTTTTTTTATTGGAATCGGTTCAGTAGTTTTTGAGATATTAGCGAATTTCGAATATTTGTATTTCACCAAAATTTTGAAAACTTCTGAACCGATTTCGCTCATATTTATAGGTTGTGCTGATGATCATATGAGCCAGCTTGCTACCAATTTTTATCTCTTTATTGATGATAGTATTTGAAAAATTTTGATTCTGATGATTTTTTCAATGGAGTTCTTGTTAGCACGATAACTGAAAAAATATTCGAACTAGAGACTCCCAATTTGTTGGATATAGGCTTCTTATAACACTGATGCATGGGATTGCTCATGGGCATAATTGATTGAAAAGTTTTTGATGGAGGAAATTTTTTAGGTTTTGAAAAATTTCAGTTTTTCAGAAATATCTCCGGTCCTATCAGTCGTAGTGATTTTGGATCGATCTCAAATGAAAGATGAGTTCATTTTCCATCGATTCATATAGTTCCAAGAAATTTTTTTTCGATTTTTCCAATAGATACAACGTAAAAATTGATTTTCAGATAATGGGCTATGAGTGTTAAAAATCCTGGCAAGGTTATCGACCGAGCCAGGGTTATCAGCCGATCCGCGGGGCATCAATCAGTTCAATTGATGCCCAATCATCAATCAGGGCGTCATAGTCACCTATGAAGCCCATCGTCTCTTTCTGAGACCTTCTTCTCACCGTAGCCGCGAAACAGTAAAGACGTGTTTTCGCGTAATCCGGAAATCATCATGAATATTGAATAAATGAACGCATCAGTGCGCGATATTAACGGTCGCGTTACTTAAAATTAATAACTAGCTACACGAAGCTAATTCACATTAACTTTGTACGTGCATCATCAATAAACTCAGTGTTATTAATTACTAAATAATAAAGACAATTATCAGGACATTAACTTCAGTTAATTACTAAATTACATCAATTGCTAGACACCACGCGGTCAGTGCATTATCTAATAAATTATCTAGCATTTCAATGTAAGACCGGCCTTACAACCCGGCGAGGAATTGCGATTATCGAATATTAACGAACGTTATCTAACTATCGAATTAAACTAATGTTAATTATCGCGAAGAAACTCAGTTAATTATCATTGCTAAAATATCGAAGTTATCAAACAATTATCATAAAGCTTTCGCTAGACGAATTATCTACAATAATTCGTACGTGCATTATCAATAATCCTTCAGATTATTAATTAATCTAGAGAACTTTAAATCTCGCGAACATTATCAATGAAACGAACAATTGAACATTATCAGTAAAATATCCGTGTAAATATTGTAAATATTCTTCGAAACTGATCATTAAAAAATCTGTGATATATTTATTATAAATCACGTGTATCGTATAAAGTTATTTCACGCATGCAATTGTCGAGATAAATCCTGAATCAGCTCCTTGTATTCCCTTCCTGCCGCAGCCAGGCGAAGAGAGTACGAGCCTATCTAAATACAGTCCACTAAATTGAAGATCATCGACATCAACACGTCCACACGATAAGTAACTTCGGTGGACGTCCAAAAATCCCCTGGATTTTTAACAATGAGTAATTGAAAAATCAATAAAATAAAGATTTGAATGATATAAATTGATGAGAAATGATCTCATCTTTTATTTGAGACCGATCCCAAATCACTACGACTGATAGGACCGGAGATATTTCTGAAAAACTGAAATTTTTCAAAACCTAAAAAATTTCCTCCATCAAAAACTTTTCAATTCGTTTCCTAAAACTTCAAGAATAATGCTGATTGAAACTTGGTTACCAAGGAAACAATAAAAATTGAATGGATAAATTGATATCCGCAAAACATTAAAAAAAAATTCGCAACTGAATAGCAATTCGAACGATTATCGAATATCAATTTGAATTGAATTATCAAATACTCTTCTTTTTCTAAATTTGAATAAAAATAGAAATTTATATGAAACGATTCAATGGAGTGGAGAAAGAGATCCATTCGGAAGCGACTTGCTAATAAATTAGCAGATAAAGCTATAATGATATCGATAATGATGCAAGTTTCCACTTGTTTTATTAATTATTTGGCTCACGCTATTTGCACAATACACGCAAAAGTCACGCAAGGTATGACATACCAAAAATATGATTAAATTTAATTTAAATTACTGCGTGATGGGCAGAGGTGGGGGGTATATACTGAGTGTGTGACTTTTCAAGGCAATTCGAATGGAAATTGGCATATCACTGGATAGCTCAATCGGTAGAGTACCTGGCACGTAACCAAATGATCCGGGTTCGACTCCCGGTGCAGGCATATCCAATATTTTTCTTGAATTGTTTTGAAAATGTATTGTGCAAATAGCCAAAGCCTAATTATTTTTTTTATGAAAATTTTGATTGTATCGAATCATGATTGATTAATTGTATAAAACATTTCGACAATAACGGCGATAATTCTAATTGTTTAAACAGATTTAAAATTCAGTAACGAATCATTTTATTCATTCTGATTATTGTAATTTCAATTTATTTTTTTTTTGTTTTAAAAGAGCAGAAGTTTAAAAAAGAATAGCGCTCTAATTATAATTCCGAAATGAAAATTGATTTCTTTTATTTTCTCGAAATCTGTATTCCTAGTCTAATTTTTACAGGTGACGTTGTAAACCCAGCCGCCTCCGCGGTCATTAAGATCTAGGGATCTTTTTGTTGCTGACTAGTCGGAAATTCACCTGGGAAGTTTTGTAGTTCGTTTGTAGTTATTTGTAGTTCTTTCGTAGTTCTTTAAATTTTTGATTTCGGACGAAAGGTCGTCCTGGCGCCCAACAATTAACGTTGTTTTTGAATTTATTTGATTTTCGGATATTTGATTTTTTTTTGAGTTTCACGAATTAATTTAATTACCGTGAATTAAAAATACGTGACATAACACAGATCAAGGGACAAATTTTACGAGTGAACTACTTGAACACGTTTGTAAATTACTGAGGATTGAGAAGATTCAGACAACATTCCATCATCCTCAGACGAACGGAGCCTTGGGAAGATCCCATCGGACATTAGCAGATTATTTGAGAAATTTCGCAGAGGAGGAACATTCTGATTGGGATGGTTGGTTACCATACGCTATGTTAACATGCAACATGACACCATACACGTCAACAAAAATGACACCATTCCAGGTTCTTTACGGGAAACAAGCCGAAATTTCAACGTCATTGAAGCAACCACCAACGTTAACGTACTCGTACGATGTTTATGCACGAAAATCGCGAGAGCGATTATATGCTACATGGCAAATTGCGAAAGGAGATGTAATGGAGTCGAAAGAAAAATCCAAGACTCAATACGACAAAGATTTCAGACAAGCTGAGTTCAATGTAGGAGATCAAGTGCTGATGAAGAACAATTCAGTTCGATGGGGAAGGACAAGGAAATCAACTCAACCTTAGATTGGACTTTATACCATTGTGAAGAAGAATTTTAATGTCAACTACACAATTTAATCAGAGAAGAAAATGGAAACACACTGAGTTCATGTATATAAGCATCGATCATTTCCAGATTCATGACTATATGATCCCTCTGGTTCGGAACAAATAGAAACATCTGTGAAGGAGGATAAAAAAGTTGTTGGGAATATGGGATAAACAGTATATTCATTGTCATACCATTTGAAATTGTATTACAGTCTAAAGACGATTCTGCTCCCATAATCATAGGTCCCCTGTTGCTCGAAGAGGTAGGATCCTGGAGGCATACAGCCATGACGTCGGCACATCGAATACCGAGTATGATCATGAGAATGAGAGAGAGGCACGTGACATAGCTGATCGACTAGTTCCTCACCGAAGAATCCATGCAAGTTGAACATGTCAGATACTTAATCGTCAAGTACCTGTGCATTCCAGAGGAGAGAATTCCTTTATTTTCCTGCTTTTCTCCAACGTCTGATCTGCTTCCAGTATTGAAAGTTCATGAGTTCACTACCTCAAGGGTATCTCTCTAAAAACACGAAAAAAATTGAATTCTGTAAAAATACTGAAGGAAATACAAAAAAATTGAAAAGTCAATCGCTGAAAAAAAATATAGCAGTCAAAGAAGTACTCACCAAACATTTCAGACCAAAATGGTTTTTGGCATGTCAAGAATATGGGTGTGCTGGTCTACGAACTGAACGAGTGGTTGGAGAAGCTGCTGCATGCTGCATGCTGGGCTGGTCCAAAGGAGAGCTGAAGGCAGTCTACTATGGAGTGGCCACCCTGGTGCCATCTTAAGCAAACTCGTGATGAAGGTGGATACCGTAACCACAATGGATCAGTTAGTAGAATCGTGGGATTCTGCTTCTTCTGCATGTTGCTTTTCTTCACATGATTGTAAATTCTCGCAGAGGTTTTGCGGATAACTATGCCTTTTGGCTGGAGCTCAGAATTTTTATATCGGAAGTTGTTGCTGCGCCATTGACCTCAGAATTTCGGAGTTCAATGTGCGGAAAAACTTCCTGGTATGCAAGAAAATTGTGGAAACTCCTGGTAATCCTCATGCTAGGAAGCATGTTTTCGCAAATGATGAGAGAGGGACATGTGATACAAAAATTTGTCCTCACTCCTGGGATTTATTTTGAGCCTATCGGAAAACTTTATCTCAGCAATTATCAATGGACGATAGCAGCTTCAACAGACAAAGAGCCTTGGATTCGGAAAGCTGATCAAGTAAAAGACTATCTTCGAAAGACAAAAGTTTTGAGTTCCAAATTCGAAGAAACTTAAAAACTTGTCTTGGAACTGCTGGTATTACAGGAATCCGCTAAGAGAAAGAGAGGACTTATAGGTGGCCTAGGGACTGTGGTGAAATCTTTGAGTGGTGCCATGGATGGTGAAGGTGCTAAAGAGATCCATGAAAGATTAGAACAATGAGAAGATGAAAAGGCAACTTACTTCCAAGCAGCAGGAAAGCAAATTGAAATCCTCAATTCTACATTATCTCAATCACCAAGTGCAGAGGAAACTATTCAAGAAAATGAACCGATCATGCTCGAAACCCTCAAGAAAGCGCTGAAGCAATTGAATGCTGTAGCTGTTGACAAATTCTGAAGGGAAGATACTGAGTACAGACATTCTTTCGGAGAATCAGTTGGTGACCAGATTGAAAAGGGCCCTATTGCCAACACGTTCGAGCTTTCCATTGAGAGTAAAAATCGATGGAATATATGAAATGGAGGAGGTAGCAACAGTGATTGTACACAGAGCTGTTTACGGGTCGTTACATTCGTGAAAATACCACTGGTCACTTTCCAAGTGTTTGATATTTTTATGAAGCAGGGAATTCCTGTCAGAGTCTCGACCGATCTCTATTCATACTTGGAGCTGGACAATGAAGTGCAGACGATATATGGGGCAATGCAGCAATACATTCCTTCAACTCTACACAAATTAAAAGAGTGCAGAAGGTTACACGGGCAATACCTTGTTACTGAGATACTCCGATACCAACTTCAAAATCTCATAGTCCATGTGAAGTTCAAATGTACTCTAGTCCAACAGAAGTACTAGAGATTTGTGTGCCTAAAAACTTGCCTCTCAAACATCTATTGCTCATAAATATGCATAGAAGTAATGCATGGATTCATGCTGCTCCACAACCAAAAGAGATCGCAGTCAAATGTGGGAATAAGGAATCAATAACTCCTTGTATAGTTTTCCAGTTATCGTGCTAACCAGAACTCCTTTGAAACGATCTTGAAAATTTGTATTCTCTGAAAATTATCATTAATGGGAAAATAGGAATTCCTAGCGAGCTAGTTCATAATTGCCAGCACAGCCTCTGAATCTAAGCGGATTTGATTCAGAAGTTCTTAAGATATTCATCAAAAACGAATTTCCGAAAATTATCGATCTCTGAAAGAGTATTCAATGAATTCCAATACAATAGGGCACAATGGAGAGTTCAGTGGCTGGAATATACTCATAAAAACTCAAACTGTAGCATACAAGCCTTCCGAAGATATTGAGACATGTGTGTGTGCACAGACACACACGCGTGCTCTCACACAGACACACGAACAGGAAGTTTTTCTAAATATTGTTGGAATATGAGTTTAGGGGTCGTTCCAGTGTGACGGTCAAAAAAAGCGCTCATATGAGGTTCTCGCGTTTAACGCTGTTGCGTTACTTTTCCACGCTGCCGTGGTGGGGGAAGAGAAAGAGAGATAGAGATAACCGGTGAGTGAGAGGACGAACGTGCGCATGCGCGCTGGTATCCTCATATCATAGAGCCTATGGTATACGAGGATCAGTGAGTGAGAGTGAGAGAGAGAGAGAGAAGATGTGTACTTTCGGAAACGATTTGAGATGAGTTCTTTTCCCAAATCGTTTTTTGAGAATATCTCAGAAACTACGAAAGATATCGGAATTTTCGAGGGAGACCTTATTTCTAGATCTTGAAATCCTCTACACAACCAGTGGATCAAAATTACTCTATTTCGCTTCGCGTCAGAGATATACTCGATATTTTCAAGAAAAAATGGATATGAAAAATATAATCCTCTGCTATTAAATTAAACATTTGTTGTGAAACTTCTCTGGGAATATCTGGGAAACTAAAAGAGATAGCAAAATTTCTGTTGGAATCATTTTTGTTGCTCCTAGAATTCTCTACAAGAAAGACTTACAGCAAAATTACCCTATCCCAACTTTCTTAATATGCATATTAGATGCTGTACACAGGGACTACGAAAATGTTGTCAAGTTGTTAAGCAGCCGAAGTCTATGAATATTGTGATATGGAATATTTCGAAATTTCCATAATTGAATTTCCAACCAATGTAAAATACAAATCTCCAAGGATTTGAATTCAGTTTCTGTTCTGCTTCGAAAACAATGTGACAAAACAAAATATGTTACTTACAATAGGTAAGGCTGAATTTTTCATCCAATGGTAGAGATTTTGAGATGATCAAAGATGTCCCCAGCCTGTGCACCACAAAAACTCTGCCATTTGATCGGAAACTTCAGGCTTAACTCAAGATAATGTCTTGCTCGGCTCAATCATTTCTGGCACAGAATATCTGAATAAAGAAAGCTTTAACTATCGACCGTATTTTCAATTGACTGAGATCCCACACAGAGAGAAATTTCGTATGTACACCTGAGGAAAATCCTATTGCTAAGGTCATTTTCATAATAATCACAATTGGTTCTAGTAAACAGTACTGAATGTCTGGTACATGTCACCAGGTCCTTGTGCGAGAATTTTGATACATGAGGATAGCAATGGCAAATGTCACTACGACTCTATTAATGTTGATGAAATTTTACTATTTTCAGTATCGTAAATATATTAGATTTTCCTTCGCAAAAATAACCCAATTCGTTTGTTGTTACTTTCGTGACTCTATGCAGTATGAAAGTTTCTCTAACTGACAAATGATCATACTGATACTTTCACATCCCTCCCGGCCGGGAAAGAAAATTTTTACTGTTGAAATTTTCTCTTTTTCAGCCTTCGCAAAAAGAACTATATTTATATGGATAAAAATTTGACATTGTTTTTCTTCAACTACATATGGTTCATCCGATTGTTCTTACTCTTTCTCTGGATGCTGGCCAAGGTTTTTGGCACCAACAATAGATGGTTAATTCAGCGGTAATGAAGAGTATTATCATTACCGATGTGAAGATGGATGACGGGTGTGTCAGGAATTCTCGATAGTTGACTTCTGTTTCACTCTGGTCCAGAGTCTTCGCTTCATTGTCCAATGTATTTGTAGACCTTTCAGTTCTTCTACATGCCGAATTACATTTCCGAGATGTATCCGGCTGATGTCATTGTTGCATCTTTCAATTTTGAACTCGTGTTCGTCAGAGTCAAGTTCAATTTTGGATGCATATTCAGATCCAATTTCACTCCAGAAGATTTTCGTCCTTTCATGGTGAAGTCAGCTGCGATAACTTCACAGTGGTTATCTACTGAGAGAATTCCCGTATCTTGTAGAATTTCTCTGCTCTCATGTTCTTCACATTCCATAGCGATTTCTCCAGATTTTGGAGCAACATAAATCGAAATATTGTTTGTACTGATGAGAATTAACATCAGATGTTCTATTTATATGTGTTTAGGAAAACATGTACTTGGTAGATCCTTTGTTCCCATGTACATCTGTATCTTACATGAACTGTGAGGTCGTACAGCCTGTGTTGGTAGTACTTCCTTACACAAATATTGTCCACTTATTTCACCACAATTCTTCAATTGATCATGTGACATTGGAATGTATTGTTGTGTAGCACTGTGAATGACCAAGAGCTCGTTCAAAGGCTCTGAATACGAGTGATATTCGGTCGTTGTCCTGACTGGAATGCCATGCATCATGGAAACATCAAATGCTTGGAAATTGACCAGTGGTATTTCCACCATTGTAACAATTTCCATTCCAAAGTAATGTATACTGACGGTGGATACCTTCTCTAATTAGTATGTCTTTTTCACTCCCAATTCAACAGGAAAACTCAATCCTTTTGGCAATTGGGACTTTTTGACGATACTGACTAATTGGTCTTCAGTTAAGACTCCAATTGAAAATAAGTTTCCTGTTTCCGTAGCTAGAAGATTTTTTATCTTCACAGCATCTATTATAATCCCATCTGAGATGATGTTTAGGATCTTGAAATGTTCATCTCTATCTTCTCTAACCATGGAATAATTAAATGTTCCCGTAACACGTCGAGCTGATTGCTTAGTTGTGTTCGATAGCATAACTCCATTTTTTCTAACGATTTCTTTAGCCTGTTGCAATTGGAAAATGGTCGAGTTCACAATTTCAATTCGTTTTCTTGCAGCGTCATTAGAAGTTACTTGAACCTGCTCTAATTTGGTGAGTTGTTCGTGAATTTCTTTCGCATCTTCCGCGTCCATTGCGTTCCAGATATTTTTTTTCTGACAGCCCCTAATCCGTTAATTCATCCTCGGCGGTTTTTCCTGGTTCTATTGTTGTCAAGAATCCCTTCAATTAAATTCGTGATTTTGAGAAAATCGTTAATTTTTTGATCTAAGACTAATTTGGAATTTTCGCTGAACTTAGGAGTCTGCTTATACAAGATTCCTGTGTGTATGTAATATTTTACAGCTTCTCCCTGCCCTTGATAACCATGGGGGTGTATCTGTTGATACAGCTACACTCCAGACCTTGTTACGTTAATACAGCTGTCCTAGCGATTCGAAATGTATGCCTGGCGTATGTATGAATTTCTCGATCATATGCACCTTCCCTTCCACGGGCGAATCATGCTCCCTAGCGTGATCGAAATTATGAAGAAATTCTGCAATGCGGAAATAAATGCACTCTGTCGTCGTAGCTGTTTCGTAGAATCGTATATAGGTTGCTGACTCAACCTTTGACTTACGGAAGTGATAGTTCCAATCAACCAAGTGAAGATGGACTGTGTATCGAAGAAAACTTGCTTCTTGTGCGACAAAAATGCGCACCTTATTAAAGATCGTAGGGCGGAAGATGTTTTCTCCTCATCTTAGGACGTCTGTGTGAAGTCAGCGAAGCTCTTGAAAACCTGTTTCAAGTGTGGAAATCCTTGATATTTGGTGAGAAACTGTTCTTCAAGGGAGAAGTCTCCACTGTCAGGATTCTGCCGTTTACGGAGAACTTCACCACCATCGGCGATTCTACGATCTCCTATTCAACTTGAGTCATGTGACGGCTGTGGAAAAGTTGGGCATAGAGTATGGAGATGTCCTGATCTCATTTCAAGATGATCGAAATTATCCAGGCCACATCCATATCGTCGTGCACATTTTCCAGAATTCGGTTTTCACTTTCTGGTGACTTCTTTACTTGTTATTTTCTCCAGGAAAATTTTCATTTCAATTTCACGTATATTCCACTCTTCTTCTTCTAGTTCAAGATGAACCAATTTCCTTATAAAAAAGGATATGTCAACATTCAGTATTGTCAACAGCTCAGGAAGTAGCGAAAGGCAGATCGATGGGCAAATGAGTATTTTCGGTCCGCCACTATCGCTGATAAAGAGCTCGAAGATATTTCTAATTTCCGAGGACTCTTCAATGAGGATCGAAGAGCTCAATTTTGTCATGTCCCTCTGATTGAAAATCCGAAAAACAAGACCTGCTATTGCTGCTGTCGATCGCTCCACTCCGTTCCTGCTTATGCCTCTTCGGGTTAGCGTTGGCATTATCATCATGGCCAATTGTGTGGGGGACCACAAGTGAAAAAAAGTGTCCTTGATCATTTTGAAAATATGGAAAATTTGTGTGGAGATATTTTGTAACTCATCGATTTCTCGATGTATTATGAACTCTAAAAATAAATTGAGTCTATTCAAATTTTCGGTTTTGAATCCTTCCTGAAAAACTTTGTTTTCCTGTAGAGTAGAAATTTTCAGATTGGTTTTTCTCTGTTGTTTCATTCCGAGGTCTGAGGGTTTATATACTCATGAATCGATGAATGGTTGTAATCGATTGACATGAACTCGGAATGATTTTTTTTTTTTCCGGATCTGATAGTATAGTTCACATGAGAATTCTTCTCAATTATCTCTTAAGGTACAATCCATGGAGGAGTTAAGTTTTTTGATCTTCCCCTTCGTACAATTTCATCTTTCAGAAGAACTTTATCTCCAGCCTGAAATTGCATTTCTTTGGAATTTTTATCATATTGCCGCTCAGCAATATGTTTTACGTTGCTCAATCGTTCTCTTGCCCCCTGATGTGTTACACGTAGTCTTTCTCGTAATCCTTGTGCATAGTCATCATAAGAGTACGTTGCTCTCGGTGGGTGTTTTGATGACGTCGATATTTCAGCTTGTCGACCGTATAACATCTGAAATAGTGTAACTTTAGTAGCCGTATGTGGAGTAGCGTAATACGTAAATGTAGCATGCAGTAGCCATGTATCCCGATCATTTTGTTCTTCAGCAATAAAACTTCTCAGATATTCAGCGAAAGTGCGGTGCGATCGCTCCGGAGCTCCATTTGTTTGCGGATGATAAGCCGTAGTTTGTATTTTTTCCATCCGTAATAACTTACAGACATTCTTGAAAATTTCTTCCACAAAATTCGTTCCTTGATCAGTCAATAATCTCGATAATGTCCTATGTTCACAGAGGATTTTTTCTACAAAAGCCCTTGCGATTGTATTAGCTTCTTGATCGGGAATAGCAATTGCCTTGCTGAATTCTGTCAAAGAATCTTCGAATATTAAAATATACTCGTTTCCGAGACCAGTTTCCGTCGAAGGACCTACTATATCCATTGCACATTGTTCGAATGCTGTTTCAGGAACTTCCGATATTACGATCGGCACTTTCGTAGCTTTTCCTAGCTTATTGGTTTGACATTTTCCAGATGAGTTAACATATTTTTCAATGTCATCTCTCATTCCTTTCCATGCATACTTCAATTTAACTTTGTCATACATTCTTCGTATTCCAGGATGACCTCCAAGTGGTGTATAGTGATACTCCTTGAGAATGGACAGTTTTTCTTCGTCCGATAGTGTCATAACGTCTGTTATTGTTTTTTCAGTATCTGCAGAATTTTCTTCCTTCTGCTGAGCCCGCGTTATGATGGCGATTTGACTTAAAGCATCAGCATTTGCGTTCAATTCTCCTGGTTTCTGCCCCACCTTATATTCATACTCTTCTGATTTGATTCTTCAATGCATGAATCGAGATCCTGGGTCCTTGGTATTGGAAATCCATCGCAGGGGACGATGATCGGTAACTGTGGTGAATTTCTTACCGAACAGATATGTCTTGAAATCTTTCAACCCCTAACAATAGCTAGTGACTCTTTCTCTGCTGTATTATAATTTTGTTCAGCTTCATTTGAAGTTCTGCAGGTATATGCAATTGGAAGATCTTTGCCAATCTCTCCTTGAGACAAGACAGCTCCTACTGCATAATTTGGAGCATCTGTAGTGTAGATGAATGTTTTTTCAAAATCAGGATATTGGAGAATTGGTGCACTGCGAGTTGGTGCAAGAGATATATGCTCTTTGTATCGTTCATTCGGCATATCTCATCGGTTGTGAATAAATGATTCCAGCAATTTAGATTTCAGATTTGAGAGAACTGGATGGATTCCACCGGTGGTAACGTTCAAAGAATGCAAAAATCTCTCATCTGATACACCATTGAAGAAAAGTTACATCCGATGGAATCCATCTTATACTATTGCGAGTGATATGAGCTATTGGATGTAGAACCATCGTCTATATCCCTGACAACTGAACCCTGCTCAAACGAATCCAGTGCGGGTAAAGATATGCCGCATCGTTCATTCGGCATATCTCATCGGTTGTGAATGAATGATTTTACCAATTTAGATATCGGATTCAAGGAAATTGGATGAATTCCATCGGTGGTAAAGTTTAAAGAATGCAAAAATCTCTCGTCCGATGCACCATTGAAAAAAAGTTACATCCGATGGAATCCATCACATACAATTGCGAACGATCTGAGCTATCGGATGTGAAACCATCGTCCATATCCCTGACAACTGAACCCTGCTCAAACGAATTCAGTGTGGGTAAAGATATGCCGCATCGTTCATATGGCATATCTCATCGGTTGTGTATGAATGATTTGAACAATTTAGATATCAGATTCAAGAGAATTGGATGAATTCCACCGATGGTAAAGTGCACTGAATGCAAAAATCTCTCAGCCGATGCGCCACTGAAAAAAATTTACAGCCGATGGAAGCCATCGCATACTATTGCGAGCGATCTGAGCTATCGGTTACGGACGTAGTCTATCGGATGTGAAACCATCATTCATATCCCTGACAACTGAACCCTGCTCAAACAAATCCAGTACGGGTAGAGATGAGCCTGTGATTCTTGCATTTCATTATGTAATTGTTGATATCTATCCATCAGAATATCAACCCGGCAAGATGGTCGTTCTTGCACTACTGCGCTAGGTGTCAAATTACCTACCCTTAGTGAACCTAATGGAAAAAGTCCAAAGCCTGTTTCGTGTTGCGTGAAATCAATTATATATCCACGTAATGGAACTGAATTTTCAGAAGTTGAGTGGTGCTGTCTTCTTGTATTGACCCCTCGATTGAAGTTAACCTGTAACGTGTGTGTGCATGGGGCCTACTGGTGTCAATCTGCGATCTAGTCTTATTCTGAGAATTTTTGAGGAAAACGCTTCGTCGTACATGATTCTCAAGGCTTTCTAAGTAGGCGAACTCATCTCGTCCTTGTTGTGCCATGATTCAATTATTTTTTAAGGAATTGAGTCATGAATCATCAAATGTACCTGTGCGATTTCCTTCCACCCGAAAAAAATCGTCTATTTCCTCTCTGAACGTGAGATTTCTCTCAAGGATCCTCGATTTGCTATCACAACAATGATAGGCTTGTTACTCATCTATTTGAAACTGATTGTAAATATCTAGTTAAATTATTCTCGTACTCTCTGAAATCTTAAACAGTGGTTGATCAGACCTTGCTCTTTGGAGAAACTCACTGCCACTCATTTGTTATGTTGGGTTCTTTTAATAGTAATCTCCAGAGAGAGATACTTCAAATTAACTATTTATTGATTAAATATCGATTTATAATCTTACGATTAATCTAACAGCAAAATATGAGTTCTTTGAGATAACTTAAGGGGTGACAACCATTTAGAACCTCGGAATTAAGCCTTTTTTTGGGAATTTTTTTGAAGAGAAAGGAATGGATGGATCTTTCTGCAATTTTCACAGTTTATTATATCTATTTTAACGAGTATTCCCAATTTTTAACAATAAAAAAAATATTCAAAATTGACGGAGATATGGTGTGATGTACCGACAAGGTCACGCCGTTTTTTTCTTCACGGTGCCGAGGGTAGTGTCATGAAAAATGATCTGAAAACAGTAATCCAAGAAGATGCGGTCAGTATATGCCTGTAGTCAGTCCTTAAACCTCTCGTTTTGATAATAAATTAATAATTGTAGAAATGGCAGACATAAAATCAGAAAAGTCAAAATTTGCAGAAAAAAATCTTTCTTCGCTGATCGAAAACAAGCAGGAACCCCATTACTTGCTCGTGATTTGGACATCATACATTTAATATCCTGCCAATGCGATTGGCAGAAAGCTTCTGAATGGATTTTATTCTTACAGCCACCGTCATTGATCTGTGCGTGGTATGGGGAAACCAAAATAGGCATTAGAGAGTTAAGTTCGTCCCAAATATAATCAAGTGAATAGTTTTGACGATATAGCTTGCTTCTTCTGATGTTTCTATGCTAATATCTAAGAAACTACTGGACCGATTCCGCTCAGTTTCAATACCAACCTCCGTACTCATCAGATGTATGAGCTCACAAAATTTGAGGTCTCTAGCTCAATTATTTATTAAGTTATCGTGGAATCAAGATTTTTACGAAAAATTTAGCAAAAGTTTTATACTGGATAAACTAAAAATCTGAGCTCCCACCACCCCAGCAGTCAGAGATGCAGCTTTCGGACGCGCATCTTCTCGCTGAGAGTGGACGCTGTGATTCCATTTTTCATCGAGAAAAGTCGAAAAAAACGATATTCCAACATTCTCATTTTTCTCAAAATCTATTCGGCCGATTCAGCTGAAATTTTTGTGAGAGCTTGGAGCACGCATGGCAAATTCATAGTGAAATTCTCAGATCGCTACCTGGCTCCATTTCAGAGTAAAGCGGAAAATGCGTCATCACATACACCCACATTCATACACACAGACATTTTTTAAAAACAGCGGATCTTGACGTTTTGGGTCACTTGCAGTCATATTATGATGAAATCTCAAACTCGAAATAATTTACGATCACGAAGCTTCCATTCGGAAGCAAAATGGAAATTCATAAAGAATCAATTTTGTGAATGGTTTCCTAGAATTATTCCTTCAAGAGTTCCAAAATTTATAGCACAAATGACGCATAGCCAAGACCTTTTAACCCTCTGAGGATGAATCTGTGAGAGCCCGTAATATGGCTCCTAGATCGGGGGTAATCAGTTAGCATACAGTACGCTATAAACTTACTCGCGCCACACTCTATGTCATGAACGACCCCCCAAAGGCTTCGAGACGTAGAGTACTGACAAGTGTCGCCTTAGTGCAGGTTCTCTACGCCATGCCGATCTACAGTTGGGTGGTGAGAAGAAAGGAAATGAGGTGGAAACTGACGAGACTCAATCGAGGTCTTTCGATACGAGTTGTGAGTGCTTATCGAACGATCTCTGCTGGAGCAGTAGAAGTGATCGCGGGAATACCCCCAGTAGACCTGTTGGTCATAAAGCCGCTACAGAAGTACGAAGGAACAGATGGATCCACAGCAAGAGAAAACTTGCTTACTGAGTGGCAGACACGCCGGGATACAGGGCAATATGGTAAATGGACATACGAACTAATACCAGACCTCCGGCAAGGGTCAGCCCGCACCTATAGGGAGGTTCATTATTTCGTAACGCAAGCTTCATCTGGACACAGTTGCTTTAGAAAATCCCTATTCAGGAGGAAGAGAGCAGAGATGGACCAATGCCCCTACTGCGGAATGACAGACAATGTCAGTTACACGATGTTCATGTCCGACAGATGGAACGAAGAGAGACTTGAGGTTAAAGCTCATACCAGACGATAATTCAATAAGATTAACATGATGATCAGCCTAACAAGCAACAAGGGAAGCTGAAGTCATTGACACAATAATTGATCAGAAAGGAGATGACATCAGAGTGCTACGTCACAGCGTCTGAAGACAATGCCCATGCTGAAGTGAAGCGAAAGCGGTTTGCAGCATAGTGCACGAATGATGTGATGGAGGTGGGTTTCTTAGTTAGTGAGAATCTGACACTACCGCATCCCATCTGCGGCTGTTTCATGTAAGATTCTTCCGCCTGCACCAAAAAAAAAAAAAAAAAAAAAAGTGTCATCACTGATCTATGCGTGGAGTGCGAGAACCAAAATAGGCCTCAGAGGGTTAAGTTCGCCCCAAATATAATCAATTGAATAGTTTTGAAGATACAGCTTGCTTTTTCTGATGTTTTTACTGGACCGATTCCGCTCAGTTTCAATACCAACCTTCGTGCTCATCAGATGTCTAACCTCACAAAATTTGAGGTCTCTAGCTCAATTATTTATTGAGTTATCGTGGAGTCAAGATTTTCACGAAAAATTTCTCAAAAGTTTTATAGTGGACAAACTAAAAATCTGAACTCTCACCACCCCCGGGGTCAAAGATGCAGCTCTCAGACGTGCATCTCCTCGCTGAGAGTGGACACTGTGATTCCATTTTTCATCGAGAAAAGTCGAAAAAGCGATATTTCGACATTTTCATTTTTCTCAAAAACTATCCGGCCGATTTAGCTTGAATTTTCGTGAGAGCTTGAGGCACGCACGGCGAACTCATGGTGAAATTTTCAAATCACTAGTTAGCCCCATTTCAGAGTAAAGTGGAAAATGCGTCATCACATACACACACACACATACACACAGACATTTTTTAAAAATGGCGGATCTCGATGTTTTGAGTCATTTCCAGTCATATGATGATGAAATCTCAAACTCGAAGAAAATTACGATTTCAGAGCTTCCATTCGGAAGCAAAAATAGTAAATTTTGAGAAATTTTTAATTTTCGCATGTTTGCGGACTGGTCTCATATGTTCTGAAAACGTGTGCGAAATTCTGGCCTGATCGGTTGAATAGTCTCTGAGCAATCGTTGGCACCGAAAAAAAAAGTGAAAAAAAAAGTTTTGAGAAGAACGCGTTCGAAGTTTTGGTAACGGAGAAGTGTTTGATACAGCTACTCACGCACTAATCTTCTATGCCAGCTCCATAGAATAGGCTTTCAGTTTTTTCAAAAAAGGTGCTCTGCTCCATCTTCTGCTCTTTTCGCGCCTTGCGAGCCTCTTTCGTCAAGGAAAGGCAGCGTCCATCTTGCCGAACGATCCGACGCTCATCGACTTTCCTAGCGTAATCCATAGCTTGCTTGCCGATTTGCAGCCCCAGTTCTTGCATAACTCTCAAGATTTGATTATAACCTTCGGTGAATATAATTGAGTTGAATAAATAAGATGCAATTTCAACGATTTTGAACCCGCAATGGAGGTGTTTAGGAGTCAAGCGCCAGATAGTCGCATTGAAACTTTCATTGGCGTTCTGTGTGTGGCTTCCCAAGCACCTGCTTAATAACTCGTCATTACTCAAATCGTTGAATATGGGCAAAATATGCTTTTGTACCTCAGGATGAAGAGGTGGAGAATGCTTTATGGTGTTGCTGTTTACTCCACTAGCTTCAGCCTTTTTCTACTTGCACCAGCTATCTTTTCCAGAAGGACAAAGCTCGTGTTACGGATTTTCATCTGTTGAGGAGAAATGATGATAAGTAGCCATTATTCCATTTTTCATATCATCAACGTTGTCTTTATTGCGTCTAATAGCTAATCCATGGTAGGTTTGAAGTTTCTTGATCAAAGCGTCGCTTAATTTTCCTTTTCCTCCCAGTTTATGCAACTTCTTAGCGTTCCTCAGCCGAGTGCCCATACGTTTTTCAACATGTCCAACATATTCACTTTTTGCGACTGTAAAATCGTCACCATATGGATTGAGATCTAGGATGGCCTTGAATGTCTTGGAGTCAACGTCTCCAATGTAATTTCCGTATTTGACTCCATACTGTTCTTCCGATCGCGGAAACATTTCAGTTATAGCAGAGACCTCCATTTTTCCAGCCGAACCTTCATGATTATTGGAGCAGCTTTCTTCATGTTCTGTTAGTCATTCATAATATTCCTGCGAGCCTTGTCTGTTTTTCCACATATTGCATTCCTGACAGAAGCTGCTTTTCACCACCAAGTCAATGACTTCTCCGCTATAATATGCAATGAGCGTAGTGACACCGTATAAAGATTTAAAACCTCGCCTTTTCCACGACCCATCTCCAGAAACCTTGAAATTTAATAGTCCTCTTTCATGTTTTTCATTTTCTTTTTTCTCTTCATTTACGGCCTTTTCAAGACAGAAATCGAATACAGCTTCCGTAGCCGGATAAAGATGCACCATGATGTTATCATAAGCTTGCTGACTCAGACCACCGCAGATATGCATAAGATTGGCAAAGAAATTGATGCCTTCTCGGGCAATGCCTGAAAGACACATAACTGAGACTATTCTTCTATTGATTTTGTATCCAGTGCTCATCAAAAGACCAGAACTGATTGTTGAATGGCCACAGCAACGACACACAACAACAATCTTGAAACCAAAAACCACGAAACCCAGTTTGCTGAAATTCAACAGGGTTTTTACACTTGTAGCAGACGAGGAGCTCGGATGAGGTGGTGAAAACTGTAAAAAATTCTATGAGACGATAAGCAATGAGAGGATTGTACGAAACTTCGTCGCCAATTTTCCTTCTAATTTTCCTAGCACTAGCACTTGAATCATCATGTTCTTCTTCTATTTTATTTTCACCACTTTTCGTAGCAAATTGATTGCCTTGGAGTTGACGCTTTTTATCTGCATTAGCACGAGATGGTTCATCTCTTTTTCCTTTTGCACGGTTCGGCATGATTTATTTTTCGATAGATATATCCGTGCGACACAAAAAACGAAAAAAAACTGAAAAAGAGGTTAATTCACTCTCTCGCTGCACAGCTGCTCACAAATACCACTTCACACGTATACACCCTTGTACTATATTCACCGAAAACATCCGATTATACCCTACTATACTTATGAAAACATTGTCTACAGAAATTTTGACTAGCAGTGCTCCCTGCCGCTCTTCAGTCCGTATACCCGTGCTCGGCTCTCGAAGTGAATGGAAGGGGGTGTCGGAAATTGGTTCTATCTCCGGGAGTTCTGAGTTCTGGCCCACAACATGCAGTTTTTCGGATTTTAGACATATTAAAGTAACTTTGAAAGCAAAAAAAAAATCAATTTTTTGAAGGTTCTACATGGTTGTCGCTCCTTAATTTTACTTATTAGGAGTTGACTGACTCGAGCTGCGTTATGAGCTCGTTTATATAATCGAAGAATCGTACTTCAACACGTTATGTGTCGAAATATGATGACTTCGGAAAACAATGTGAATGCGATCGAAGTATTGCATTCTTCATGTTTTTATTTATCATGACCTACTCTTATTCTTCCATTAAGTAATTTATGGATGACTAAATCATAATTTTTGGGACAAAACGCACTCCCATTTTCCAAAATCTCTCCGGAAGTATTTTTCCGTCCTTCCAGTACGGCAGAATATTCAGTTCCACGTACTTAATATACAAATTCTCACTCTAAAAACGTCAAACGCATTCAGAAATATCACTTTGATATTCCTGAATGGAAACATTTATCATCTCATGCGGCTGAGGTCAGTCTGGTCAAAACTGAGACCGATCTTTTCGGCCCAAGTAATAGAATTACTTCCCTAGTCCACGCGAGTGTAGTGAGTTTCCGTAGATAATCTCCAAGTGTCAGCTGTCAGTGAGAGTGAGATTCCCCTGATTTTCCCTACGATTCTCCATATCGGTTCAGTTTCGATCGAGGAACTGTCCCATCTTGAGACCCCATAATAATTACCCTGAACTCGTTGCTCGCCACGTGCCCAAGCATGGGTCATACTGCTGGTCATTTTCATCGTTACGAGAGACCCAGTCATCATTACCCCCAAAAACTTCACCGTAACAGTCAGATAGGTCATTATTACCAACGAAAATGAAACCCTTCTTTTTGACTATTGAGACTCCCCTGATGGAAATCTCGAAAGAATAATCATCGCTTATGGTCACTAAGGACTTGAAAGAGGTGGAAGATATGATATGGAGTAGAAATACTGATTTACCCCAATGACAGTGTCTAGAATTATTTCACCTTACTCCCGAAATCCCCTATTAATTCCCAGTATTTTGTGAGGACCAGGCTGACATGATAAAGCACAGGTATTGTTATTGAATTTGATGAAGGAATAATCATGGCAATGAATTCACCCTCAATACTTGTTGAAAATCCAGGGGACTCTTGACTGTTTACCGAAGCTACTTATCGTGTGGACGTGATGATTCTCGTTGCTCTCCGATGGAGGGGACTGTATTTCCTTGAGGCTCGTACTCTCTCTGCCTGGCTGCAGCAGGAAGGGACTACGAGGACATAAGGGTCCTGGGGCTTATCTTGACAAATGCGAGTGTGCTATAATGGTACAGGACACATGTGAATTATAATAAATATATATCAATTCCAATGATGATGTTTGATGAAAATTCACAAGATTTACACTGGTTTTACTGATAATGTTCAATAGATTTCTCACTGATTATTTTCACTAGCCGGGCGTTAGTCGATGTAGTTGAAGGGATAATTGTTTAACGAAGAAGAGCGTCTCTAACGATCCTAATAGATGAATTCACTGATAATACACAGACCCCGTTTGGGCGTTAGTCTAATGATAATTTAATATCATACGCAAAAACACGTCAGTACTGTGTTGCCTCTTGAAGCTCAAGAATCGTCTCTGAATGAGACGATGCACCCCATCGTTGATGATGATGCCTCAGATAATGATCAGGCGCCAATTGAACTACTTGATGATCCCTGATCTGCGAATGATCCTGGTTTGCTCAGTAGCCTTGCCAGGATTGTTAACAATACCCCAACTCTTCATTACTATAATAATACTGGCCATGACGCTTTCACTTGAGATTTATTACACTTAATGCTCTTTTCAGCTTCTTGAACATTGTCCGTGAGAGCTTGGTGAAAATACTTGCAGTTCGTGCTCTACAAAGTCCATTCTTGATCCACTCGATTGCTGATATGTTGTCAATCACCAACATTGAATTCTCCACGTTGATGCTTGTGAGCTCTGTGAAAAGTCGATCTGCCATGAGATTTGAGTCATTGTTAGGGATTCTACCATAAATTCCACCTCGGAAGTAGAGAGAGCAATAGCTCGTTGTGTCTTCGAGCCCCATAATATGGGTGTTGCGCCCATCTTCAAGATGTATCACAAAGCTGAGTGTCAATGGGAGCAGTTTCCTGCATAGCCTGCATTGCAGTACCTTGTGATCTGAGTTGTGTTATCAATTACGTGTATTTCCATTCTTCAATCGATGGTTCACTTCAGGTACTTGAAGATCCTCTTAACTGCATTCCGAATCACCTTCTTTGGATTTACCATGTAATGGCTCACTGTGCTCACCATCTGGCTGATATCAGGTTTTGTCATCAGTGCTGAGGAGACGACAATCCCCACTGCTTCCTTGTTTGGTGCTTTAACAGTCTCTCCTGGATCAGTACTTGCTTCTTACTGAGTCGAAACTTGAAGGTTATCCCCTGGAATGAATACTGAGTTGACTTCTCCATCCTTGAACCTCTCCACCATCTTCGTTGTGTATAGTTTCTGATGTGCTATCAGTGATCCAGAGACCTTGAATAGTCCACCCTTTCGGTTGAGGAGCAGCTGCACCTGTAGCAGGCTCGGCATTCTCACCTGTCACTATCCCATGTTCTTGAATCACTCAGAGTGGGATTTTCACTTGAAACCTCTAGAGAGCCCAATTCGCAGGGTCTTTCAGTTTTATTGCGGGCTTATTACGATTGGTCTCCATCTGCTATGTCTTGCGTATTTTTACTTTATTGCTGGTGAACCACGAAAATGGTCTTTTCTCATTATTAAACTGCTTTCTTGTTTCAATTTGACACAAATACTTTTCTCGCTCTATCATTGCAACACCATTCTGAGCCCATGATTCGTTGGGATATCAGTTTGACAGGGGATGCAAATAATATTTTTTTTTTATTAGGATGCAAATAATAAGAGTGGATAGTTACAGAACGCTTCTGAATCGCCGATAACCTATTTTTAGTACATTGTAAGAGTGAGTGCGTGTGAATATTAATTGTAGGATCGATGAGGGATTTATTGATAGGGGCAAATATATTGTTAGCGACTTCAATAGGAGGATAATTATGGAAATGACTTTACCCTCAACAAATATCATTTTTTGTCTTCTTGGATCATTTGAGATATTTCCCAACAGAAAAATTGGGATTGAGAATTTTGACGATTGTGCAGCTCCCATCCGGAAGCAAAAATGCACTGTTTCCCTTTACGAATCACAAGGAAGATATCTAAGTGATGATACCAGGAGTTTTCCTGATTGCTTGTTCTCGTTCCTCTGGAATGATCACTAATCAATGTTGAAGTATACTTCACTATGTCGGAGATATTTTGGGATAAACTTCTGATATTTCGAAGCTGCTAGCTTATTGAACATTGTAGACGTCCAGTAACTGGGCCTTTCACGGTATTGAAGATTGTTTGTTGAGAGGGTTACATAGGTTTTGAAATTTCGAGAAATCCTTCTTTTTTCATTCCTTTTCTCATTTTTCAATCTATCAAGGATATTGGTCTCTACTTTCAAGACGATCAAAGACAAACTATAGAAGTCAGAGCCTTTCAAAACTCCCCCAATCGGTTTAACCTAGAGATCGCCTCTGCTCAATTTCGCTAAGGATCAGATGCGAGAGGCCTCGACTAGATGGAATTAGTGAAACTGAACATCATTCGTGTATGATAATAAAACTATTATTAACAAGCTTTAGCTTCTCCAATTTTTTATAAAAATTTGGAGAAGCTGAAACTCCGTACAACAAGTTTCAGCTTCTCCAAATTTTCATGAAAATTTCGAGAAGCTAAAACTTGTTAATAATAATTTTATTATTGTACAGGAATGATTTTCAATTCCACTAATGCAATCTAGCGGAGCGGGAACGAAAGGCACTGCATGGATGAAGTAGAGTACTCTCTACCTTATCGGCACTAAGTCAAAAAATCGATGCAACCGATATATGCACTTTGCATCATTCATCCGGCATATCTCATCGGTTGAGAATGAATGATCAAAGTGATTCAGATATCGAACTCGGAAGAATTGGATGGATTCCATCGGTGGGAACGTGCAAAGAATGCAAAAATCTCTCGTCCGATGCACAATTGAAAGAAAGTTACATTGATGGAAACCATCGGATACTATTTCGAGCAATATGAGCCATCGGATGTGAAACCATCGTCCATATCCCTTACAACTGAACCCTGCTCAAACGAATTCAGTATGGATAGAAATATGCCGCATCGTTCATTTGGCATATCTCATCGGTTGTGATTGAATGATTAAAGCAATTTAGATATCGAATTCGAGAGCGTTAGATGAATTATATCGGTGGGAAGGTGCAAAGAATACAATAATCTCTCGTCCGATAGACCATTGAAAAAAGTTACATCCGATGGAAACCATCGCATACTATTACGAACGATATGAGCCATCGGTTACCGACGCAGTCTATCGGATGTGAAAGCATCGTTCATCTCCGTGACAACTGAACCCTGCTCAAACGAATCCAGTACGGGTAGAGATATGCCACCGAAATCATAGTGAATTACCGTAATTCGGTATTTCATTGTACAATCAATCAAAGAGGCATTCAAAAATGATGCCTTTTTTGGCAGTTCATTATCATCGGTGGTCTTTCAGGTTACAAGAAGATTCACCATACACGCAGATAAGCATTATTATTATTAGATCGAAAATCGGGATAATTGTCATTAATGTTGAATTATTCATGAACTCCTTGAGAGACTTGATATAAAATAAGATTCGACTGAAATATTCGAAGTTGTTACGATGATATTGCGGTTATGCCAGAGATAACATGGCTTTCAAAAAATATATCTTCATTGGCCGGGGAAATTCATTTCAGAATGTGATCCTGCTCGCGAGTGAAGTTTATGTTGAAGAGTGGGAAAATGAAAAGCAAAGTTACAACCCTCATCCTATGGTAGAAAAATTCGATGGAAACACATCTTACGTCGTGTTCACCGTGAATCACCAAATGTTATGGTTCGATACTTCGGGTGACATTACCGTGAATCACGCTGAATTACCGTCCATCACAGTGAAACACGGTGAAACTTCAGTCAGCCCTCACCGTAAATCATGAATACTTACCGTGAATCAGGCCCATTAAAGTATTCGTTTTCGTGCCCATTGAAGTAGCGTTTTCCTCGAAACTGTGTTTTTGGAGTCGGTGGACATGATTTTTTGAAAACGCATGCACGTATCCACTTGAAATCCCGCAAACAGCTTCTAGATACTATTGGCTAGTGCGCGAATGAAGTTTTTTTTTCAAATTCTCAGTCATATTATGAGAACCATACATGAGCGAAATTTGACCTCAGATCGTACTTTTTCACTTGAAGCTCTACCAGAAATTCAAACTTCAATCTTTAAAAAAATCCTTCGTTCAGGCACTAGCTGAACTCATCTACTAACCCCTCAAGTATGGGGTCCATATCTCGTATAGACTCTCCACTTGTTCCTCCGCTCGGATGCATGCATTGTATTGACCCTGGCCACAAAAAAGAAATTCATCAACAATAAAAAATCCGTTCTCTGAGTACTATCAGAAATATATTGATACGAGAAAAATTCATTCGGATGAATGATAATACGATTTTTGAGGAACTTCCCTGATGGGAACACGCCGTGGCGTATTGGCCCCCTACTTGAGGGGCTAATCGAAAAAATCGGGTCTTCTGATTCCAGATGGAGCGCTTTCAATTTATCATGTTCACCGTAAAACTACTTTATTCGGATGATTCTCCGGAAATGTACTAGGAATGAGTGAATTTTAGGAATTTTCCAATGAAAAATGCAGGAAATATGGCTTCGATATAGTTTCATGACGTGTCTGAAAATGGGATGAATTGATCACTCCTTTGTTCCAAAAAAATAATCAAGAAAATAGAGCTTCTCTCACCGTCTCAAACCCATGTAACCCCTTCAATAAAATGTTTCTCATATTGAGAAGAACTATATACATTATTTCTCTTTCCAAGATTCTCAATCGAAAATTTACCAACCGATGAAACTTCTCTGGATGATAGAGGATTCGCATACGTCAAACGCTGCATTCGAATACACCATCGTGCAATTAAGTATGTTTCATAGTAAAAAACTAAACTTCTTCTATTCGAATTAAATATTTGTATTTTCAGCTTTGCAAATTCTCTCGAACAGATTGTTCTTTGGAACTTCTTCCTCATGCTCGGACTGAATATGGTGATAATGAGCTTAACTGCTGTTCAGGTGAGTCTTGGATCTCTCTCTCTCTCTCTCTCTCTCTCTTCCTGACATGTAATCAGAGGGTCGCGGGTTCAAATCCTGCTTGCGCATTACATATTTTTTCCGAAATTTGATTCTCCAAAAAAAATTTATTAATAAAAATTAATTTATTAATAAATTTATTTGTTAATCTCTTTTTTATTTGTTAATTTATTTATTATCTCTCTCTCTCTCTCTCTCTCTCTCTCTCTCTCTCTCTCTCTCTCTCTCTCTCTCTCTCTCTCTCTCTGTCTCTCTCTCTTTCTTTCTTTCTTTCTCTTCTTCAAAAATGGATAATTCAGCGCTCAATATATCGATCAATTATGATCATAATACTTGAAGATGAAATTATTTTTTACTGGTATTTTTCCCCCAAGAGAATTTTGTCTGCGAAATTTGTCCGAGAGATTTTTCCAGAGGAATTGATATCGGTTACCCTCTAGATCGATTATCCAATGTTTGAGTTTGCTCACTCGATGAAAGATCCGTAGCATAATCAGTTGTGATATTCATTTCCATGTTCATAAGTTAAGATGTACGGATCATGGGACGTTGGAAATATTAATTCTCGGAATACACTACGGGTCAGTTTGACCCCAAACAATTTTTTACCCTATAATATGATGGAATGGATGACAATATTTGAAATAAATGATTGCGACGCTCAGAAGCTTTTTCATTCAGATTGGCCGACTTTAGAAAACAGGTCCAATTTGGATCAATTTTTTCACCATTAAAAAATAGCTGAATCAAACCAATGATGATTGTGTTCGAAAGTACATTGTTTTGTCTACAAAAAACCTCATCACATCGATTCCGAAAGAGTGCATAGTTTTCGAGATGTAGCACTCAGAAAATGTAGTAGGGTCAATTTGACCCCTTGTGTGCGGCTTATCTCTACCCGGACTGGATTCGTTTGAGCGGGGTTGAGTTGTCGGGGATATGAACGATGGTTTCACATCCGATAGACTACGTCCGTAACCGATGGCTCAGATCGCTCGCAATAGTATGCGATGGTTTCCATCGGATGTCACTTTTTTCAGTGGCGCATCGGACGAGAGATTTTTGCATTCATTGCACTTTACCACCGATGGAATTCATCCAATTCTCTCGAATCCGATATCTAAATTGTTCGAATCATTCATACACAACCGACGAAGTATGTCGAATGAACGATGCGGCATATCTTTACCCGCACTGAATTCGTTTGAGCAGGGTTCAGTTGTCAGGGATATAGACGATGGTTTCACATCCGATAGCTCATATCGCTCGCAAGAGTATACGATGGATTCCATCATATGTAACTTTTTTCCATGGTGCATCGGACAAGAGATTTCTGCATGCTTCGAACAGTACCACCGGTGAAATCCACCCATGTCTCTCAAATCCGATATCTAAACTGCTTGAATCATTCATTCACAACCGATGAGATATGCCAAATGAACGATACAAAGTGCATATATCGGTTGCACCGGATTTTTTGACTCAGTGCCGATAAGGTAGAGAGTATTCTACCTTATCCATACAGTGTCTCCCATTTCCACTCCGCTAGATGGCATTAGTGGAATAGAAAATCATTTCTATACAATAATAAAATTTTTATTAACAAGTTTTAGCTGCTCCAAATTTCTATGAAAATTCATCTTCAAAAAAAAATAGTTAAATCAAACGAATGATGTGAGTAAATTGTTTTATCTACAAAAAGGGTCATAACATAAATGGAGTGGGGTCAATTTGACGCCCCATGTGCTCCGAAGTTCTGCTCAGGGGGGAGTAATCCGAGGGTTGAGAATAATTGATTTTTTTTTCAAGTGGAGCAGCTAAAACTTGTTGATAATAATTTTATTATTGTATAGAAATGATTTTCTATTTCACTAATGCCATCTAGCGAAGTGGAAATGAAAGACACTTTATGGATAAGGTGGAGTACTCTCTACCTTATCGGCATTGAGTCAAAAAATCCGGTGCAACCGATATATGTGCTTTGTATCATTCGTTCGGCATATCTCATCGGTTACGAATGAATGATTCCAGCAATTTAGATATCGGGTTTCAGAGAACTGGATGGGTTCCATCGGTGGTAACGTTCACTGAATGCGAAAATCTCTTGGGCGATGCACCATTGAGAAAGAGTTACATCCGATCGAATCCATCGCATACTATTGCGAGCGATATGAGCTATCAGATGTAAAACCATCGAATATATCCCTGACAACTGAACCCTGCCCAAACAGCTTCAGTGCGGGTGAAGATATGCCACATCGTTCATTCGGCATATCCTATCGGTTGTGAATGTATGATTCGAACAATTTAGATATCGGATTGGAGAGAATTGGATGAATCCCATCGGCGGTAAAGTGCAATGAATGCAAAAATCTTTCGTCCGATGCGTCACAAAAAGAAAGTTTTATCCGATGGAAACCATCGCATACTATTGCGAGCGATCTAAGCTCTCGGTTACGGACGTAGTCTATCGGATCTGCAACCATCGTTCATATCTCTGACAACTGAATCCTGCTCAAACGAATCCAGTGAGTGGAAGACTGGAGATGCTTAGGCTTCTCCTTGACCTTCTTCTATCTAATCTCCTTCAGCTCGCTGAACCACACTTCTGGCATGGAAGGGTTTGTGCGTTAATTTCTGGCGTTGGTGGTGAAACTGGCAGTTCCTTTTCTTTCACTTGAGAAACAAACGTTGAGCCCTTTCACTCCTGGATGTGTCGAAGAATGGAGTGCATTGGAAATGCGTTGCTTCAGCGTGCTCCGAATGAATGGTCTGTCTGTACCCGAGGAGACCTCACAGTACAGGTAGACCTGTGATTCTGAATGTCAAACACCTTCCAGTTGTAGATTGTGGCTGCCATTGGTGAGGAACTGTTGGAGTTCGGGGTCATCTCGTTGATTTCTAATGATTACCTAGTGACTTGGTGTTTTGATAATTTTCTCATCCCTAAAGGGTGTGTCGACAACGACGTTTGAAGAACCTGAAACATGTCGCATGTCTGTGGTGGATTGACTAATGTAATTGAGTCGTGATCTACGCAAGGGCAATTTCTCATCGCTGACCTTGGTGAAAGAATGGATGAGAGGCTTGTGATCCGTGTAGATGGTGACCCGACCTTCGATGAAATGTTCGAAGTGTTGGACGGTTGAGAGCACGGTGAAAAGCTCTCCATCAAATGTTGGTGTATTTTTATTAGTAACGTTGAGGTGTTCGCTAAAGAAAGTCAGTGGTTGCCAGGAGTTGTTGATTCTCCGCTGAAGAACTGTGCCAACAGCAAATCCAGAGGCGTTGGGGGGGATTCCCATCCTGCGTCACTTCTGGGATGAACTAGCATTGTTGCTGAGGCAAGAGCCTCTCCGCTAGCTTTGGACGCTCCTTCAAGTTCTGGAGTCCAGTCGATTTTCTGGCTGCTAGTGTCTTTTCCTTGTGAAAGTCTGTTGGATGGTGCTAGCAACCTAGCAGTGCCCTTGATGAATTTCCGGTAAGAGGTTATTGATCCAAGCAATCTGCGAAATCCTTTGGTGTTACTAGGCACACGCAGGTCTTTTACGGCTTGGAGTTTGTTCGGGAGAGGTGGAATCCCGACTTTGTTGATTCAGTATTCAAAAAAATTGATTTCTCTCCGTTCAAGTATAGTTCTTCTATTATAATGACCAGTCCTGCCCCCTTGAGTCGTTGAAGGATGATTCTGAAGTGTCCCAAATGCTGCTCTTTTGATGATGAGGCCACCAGAATATGATCGATGCAGGCAAAAACGAATGGGAGATCTCTTGCAGTTTCATCGATGAATCGGTGGACAATTTGAGCTGCGTTGTGGAGTCCAAAGCCCGGATCAGATCGATGATTGAATGAATACAAGTTCCAGCGAGATTCGCGGTGAAATCTTCGAGAGATCTCACTGGATACTCGTCCGAGATTGTCCTCGCGTTCAGGTGCCGATAATGTGCGCAGGATTGCCGAGTGCCGTTTTTCTTTGAGGCTAGATGAATTGGTGATGCCCATGGACTCTCTGATGGTATTTGATGGAATTATCCTCAGAATTGAGAATCATTCTGATTGGTTACACAAGGGTGTCATTCCTGAGTGAAGATCTGCTGGATTAACTAACACAATTGAATGCTCATAATCGAGAGTGAACTCTAGTGTCAATAAAATAGAGGCACTACAGTACCCCACCAAACTTTGACCGAAAAAATTGCAGATTCTAAAAAAACAGCAGAATCATTTCTGACAGTGGATTTCCACTGCAATTTTCCCCAGCTTTTCGATGAAATGGCGAGGAACAAACTATCTTTCATCTTCCTATTGTTAGCCCTGAAGCGTTCGATTTAAAATAATTGAATATTACGAGAGATGAAATAATTTAATTCTCTATCAACAAAGTATAATTTAAAAATAATACACGTTACTCTTTCGCGAATTAATGGCCAAGAGACTTCTCCGGCCATCGCTTATATATTATTGTTTTGTTGACGCCTCCGGTGTTGCATTACCTCACTCCCAGTGAGGTAAGCGACAACGTAAGGAGGTGGAGTGAGACTTAAAGTGCTGAGCTTGCACTTCGTAGCCTTACCAATGCCACTTCATTCGCTTATCATTCCTTAATAGAATGGAATGTTAAATATAATATCATTTCGGTCATAACATCCCTCCCCACCAGGGAAGAAGATTTTTATCTCTAAAATCTTCTTTTTTGAACTATTTAAATATAAATTTTTTTTTTTCCTTTTTTTTTTTACATATTATCATACTTATCATCATTTAAGGATAATTCTACGGGGGTTGATTTATTTGAAGAATCTGTACGTCTGGAAAGACAGATGTTATTATGGAGAACATATAACCTCGACGTTGAAAATTGATTGGAATCCTTCTTCATACAGAAAAGGGTACTATACTCCAGCGATGACCGCTGTGGGTGTTGTCCGTCGACACCAGTAGTATAGTATTAGTCCTGCAGTAATGGTGAATAGAATCATTACTCCAGAGCATATTGTTGATGGATGTGGAATGAATTCCCCATACTTATATGAGGAATCTTCCTCTTCTAGTTTCTCTTCTTCCAGTCCTAGTTGTAGCTGAAGACCATTGATTTCTCCGACATTACTTATTACGCTTTTTAGTCGGACTTCTTTCATCTGGACCCAACTTTGGTTCAAATTCTCTTTTTCAACGTCGCTTAGTGACAGATTTAGTTTTGGCTGTACATGAAGATTCAATTCTATTCCCGATGACCTGCGACCTCTTATTGTGAAATCTGACGTTACTATTTCACAAAAGTCCATCACTCGTATTATTCCTGTTTCCTGCAGGACTTCTCTTGTTTCCTGATTCTCACATTTGACTGTAATTTCTTCTGGTTGTAGAGCAGCATAAATTCAAGAATTACTGTTATGCATGTTTATCAATAACAGATGTTTGAGCGGCAGATGTTTTGATACACAGATCTCTGGCACCTCTCCTGGACTAGAGTACATTTGTACTTCACAGGGACTATATGACTTAATAGCCTGCACTGGAAGTATCTCTATGCAAAGATATAGTCCACGTAGCTTTTTACATTTTTTCAACTGTTGAAGAGTTAATGGAATATATTGCTGTGTTGCTCCATGTATCGTCAGCAGTTCATTGTCCGGCTCCAAGTACGAGTGAAAATCGGTCGAGGTTCTCACAGGAATTCCATGCGTCATGAAAATATCGAACACCTGGAAGTTGACCAGTGGTATTTTCACGAGTGTAATGACCCGTAAACCAACTCTGTGTACACTCACTGTTGATACCTCCTCCATTTCATATATTCCACCGATTTTCACTTCAAATGGAAAGCTTAATCCGGTTGGTAATTGAGCTCTTTTCAATATGGTCACCAACTGATTCTCTGTAAAGAGGCCTGTACTCAGTATCTTTCCTCCGGTATTAGTCAAGAGTCTTCTCATTTTTTCTGCATCTCGCAGGACTCCATTCATGACTGCCTCCACTAACATGAAATGTTCGTCCAACGCTACTCGCGTCGTGAGTCGATCAGCTCCAGCATGCAGCTGCTTTAATGCTCCTTTTAAAGTTTCAAGCATGATCTCCTGATTTTCTCGAATAGTTTCTTCTGCAGTCCGTAATTGTGATAGAGTGGAGATGAGAACTTCAATCCGTTTTCCAGCTGTTTGGAAATAGGTTGCTTTTCCACTTTCCAAGCATTCCGACCTTTCATGGAATCTCTTGAGCGTCGTCAGCATCCATGGTTCCGATCAATGACTTCACAACAGTCCCTAGACCATCAATAAGTCCTCGTTTTCTTTTTGTAGGCTCTTCTAGCCCCAGTAATCCCAAGACAAGCTCTTGAGTTTTTTCAAACTCGGAAATCCATTGCTCTGCGATCATTTTGAAGTTGTTTCCATGTTCCTTCGCTGAACCGTTGTAACTCAAAACTTGCGTTTTCCAAAGATGATCTTTTACTTGTTGAGCTCTTCGAATCCAAGGTTCTCTGCCAGTTGAAGCTGCGATCGTCCATTAGTATTTTCTGTATCACAGGTGCCTCCCCCTTTACTTGCAAAAGAATGCTTCCTAGCATGAGGATTACCAAAAGTTTCCACAATATTTTTGCAATACCAGGAAGTTTTTGCGCACATTGAACTCCAAAATTTTGAGGTCGCTGACGCAGCAACAGCTTCCGATATAAGAATTCTGCGCTCCTGCCAGAAGGCACAGTTATCTGAAAAACCTCTGCGGAAGTGAACAATTGTGCGAGTAACCATAAAATGGAGAAGAAGCCCACTATTCCACTGACTAACGCATTGCGATCTTGGAATCGTGCACTAGCCTGCCCAGGATGCCACCAATACGGCCATACTATAGCAGACTGTCGGCGTGCAATACTTCGTTCTTCTCGTAAGCCAGTGCATCCGTATTCTCGGCATGCAAAAGACGACTTTTCCTTGGAGTTTCTGGTAAATACTTCTTCCATCGTTATGTTTTCCTGCTCAATTGATGCCTCATTGATCTCTATTTTCTTTATATTTTCACACAAACCGAATTCTGTTTGCCTATGTAGAAGTGTAACTATCCATATCGTTATGGGTTCATGAACTTCCAATACCGGAAGCAGATCAGACAATGGAGAAAAGCCGAAAGAGAAACGAATTCTCTTCTCTGGAATGCTGAAATATTTGACAACCAAATATTTGACATTTTCAACTTGCGACGCCTCTTCGATGAGGAACCAATTCCTCAGCCATGCCATGTGCCTATTTATCACACACGTGACTATATTCGATGCTCTAGGTGTCAGCGCCGTGGCTTCATGTCTCCAGGATTCTTCTTCTTCAATGATCAATGGAATCAAAATTATGGAGATATAATTGTATCTAAACTGTAATACAATTTCGGTTGATATTGAAATAAAAACATCAATTATCGTATGTTTTCGATCGTATTTTCTAAGTTCTTTTGATAAAATTTCTTGTTGTTCCTTGGCAAAGGGACCATATAGTCATAACTCTGAAAATGGTCGAAGCTGATTCACATAGACTCGGTGTGTCTTCATTTTCTTTCCTGATCGAATTGTATGATTGACATTGGAATTCTTCTCTACAATAGTATAAGATCCAATCCAAGGTTGAGTCAATTTCTTTGTTCTTCCACATCGAACTACGTTGTTTTTCATTAACACTTGATCTCCTATATTGAACTCAACTTGTCTGGAATCTTTGTCATATTGAGTCTTAGATTTTTCTTTTGATTCAGTTACATTTTCTCTTGCAATTTGCCATGCTGCTCTTAATCGTTCTCGCGATTTTTGTGCGTAGTCATCATACGAGTATGTTAACCCTGGTCGTTGCTCCACCAACGTTGGAATTTCAGCTTGTTTTCCGTAAAGAAGTTCAAATGGTGTCATTTTTGTCGATGTGTGTGGTGTCGTGTTGTATGTAAACATAGCGTACGGCAGCCAATTATCCCAATCGGAATGTTCCTCGTCTATGAAACTTCTCAAATATTCGGCTAACGTACGATGAGATCGCTCCAGAGCTCCATTCGTCTGTGGATGATAGGCTGTTGTCTGAATTTTCTTAATTCTCAGTAATTTACAAACGTGTTTGAATAATTCGCTTGTAAAATTTGTCCCTTGATCTGTGAGTAGTCGTTCAGGTGCACCATGCTCACAAATTATTTTTTCAACGAAAACACGTGCTATTGTAGACGCTTCTTGGTTTGGGATGGCAATAGCCTTGCTGAATTTCGTAAGAGCGTCTTGAAAAGTCAATTGTAACCGGGTGGTCCCCAAAAAAGCCCCTGAGCCCCCCTTTCCACCAAACCCAACTCCCCAACTGTATGAATGTGGCGAGTGAATGAGTGGATGAGAGGAAAGAGTGAAAATGGGACTTGACCCACCATCTGGCGGATTCAAGAGGAAGCAAGGAGCGAGAGCGGCCATCTTCCTTGCCGGCTGGCATATACACACAGACACAACGAAAGTAGACGCAAAACCTGTTGCATCGTGTTTTCCAAGTGAAAAATAATTGGCAGTTTTTGTGTGCAGATTATTAAGGTGAAAGTAGATAGGAAAATAGCCGAAGAACGAGATAAGAGTGTGGAAGAGCCGTTGGAGAAGTACAGATAGTGTGAATTGCGATTATTATCCCTGAGAGAAGGAGGAAAAGGAGAGTCAAGGTACGAATGCCCAGTTATTTCATATTTTCTCGGCCACGTGCACCGGCATTTCTTCCATCACATTGTTGTTGGGTTAATTCACGATAGTAACCGATTTTCGGGTGCTTGAGAGATCCCCCGAGTTTTTGCCAGTCATTCTAGTGGAATTAAGAATAACCCCTGAGTCCCAATCATTAATTAAATAGGATTAAAGGAATTCATTCCGGAAAAACCCCCCTTTTTTTCTTGCTTGGTGTTAGTAAGACACGGCGCGGTATTGTTGGACGTTTCCATCGTGGCGCCAGAACCCGGTCATTTTGCCTAGTGGTAAATTGCCGTTGGTAAGTTGACGGTAATTTTCGGTAATTATTACCCGACCCACTCAAATCATTCCCCCTCATTTCCGAATCACCCCTGAGGCAACCCCTGAGATTTTTATCAATCAATTAGAGACTTTTAACTGTTGTAAAAAAAGAAATAGGAGCCAGACTCAGAATAAAGAATTATTCTACCTAATAATTCTGTAGTTTGGATTCATTCTTGCCTTCTCCCAATTTTCCCGAATATTTCCCTTTGATTTGTGCGCCACAGCTCACACAATATATATTCATTTCCCAGCTCAGACTCCGTCAGTGCCCATGTAGGGTTTCCCGACATCCACGGGGTGGCCAATGTTCGGGCCAAATTATTTTATACGATTTTAGGCAAGTCGGTCAAAGGCCAAAGTACGAAACAATATCGGGGCGTGGATATTGGTTTTGCGAATAAGTCCGATATTCTTCCCAACGTCGAGCCCTGTATATAGGGATGGTGAGTGAGTATCGTAACTCGATTCTATATCGAGTAGCCGAATATCGGCAACCCTATATCTATCCGAAATTCGAACCGAAGTCATGACACCCATATCGGCACAACAAATTCGAAACGATTATCGCACGTAATTTGGGTAATCGAAGTTCGGCTGCTCTACTTCTGATGAACATATTTCCAACATCGCTCCCCCGAATTCCGCAGTACGAATTCCGATCGATATCAACCTTGAAATTGCCCAATAATTTTTTACAATCGTTTATTTTTTAACAATTCTTCTTTTTGATTAATTCTTATATTTTTTTATACTCTAACATAACGATTGAAAAGTCACGCCATAATTGATTTTCCTTCAATTATTCTTCTTACTAATAATTAGTTTGTGAACTAAATTTAAAAGAATATAAAAATGATAAATAAATGTAAAATAGAATAGATAGAAAAATTGATCAAGAAAAAATCTTCCCTTCCTGCCATCAAATGATTCGATTATCAATAGAGAAAGAAATAATACTCAAATAAAAACTTTAATTTTCAAAAATAGAAGAATTTTGTGTAAGAAAATGAAAATTCCATCGTGAGAAATATGTAGTTTCGTTTCTCGGTTCTTACTTCACTTTTGTTATTATATTCCTCTCAATAAGGATATCCATATAAACAATATAAATATCGATATGAATTTGAGATCAAATGACTTTTAGATTTATATAGACGATTCTGTCAAAGTCGAATAGAGTGATGGTCCAGTCGGCAGTGTGCAAGTTTCATCTTCCAACGATCGAGGGTTCAAAACCGCCTGTGGGAACTAAAATTCGTAATTTCTAAAATGACTTTAAAATGATTGAAATTGAAATATAAATAATAAAAATATAAAATTACGGAATCTCAGAAAAAAAATGAAAATTTTTTTTTTATTTTATGTTTAAAAATTGTTTTTATGTTATTCGAGTTCAATATTGGATTCGATATTGGGCGTATATCGAAGCGCTAAGTTGGAATTCGTCCGTTGAATTTAGCCCAACGTTCGGGCTGAACTCGAAATCCTATATCGGGTCGAAATCGGATGCGATATACGCCCTATTTAGTTTTCGATTTCGTGCCGCTGTGACATGCCATTATTGGCTGGAGTTCGAACCAATATAGTATCCCTATATCGAAACTCGACAATTCGACATCGGCCCGGATTGCGGCCTATTTCGGTTTCCTACATGGGTGGTTCCACAATATCCATGGAACACTGTTCAAATGATGTTTCTGGTGTATTTGAAACGACCATTGGCACTTTTGTACTTTTCCCCAGTTTATTCAGCTGACATTTCTTGCAGTTTGTGACGTAATCTTCTATATATCTCTTTATACCAGTTCAATGATATTTTAATTTCACTTCATCACACATCCTCTTAATTCCAAGATATCCTCCTAGAGGTGTATCATGATATTCCTGAAGAATTATTGGGATATCAGTAGCAGGTGGAGTCGTCACATCATCATTGCACAATATCGCTGACTTGTTTTCCTTGTTTTCTTCTGTCTCTTTCTTTTGCTGAGCCCGCGTCATGACAAACATTCGACTCAATGCATCAGCATTTGTATTCAATTTTCCTGCTTTATGCACCACCTCGTATTCATACTCTTCTAGTTTTAATCGCCAGTGCATTAATCTTGACCCTGGATCCTTGACGTTGAAAATCCATTCCAAGGGTCGGTGATCAGTGATGACATAGAACTTCTTCCCATGAAGATAAGTTCTGAAGTGTTTCACGCCCCAAACAATAGCCAATAATTCTTTTTCTATTGTGCTATAATTCGTCTCTGCTTTGTTCAGTGTTTGACTAGCATAGGTGATAGGCAAGTCCTTGCCAATTTCTCCTTGAGAAAGAACTGCTCCAATAGCTCTATTAGACGCATCTGTTATTAATAGAAACGGCTTGGTAAAATCTGGATACTGGAGAATCGGCGCTGTTATTAGCTTCTCCTTCAAAGTATCAAAAGCAAGTTGCTCTTTGTCACTCCAGGTCCATTTTGTTTCCTTCTTCAAGAGCTCAGTAAGTGGTTTAGCTATTTTAGAAAAATCTCTTATGAATTTTCTGTAATATCCTGCTAATCCTAGGAATGACATGACTCCTTTAGCATTTCTCGGTACAGGAAATTCCTTCACAGCCTCAATTTTAGATGGATCTGTTTTTACACCTTCTTGGCTTATCACATGTCCTAGATGAACAACCTCTTTTCTCAGGAAATTACATTTATCTGGCTGTAATCTGAGATTTGCTTCTTTTAATTTTTGCAAAACTTCTCGTAGTTTTTCATTGTGTTCTTTGAGAGTGGCTCCAAATATCACGATGTCATCTAAGTACGCAAAGCAACGTAAGTCCTGTATCCCAGCTAAGACAGAATTCATCAATCTCTGGAACGTAGCAGGCCCACCCTTGACCCCAAAAGGCAATCTATTGAATTCATAGTGTCCCAGTGGTGTTGAGAAGGCAGTTTTACATTTATCCTCCTCTTTAACTGGAATCTGATGAAATCCAGAGGCCAAATCTAGTGTTGAGAAATACTCTGCTTTTCCCAGTTGATCTAGAATTTCTGTAATATTTGGTATTGAAAATGAATCTCCAATAGTGATTTCATTTAATCTTCTGGAATACACAACAACCCTCAGTTTAACCTTTCCAGAAGCATCAGGTTTCTTTGGAACAGCTAGCAATGGCGCGTTCCATTGGCTGTGACTTGGTCTCACAACCTCGTTCTCTAGCATCTCTTTGACCTGACGTTCGACTTCTTCTTCCTGTGCATGCGGCAAACGATGTGGACGTATATTCGCAATTGGCTTCTCTGGCATTGTAGGGATTGAATGTTCCAAATGGTTGGTAATTCCAGGTGAATTTCCTGGAAGCTGTACGATAGAATTGTACTCTTCCAAAATCTCTAGTATGCTCTCTTTTTCTTCTTTATTCAAATCATCCAATCGTAGATTTTCATGCAGGAGCTTAACTCGATCTTTCTTCACCGATGTCCCTCTCAATTGCATAATTTCCAATGTGTCACAGTTAGGTAATTCTTCCAAGTCGACAGTCGGAGTATCCAAATAAACATTTTCATTCGTAATATTAATTCCGCAAACGATTGCTCGATTATTTTTTGCTTTTGTAAAACATTCTCCAAGAAAAATTCCTTTCTGTAATTCTCTCTTTTTTACAACACCTCGTTCTCCATTTTTTACCGCAGCCCAAACAAATTTTTCAGTTCTAGCCTCGATTTTTAGAGGTTTCCTCCCTCTGAGGAAGTTCAAACTTACTCCATCAATAGAGACACTTTGTCCTGGACTTATTAATATTTTCAAGTCCTCAGCCTCAATAAAATCTTTTCCCAAAATTCCTCCTATCCATGGGAAATTGTCTGGAACAACGTGAAATAAGTGTCCCAACTCCTCTCCATTTACTTGCAGATGAAGTATCACTGTACCAATTGTTGTGACGTCAGTATCTCCTATTCCTCTCAGTAATTTGTTCTCTGAATTTATTCTGACATCATCTTGTAAAAGTCCGGATTTGATGACGGATGCAGATGCTCCTGAATCCCATAGAAACATTGTTGGCTCTTTTAATCCTCTAGCTGGAAAAATCAGGTGATTTTTTTGTGCTGATGGATCTCTTGCTTTAACCATTTTTTTTTGCACATCATTCTGACAGAATTCTTCGTCTACGTTTACCATTTGAATTTGGAAGGCTCCTACTGGTAAAGTATTTTTCTTCACTGAAGCATCGTTCTTTTTTTTGGAATTATTCAGATTTTGAGTCGTTGCATTATTGACTTTGTTTGGTGCTCCATTTTTTGCTTCAAGAATTGCAGATTCTTGTAGCCCCAATTTTTTTTTTAATCGGCAACAATTCATTGCATCATGCCCTGAATGTCCACAATATTTGTATGCTTGTGTAAAAGCGTTGACGCTGCGTCGGTCAGCAACTGGTAATATTGTTTTACGTTGACCTCCTTTGCCATTTTTGCAATCTCTTGCAACATGACCCAATTGACCACAATTGGAACAACCTCCTCCAGATGATTGTCTCCCCATTGATTGTCTGCTACCTCCCTGAGAATGTCTATTATTGTTATTACTAGTATTCCCAGTAGGCTTATATCTTCCCCCCAGATTGGTGGAAATAGTTTTCTCCAGTTCGATTGCCCCAATGCAAGATTCGTGCAAGGTTTTATAATTGTTAGCCCTTACAAGAATTTGCACTTGGCCTCGCAAACCTTGTTCGAAATTAGCCTTTGCTAGGGTCAAAATCCCTCTTCTCAGGCCTCCTCTTCCATTTTCATCCAAATCTGTGTTAACGGTGTGGATTGCTTCTACCGACTCCATTGTTACGCGCTCTGCGCGTGCTGCGAACTTGCTCACATCCTCTTCAGGTCTCTGTTGAAGCTTATTGAAATCGACTTGTAGACCGATGAGAGATGTAGTTCTTGCAAATAATGCCTCCAGTTTCCATTTCAGCTCCTCAAAACTTGACACTTCTTTATGTTTTAATTGAATTAGTGCTTTACCTTCCAATTTACTTCCCAAAATCAAAGTGAGTAATTTAGCTCGTTTCGATGGATGGACCATCTCCTTTGCAGTGTCGCAAGAGCGCTGAAAAGCTGCTAATTTCTCCCAACTTTCCCCATTGTAGTCTCGTACTAACTGCAAAGCTGATTTGAGGCTAAGAAATTCTTCATTATCTGCTTGATCGGAATTTCTGTCTGTTCTATGCCTCAATTGCCAGTTTGCAGTGTCACGTGTGTTCACTCTTCTACACGCATCACGTAACTGTCGCTTCAAATCTTGTTTTTCTCGTTGTTCTGCTTGGAGTACACCTTCTGCAAGATCTAATTGTCGCAAAACATCATCTGCTAGGGCTCCTCTCTCGGTGTCATTTTCCCAAGCTAGACGCATTAGATTGCGCGATCGATTGTTTTCTTTTCTGAGCTGTTGTTCGATAGTGAGTTCTGGCGTAAAATTCCCCACCAGTAAAGATCCTCCGGGAACTGATAACGGTGTCCTCAAATTAGGAGTACTGAATTCTTCATCGATGATGGGTGAATTCTCTACATCCTGTCGTGTAGTCGAATTCCCAACTTGACCATTTATGGTCCTTATCCCTGCAATTTCCACAGCTTCTCCGTCAACTCCACGTTGATCCATGTTGTTGAGCAAGCTTCCGTCAAACGATTGATTATAAACTCGTTGAGTTTCCACTCCACGTGAATATCTTTCTCTTTCGTTAATTTCTACGTCTGCAGACGTCTGGTTTTCCGGTACAGGACTCAAATTTCCAAAATGCAATGTTCTCCTAGCGGCAGGGCACATCTGATTTAGTGCACCACGTAAATTGCCGACAATCCCTGAGAACGATGTCTGACTCATTCGAAGTCAATACAATTTCTTCGAGAAAGAAATTATTCTCAATCTCAACAGAAAATAAATCAGCTGTGTATCTCTGAAGACCCTTCTGCTGATTCCTCACGTTATTTGACAACGTCTAGTTCTTCTGTCAAGAGTAAAAAAAATAATAGTAACGTAAAAGTTGAATAAAAAACTTAAAGAATTTCTCTCCGCGTAAAATTCCTGACAGTGGTTGATCAGGCGGCTGTCTGAACTTCGCTGCCACCAAAATGTTAACCCTGAAGGGTTCGATTTAAAATAATCGAATATTACGAGAGATAAAATAATTTAATTCTTTATTAACTAAGTATAATTTGAAAATAATACACGTTACTGTTTCGCGAATTAATGGCCAAGAGACTTCTCCGGCCATCGCTTATATATTATCGTTTTGTTGACGCCTTCGGTGTTGCATTATCTCACTCCCAGTGAGGTAAGCGACAACGTAAGGAGGTGGAGTGAGACTTAAAGTGCTGAGCTTGCACTTCGTAGCCTTACCAATGCCACTTCGTTCGCTTATCATTTCTTAATAAAATGGAATGTTGAATATGATATTATTTGGGTCATAACACTATTGATTTCAATCGTTTTTCATGATACAAACATGAAAAAATCACCTGTATCCATTGTACCCCCCTGTCAATTTTGCCCAGTCTTCCTATGAACGAGTAGTCTACCATGGCATGCGTTATCCACCATTCCTTGTTTTCATTAAGGATGAGCAAGAAGGAACAGATGTAAGTGCTAGAAGTACGACTCTCCATAAGTAAGTTATGGCACTGATGACCGTTTATTATTCAGAATTTTTTTTCATTCATGCAAGGGAAGCTCATGAGATATCGATTGGAGTGAAAAAAAGATACGACTCTTTGTTATTTGTCATATGAAAGAAATCAGAAAAATGGTGCTTCCGACCATTTGTTACTAAGGTGACGATGTGTACGAATCGGAGCAATTTTATGTTGAAGAGAGTGCATGATTTTCGCACTTAGGAGGGCATAAATTATGCTCGATGTATTTTTTCTATTCAGTGTCTTGAAAAAAATACATATGAATTTCGGAGTTAGTGTTTTTTGCCACTCCACTACTGCATCAACTGTGGCACAGAAATCATAACGCTTGGAACGATTTGCATGATGCTAATTTTCGTAGGAGTAAATTCTCGGAATAATTATGTCGTTGCCTCAGCGTCTGGTGTGAAGGAGCGTTATGTTTTCCATTTCCATGTTGAAATTATCAATTCTAGAATTAGTAATTGCTAATATTAAAGTGAAAAGGACGTATCTCCGCACTTACGTCACTTGATTCTTCGAATATTCATTCCAAGAAATCCCAATGAGGCTCTTATGCCTTCTCGTTTTTATGATTTCTTCATTTTATATGAGAATATTTGAGGATACGCCTTTCTGTTTTTTTTTCAACCCTTTATCTGAATTATAGCCCTTAAGTTTTTTTTCTTCGTTATCCCTTAGACTCATATGAGGATATTTGGAGATACACCCCTTGCTTATTAAGATTTCCCCAATAATCAAAAATTCAATAACAAAACTGAAAACGAAGAGCCGTAAGTTAAAATAATCCAATTCACTACATACAGGGTGTTTGAAAATGTGGGTAACACTGGTTATCAGCAATGCGAAGAAAATGCATGAAACACAGGGAAAATGGGGGAAAAATATTCATTCAAACGTTTTTGGATAATTAAAGATTATCGTAAGCCAATCGAGGCATCGGATTTCCCCACTAGAGCATAGGTTTAAATGAGCAGAAAATGCGGAGCCATACTGGATGAAAACCACTGTGTGGTACGAGCTCTCCGGGGCATGTACTGAAATGACATGGCTCATGCACTGCAAATGTATGGCACCAACATAGTGAGTGCACGGCACATGCATGTGAAGTGCCATGCATTGTGAGTGCATGGCATGGGAAATTTCAAAAACCATGCGAAACGATTGAGGGTGGAACCATACAGTGATCCCCAATCGGCCGGGCTCCACATCTCTTCTGCTAGCCCCCACCCATGCTCCGGTATGAGAATCTTATGCATCAAATGGCTCACGATAATCTGTAATTATTCAAAAATAGTTGAATAAATATTTCATTCTATTTTCCCCATATTCCAATACACCTTCTTCTAAATGTTGGTCCACGGTGCTATACTCATTTTCAAATACCCTGTATACTTTTCCCAGATTTTTTCATGTCTTTGAACTCAACGTTTCAATCCTGTCCTCATTCTATTGTTTGATAAAAAGTATGAATATTACGTTTTTCGTCCCAAACTGTATTCTATTGCAGATTATCATCTTTTTCTAAGGGAAAAGGATTCAATCATTTTTTTAAGGGAACTCATATTCAGCAAGATATGAGCATTTAAAATTTACGGGAAATGAGCGAATGCCCCACTTTCTCAAAAAGAGAAACGGTCATAACATAACAAAATATGACCCAAAAAGGGAGTGGAATAGCATGAAATGCCTCGTATACAGACACATCAATTCTCGTCGCATAGAAATAATCCTTGTGTATAATCAGTTTCCGTATAGAAACACATGAAATCCTTCTCGTATAGAAATAATTGTTATAGACCATTAATTTCTGAATAGAATCCCATAAAATTCTCATATGGCAGCACTCGCAAATCCCCATTTTGATGATGGTCATCATATTGAATTTGATGCGACAACAATACTAGACTATGAGAGAAAATAATTGAAGAAGAACATAAGCTGCACTGATCAATTTCTGTATTCATTATGTGGAATTCAATGCAGGAAATCAATTCATCATCCATTTCTAACTTTTGAAGTTTATTTAAAAAAAAAAAAAAAATTTTGACACAATCATTTACTGGTGGGAATTAATAAAGAAACTGGCGATAGAAGAATGATTCAAACTTCATCGAACAATCAGTTTGGAAGAGCTACCTGTGGCCAAATTCCCGGAACTGTAACGGTAGTGAAAGGAGCGGGGAGAATAAACTCGTGGCTCCAAAGAGGGGAGACCACGACAGGAGGGAGAATAAGAGTCAGGAAGCTGACTGTGTGTAAGTGTGGCCCGCACAATTGGTGAGGAAATATTCCCAATTGCTCTGAAAAATTAGCGATTAGTACGAAAATATTACTCATCACTTCCAAAAAATAGTAATTAGTGAGAAAAATCACTAATTGCTTTCAAAAAATTCCACCTAATTAGTGATTGGACCAAAACAAGTGGAAACTTGCATCATTATCTACATCATTATAGCTTTATCTGCTAAGTTATTAGCAAATCGCTTCCAAATGGATTCCTCTTTATCCACTTCACTAAATTGTTTCACATGAATTTCCATTTTTGTTCAAATTTAAGAGGAGGAGAGTATTTAATAATTTAATTTGAATTAATTCAATTGAATGATTTCATTCGAACTGCTATTCCATCCTCATGTTTTGCAAATATCGATTAATTCGAACAATTTTCAAGGTTTCCTTGGTAACCGATTTTTCATCAACGTTATTATTGATGATCTAGCTATTTATTGATGATAGTTTTTGAAAATTTTCGATACTCATGATTTTCCCAATGGTGATCTTGTTAGCACGATAACCGGAAAAAAATTCAAGCTGGAGACTTCCAATTTGGCGAATTCATACTCCTTATAACACTGATGCATGGGATTGCTTATGTGCATATGATTATTCAATAAAAGTGGGCTGTATAATTTTCCCGTTTGCCTTCTGTCTCAGAAGGCAAGAATTAAGGGAGTTGCGTGGTCAGGGGAATATTCTAGAGATGATGAAATAAATTCGCTCTATGCACGATATTTTCTATGAAAATATATCACAATCTTCAATGATAACTTCATGATCATTTACAATATTTACATGCTTGATTAAATCAATAATGTTCGATAATTATCTTTGATAATTGTCTTTGATAATTTTCTTTGATAATTGTCTTTGATAACTCTCACTGGTGATTCTGAACTAGCCGGTTGTAAGTTGATCTAGATAATTAACTGAATTCAATGATAGTTAACTGAAGGTCACTCTCAATAATTTCCTGTTAATAACTAACACGGATTTGATTGATAATGCACGTACTACGTTAATGGATATTAGCATCGTTTTGCATCAGTTACACTCAAGTAAAACAGGGACTGTTAAAACCACGCGATGATGCGTAAGTGAAGCGTCTCAGTGATGAGACACGTGGGGGCCAGTTATTACTGACGCCTTTGATATTCATCGACAGTCAATGACCAATTAACTGACCGTTTGACTGCTGGTAATTCCGGGCAGGTTGATAACCCACAGGATTTTTAAGATACCGCTCGCCAGCGTCGAGTCCTTGAAGGTGACCTTGCTGATGTACTTGTTTGATCTCCTGGCTGATTCTCTTGTTGATCGTCTTCTCTTTCCAGATGAAGTGCTCGTTCGACTTCCTCTGGTAAGACATGGTCTTCATCCCTCATTGGAAGAGGAATGAGCTTGTGTATCGGCCGCAGGACGATTTTCTCGGCAGTCTGACACCTGACGATTCTCACGTGCCCATCTCTGGCCACGTGAGGTATCGCCACTCTAGCAAGTGGCCATTTTGATGGCGGATAATTTTCGTCTAAGATGAGCACCAGCTGTCCTATTTGAAGGTTTTCTGTTGGTCTCATCCATTTGTTGATTGCCTGATAACGTTAGATGCATTTTTTATGCCAACGATTCCAAAATTGTTGGACTCTGTGGGCAATCGTTTGCCACCTGTTGAGTCTTGCTGGATTCAATTGAAGTCGTGATGGCTCAGGCACCGTTATCAGTGGATGGCTGACCAGAAAGTGTCCTGGTGTCAGTGCTTCATAGTCCTCTGGATCATACGTCAGAGGGGAAAATGGTCAAGACCATTTTCCCCTCTGACGTATGAGGTTGACGACAGCTTCAACTTGGCACAGAAGAGTTGTAAATTCTTCGTATGTCGAGTTGCTGCCTCCGATGATTCTCCGGATATGGTACTTTACCGATTTGACTGCGGCTTCCCACTTCGCTCCCATGTTAGTCCGGGAGCCAGCAACGTTTTTCACTACACTATGCATAATAGGGTTGAAAGTTTTATTATGAATTCTTCATAATATACGAATGAAGAAATATATTCTCTGGCTGCACTCTAGGGGTGGCTTTGGCACCCTTAATATTTTTAAGAGTGGGAAAAATACATATAATTCACGTAATTATAATCACTCTGGCTCTTTCTGAAATATCAACTTGAATATATTTTGAACGAGGAAAAAAGTTGCCAGAGTCGTGGGTGGGTGGAAAATGCGTAACAGAAGAGGTTGAAATGGCCTCCCCAGGAGGGCTACTTACACTAAATTAATCACACGCATCTTTATATATTGTCTCCCAAAAAATGTCGAAAATTGAAAACTTCGATTGCCAGAACGATATATCGGTGGAAACACACCGCCAAACTAAAAAAATCACCCCTCTGAGTGCGAGCGAGACAGTCCTATACGCATGCGTCAGTACGAGTGAAAATTTCTCTCCAAGTCTGTATTTACGATTGTTAAATACATTCTTCCGAATAGAAATAATATCTTTCGCTGATTATTTATTCTATTAATTCCTAAATGTATCGAGAATTCATGAAATTGGTAAGTTGAGGGGTTATATCACTGTAGAATTGTCAAAAAATAGATTTTTTTATCTTGCTCTGAAAATTACTTTGGGCTTTCCAGAATACAGGCAAGAGAAGTTATCCCCTGGCACCCATTTTTTCTCATGAAATTTTGCTCTTTCCCTAAGACATTCCTTCATATTCATAGTCTCAATCAAATTTTTAATCGTGTTTTTCTCGAAGCACTACACTAACGGAAAGAATTCAAGGATCAAAAAAAAATTCAAATTTTTAGCGGTTTTTCAAATGGCCGTATCTTTCTCAGAAATGATCGTATTGGAGTTAAAAAAAATTGAAGCTTGAAGTCTCTAGTTTTGAGATCTTGAGACGAAATTTTTTTTTAAGTAATGTGCATCGCACTATTCTAACGAGTACAGTGAAAATTTTTTTTTCCAAATTTTTTTATTTTCGTTTTTTCGTCTACGGACTTGGAAGAATTTTCCCAGCTCAACCATCATTTGGACCGGATAGGTTGTTCATTCAGCTTCAATTTGCTTTTTTTTATCTTGATTCGACCATTTTCTGCTGAGATATCGGACTTTGAATGAAAAAAGATCGTTTTCTCGTTGATCATCGATATCTCAGCAACCAATGATCGCACAGAACATTAACGGTGGGTTTCAAAAAGCTGAATAAATTCTCTACAAGAACAAGCCATTTTTTTTCGAAATTTTTTTTTTACATCCCTTACATGAATTTGAAAAAACAAGACAAAAAAGGCTTTTGGTGAATTTTTGAAACATCAAACTTTCAATCAGAAATATTGAGAGAACCACACATGGTAAGTCTGCCTTTTACGGTTCAATATACCCACAAAAATCCTACAAAGTTTCAATTCAATTCACCCAGCCGTTTTTTTGTTTTATTCGATTCAATTTTTGGAAAAATTGAAGGATCACGTTTCATGCACTTAATAGTTCAGGATCTTTAATGAAATGGAAGAAAAGAATTTCCTCAGCTTTTCCACATTTTCATTGCGAACAGCGTTTAAATTTATGAAAAAAAAACAATAAAAAGTTCGATCTTTCTCTTTCATAAATTCAAACGCTGTTCACAATGAAAATGTGGAAAAAGCTGAGGAAATTCTTTTCTTTCATTTCATTAAGGATCCTAAACTGTTAAGTGCATGAAACGTGATCCTTTAATTTTTTCAAAAATTCAATCGAATAAAACAAAAGACGGCTTTGGGGATTGAATTAAAACTTTGTAGGATTTTTGTGGGTATATTGAACTGTAAAAGGCACACTTAACATGTGCAGTTCTCTCAATATTTCTGATTGAAAGTTTGATGTTTCAAAAATTCACCGAAAGCCTTTTTTGTCTTGTTTTTTCAAATTGATGTAACGGATTAAAAAAAAAAAAATTCCGACAAAAAATGGCTTGTTCTTGTAGAGAATTTACTCAGCGTTTCGAAACCCACCGTTAATGTTCTGTGCGATCATTGGTTACTGAGATATCGATGATCAAAGAGAAAACGATCTTTTTTTATTCAAAGTCCGATATCTCAGCGAAAAATGGTCGAATCAAGGTGAAAAAAGCCAATTGAAGCTGAATGAACAACCTATCCGGTCCAGATAGTGGGTGAGCTGGGAAAATTTTTCCCAAGGCCGTAGACGAAAAAACGAAAATCAAAAAATTTGGAAAAAATTTTTTTCACTGTCCTCGTTAGAATAGCGTGATGCACATTACTTGAGAAGAAAATTCGTCTCAAGATCTCAAAACTAGAGACTTCAAGCTTCAATTTTTTTTTTTTACCCCAATACGATCATCTTTGAGAAAGATTTTTGAGAAAGAAAAACACAATTAAAAATTTCATTGAGACTATGAATATGGAGGAATGTATTAGAGAAAGTGCAAAATTTCATGAGAAAAAATGGGTTTCAGGGGATAACTTCTCTTGCGCCTGTATTCTGGAAAGCTCAAAGTAATTTTCAAAGCAAGAAAGAAAAATCGATTTTTTGACAATTCTACAGTGATATAACCCCTCAACTTACCCATTTCATAAATTCTCGATACATTTAGGAATTAATAAATAATCAGCGAACCATATTATTTCTATTCGGAAGAATGTATTTAACAATCGTAAAGACAGACTTGGAGAGAAATTTTCACTCGTACTGACGCATGCGTATAGGTCTGTCTCGCTCGCACTCAGAGGGGTGGTTTTTTTTGTTTGCTGGGGTGTTTCCACCGATATATCGTTCTGGCAATCGAAGTTTTTAATTTTCGACATTTTTTGGAAGACAATATATAAAGATGCGTGTGATTGATTTAGTGTAAGTAGCCCTCCTGGAGAGGCCACTTAAACCCCTTCCGTTACGCATTTTCCACCCACCCACGACTCTGGTGACTTTTTTCCTCGTTCAAGATATATTCAAATTCGATATTTCAGAAAGAGCCAGAGTGATTATAATCACGTGAATTATATGTATTGTTTTCACCCTCAAAAATATTAGGGGTGCCAAAGCCACCCCTGGGGTGTAGCCAGAGTGCTCATTTTCTCATTTATAGGTTATGAGAGATCATTCTCGAAAGTTACAGCCTGATTCAAAATACTGTAAGGAAAACGTTGCTGGCTCCCGGACTATGTGCGGAGCTCTCGGAGGGATGAATTTCCACTCCGTGCCGTGGGTTGCCAAGATTGAAGCTATCTTTTCGGGTTCATCCGACTGTTGGTCAAATAGTCTTTGTAGCTCAATCTCTGCTCCAATGAAGTTACCTCCATTGTCACTGTGGACTGTCTTGCAGGCGCCTCTTCTAGACGTCAATCTCTTGAATGCCACCAGAAATGCTTCTGTTGTGTAATCTGTTACGATTTCTAGATGAATTGCTGATGTCACCATACAAATGAATACAGCAATGTAACATTTGTAGGTTATTGCTGATCCACCTGATCCTCTGTATCGGAAACCGTGGATTGTTCCTGCATGGTCAACACCCGTGTGCTCAAATGCTCTTGGTGCATTCAGCCTTCCACTGGGGAGTTGACCCATGAGCTGCTGTGCTCTGATCTTTCTCCATCGAGCGCAGATCATGCACTTGATAAAGTATACTTAGCAAAACAATTAAAGGAGCAGAATTTTTTTTCCATTTTTTCAGTGATTTTCGAAGGACTGAAACTTCGCGAAAAATGATCCGATCGAGATGAAAAAAAAGAAAAATGAAGCTTGGAGTGTGTACTTTCAAAATCTTAGGATGGAAAATTTTTTCAACATTATTTATAGCGTGAAAAAAGCAATAAAGGCGAAGGAATTTTTTTTTCTTTTTTCATTTTTCGAAATGATCCATGAGCTTCAAAAAAATCTTTTTGGCTCAGCTAATGACAGGGTCCTTTAGCGTAATTCTTCAGCTTCAATTCAAATTTTATTTTTCTGTGCGACCATTTATCACTGAGATATCCGTAGTTGAATGAAAAAACACTTTTTTGTCTTCGATCATCGATATTTCATGAACTACTGGTCGCACAGCGAACGGATGGTGGGTTTCGTGAATTTGAATCAACGCTCTATGCGAATGTTTTCATGTTTTCTGGTAAAAAAAAATTTTCGCATCTTCAAAATTGGTTTGGAAAAGTGGCAAAAAATGAAGTTTTTTGGTGTTTTTGAAAAACTATCTGAACTTCGCGAATATTTTGAAAAGTGCTAATGAGTTGAGGTGCTTTTTGAGTTTAAGATATGCCCAGACAGCCTGCGAAATTTCAAGTTGACCGTTCGAACCGTTTTCTTCATTCGAACGCTCAAAGTTCCAGCAATAAATTGAGGAGCACGCTTTTGCTCCTTGAACGTGAATGAACGATGATTAAGGTGATAATGTTTTTTTCAATCATTTTTTCCATCATTTCGCATTAAATTATATATTATTAGACCATAAATTATTTTTTTAGTAAAAAATTGAATAAAAGAAAATTCAATTTTCCTTAAATTTGAAAAAAAATTAAAAATCATTTTTTTCCTTAGGCTTGATGATTGTTTATGAAATGTTCATCGTTTAATGCGAAATTACTAAAAAAATGATGAAAAAAAACATTATTACCTTAATCATCGTTAATGCGCGTTTAAGGAGCAAAAGCGTGCTCCTTAAATTATTGCTGGAACTGAGCGTTTGAACAAAAAGAAGGGTTCGAACGATCGACTTGAAATTTTGCAGGGTGTCTGGGCATATCTTAAACTCAGAAAGCACTTGATGCAAAAGCAAGATGATGTCAATTTTTGTTTGCAAAAGGTAAGATCCGCAAGTGGCAGGTCATCAAAGTCGTTGATTGAGCTTGACTTGCAGGTAAACGGTGGTGTTTTTGCGGTTAGTTTTCCCAAGATGAGGACGTTGCATTCTATTGCCAGGTTGTAAGGCTGGTCTGACTGTAGAATGACTGTTGCTTGTCCTCGTGTATCTTCTGACTCTGTGTGTCCAATGCCAATAATGTTGATTGACGATGCTCTTCTATTAACTCTCAAGGTTGAAGCTCATGCTTCACTGATGAATGACATTTCAAAGCCTTGATCAATTAGAATTCGTGCTCTTCTGTGTATTCCTGTCGATGATGTTGCTGTCATCATAGCTGTTGCTAAATATGCCAACTTCGCTGATGATGACTCGATGATTTTCTCTTTAGGTTGATGATGACCCTGGCATTTCTGCAGTACCTTGCGATAATTTTCTTGTGTCTCTCGATTTCTTTCTTGGATGCTGGGACCATTGGCTTCCTTCGCCTTCATTGTTCATTATTATATGATGAGTTTCTTGAAGCTGCAGCAGCAGCCCTCTTTGCTGCCAATCTGGTGAGATCACAGATCAGCGTGTGATGCCGCTTGCCACGTCCTTCATTTCTGCAAACTTGTTCTGATTTGCACTTCAACAGCCGATGAGGTCCAAAGCAATTGTAAAACAAACTGCTGTTGATGACTAGTTGGAGCCTCTTCTCGTAGGTCATCCCGTGAAACTTCCCACATTGTGGTCCAACTCAGTGTTCCTCCTCGCAAGTAACACATTTTGGCTTTGCTTAAGGCTTCTTATCCTCCGGTTTGTCTTGTCCACTACTACCGGCTTAAGCCATTGGAGAACGCTTAGTCATTCCCGGTGGATCAGCTGGAGATTTTGATGAATTTCTTTGTGTTTGTTGATTTGCTGGTGGTGGATGATGATCATTTTCAAGTGCCATGGCTCTCGTCTGGAGAAACTCGATGAATTCCTTCAATGGTGGAAGTTCCTTGTTGCTACCCTGCTGCAGGTCCCATGCCTGCCTAGTTGGCTGGTCGATCAATCTTCTCAAGATGAAACTCAAGATGATATCCCATTGGTCAACAGGAGCTCTGAGGGCCTCCATGGCATGCAATGACTTATTCCAGATGTCGATGAGTCGCATCAGTCGACCTTTTGATTTGTTATCAACTGTTTTTGGATCGAGGATGCGGTTGATGTATATTCCGCCATGGTGAGTTTCGGGTTATTATACTGTTTTGTCAGTGCTGTCCAAGCTACCTGATAATTGTTTTCATCAACAGGTAAATTGGGGATAAGTGCAGATGCATCTCCTTGGACTAACGTTCTCAATATGATGAACTTCTCAGAATCTTGGATTCTTTTCCCACCAATCGCTGATAGAAATAGGTTGCTGAACTTTGGCCAGTTCTAGTACTTCCCAGTGAATAGTTTGATGTTGATGCTCGGTAGATTCACTGATGATCGAGACTCGTCATGTCTCTTGACTCGTCCTCTGATATCATTCGCTTTGTCAATGAGTTGAGCATGCAGTTGTTCATGCGCTGCATAAGTTATCTGCACTTTTCTCATTGCATTCTCTCTGGAGTACACATGAGTTGAAGACTCTGCTGGAGCATAGTCGATGAGTCCCTCATGATAATCCACGAATTTCATCCACATATTATCATAATTCTTATCCAAAACTACGTCCCAGGACTTGATGACATTTGCACTATTCATGCCCAATCCGTTGAGTCTCAATAATTCAAGTTCCGTTTTCATCTCGTTCATCTTTTGGGTTTGAAGGAGAAACATCCTGTCCCATGCCAGATTGTCTGTTACTGGCTTCATTAAGCTGAATGGCCTTGGGTTGTCAATCAGTTGTTGTGCCTGACGCACATGAGCTTGAACCGTAACTTGTTGCTGTTCTTGGTGTTGCAATAACAACTGCTGTTGTTCCTGCAATCGTTGCTGATCTTGCTGTAGTAGCAACCTCTGCTGCTCTTGCTGTTGCTCCTGCTGTTGCAGTAGCAATTGATTTTGTTGCAATTGCAATTTCTGTTGGAGTTGCTCTTGTTGTTGCTGGTGCATTTGTTGAGGCTCAGTGAATTGCAATTGAATATTTGCATTTAACGCTGCCAACTCGATGAGATTCGCTGGTGTCTCTCCATCCAGGATACACAAGGCAGGTAAGACACGGCGTTGACTGTCACCGTCAGTGACTTGTGGCTTTACTGAGGGAGATGGGGTTTCCCCCTCTCCAGGATCATCTTCTAGTGGATTTTCAATACGTTCAATGTCGTCTTCGCCATCTTGTCCTGCCTTGTGGGTACCTGTGGGAGGCCACTTGTCATTAGTTTGGTCCGAAATGATTAATTAAGAGAAATGAACTCATCTTTTACTCGTTGAATTCCAAATGAAATGACTTTATGTCAATGATGAGCTTCAAATCAGGTGCGTGAGCCTACTCTGCTGCACTGACTGGAACAGCTGTCTGTGAAAATCGATAAGGGGCCGTGGCCTCGCGCTCCTACCTTGACTCGATGTACTCGATGCTACTTGTGACAAGTTGCCGTAGTTCGGTTTCTCGTAACGTAGTACTCTGTGATGCTGGGGGGATGCCTGACGATGTCGCCTTCGGAGTGGTTCGGTTTTTACGAAAACACATGACTGATGTTTTTCACTTGTGGATGTTTTGATTTTGATGTGAACAAAACTCGTGTACCACACTCAACGGTTTTTTCTTGTTTTTATCTCGTTAAATTCACTGAATTGACACGTAAATCACAGCTAAAATTCGAGAAGCCTTGAATTCATTTTGAATTCTCGAATATCGATGGATTTCAGGGGGAGGGGATAGGATAATTTTCTCTGCTGGATCTTTTCACGATCCGGCTCGGAGGACCATGTTGAAAATTCAGGAGAATTTTCGGACGTCCACCGAAGTTATTTATCGCGTGGACGTGTTGATGTCAATGATTGTTCAATAAAAGTGGACTGTAGAATTTTGATGTTGAATTTTCCCCTCTGTCTTTTGTCTCGGAAGGCAGGAATTAAGGGAGCTGTGGGGTCAGGGGAATATTCGAGAGGAGATGAAATAAATTCACTCTATGCATGATATTTTCTATAAAAATATATCACAAACTTTAATGATAACGATAGAATTTGATTTTATCGACCGTTCAATATTAAGATTTTAGATTATAAGTGGCTTCGCAGTCGTAGAGGGCGCGTCCGTTCATGAAATCATCTGTTCCGATGAGGGGAGAGGTCCCAAATATATTTTGTAGAATTTTCCTCCCACCCCTTCAGTTAGATACCGAAACTCAAATTATCGCGTGAAATGATGGAATAGTTGAATTAATTGATTTAATTTTAAGGATTAAATCAATTTCAAAATTCATGCACAAGTTTCCGGAAAAAATTGAGGAGTTCGGTATTCGATCTCGGGTGAGTTTCGAAGCTCACATCTTTCCACTATCCGGGCAGATGCTTTTAACCATTAAGCTACCGAGACCCCTCACAACTCCCAATTTCAGGATCTTGTGTATATCTACGACCGCAAAGCCGCTTAAAATCAAAAATCTTAATATTGAACCGTCGATGGAATCAAATTCTATCTATATCATTTGGCTATAAACGATATGCACAAGTTCCTGAAATTTGAGGTGTGAGGGGTCTCGGTAGCTTAATGGTTTAGAGCATACGCCCGGATAGTGGAAAGATGTGAGCTTCGAAACCCACCCGAGATCGAATACCGAACTCCTCAATTTTTTTTGGAAACTTGTGCATAAATTTTAAAATTGATTGAATTCTCAAAATTAGATCAATAAATCTAATTATTTCATCATTTCAAGCGATAATTTGAGTCTCGGTATTTAACTGAAGGGGTGGGAGGGAAATTCTACAAAGTTTATTTAGGACCTCCACCCCCATCGGAACAGATGATTTCATAAACTAACGCGCCCTCTCTACGACCGAAGCCACTTAAAATCAAAAATTTTAATGATTATTTTTTCCATCCAAATTTCGACCAATAGAATTGCACCATTCGACGAAACAAAATAACGCCTACACGATATTTCACTGGAAATTTTTGGAAATTCCACTGGAAATTTTTCATGTTGCCTATATATAAAGAACAAACGATTTGTCAATCCATGTGACTCTAAATTTTGAATTTCTAACTGAGAATTTGTCTCATGGTGCAATTCTATTGGCCCAAATTTGGATGAAAAAATAATCCCCCGAATACCACTCGAGCTTCAAAATTAATCGGGTAATTTTGAAGCTCTTGTGGTATTACATGTGATAACTTCACGATTATTTACAATATTTACACGATTGAATAAATGAATAATGTCTGATTATTTTCACTGAAAATTGTCTCCACTAATTCTCACTGATGATTCTAAACTAGCCGGTTGTAAATCGGTCTAGACAATCAACTGAGTTCAATGATGATTAACTGAAGTTAATTCTCGATAATTAACTGAATTTATTGTTAATAACTAACACCGATTCAATAGATAATGCACGTACTACGTTAATTGATATTAGCGTCGTTTCGCAGAAGTTACACTCAATTAAAAATGTGACCGTTAAAGTCACGCGATGATACGTAAGTGAAGCGTCTCAGTGATGAGACGCTTTGGGGGCCAGTTATTACTGACGCCTTTGATATTTATCGACAATCAATGACCAATTAACTGACCTTTTGTCTGCTGGTAATTCTGGGCAGGCTGGTAACCGACCGGATTTTTAACATTCAAGGCTCATTTTCTGGAAATCAATTTCTACGTTATATCTATTTTGAAAATCAATAATTTTTTTTTTACAGATATATGAATCGAAGGGGAATGAACTTACCTTTCATTTAAGACGAAGCCCAAATCAGTACGACTGATAGAACTGGAGATATTCCTGAAAAACTGGAATTTTTCAAAACTGAAAAATTTTCCTCCATCAAAAAATTTTCCAATCAATTATGCTCACGAGCAATCCCATGCATCAGTGTTACTAGAAGTATAAATTACCCAGATTGGAAGTCTCTAGCTTGAATATTTTTTTAGTTATTGTGTTAACAAGAATTATATCGGGAAAATCATTAAAATTGAAATTTTTCAAAAACTATCATTAATAGATAGATGAAAATCCTCAGCGAGCTAGCTCATATGATTGCCAGCACAGCCTATGAATCTGAGTGAAATCGATTCAGAAGTTTTCAAAATTTTGATGAAATACAAATTTTTGAAATTTGTTAATATCTCAAAAACTACCAATCCAATTTTGATGAAAGAAAGGGCTTAGAGTGAAGAGTTCAGTGACCGGAATATACTGCCAAAATTTCAGAATCCTGCATATAAAACTTCAGAAGGCATTGAAACATATGTGTGTGCACAGACACACACACAGACAGACATTTTTTCTAAATATGATTTTTAGACTTTTCGGATCATTCTAAGTAGTTCCCAACAAAAAAATCCAGATCGAAAATTTTCACGATGGTAATGCTTCCATTTGGAAGCGGAAACAATTATTTTTCCAAAAAATTTGTTATTATTAATTACTTCTATCTAAGGAGTTGTCAATGTGACATCATTTCCCTTTCCCTATTATTCTACTTTCAGATTTATCTACTATGCCCTTTCTCCCTCTAGTACATTGAGTAGAATACTGTAGAAAATTGATATCAGTAGTGGGATCAAGCAGTCGATCGTACTTGAAGTCAATCGATTACAGTCAACAAGAATGGTGTTAGAACACGGTACATTATTATATCACCGGAGAGTGCCAGAAATTAATAGTTTTTGTTAGCTCCTTACTAATTTTCAGAAAAATTAGGTCATAAAAATAGATAGATTTCTTCTTTCCGATCACTGAGGAGGAGCGACTCTCCAGGGGGCCAATTACGAAAAATATGGTAGACACGGTACGGCAAGACACGACAAGACACGAGAAGGTGCTACACGATGTGGTAGACAGGCGGGAATTTCTGAATACGGAATTAGACGGTGAATTTGACAGCGGGGAGGTTAAATGGTGAAATCAAATTATGAAAATTTCATAAAAATTCCGAAAATTCTGAAAAAATCTCAAATATTAGAATAAAACTGATTTTTGAAATGTCTATTGGCAGAGGAAGGTTGCCGGAGTTTAATTCGGGAAATTATCAGAAAAAATTTCGGGAAAATTTGTAACGACGTTTCCCGTTACAGCTATCGCATCAGCTCATGCCACCTTCGGGCGAAGCTATCCAAGTGTAGAGCTCGAGAAGACTCACACATAGTCAGCTAGACAATTCATACTGTGGTGCCATCTGCGTAAGATGACACCTTAAAGTTACCGTGAACTAACTGTCACGTCAGTGGGATTTATATGTGACTAAGGATAAGGCAGAAGCCCAGCTGAAATGCTGGCGCTCCACTAAAGATGTCAGAGTTATCTCTGGGCCTGGCGGTGGTGCGAGAGGAAGAACCACGCAGGCGTGTGGAGATACCTCTAGACGAGGAGAAGCAGTCTCAGCCGATATGAATAGACCCAACGACACGGTCAGCAGTTAGTCTGCCTTGGGCGGCAGACTCAAGAAGATCGGGAGTAGTCCCTGGAACCTCTACCGCTCGCTTCGGCGAGAGTAACCGTTGGCTGCCCGTAGCATGGCTACGTGGCGTTTCTCGTGTGGATGGAGACGTCCGGTATTCTCTGGGTGACCACAGATCGGAGGAATACTGCGGACGGGCTCATCCAGAGGTTATCGCGGAATACCTAATTCCGACTTGTTCTCGCTAGAGGGACTGTGACTAGATCCACGCCCCTCTACCATAACCAGCACACTGGGTTACCGGGAATGGATTGCCCATGCCATCCACTGGGGTTAGTAATTCCCCGAGTCATTACTACCGAAGGTTCAACAGGTTAGCCCGAAACCGCCCTAAGAGGTTGAGCGTGGTGAGCCCAGGGAAAACCAGCACATAGTGAGTTTCGTTCATCGAACCGTGTGTGCGGAAAGGGCTGGCCGGAAGTGTGATGGGACTGGACGAATCCCGTTACAAAATGGCGCCCAACGTGTGTAGTACGACTAGAGTGAGGCTAGCGAGAAAACCTGGTTTTCAAAAGTGAATCAATTACTATGTGAAGTAAATTAATCAATAATACCGTGATTGTGTCCATGTTACCGTGACTCAATCAATAATACCGTGATTGTGTCCATGTTACCGTGGTTCGATCAATAATACCGTGATTGTGTCCATGTTACCGTGGTTCAATCAATAATACCGTGATTGAGTCTATAATACCGGAGTTCAGTGCATAATACCGTGGTTCAGTCCATAATACCGTGAGTGAATCAATGATACCACGATTGTGCCAGTGATGCCTCAATTGAGTCAAAAATAACAAGAATAAAAATTTTCGAAATTTAAACTGATTCAAAATTTCTCGCGTGACTAAACTAATCCACCAAGGGGCAGCACATCGTGGGCCCACTGCAGCTATCGCAATTACCGACGACAGGAAGGTAATTGGTTATGGAAAAATCCAAGAGATGTCTCCTGATGTACTGAAATCAATCAAATATCATCAGGAGAGATTTTCCTTGAATAAATTGAAGGACATGGAAATGCCGATAGGCGTCGCATTGTTTCTGCAAGTCCTGTATTGTGTCAGAAGTCATAAATTCTGAAAATTCTGTGGATATAGCACGTTCATCTGGAATATCAATTATACCGAGCAATTCAGAAGATGAGCGAATTTTCGAATATCGAAGACTGCAACAATAATAATGTTCAGTCAAACCGAAGGAGGGGGAAACCTCTCCACAATTACCGATTGCTAGTGTCCCTGATATTGGGAAATGTCCAATTATGGACATGCCTTCAATCTCGGACCTACTACCAGATCTAGATGTCGCTTCGGCAGCAGAAGATCTAGAGGAGTTGCTGGAAAACACCCATGTGGGGGGAACAATGACTCCAGGCTATCGTGACGAAACGACAGTCACAAAGGAGGGCTTTGATGCACTCCCAGAGGCTGTCTTTTGTGATCCTCGTTCACTTAAGCATTCTTTCGCTAAACTAGAAGAGAGGGAGGCTCTGAGGCTACAATTGCAGGTTTCAACTAAACCACTAGGTGGCGCAGTTGAACTGCAAACTCCCCACTTTGCTGCGACTGAGCAAGTCGGATTGGACTTGCAGAAGTCATTGGGACAGCCAGTGACATCTGCTGGAGCGATCCTGACCATGGAGGTGGCAACATTGCCCCGGTCGGATGCAAAGAAGAAGGAGACTCCCCCACTCCCGAAGATACCTAAAAAGTCTCAGAAGGTGAGGTAGAGTGCTACCGTAGCCACTCCAGCCTTGTGCTGGAACTGCCGTAAGGCAGGACACCGGTTTACCGACTGCCCAAAGCCACGTGGCACTTTCTGCAGAGGGTGTGGACGAGAGAGGAAGACCCTCAAGACCTGCTCAGCTTGTAGAGAGTGCTGGAAGGCTAGGGGACCGTACATGGCAGCCATTGGTAGGAATGTACCACGACATGTGCGAGTGCCTACAGGGCACTCCGGACTTCCGAAGGGAGAACTGAAGGAGACGATGCCGAAACATCATCGTCCCAAGGGGAAACTGACGGGAGAAAGGGCGAAGCCTATCGCAGCAGTGAAAGCAGTGACAAAAGCCAAAGCGGACGCAGCTAAAGCAGCAGTGGAGAGATTACTCAAAGCCAAAGCTGCGGAAATAGACAAGGCACCACCGTTGACGTCTAAGGGGTAGTGGTGACCCCTGAGGGCTATCGCAGGCTCTCACAGCTTTAGAGCCGAACACTCCTTCCCTTTTCCTTTTTCCTTTTCTCCCCTCCCCAAGACGACCCAAAAAGATGTGTGGCGTGATAACGCAGTCCGACTACAGACTTGCATCTGTAAGGGCTAGGGATGGCGTGGGCAACGCCATCTATTAGTACAGAAATGTACTAACGGGATATTGAACAGAGGTTTAGCGCCATCTGTGGGTACAAAAATGTACTAAAACGGTTGTCGACGCTATCGACAGTGAAAAATCCTGTGCAGTCGTCAGAAAGAGGGCGCTGTACAGAAAAAGTGGAAGAAAGAGCTCCCCACCCGGAAAATTACCCCCACTATTGGGAAAATGGGTATATAAAGAGCAGCAATCGGCTCTTGAATTGAGACTGGTCTGATCAACCACTGTGGCCACCGAAACCTTTTCCTTGAGCAATCGAGAGAAAATGACTAACGACGGCATTATACCATCTACCGCAGCCACGCCGGCTACTAGCGAAGCTATCTCATTAGAGGAGCTGACAGCTATCGTAAAGGCAATGCCACTACAAATTGCAGAGCTAATACCGAAAAAACGACCGAGAGGGCGAAAGAGGGGCACTGAGGCTAATCGCACAGTGAGAGTCACCTCACCAACGCCAGGGCGGCTTGGACAATTGCGAACGCAATTGGACAAAGCAGATAACGTTGGGCTACCACCAACGCCATCTGTGGCCGAGGGACATGCTGTCCCGGCGGCGCTCACCAGACAGGGTTTCCCATTCATGGCGCACAAGGCACACGAACACCTGAAAAGGTGGGGGATATCGTTTTCCGGGAAACGAGGGGAAGACGTCGAGAAATTCATTTCCTCATGCGAAGACGCACTCGTTTCGTTATCAATACGTGAGGGAGATCTCATACACATCCTTAGGGGTCTGTTAAAGGGTTCAGCACTCACGTGGTACCGCAGCATGAGCTTCGTTAATTGGTCAGACACCAGAGAAGCGTTCCGAAAGCAATTCGGAAGCCTAGACTACCAAGTCCATCTCAGGAATGAGATGTATGGGCGAACACAAGGCCAACACGAGCCTGTGGCCGAGTATACGCGTAGTGTGCGCGGTTATTTCATGAAAATAATGCTACCTTTGGACGGAGAGAGCAAGGTATACACAGCATATGCTAACATGCCATCGAAATATTGAGCCGGAATCGATATTGACCGTAGGTTAACGATGGAGGATCTCGAGCGGAAGGCATTGCGTAATGAGTGGAATCACAAATGTGCCCGAAACTACTGTCCCCCTTCACCAGCAGAAACTGCTGTACGTCCAAATTTGGCATACAAGGAGCCCAAGAATTTTGTCAGAGATTCTCATGGCACCGAAGCAGAGCAGTAGATGCAGGAAGTAGTGAGAAGGATTATCGGAAGAGCCTGGACACTTTGCGAAGAGTATTCAAGCACGCTCTCACGGAGGCTCACGACATCCAGTCTCAAACGTATGATCTACGGAGACGAGACAGAGAGTATGTAGAAGGCGATCTAGTATTATCTAGGAATCACTAGCTACCGAACGCAGGCAAGAACAGATCGGCCGCGTTGAACAAGCCATTCGTAGGGCCCTACACAGTCACGAAAAAGCTATCGAAGACTGTCTACGAATTGGTGGATCTCGCAGGGAATAGAGAGGGAACGATGTCAATACAAGACCTCAAACCTTACAAACCCGACCTATCGCTTGGGCATACCGAAGATTCTAATGATTAATCGGATTCAGATCGGATCCTTTCTCCACGGAGGGAGGTATGTAACGAGGTTTCCCGTTACGGCTATCGCATCGGTTTATGCCACCTTCGGGTGAAACTATCCAAGTGTAGAGCTCGAGAAGACTCAGACATAGACAGCTAGACAATTCATACCGTGGTGCCATCTGCGTAAGATGACACCTCAAAGTTACCGTAAACTAACTGTCACGTCAGTGGGATTTATATGCGGCTGAGGATGAGGCAGAAGCCCAGCTGAAATGCTGGCACTCCACTAAAGATGTCAGAGTTATCTCCGGGCCTGACGGTGGTGTGAGAGGAAGAACTACGCAGGCGTGTGGAGACCTCTAGACGAAGAGAAGCAGCCTCAGCCGATATGAATAGACCCAACGACACGGTGAGCAGTTAGTCCGCCTTGGGCGGCAGACTCGAGAGGATCGGGAGTAGTCCCTGCAACCTCTACCACTCGCTTTGGCGAGAGTTACCGTTGGCTGCCCGTAGCGTGGTTACGTGGCGTTTCTCGTATGGATGGAGACGTCCGGTATTCTCTGGGTGACGATAGATCAGAAGAATAATGCGGACGGGCTCATCCAGAGGTTATCGCGGAATACCTATTTCCGACTTGTTCTCACTAGAGGGACTGTGACTAGATCCACGCCCCTCTACCATTACCAGCACACTGGGTTACCGGGAATGGACTACCCATGCCATTCATTGGGGTTAGTAATTCCCCGAGTAATTACTACCAAAGGTTCAGCAGGTTAGCCTGAAACCACCCTAAGAGGTTATGCGTGGTGAGCCCAGGGAAAACCAGCACACAGTAAGTTTCGTTTATTCCTCCGGTAAAGAATAAAATGGCGCCCACGCTATCGAACCGTGCGTGTGGATAGGGATGGCTGGAACTGTGACGGGACTGGACGAATCCCGTTACAAATTTCATAAAAATTTTATAAAAGTTTTATGAAAGTTTCATAAAAGTTTCATAAAAATCTCACGAGAATTTCAAAAATTCTGAAAAAATCTCAAATATTAAAACAAAACCGATTTTTGAAATGTATATTGGCAAAGGAAGGTTGCCGGAGTTTAATTTGGGAAATTATCAGAAAAAATTTCGAAGAAATTTCATAAAAATTTTATAAAAGTTTTATCAAAGTTTTATCAAAGTTTTATAAAAGTTTTATGAAAGTTCTATAAGAATTTCATAGAAATTTCACAAAAATTTCGAAAATTCTGAAAAAACCTCAAATATCAGAATGAAACTGATTTTTGAAATGTATATTGGCGAAGAAAGGTTGCCGGAGATTAATTTGGGAAATTATCAGAAAAAATTTCATAAAATTCTCATGAAAGTTTTATAAAAGTTTCATAAAAATTTCACAAAAATTTCGAAAATTCCGAAAAAGTCTCAAATTTTAGAATGAACTTGATTTTTTTCTCCTTTGAGCTGAGAAATTTTTCGAAGGGAAAACACGCGTTGAATTTCATTTTTTTCCATTTTTAAAATGTTTTTGATTGCTTTTGACAGGTTTCAATCGACTTAGCAAGAAAGGTTTCCTGACATTTTCTCCCAACTCCAACAGCCTCAAAGATATCCACAATATTATCCCCTCAATCATCTTTGTTGGGATATTTGATTGATAGGTGATGCAAATGATAAAAGTAGATAATTGGCAAAATGCTTTAATTGCTTGAAACGTGTTTTCTGTACATTGTGTGAGAACGAACTGAAAGAAAAGATGAGTGAATGTGTGTGTGTGTGTGTGTGTGTATTGACTGTGCTCTCGATAGCTGATTAATCGATAACACAGAGTGTGCTATCATTGACCTTGATAAGTGGACAGTTTATGGAAATGACTTTACCCTCAACAATCTCAACTTTGAATAAAAAATTAATTAAAAACTCATTTCAGTATGAAAATTTTTCATTTTATTCATACTCACTGTGATACACGGTGCTCTGAATTCAGATATATTTCATGTATTTTATTGTTCGTAGCGGATCACAATGTTTCTCGTGAACTATTGAAGTTTATCATTATTGAATTCAATCAAATATCGCTTTCTTTTCTTTTCTTTTTTACTGTTTTTAAATTTATAATCTAGAGCTTAAATTACAATTCAGGTAAAAATTATTTTGACGGATTCATTTATTTTTTTAGAAGCTACTTCTTTCGATGATTAATCAATTCATCATTAACCCTCGGAGTACACACCTCTGAACAGAACTTCAGAGCACACACGGGGTCAAATTGACCCCACTCCATTTCCTGAATGCTATATCTCGAAAACTATACATTTTTTCGGAATCTATGTTCTGAGATTTTTTGTAGATAAAACAATGTACTTTCGAATACAATCATCGTTGGTTTGATTTAACTATTCTCTGATGGTAAAAAAATTAGTCAAAATTGGACCTCTTTTCTAGAGTCGGCCAATTTGAATGAAAAAGCTTCCAAGCGTCGGTGCATTGAATCCACTAAAAAATGAATGTACTTGAAAAATCCATCAAAACAAGTGTAGTTTTCTGGAGAGCACGAATAATCCAGCTGATAATAAATCAGCAGTTCGTGTTTAAAACATGCTTCGTTGATTAATTAATTAATTAATTTTTACGTTTATCTCGCTTTTACTTAGAAAAAAAGAGTAACCAGCTGAAAAAAAACCTAATCGTAGCTGGGTTTGTTTCTTTTGAACTCACTGCCAATTGATTCATTGTTGTAACTGATCACGCAATAATGAAGAAAATGAATAGTGAAATCGCTGAGAGAATAAAAAAACAATTGTTGCAATAAAAAAATTCGGCGTTTCATTACTCATTGAAAAAAATGTTTAATGTTTGATGTTCAATGTCTATTCTCAAAAACTCCAGGCTAGTGAGTCCATCGGAGCTGAAACAGTAAATTGTAGGGGAGAGGGGGGCACCTTTGAACACTTTTTACTTATTTATTTATTACTTTTAATGTAATGAAATATCTGATATTTTTTATGCCCTAATCATTACTTTGGTCATTTATCTTTCATAATACACTTCAATTAATTTGAAAAAAGTGCTTAATCGAAACTATATTATTAATTTAAAAAAAAATCATTTTGTTCAAAGCTGCCCCCTTTAGGGGGCACCTTTGAACAGGTGCCCCCTAAAGGGGGCAGCTTTGAACAGGCCTGGGGCAGGTTTGAACAATCTATAACTTCACCACATAAACTATAATTATTGGAGTATTCATAGTTTTCATTATCGTTCTTATTCTTCATAGTTAAGTCTCACATTTGTCGGTTTACATAAAATTTATAAAATCTTTGAGATAATGATAAATAAACAAAGTTATTATAAAATTATCCAATTTTTAACATCAATAACCTTACTCAATTAAATCTAACTCAATAAATCTAGCTCACGAGACTTATTTCATAACGATAAACGTTAGACTTAGTTTTTTCTTAGGTATTTTTCACTTAAAATCTTGCACTTAAACTCAAATCATAGGAATCAATATAAAATATTGAAGATTCGAAACTTCTTTTAAATTTAGTCACAGCTTGATTAATTTTTTTGTTTTTAGACTTTGTTGCTTTCTTGACTCATTCGTCATCTGTATTTTTTTTTTCTTCGCAGGCAGTGGTGATTTTTTCAATCGATCTTGTCGCTCCAAATGTCTTACACTCCAAATGTCTTGTTAATTACATGGACTACAGCTTTTTGTGCATCATTTTCATTGACACTACTTGTCCGCTTTCTTTTATAATTTTGAACCATGATTGGCCCTGACATTCAAAAATATTCAATAATCATAAATTAAAGATCATATATTTTTTTAGAGATAATTTAAACGAAAAGAAAACGTTTGTGAAGTATAACTATGTTGATTTATAAGTGTTCAAACGTGCCCCTCATTTCTTGTTCAAAGCTGCCCCAACAGCATACTTGAGATAAAAAATTAATTTAAATCAATTAGAAATCAATAAAAATAAAATTTTTCATTTCGATGAGATAGTGGAATATATGAAGATTGATTAAAAAAATATACAGTCATGAGTTGATCACCATTTCAACTATAATATACTTACATCCAGAAAATAAAAATTTTATAATTGCAGCATAAATTCGACGACCCCTTGTAGGTTAGGTTTAACATGGAAAATAAAAACAGCTGTGATGGATATTAGTTGGCAGCTGTGCTGCCATCCTAAATTCAAAATCCGCGGTTCAAAATTTTGGTTTTTCGATTTTTTATTGAAGATGTTCAAAGCTGCCCCTGTTAAAAGCTGCCCCCCTCTCCCCTTTATACCTATTTAGGAAGTCGCGTTAAAAAATTTTTTTTCATAAAAATTACAAATAAATTCATATATTTTCAGAGAATTTTTACCAGGAATAAAACTTAAAGTAAATTAACATGATCTGATATCACAGAATTTGTTATGAAATTGCTTTTTGAATATTGCTATTAGAATCATCACAGTTTCCGGAAATTAAGTTCAAAAGTTGAGATATATACATAAATAAAAGTGAATTGACGTAATCTGGTATCACAGAATTTGCTTTGAAATTGCTTGTTAAATATTGCTATTAAAATCATCACACATTCTGAAAATATATTAACATCTTCATTGGATTGAGTACTTAGCAAAGAGTTCATAGATCATTCGTCTCAGTAATTTCTTTATTTATCACATACTCGAAAAATAATTTTTCAAATTTAGAAAAGGATTCTGCTGAAGCTACATCCAAAAATGAAAGAAAAAGTACGGTAACTCAAAAATTATTGAGTTTCGGGAACAATGTGACCTTTTCTGTTGAGAATTAAATTCTCGACAAAAAACGTATCGTGAGTTATTTCGATCAGCTTGATAGTTTCCGAGATATCTTCGAAATAAAGTACAAGTTATTTCCCTGGATTCATTTAAAACAATTTTATCAATAAATTGATGAATAGAATTGATAAAAAAAAATGTTATCATTTAATAATAAATATGATAACATATGTCTCGCATTTACCCAAGTGTAAACTTCAATCTTGATCGAATAACAACGAAAGAATCAATCTAATAATTTGAATTAATTGAATATTAAAAAAAAAATTGATTGAATAATTATATGATGTATGATGCTGAGTGCGATGGCCGAAAGGGCATAAAGAGTATAACTATTTCACGCCCGCCTATTTGACGACCACCTTGGTTCCAGGTTCAAGAAGGTTGGGAAGCCTAGCAAAAGCAGGCACCCCACCTCACCCCCTGTAACCGTTAGGTTCGAGATGCTAGTGGAATCGAGTCTACTGCATCTCGTCAGTAAGTGGTGGATGTGGACGTTGCCCGTCTCCAACCCACATTATCCATAGTACTTCTTGGTGCCGTCAGTGTACAAAACTGGGCCCATAGGCTGAAGGAAGGGTCTATTTCCAGAGCCCATTCCTCGATCCTCGGTCTCACGACTTCAAAACTCCTGATGAAGGTCTTCGACCCCCCACTTACCTCGCCACCCAGCCGGAGTATCTTTTTTATTCCTCCGTCTGAGGCAGTGACGCGCGCGTGATGGTCGAGTTCCTCCAGAATCTTATCGCAGAGCCCTTTGCTGTCTTCATTGCCACTAGATGTGGCGGCTTCAGATTCAAGATGACTATCAAAGCAGTTATAGGTGTGGTTCTCAGAGCCCCATCACGGGAGTGTGGTTCTCAGAGCCCCACTCACCCTAGACCTACCCATACTGCCATCTTGTTTCGTGTGTCCGGGGAATGAGGTCCACTCCCGCAGAGCCCGGTTTGTGAGAGTAAGGTCTGGAATCAATGGGGTGTGACCCGGTGCCCCAAGGACATCGTTCGGACCCATTGACTCAGGGTTTCATACACCCCGTGTCACCCCTGTGCCATTCAGCCTTCGGTACGATAGTTTACACCTTCAGCTTGGAGGAGCTGGTCCATGGTGACGGCCTTCGTTCGACTGCCCGGGCTTTTACCTCCGTTGTCTTCCTTATTGTACCGTCACTTCGCTAGCATTTCCGAAGGTTCCTCGGTGGGGCCCTGCTGGTCTAACGTTCCCAGCTGGTTCCCTCCCGGCTCCCCTACTAGTGTTGGCTACTCCCCCTATCCTCCACCTGGGGACGCGCTCCGACCAGTAGCTCAACCGCCAGAACCAGACCCCCATTTCGAGAGTCCAGCCCGGGTTCGAAGAATGATTATAGTAAAAATATGGAAAATTGATGAATAATTATATTATATCGTTACTTCAATGTTTTTCGAGTATTGAAAGAGCTTAGTTGAGTATTAATTAATCAGAATTAAATGATGATAATTTTGAGAATTCGTAATTGGAACTTTCAATAAATAACTTTGATAATTGTGAGGAATTAAAATACTTGCGTCGTTCTCCCTTTTTGCCTTACACTCGATACCATAAATTTTAGCAAATATCCTAATCTTCACCTTCGGCCCCCTTGACAAATCATGCCCTTCCCCCAGCGTGGCTGTAACACCCGGTACGGCTCAAAATACCGTCCCCCAGTCCACCTAGAAAGTAGCTCAAACAAAAGGAAATATGGGCGCCAGATAGATTTTGATACTGCTGGACCTATCTAACCAGACCAACGGTAAAATGAAGGTAACGGTAACGGTAAACTCTCTAGGGAATTGAAGAAACGCAAGAGAAAAGGGTGTCGAAAAAGGGGGTTGCGGCTTGTGCTAGGCTAATTCAGCTTCGTGGAGAGGGGGCGTAGGCTTAGGGCACACTCAGAAGTCGCCAAAAATAAGATAAAACACCAATAAAATCAGAGAAATAGATTCGAACCATAGAACGAGAGTTAGGGTTAGGAATGGGGAATGAATAAATACAAGTCGGATACTGTCCTCACGTGTTTTGCTATTGCCTGAAGAAGATCGAAATTATACATAATATTCAATAATACCTCAATTAATACATTAGTTTTCCCCATTATTGAAAGAGTAGCAAATGCTACTAGGTAATTTGCGAGAAGCGCCTTATATAAAGAAATGCCTAAAAGATCGACTCAAAATCCCTTAACGTCATTAAAAAAGCCGAAGTAATCGATTAATCCATCAGAGAATCCAACTAACTCAAAAGGTATTGAGAACCTTAAATCGAGCGAGAGAGAGAGAAAATAATCGCAGGAATCGAGAGAATTACTTAATTTTATCTATTTGTACCGAAAATCGCCGATAATGTCGATTCATAGCGGAAAGTACGGAAGTGTCCCAAAATCTGACAAAGATAATTTTTAGATAATTATCTATCAGTTAGATTGGTCGGAATTCCCTTAGAAAAGTATTCGCATGTATTGATTAATAAATATTTATGATTATTTCTATTGATTATCTCATGCGCCCTTAAGAGAGACTCATACGCCTCATACGCCTCATACGCCTCATGTCTCTGTGAACTGGCGGAAAAGATAACCGGTGACATGAGTAATCCCATTATTATTTTGAATTAATCTGCATTTCCTTAAAAATGCTGCGAGGGAACCAGAAATGACTAGAAATATCCTAATTCGTTGAAAGATATAGGGGATTATTTATTGCACATCGATTAGTGCAGAAACCCCAAAAAGATAACCCAAACTCGAAGAAATCTATCGAAAGATTTAATAGGAAAAGGTAATTCTCTTCCGCATTAATTGCGAGAGAATATTCAAGGACGACGCTCGTGAAAGCGCGCCTAAATATCTCCCTAGTCGGTTGCTAGGGAGTTTCCCTAGCCTAGGGAATTCTCGGGTTAGGCTGAGTCGCTGGGTGTGAGCGCGACCCAACTGCCTTCCCACTGAATTGGGTGTGAAGGAAAAAGGAAGAGAAAGCGGCATAAAACGGAAGAGAGACATCGATGCTTGTATAAAAGGGCACTCGAAAATTCTCGGAACTCCGGCTGGAATTATTTCTCCGAATCGAAGGGAGAAATAACTCGACAGCGTAGATATATGCATGCTTTCCTTTCAGATCGAGAGAACCAATTCATTTGCATGAGTGTGAGAGAGACAGCACTAGCGGGGAATTGAGTAAGCTCTACCAGCAGTGCGTGTGAGAGAGAGAGCGTGCAAATGAATGAGAACGAGAGAGAGAGAGAGAACCATGGCAACGCACTACGAAGGGTTTTGCGTTCGCCCTGCGTGCGAGAGAGATAACCGTACGAAACAACATGCGAGTGAGAGAGAAGAGGAAACCAGCTCTACCCAAGCGTGGGGAGCACATGTTTTTCGTCATTGCATCAGCCAATGACGCTTTTCGGAAAAACGCTCAAAAAATGCTCCAAAAATCCCTGAAAACATCGGGAAAATTCCTATTATTTCATCTTCCTCATTATCTCCTCACTGGCAATTAATTAGTCGAAGATATCCGGCCAGGAGAGATAAAGAGAGCCGGGGAAAATGGTAAATCCACGAGGCGCGTCGTTTCATGTATCGCTGCATTCCTCCTGGTTTTATCCTCTGAAATTCCTGAAAATCGCGAAAATGACGAAAAGACACCCGCGTAATTTTCCTTTAATTATTTTTCTCAGTGGCCCCTTTAATTTTGAGAGATCCGGCCACGAGAAAATAGAGAAAACCGAAGGAATGAAAAGGGACGCTACAACCACATGTAGCGTCTCATCGCAATTTTATTTACGGCACTCGGAATTACTTAATTAAGAACACTCGCGAAATTAATTGATTAAATGGACTCACCATGATGTTCCACGGCGTTTTACCACTCTTTGGGAAAAACTGGGGTTTTCTTTTGGAGACTTATTATTTCGCGAGCAACACGGTAGAATTTCGGAGCAGAGAGACGAACAATGCTCTCTGCTGCGCAACACTCCACGAACTGAATTATTCGGGAGTGGGGAGTGCGTTCGGTAGAGTTGAGTGGTGGGGCCAGCAGTTGTGCTGCATCCTCACGCCACTGCGAGACTCCAATCACGCATGCATGCGCATTTTATTTAGGCGGGAGAATTCAAATGGAATTGAATTCTCCCGGATTGAATTTAATTCATTTAATTTTTTATTATTTGCATAAAATAAAGGGGTTTAACGGGAGTAATTGTAGGTTGGTAGAGGGTTAATACCGGGTGGTTTTGAGCGTATTTTTCGGGAACTATGGTGGCTCTAATGAAGGATAAAATTGATGATTAAATGAGGGAAATTGTTGGGGAATTTGGAGTTTGGGAGACCCATTCGGCTTGTTATTTTTGAGCCTTGTTGGGGCGGTGTTTTCCCCTTTTCCCATGATGGATAGCCGCCATCAGAGGGGCACGTCTCTTGGGGAATGAGCAGACTCGCCTCGGCGATACTGTAAACCCGAATTTTGGCAATTCTTTTAGTAGGGTGGGTTATTCCCTGCCTCCAGACCTTCCATCCGAGGGCCTGATCGTTCCCACAAAACTGGAGCGCGACTCCTCTCAAGCCGACCTCTGCACTCACCCCTGAGGACAATCAAGAGGGTTGTCCATAAGCCCTAGGAAACACGGTATATTGGTCACTTAACCATGGGTGCTTCTGGGCCCTCTCTTCCACCACGAGATAACCGACAGGTACTGCCCTTCAGAGAATCGGACAATGAAATGGAGTGGCGGTACTATAGCGGTACTTATTTAATTTTCGCGGAAGTTACGGAATATGGCGGTATTATTTCAGATAACCTTAAGTCAGTTTCTCCTCATGACTTGGAGGATTTTAAGATAACTTTTGGTGAGTTTACCCTCATGTCCTGGAGATTTTCGAAATAACCTTATAAGAGAGCCTTAAGTCAGTTTATCCTCATGACCAGGAGGTTTTTATAGATAGCCTTGAGTGAGTTTATCCTCTTGACCGGGAGAATTCTAAAGATAATGACTTAATCAATCTACCTCGTTTCGCGAAATCTCTCCCTCTACTCACGCGCTCTGCATACAGGTGGCGTGGGAAAATACCACGTCACATAATAAATTGATTAATCATCGAAAGAAGTAGCTTCCAAAAAAAATAAATGAATTGGTCAAAATAACTTTTACCCAAATTGTAATTCAAGCTGTAGATTATGAATTTGAAAATAGTAAGAAACCAGCAGCCGTCACCCCTTATGTGTGATTTGAATTCTCAGATTTGATATTCTGCCAATGCAATCGGCAGTATGCTCCCGAATGGAATTTTTGAGCTCTAGTTCGAGCATTGCGACTTTTAGTGATTCGATTCTCCTTGATTAGAATTCTTCATAGGGGGAGGTGGGGCAAAATGGCCATTATAAAGGAACAGTGGGAGATCAATTTTTTCTGATGATTCTATTGGAAAACTAAGAAAATTTTAGGCAGATAACAAATGCGAAAATTGATTTTTTTGAAATTTTTTGAGAATTTGATTTTTTTGGGCATTTTTAAGGGGTTACATACGTCCAGCGGCGCCGAAAATGCGCTAAAAGAGAAACTCCTTTCAGAAGGGATAGGAATGGGAATTCGGAAAAAATAATGTTTGCACATTGTTAATTGATCTTTAAACTTTATAAAAAAATTTATTTAATTTTTTTTTTTTTCTAATTACTATGAAAGAAATAACGTCCTCCAAAGCATTGTGAAAAAAAAAATTGCTCCACGGTCGGCATCATTTCTTCTTGAAATGTTGATGGATCTGCAAAATGTAAAAAGTTTCTTGTAAAAGAAGGTTGTAGTTATAGTCTATGGGGCCGGATTTTTGATATTGTAATTGAACAATTTTTAAAAAATTATTCAAATGTGAAATTTATGACGCAAAACGCAAACTTTTTTTTAAACTGCTGTAAATTGCTGAATTTTCCAAAATCGAAAAATCCGGCCCCATAGACTATAACTACAACCTTCTTTTACAAGAAACTTTTTACATTTTGCAGATCCATCAACATTTCAAAGAGAAATGATGCCGACCGTGGAGCAATTTTTTTTTTACAGTGCTTCGGGGAACATTATTTTTTACATAGTAATTAAAAAAAAAAAAAAAATTAATAAATTTTTTTATAAAGTTTAAAGACCAATTAACAATGTGCAAACATTACTTTTACGAATTTCCATTCCTATCCCTTCTAAAAGGAGTTTCTCTTTTAGCGCATTTTCGGCGCCGCTGGACGTATGTAACCCCTTAAGGGTGAGAGACTTTTCGACTTTCGAAAAAATTCATTTTTTTTTGGAATATCTCCGGTTCTCTTGGTTGTAGCGCCATGAGACCAATCTCAAATGAGAGGTGAAATCATTTCCCATCGATTTATGGGGGTTTGAATTCAAAAATATTGATTTTTCAGAACTTTCGCAAAAAATTATGATCATCGGTTTTCGCCGTATAACTATGTGAAAAATTGATATTTTCGAATCCAAAACCCCATAAATCGATGAGAAATAATCTCACCTTTCATTTAGGATCAGTCCCAGGTCGTTACGACCAATGGAACCAGAGAGATTTCCAAAAAAATGAATTTGCTCAAAAATCGAAAGGCTTTTACCCCTCAAAAATGTCAGAAAACATTGAATTCTTAAAAAATTGAAAAAATTAATTCTGGCATATATTTCTCGAGTGAAATTCCCTCAGCTTTCCGATGGAATCATTAAAAGAAATCCATCTCCAATATTTTCATTCATTTAAAGATTTTTTCAGAATATATGGATCATTCCACCAAATAAAATCATTTTTACGGGGTGACTCTCCCGGATTATGTTCAAAATTTTTTGAGCTATTCTCTACATCAAAATAATGACTCGTTGAAAAATCGCGCTTTTTCTATTGAGCAATTTCGTGATAATGATTTTTTGAATTTCCACGATTTTTTTTTCATAAATTTTTTGCTAATTTTTTTTAAAGTAGGAACATTATTCATAAAAATATAAACTGTATAGTTCCTTTCACAGGAAATTCTCAGTCTTACAATGGAAATATTCATTTTTTATTTTGAGCTACGCAAAGCTCTCAAAAATGCAATTGGAGTGAAGAAAACGAGGTATTTGTGCAGAAGAGTGCCCATAAAATTTAAATAATTATCAAAGTCAAATCTTCGGAAAAAAAACTGAAATGCGCAAGCAGGATTTGAACCCACGACCCTCTGATTACATGTCAGGTGCTCTGATCACTAAGCTATTGCGAGTTCCTATACTTTCCTTCAAATTTTTGACCAAGATATATTAAATCATTTTCGCCACCTCCCTTCCTGAGGTAATCTAAATTAAATTAATTAATTTTATTGTGGGCTCTATTATACACAATTACCAAAAACGATTTTTCTGGCCTTGCGGCATGCGTTATTCCGAATTCGATATTTTTTTCTGGAAGTTGAGCATTATTTACTCAAAATATGTCTTTTTCACGATGGGCTTATTTTTTAATTGACTGCAATCAAATAATGGAGTACTTGTAACAGATTCTACACTACTCAAAAAAATTAAAAGAACAAAAGAGTTTTCCATTTTTTTCAGTAATTTTTGGAAGACTATAACTCCATGAAAAATGATCGGATTGAGATGAAAAAGGAAGTGTTTTGAAGCTTGAAATGTCTAGTTCTGAAATCTTTTAAGGAAAAATTTTCTGGAGCATTCCCTATGATGCAAAGAGAGGAAAGGAAGCGAAGGAAAGAAATCAAAAATTTTTTCATTTTTGAAAATGGTCTATGGGCTCAAAAAAATTTTTTTCAACATGACCAATGCAAGAATCATTCAGCCCAATTCTTCAGCTTCAATTTCTTTTTTTTTTTTTTTCGTACTATCATTTGTCTCTGAGATATCGACTGTTGAATGAAAACTCGTCTTTTTCTCTTCGATCATCGATATCTCGTGAACTACTGATCGTACAGCGAACGGATGGTGGGTTTCACAAACTTGAATAAATTCTCTAGAGGTGGTTTTTGGAATTTGATTTTTAAAAAAATTAATTTTACACGTAATATTGGTTTGAAAAGTTAACCAAAAAATAACGTTTTTCACTGTCCTCGTAAGTCTACTTAAACTTTGTCATTTTTCGGAGGACTGCTACTGTCCCTAGGTTCTTTTTCAGCTGAATGCATGCCCAAACACCCTGGAACATTCCAAGTCAATCGGTTCAGCCATTTTTTTTCCCGACCGATCGAAGTTATAGCAAAAATTGAAGGAACAATATGCTGGTTCCTTTAACCCTGATTAATGAAGGCTTTTTTTTTGTAAGAATTTCGTTCCACACGCATACACATATTCTTGCAAATTTCGGTTTTTATCAACTCTATTTTCAATAGAGAAAATGTCCGACATCCAATGTTCCAATGTCTTTTTCTCTTCGTTTTTTATCATTAGGTGAGCCCTTAAGACGAAATTCTTACGAAGAAAACCTTCATTAATTAGGGTTGAAGGAACAAGCATATTGTTCCTTTAATTTTTGCTATAACTTTGATCGGTCAGGTAAGAAAAATGGCTGAACCGATTGACTTGAAATTTCCCAGGGTGTTTGGGCATGCATTCAGCTGGAAAAGAACTCAAGGACAGTAGCAGTCCTCCAAAAAATGACAAAGGTTAGGTAGACTCACGAGAACCGTGAAAAAACGTTATGTTTTGGTAACTCTTCGAACCAATATACGAGTAAAATTAATTTTTCAAAAATCAAATTCCAAAAACCACCTCTAGAGAATTTATTCAAGTTTGTGAAACCCAGCATCCGTTCGCTGTACGATCAGTAGTTCACGAGATATCGATGATCGAAGAGAAAAAGACGAATTTTCATTCAACAGTCGATATCTCAGAGACAAATGATTGTACGAAAAAAAAAAAAAAAAAATTGAAGCTGAAGAATTGGGCTGAGTGATCCATGCATTGGTCAAGTTGAAAAAAATGTTTTTGAGCCCATAGACCATTTTCGAAAATGAAAAAATTTTCGATTTCTTTTTCTTCGCTTCTTTTCCTCTCTTTGCATCATAGGGAATGCTCCTGAAAATTTTTCTCTGAAAGATTTCAAAACTAGACATTTCAAGCTTCAAAACGCTTCTTTTTTTATCTCAATCCGATCATTTTTCATTGAGCTACAGTCTTCCAAAAATTACTGAAAAAAATGGAAAACTTCTTTGTTCCTTCAATTTTTTTGAGTAGTATAGAATCTGTTACAAGTACTCCATTATTTGATTGCAGTCAAACGAAAAATTAGCCCATCGTGAGAAAGACATATTTTGAGTAAAAAATGCTCAGCTTTCAGAAAAAAATATCGAATTTGGAATAACGCATGCCACAAGGCCAGAAAAATCGTTTTTTTTATTCCGATTGCATTTTTGAGAGCTTTGCGTAGCTCAAGATAAAAAATGAATATTTCCATTGAAAAGCGGAGAATTTTCTGCGAAAGAAACTATACAGTTTATATTTTTATGAATAATGTTCCTACTTTAAAAAAATTAGCAAATAATTTAAGAAAAAAAATTGTAGAAATTCAAAAAATCATCATCACGGAATTGCTCAATAGGAAAAGTGCAATTTTTTATCGAGTCATTATTTTGATGTAGAGAATAGCTCAAAAAAATTTGAACACAATCCAAGAGGGTCGCCTCGTAAAAACGATTTCATTTGGTGGAATGACCCATATGCATAAAAACTCGAATGTGTCTATTTTACCACTTATGTCTGATTACCCCACCTTCCCCTATACAAAAAAGTATTATTAATCTATTGATCTTTCAACAATCGATCCAGAATAATGAATCAATTAACTTCTGAATTTGATGAGTCAACTTTTTAAGGATCAAATAATTGTGATGTCCGTATGTTGGGGGTTTAATTTATCCGAATAACTGAATTTATTTTGAATATCAAATTTTGTTCCGCCCAGTAAAATTTATAAAATAATCCCAAACACATTTGAACAATGTGAACTAAATGCGACTCAGTCCCCGTTTTTACCCTAATCTTTCGATTAATAGGCTGAAGTGGGGAAATATTGAGAGGATTTCTGTTAATAATCGATAAAAAAAACTGGATTTTAGTTAAAATAGTCTTAATAGACCTATATTTTGTGACAAAGATTGAAAAACATACATAATAATATTAAATTTGCCGACTTACGTAGTTCTATTGGTAAATATTATATCTTATTCCTGTTTCATCCGACGGGTCGGTGTCGCAGTTTCCCTTGGGGCCTTAATCTGCTTTATCCGTTGGGTCAGTATCGCAGTTCCCTCTGGGCCTTATCCTGCTTTGCCCGATGAGCCGGTATTGTCAATCCCCTTATTGGGTCTTACTTTATTTTATCAGTCGACTCGGTACTGTTATTTAGAAAAAAAAAACACTTTGACAACCAATTATGTACGATTCCTCTTGTCGGAATTCACGTTTCACACTTAATTAAAATTTTTAGTGAATTTCGATTTTTTTCAAATTTGAGAAAAACTTTATAATTGATTTAAATTAAATTTTTAGTGAACTTTGATTTTTAACAAATTTGAGAAAAACTTCAGAATTGATTTAAATTAAATTTTTAATGAACATCGTTTTTTAAAATTTGAGAAAAACTTTGTAATTGATTTAAATGAAATTTTTAATGAACTTTGATTTTTAAAAATTTGAGAATAACTTCAGAATTGATTTAAATGAAATTTTTAGTGAACTTCGATTTTTAAAATTTGAGGAAAACTTTATAATCGATTCAGATGAAATTTTTAATGTACTTCGATTTTTAAAATTTGGGAATACTTTATGATTGATTTAAATGAAATTTTTAATGAACTTTGATTTTCAAATTTTGAGAAAAACTTCCGAATTAATTCAAATGAAATTTTTAATGAACTTTGATTTTTAAAATTTGGGAAAATCTTTATAATTGATTTAAATAAAATTTTTAATGAACTTTGATTTTTAAAAATATGAGAAATACTTTATAATTGATTTAAATGAAATTTTTAATGAACTTTGATTTTTAAATTATTAGAAACACTTCAGAATTGATTTAAATGAAATTTTCAATGAACTTTGATTTCTAAAATTTGAGAAAATCTTTATAATTGATTTAAATGGAATTTTAAATGAATTTTGATTCTTAAAAATTTGAGAAAATCTTTATAATTGATTTAAATGAAATTTTTAATGAACTTTGATTTTTAAAAATTTGAGAAAAACTTGTAACGGTTTGCTCAACTGACCTTGGCCAACCGTTAAAGGCACTGAAAAATTCTCTAAATTTGACCCGATTTTATGCTTCTAGTTTTTTCCCAATTTACTCCCAATTAATTTGCCTTCCTGAAAAAATGGGCACCAGTCGTTTTTGCAAAGTTCTACAAATTTGGGGGAAAACGACAAATCCCCAAGTTTTATTTAATTTCAATGAATAACAAAAATCCCAAAAAGACTCTAATTTAATCCGCTTTCTTATGTGAGACTCCTATATTGTCTCAAGGGGGGGAGGGGACGATACCCTCCCTTTGGGTATTCGGACGAACGAAAAAACTTGACACAAACTCCTGAAAATTTCGGTTTAAATAACAAATGAATTAGATGTATTCAAAAATAATATGTGTACATTTAAATCAGAGAAAAAAGGAAGTTTTTTTTTTTTTTGGAATAATACGATGATTATTTCACTTTAATTATTAATCTTAAACGTAACTCAGAATAAACAAAAATAGCTTTAATTTTGCTTGAGTGACAACACCCCAAACAGACACTAACTCGACGTTTCCTCTACTCTTCACCTTTTACTCAAAATTCTTTACCTTATAACTCAAAATATTAATTATACGGGGATTCGCGTACCTTACTCTATTTGCGCTATCTTTCCTCCGTCTTGGCCTCTTTAACTTCTCTTTTTAATTACTTGAATTTCTCTACATTTTTCCTTGTACTTTTCTTTAATTTCTCTCAATAGTCTCTACACGATGTGGCCGCCACGGTGTCCCGGGAGAAGAAGAACGAGTCTTCTCTCCCATGCGTTAGCGTTGGGTGCACTTGGCTATTCCCGCTCAATTCCGGTAGAGCCGAGGCCCAACTCAACCAATTGACGCGCGAGTCCCCCACTCCTTTACTCAACGTCACCGGACTCGCGTGAATTCTGAGACCTCCCCGCGAATTTCTCCACTCAAATAATAATTATAATAACTTGGACAATATTTTCCCGACAATTGTGAGCGGAAAAGTTCTGTCTACTATTTCACTTCACACTGTTTCCGGCGTTGTCCTCGACGATGTCCAAATTCCCTCACTGTTGGCCAGCATCCATCAGTGTTTGCTGGTGTTGGACCAACTCCCTGGATGCTGCTCCGGTCCAGGCTCCTCCAGATCGTCCTTGACTCTGCTACTTTGTTTGTGAGACTGGGAAAAATCCTTCCCAGTCCTACTCTCGTACTTTCCTCTAAATTTTGGAGGAAGATTAAGCAAAAATAAAAAATATAATTAGTGAGGTCATTAGCTGTTGCTGACCTCACTCTGGACATATGCTGACTTGACTCAAAATGAGCCCCATTCTCACCGGGTACCGCGAATTGCGGCCATTATCGCGATATTACTAAAAATAATTAATTTTTCATAATTTTCTTGATTCTGTGACGGTAAAAACCGTCACAAACTTCAGAATTGAATGAATGAATAATTCATTTGCGAAAGGGGATCTCTACCCCTCATTGCAAAGGGGGGGGGGGTACAAGCATCAATAATTATATAGAGATGTATAGTACAGGCGGTTCCGGAACGGAATTTTAAGCAATAAAATAGATTACACATAAGTGAAAATACAATAAGTAGGTGAAGCAGATACAGTCAATAGCATAATATAAAATAAATTTGAGTGACGACTGGCAAAGCGTGTAGAAGGTCTTGTGAAGGGCCATGTTGCAGGTGTAAAAGGTAAAGTGAAGAAAGAAGCAAGGCATGCTATAGCATGGGAATTCATTTCAGCCGTTAGCAGGAGTTTGATTGCCATTGGGTGCAGTCTCAGTCAGGGAGTCCAAAATTTTTAGGGCATTGGCAGTGAAGATGAAGATCGTCCTATATACTGACAGATCATCGGAAGCAAGAAGTACAGTCGCCGAGACTCCTGCGAGTTCCAGGGCTTCCAATTGGCGAGCAAGAGACAGTCTAGGTATCTGAAACAGACTACATTTGTTTAGAAAGTTGTCTGCTACGCAAATAGAATGGAGTGGGGTCTTCTAGGCGGCGTGGTAGCTGCAGCTGGAGCACGCTGAAGTTAATACAGCGGTCAAGATCTGAGGCTCTTTCTTGGGCAGCCAATTCAACGAAGAGTGGTGGTCGACGTTGTTCCCAGTCTAGGGGATTGGCTGAGTTCCACAGGTCAGCAGCACTGGTACTGTAAAGCCAGCAGCGAAATGTAGAGGCCCAGTTAAGTGGAAGTGAATCTGATGAGCAGGTGTCCAGCTGGCAGAGGCGAGACATGATGATTTTGGGAAGCCGGTCGTCGTCCATCTCCAGGATGTGGGTGTACCATCTCCATGTTTGCTTGAGCGCATCTATCTTCAAGGGGGTCAGGCTTAGTTCAAATCTTACAGCGTATCCAGGTGGACAACGTGGAAGACCGAGGAATCTTTTATAGAAAGTGGTTTGAATGCTCTCCAAGAGATGCTGATACTGGAGTCCTGTAGCTGGAAATGCGTAGAGTAGTATAGATGAAACCATGCTCTTGAAAAGCGTTGCACAGGTGGTGAGAGAATTGCACTTGGCTTTAAGCAAGAGTGAAAGCACGACGCCACTGGCTGCCTTACCTCTGCCCACAGCATTCAACATTGCATGACGACCGCTTGCCGAACTGACTACGGAAACACTGAGATATATTTGAGCGATTACCACTTCAAGCGGCTCGCCAAGGTATTTCGTATACTGGACTTTAATTTTTTTGGGTCTTCCAGCAGCCTGGAAGCAGATGATCTTGGTTTTGTTGGTGTTGACTGTGAGGCCATTCAGAAAGCAGTACTTTTCCAAGACCTTTAGCTTGTGGGAGAGGTCAACTTGGTGTCTAGCTAATAAGACGGTGTCATCGGTGTATAGCAGCATAAGGACATCAGTTGAATTGTCAATATTAGCACCATATAGGCCTTCCGCACGAAAGTAATCCTCGAAATCTGAGATATAAAGTAGAAACAGTAAGGGGCTAAGGGATTCTCCTTGGAGGACCCCTTCTGTGACTTCAAAACTCATTGGAGAGTATGCCGTTACTCCTGACCTTCAGGGATGCTCTGTCGTAGAGTGATTTGAGAGAATTTATGATCTGGGAACTGACCTTCAGCTTACTCAGTTTGCGCCATAGGTTTTCGCGTGGAATAGAGTCGAATGCTCTCTTGAAATCGACGAATACAGCGTATACAGAATTCCTCTTATGCCACAGTTGGAGATGACAAGTGGAGAGAAGCGCAAAGACACAATCTACGCAACTTCTATCAGCCCTGAATCCCATCTGGCATTCCGGAAGGATGTTCTCTTCTTCAGCCCAGATCTCGAGTCTGTTTCTCAGGATTGATGTAATGATTTTAGTGAGGTTATTGATCAAGGCAATGCTTCTGTAGTTAGCCGGATCAGTTTTGTCTCCTTTTTTGTGGAGCATCGTCATGATGATTTTGGTCCAATGGAGGGGAAGAATCTCGCGAGTAAAAATCAAGTTAAACAGTTCGAGTAGGAATGCTTGCCAGCATGGTGGTGAGTAGCAGATGAGCTCACTGGAGATACCATCCTCCCCAGGTGCTTTACCGATTTTCGTGTTTAGCAGAACTCTCTCTAGCTCCTCGGCGGAGAATGGCCTGTCCAGGAGATCGTTCGATCTGTAGTAATAGGTGAATTGGCGTTCTAATCTGGGTGGATAGGTCCTGCTATAGAAGGCATTCTATTCACTCATATGAATAGCAGGCAGGGTGGCAGGTTTTTAAATAAAGAACTTCACCGCTCTCCAGAATTCAGATGGATTTCTAACGTAGGCGAATTGCTCATTCATCTGTTTCATGAAGTCTGCTTCTTTGCGTGTGATGCATTTTCTGTAATTGGTCTTGGTTTTTTGTCTGTAGGCAGCTCTCGTGGGGCTGTGATTAGAATTAACAGACGCACGGTGGGCTCTTCTGTAGGTCGTTCTCAACGCTTTACATTCTCCATCGAACCACTTTTTCCTCTCAGTAGTTGTTTTATTGCTCAGTCCACGTCCAGAGCTGGGGGATCTGCTCATGCCACAGAGTGTAGCAGCTCTTCTGATTGTCTCATTTAGAATATCGGATATGTCATCAAGAGTAGCTCTGTTGTCTGCCAGGCTAGGTGGAGTAGAAAGGAGTAGATAGTTGACGTAATCATCCCTTCTGCTGATGTTCCATTTAAGAGCAGTAGTAGCAGTAGCAGCAGTACCAGGAGTGGCAGCAGGACCAATTGAGGTGTCATGTGGAGATACTGAAGAGGAGGAAGGAGCGTTCAGAACCACATTGACAGGAAAGTGGTCCGAAAATGTTGGAACTTGTAGAATACTGAGGTCATTGATGGCAGCTGCGTCCGTGAGTTCAACCCACACGAGATCGATTACACTTTTAGCGGTGCCTTTCAGGTAGGTCCATTTGGCTGGTCGATCACCCAAGGTTCTGCCATTTACCAAAAAGAAGCCATGGAAAAGCATAAACTCAGATAGTACTGTACCCCTGTTAGTGCGTAGAGTGTCCAATGATGACATAAGTGGCTCCAAGTTAGTTTGCTCTAGTACTTCATCAGGCAGTGGTTCGTGGAACCCCCACTCTGGAGTTAAAATCGCCTCCTAATATGATGGGGACTGATGGATAGTTCAAGGTCAAATTGTCCAGAAGTTCCGCGAGTTTGTGTAGAAGAATGTCCAGATCCATTTTAGGAGGGAAGTAAACTGATACGACCAGAATTAGGATATTACGTGGCGTACCCTTAATGGCTATCCACCACGGGCTGCAGTCAATCATCTGAGGACAGGCCCCCTTTCTTGCAAATACTGCGAGACCGTCACTTGCTCTGCCTTTCACCTTGGGATCAAGTTTTCTTGCGGGAGACCAGAAACCAATGTAGCAATCCAGATAGCTCGGTAAGTTTGGCGGTATATATGTTAGCCATGTTTCCGAAATACAGGCTAGCCAGGTTGCTTCGATAATTTTCTCTTAACCTGCATTTTTATAGCCATGTACGTTCCAGAAGATTAGGTCGTTTTCACAGAGGTCCCCTGTTCTTGAGACGTCTGGATTAGTGGCACACTTGGGGTGAGCCTTGGATCTGTAACAGAGGTGGAGATGTATTCAGCAGATTGTTTCGACTTAATAGGAACCAATTGCATACGAAATTTGTCCCACTGGAAGGTGAGACCGTCGATAGTGAGTCGATTGTACCTGACTTTGACGTTTTTTCCAAGACTTTTATGTTTACGGGCTTCATCTCTGATCAACTTAGCAGCTTTGCTTTCCTCAGGGGTGAGATCTGGGTCGATAAATACGTTTGTGCCTGCAAGTGCTGCCTTGTTCTGGAGTAGAGCATGTTTGAACAGTGAAGAGTCAAGACTAACCTTAATAATTTGGCCTTTGTTATTTGCGAGGCGGTGTGGTATGACATCCAACACGTTGCCGGAGAACTTAAGTTGATCGGCGAAAAAACTACAGGTTTCTGTGAAGGCAGTTCCAAAATTAACGCTGAGTACTTTGATAACGATGCTGTTCCTCTTTGCTGCTTGCTGAAGGGCCTCGATATCTCTGCTGATGGATACGCTTGAACCAGCAGCAAGCTGAGAGCAGGTAGTCGTGACTTTATCCTTGAGCAGAGATATATCATTTTGCATCTCTATCAGTGCATTTTCAGCAACAGTATTGTCTGGCAGAGTGCTGACAACAAGTTTACATTCGAGTTCGGTGTACTTCTTCGTCAGGTTCCTGATGTTGATGTCGGCTTCTGCTTTATGGGATACTACCATAGTCTTCAGGTTGTCAACCTTCTCATTGACACCATCTATTTTGTTGGAAAGATCTGTAGTCAGAGCTTGCGTGCTGTGGAACTCGCTAGAATTCCACTCCTGCATAGAGTCCATTTTATCGTTGAGTGACTTGAGTAAATTTTCGACAGAAAGGCTCATCTTGCTTGTAGTATCGGGAGTTGTTTTGCTGAATTCAGGAGGTGGCTGGCTGGAGTCAGAGCTCGAGCTGGAGTGGTTGTTCAGACGATCTGTGGCACGTTTTTTTCTTCTCTTGTCTTTGTTTCCATAGAAACTGTGAATTGAGTGAGATTGCTTGTACTTGCTTAGCAAAACTGCTTCGGACGGGTACCCCACTGACGCTCTGTTAGGTAGCTTTGTTAGCCTGGTATGTGTTGGTGTAGTTGGAGAGTCTTGGTAAGGCGTTGGATTACCATTGTTTCCCTTATCAGTTGGTGTCATAAATGCTGAATCAGAATCAGGTGTCGAGGTGTCAGACATACCCTTTAGATGGCAGGCCACAAGAGTACTGAATTATCGACTGAGCCACTATGTAGTCTTGGTTGAAGCTTCCACGGTGGGAGGAAAAAGGGAAAAGAGGGGGACATGAGCCCCTCTAGTCCCCTTCTCCGGAGTGGATAACCTTCAATGTGCTGTGGCAGAATAGCGTATTAGTTTTCAGGTCTCTTCAAAATAAATGCAAGAAGCTTCGTACCTGGCAGTGTGCAGAAAAACCCAAAATTTGTGCAGGTGAAGAAAGAAACAGCAAGAGTGCAACAGAAAAGCAGTTAATCAAAGCAAAGAACAGAAGAAAATAGAACACGTCTTGTTACAGTGGCTGCTTGGGGCGCTCCCTAAACTTCAGAATTGATTTAAATGGAATTTTTTAATGAATTTTGATTTTTTTTTGAATTTGAGAAAAACTTTATCGACTTATAAATTTTCTATCAAACACTTTAACTAAATATTTTCTTATTTTGGATTCTAAATTTCTTTTCAGAACTAGGTCTTTCCACAGGAACTTCACAACTGATCTTCGAAGTTTCTTTTCTTTCAAAAGAAACCTCGGTTTCAGTGTTTCCCTAACTTTTTCCTAAGGGTAGAGGAAGTCACGGCCAATGGCAGGAAGCCCTTGACCTTGTCTCTCCTCCCTTTCCTTGAGAGACCCAATGTTTCAGGGCCACACAACCCGTCCACATAGGTTCCCTAAACTATCGTTGGTGTGAGGGAGGAATTTCCCATCTTGCACACCAATGGCATCATTTTGGGAATGCCTAAACTTTCCTTCCATATCATTCAAGTTTCTTTTCCGACCATTCGTTGAATTAAGATTTGATAAAAAATCAGCCATTATGGTCGCTCCCAAAAAAATTTAAAATTTTAATTGAATTTAATTTTCAATGCATCAACGTTTCGTCCACTCTGTGTGAACCTCATCAGGGTGCATTTCATGTTTATTCTAAAAATAGCAATACAATTATCATTTAATTACATATTTCTAAATCAGTCAGTAATAAAAGTAATAAACATTTCTCTTACAATTTGTCATTCTGTTCTTAATACAAATCATTCCTCTTAATACAAATAGTTAATATAAAGAACTACTTTTAGATGTAGGGATCATGGGACGTTGGAATGATTGCGATATAACAATATTAAGTAATTGTCAATAGAACGACGTTTCGCCTGTTTAGTTCAGGCTTCCTCAGGTTCTGGAAAGCATAATACAAAATACAATTACTTCAATGCAATCTAATCAATTAAATGACATTAAAGTAAATTGAATTAAATTAAAAACTGGTCGTTCTTCCGATGATTTTAGAAACATTCTTTTTAAACAACAAACTCTTGTTTCTTATCTTAACCTTACACAATATTTTTCTAATGTGTTCAATGAATCTTTACGACACAAATAAATAAACGATAAAAATTACAAACATTAATACCTTGACATCATTAATATGTAGTCACCATGAAGTTGATGTTATCCAATCGGAAATTAAATATATGCACAAATATAATAATTAACATTGCAGTGTGCTCTTTTTTCTCGAATGATATTTTCGTTTTGTTTACAGTACACCTGTCATAAAGGTTACAAAGTTAATTGCTCTATCGAACGTCTTGATCGATCAGATGTCAGCACTTCCTACACGTCATGTTGTGTGAACATCTGATCAGTTCGGTCTCTTCTTTGCCGACCTCCATTTGAATTTTCTCAGGATACCACTGTAGATTCTACTCAAGTATTGGGTGCCTTCTCTTTTGTTTACTGTGTCATTTTGATTGATAAAAATCATTTCACCAATATTTCTCTTTTTCCAATTTGACTCAGTATCCAATATACTCGCTTCATCAAACCGAAACGAGTGTCCAGTGTCAAAACGGTGAATAGCTAACGCTGTTTTTTCTTTTTTGAGGATCTTGTTCGCAGCACAGTCGTTTTTGTGCTGTCGCAGCCTTTCTCCAAGTCTCTGCTTGGTTTGTCCTATGTAACACTTGGAGCATTCACATGGGATCTTATAAATGACTTCTGATCTTTCCTTCAACGGCACTGGATCTTTTAACCTTGAGGAGAGGTCTCCTACCTTTTTCAAATTGTAGAAGACTAGCTTCGAGTCAGTATTTGAGAGACATCGATTAACTTGTTGAGAAAGGCCCTTCACCAGAGGGAATTTAAAGCATTTCCTCTGTTGAAAGGACTTTTTTTTTCTGGTTTTCAGAATTTCTTCTAACCTGAAACTGTTTCACACATCTATTGACGAATTTCTCTGGGTAGCCATTCTTCTTTAGCATGGTTTTAACTAAAGAAATATTTTCTTCGTGAAAATCCTCATGACTTAGGCCAACTGCCCTGTGTAACATCCCAGAAACTACGCCAATCTTGTGCGAAATCAGGTGATTCGACGCATAGTTGATAACTCTCCCTGAGCTGGTGGGTTTCTGGTACCCGTTGAGCTTCAAGCTCCCGTTTTCCATACGGTGGATCTTTATGTCCAAGAAACACAGAGAATTATCAACCTCTCTCTCTACAGTAAACTGGATACGATCATGAACGGAGTTGAACTTTTTCACAGTAAGATCGATACGTGCCTCCGGGACTGGTAACACCGTATCATCAACGTATAATCTAATCCATGGGATTTCAAACGTTAACTCACTCAATACTTTTGAGATAACAAAGTTCATCACCAGACTTGCTAGGATTGGGCTAGCTGGATTACCCATGCTGCTTCCATCAGTTTGCAGGAAAATATCCCCATCAAACGTGAAGTAGCTAGCTTCGAAGCAGAACTTTATCATAGTAAGGATCACTTCTTTGGTCTGTCTGAAGATATTGAACATAACATCAACGACATCTACGAGAAAACGTTCAAATCGATCAGACACAGCAACAAGAAGAAAATCAATGGTCTAAAAACGGACAGGTCAATGGTCAAGGTTTCAACACATCAAGAAACAACAATATACAACTACACCTCGACCATTTTACCGGAAGAGGTGAAGCGTGTATTATGTTTGGAACCTAAATTTGGGCTATCAGTTGAGAGTGACGAACTCCCGATCCCGAAGGTCATCAAAGACCTCGAGCTGTGCATTCAAGACCTGACGGTAGAGAATGTTGACGAAGAGGCTCAAAGTGATGAGAAGAACCAAATCAGAGCAAACGTGATAAATATCATCTCCAACTTTTATAACAAATAGAATGAAAAAAGAAAAATCAGCTGAGAGACGACGTAGATGCTACGAGAAAATTCCTCAAAGAAAATCAGCACCTGATTCTAGCAAAGTCTGACAAAGGCAACGCAACAGTAGTTATGGAGAAAGAGGAATACCTCCGAGTCATGAAAGGGATGCTGAATGATCAATCAACGTACAAGAGACTTAAGAAAGACCCTACGAAGAAGTATGAAACAAAAGCCAACTCAATAGTGAAGATGTTACTGGAAAATGAGGTGATTGATGATAAATTAGCCAAGTCTCTAAAAACGCACAACTGTTTAATTCCAAAAATGTATGGATTGAGGAAGATCCATAAGACTGGCTGCAACCTTAGACCAGTGGTCAGCTGCATAAAAGCACCTAGCTATAAGATAGCTAAGATACTTCATCAACTACTGGAAGAAGTGGGAAAAAGCTCACGATACAACATCAGGAATTCCAAAGAGTTTGCTTGGTTCGCTGAAGACATCACACTACCAAAAGGCTACGTACTGATTCCTCTTGACGTGGTTTCGCTTTTTACTAATATACCAAGAGAACTGGTCTTGATAAAGTGAAATTTACTATGATGAAGTTCTGCTTCGAAGCTAGCTACTTCACGTTTGATGGGGATATTTTCCTGCAAACTGATGGAAGCAGCATGGGTAATCCAGCTAGCCCAATCCTAGCAAGTCTGGTGATGAACTTTGTCATCTCAAAAGTATTGAGTGAGTTACCGTTTGAAATCCCATGGATTAGATTATACGTTGATGATACGGTGTTACCAGTCCCGGAGGCACGTATCGATCTTACTGTGAAAAAGTTCAACTCCGTTCATGATCGTATCCAGTTTACTGTAGAGAGAGAGGTTGATAATTATCTGTGTTTCTTGGACATAAAGATTCACCGTATGGAAAATGGGAGCTTGAAGCTCAACTGGTACCAGAAACCCACCAGCTCAGGGAGAGTTATCAACTATGCGTCGAATCCCCTGAATTCGCACAAGATTGGCGTAGTTTCTGGGATGTTACACAGGGCAGTTGGCCTAAGTCATGAGGATTTTCACGAAGAAAATATTTCTTCAGTTAAAACCATGCTAAAGAAGACCGGCTACCCAGAGAAATTCGTCAAAAGATGTGTGAAACAGTTTCAGGTTAGAAGAAATTCTGAACACTAGAAAGAAAAGTCCATTCAACAGAGGAAACGCTTTAAATTCCCTCTGGTGAAGGGCCTTTCTCAACAAGTTAATCGATGTCTCTCAAATACTGACTCGAAGCTGGTCTTCTACAACTTGAAAAAGGTAGGAGACCTCTACTCAAAGTTAAAAGATCCAGTGCCATTGAAGGAAAGATCAGAAGTCATTTATGAGATTCCATGTGAATGCTCCAAGTGTTACATAGGACAAACCAAGCAGAGACTTGGAGAAAGGCTGCGACAGCACAAAAACGACTGTGCTGCGAACAAGATCCTCAAAAAAAAAAAAACGGCGTTAGCTATTCACCGTTTTGACACTGGACACTCGTTTCGGTTTGATGAAGCGAGTATATTGGATACTGAGTCAAATTGGAAAAAGAGAAATATTAGTGAAATGATTTTTATCAATCAAAATGACACAGTAAACAAAAGAGAAGACACCCAATACTTGAGTAGAATCTACAGTGGTATCCTGAGAAAATTCAAATGGAGGTCGGCAAAGAAGAGACCGAACTGATCAGATGTTCACACAACATGACGTGTAGGAGGTGCTGACATCTGATCGATCAAGACGTTCGATAGAGCAATTAACTTCGTAACCTTTATGACAGGTGTACTGTAAACAAAACGAAAATATCATTCGCGAAAAAAGAGCACACTGCAATGTTAATTATTATATTTGTGCATATGTTTAGTTTCCGATTGGATAACATTAACTTTATGGTGACTACATATTAATGATGTCAAGGTATTAATGTTTGTAATTTTTATCGTTCATTTATTTGTGTCGTAAAGATTCATTGAACACATTAGAAAAATATTGTGTGAGGTTAAGATAAGAAACAAGAGTTTGTTGTTTAAAAAGAATGTTTCTAAAATCATCGGAAGAACGACCAGTTTTTAATTTAATTCAATTTACTCTAATGTCATTCAATTGATTAGATTGCATTGAAGTAATTGTATTTTGTATTATGCTTTCCAGAACCTGAGGAAGCCTGAATTAAACAGGCGAAACGTCGTTCTATTGACAATTACTTAATATTGTTATATCTCAATCATTCCAACGTCCCATGATCCCTACATCTAAATTTATGAATATGGAAATGAACAACACTATGGATAAAGAACTACATTTTCACATCTCCTTGTGACATAAACTAGATAAACAGCAATTTCTTGGTTATGATATCTCCTGTCAGATATTGAATATGGCGGTAATTCAGTCTTAGTTTGAAAATATTTTCATCATTGCTCTTTATTTGGTTAAAATGTAATCTTGTCTGCAATTAAAAATTCAGTCAAGATTCTGAAGAATTGTGTCATTAATTGAAATATTAAGAAATGATTTAGAAATATGTAATTCAATGATAATTGTATTGCTATTTTTAGAATAAACATGGAATGCACCCTGATGAGGTTCACGCAGAGTGGACGAAACGTTGATGCATTGAAAATTAAATTCAATTAAAATTTTAAATTTTTTGGGGAGTGACCATAATGGCCGATTTTTTTCCTTCCATATCACCCCTCCTTCCTTCTCGAATATTCCTTACTTCTCATTTTGTTTATTAAAAATAATAAAAATATTGTTCTTTGTTTTTTTTTTTTAATTACTTAGTGAATTATTAATTTATTTTTCCAAAAGGAAAAATATTACTTATTTCATTCAAAGAAATTCGAAAAAGAGATTCTTAACTTCCCTCATTCCTATTTTATTATTTCTCTTAGTGGTTTTTATTACCTTAGATATTTTTTTTTTATTATTTTTTTATTTTAATTTTCCATTTTCCTTTTTATTTACATTTTAAAATTTATCCTATATTATTTCTTATTTAGACTTTCAAATTTATTTTTTCTTAACCTCGAAATTTTAACATTTTATTAGTCCTTTGAATCCTTATTCTTAAATATTATTGTTATTTTATTTAATTAATTTTATATCTGATTAATTTTAGAATTTAATTAGTCTTGTGAATGAGACAAAGTTCTTTTTATATTGTTATTTTTAAAGGAGAATTTATTCTCCTATTTCATCCCTCTCTTTTTCCACTTTACAAACCGCGCATTCGTTAAAATTTATGTTTCCTTTTTTTCGGAAACATTCCTCGATTTTCATGTGCACGTGCACTCAAGGACCCAGACTGGCCCCGTCTTAGAAACGAGAGAGACAGCATGAGCGGCACCGCTGAGATGCATCAGTGGACGCTCTGGGACTTGTCTCCTCGATTTTATGACCCAGTCCCTTCCGCGTTTTCCTATGAGAAAAAAAAAACTTTCCGTTTCTAGGCTACAAATGGTAGCCATAAAATTTTATCTTTTCTTAGAAAAATAATTTTGAGTACTGGGACACTTGTGCATGGTACACAGTGTCTCCAGTGTTTATCAAATAACTAAAAAGAATCAAGGAAACTATGGGAAAATGTCAAAAGACACTCTCCCAGATTTTCCCCAATTTATTACATCCTCTGTTCAAAATTCTGGAATATTCTTCCAGAACAAAAAACAAACGGATGTCACATAATCATATCAGAATGAAATTGATCTCATTTCATGCAGAAAAGTATATATGTTATTATCATGAAATGAAAACTATATGTTTTTTCAGGGAAAAATTGAAAAAAATTTAAATTTCAGATTTTTTCTGAAAAAGTTAATTTCTGTCATAACAAAAAGAAATACTTGACGAATTGAATTGGAAATATATAGAGTTCATTACCTCCGTCATAACGAATTTTTTGAGTGCAAGTTAGTGTTAATCAGCCCAGGAGTTTTTGAGAAGTACGCCTTTGAAAAATAATCATTTTTTGCAAATATCTCAAAAACGACTAGACGAATTTCGCCTAGACTCAATACCAAACAGCACCTTCATCAGATATACCGACTGACGAAATTTGAAGTCTCTAGCTCAAATACTTGTGGAGTTATCGTTCCGCTAAACTCTGAACTGAAAATCACTCAAATTGGAATAATTTCCGAAACGAAAAGTCAGAGAATAATTCACCCCGAGTGAAAAATGTAAGTTTTAATGGGATGCTTATCATAGCCCAGACTAGGCGCTATGAATTGATTCTTCATCGAGAAAATTTGAAAAAAAGCTTTTTTGAAAATTCTATTTTTCTCGGAAACTAGTCAACCGATTTCGCTGAAATTTTGCTGACAACATTTTGCATTCAGAGGGAAAATACTGTCGAATTTTGAGAGCGCTCAGTATAGCCTTTCCAGAGAAAATGACGATACTTTGCAAAACACTCAGACACACAACCACACACATACACACTAGGGTGGTCCTTAAAAAGGCTATATTTTAATTTTCATCGATCCCCCCTCCAAAACGCTTCCAGATAATTAAAAAAAAAAGTCTGTAAATTTTCAGCTCTTAATATTCATATTAACCTGGCCCCCAAAGCAGAAGAAGTTTCAAATGGAAAAACACATGTATTTTTGCAAATTCAACTTTGAATTTTTATAACTCTGGTAATAATTGATGAAAAAATATGCAATTTGGCACGAATGCAGTTACTGATATGATGTATAGAAAGGAGAATTGAAAAAAAATTTACACAATTTTTTTCTTACTTTTAGACTTGGAGTATCCTTTTTCCTCTTTGATTTCGTGCTATTCGTTTACGATAAGAAAGATGTGATCGTTGATGTTATTCATATGAGTTTCATATTGAATTCCAGAGACTGTGGAGCTTATTCAACCGTTCTTTTTTCATTTCAAATTATCGGAGTCTTCGTTAATGCTGTTAATTTCTGAATGTTATATAAGAAATAGGGACTCACTCGCATATTTCATATATTATTGAAGTAGATTTATTAGAATTAATTAATAATATTTATTAACGAACATATATTCTTCAATAAATAATTTTATCTACCCTAGCGAACTCGTTTCGATCCAAAAAATACCCAAATTATTCTCCGAATTTGAGTATATTTTCAGTGATTTTCCTATATAATGCTAGAAATATACCCAAATTATACCGTTATTTTGGGTATATTTGTGAATTTCCACTACCCAGTTCATACCGTCTTTTTTCCAATCAAATTTTAGATTAATTGGTACTTCTGTACTACATGAAACGTTAAACGATTATAAAGTAACATTTATAGAGGGAATTAACAAAAAAAAATCAATCAATCTGCGGGGATCGAACCCAGGGCTTTCAGATTTGTAGTCTTCGACTCTGCAACTGAGCTACCGTGTATTTGGATATTTTCTAATCAAATTTCAATCGTCACAATTCTATCGCCACTCAGAAGGCTCAGATATTAGAAAAATGGACCATGAAGTATATCGTCGCATTTGGAACAAAGGGGAGTAAATCCCACGTATAGGTATAGCACTTGCGCCTCTTGGTTTCTATGGCGACGATATCATACAGATTAATTGAGCGGACCAATTCATATTTTTTTTTAACACACATTGTTTTCAATCGAAGAATTTCACAATTCTCTGTTTGGAAATCAACGATATTTTGATTCTAGTAGTGAAGAAAGGAAAACAATGGTGTTTCATCAGGATGATTTGGGTATAAAAATTTCACGAATATACTGAAAATATTAGTATGATTTGAGTATGATTTGGGTATAATCTGGAAATTATACCAAAATCCTACCCAATGTCTACTATTCCGAAATTATACCCAAAAAATACTCAAAGAATCGGTGTAAATGAATTCGCTAAGGTATTCATGATATAAGGTCTAGCTGTTATGAAGCAGTAGGGAATTTTTTTCTATGGTCATTAATGATTTGCAGAATAAACTGTTGCTGATCTTCATTTCTAGTGAATTTTACATTGTAATCTTCCATTAATTCGAATCCTCGTTCTGCACAGTTATTTACAACTTTCAGTTTCGTAAAAATACTCAAGGCATCATGCCTGGTAGATGGCGCAGATAGTGAAGTCTATAATTCGAAAAAACTACTTGAATGTATTTGATTGTGCCCAGCCCCCTGACACTTCGTGAAACTGCGTGTTCCTTAGCTGTAGCCCATATCCGACATGACTACTAGCGCCACTAGTAGTCATGTCAGACAATATGCAAGCACAAAATATAGGCATTTCAAAAATTTGGGAAAATTTTTCGATGAGATTTTAATTTTTGGAAGGAAAATGAATGAGGAAACGTGATAATTCAATAAAAAAAATTATATATTTACTTCAATAATCTTTTTAACACAAAAATATCATCCAACACAAAACTTCGCCGATTTTTCTTTCACCTGATTCAGTTTCTTTTGCTCAGTGTTTAGACGAGCACTGTACTGTTGCATGCGGAGAGTAGTAAAATATTGAATAACGTGAATTAATATTTCACGTGCATGCTCTGTGCAAGGAAAAGCTAAATGCTCAGGATGATAAACATCTTCTAGTAGAGACTCGAACACAAATGGAGAATTACAATGCTTGAAAAATGAATTTTCCAAGAAAAGAATGAATCGATAAAAATGAGTGTTAGGAACATCTGTTAGTAAATTGTCGAAAGATAAAGGTAGATTCTTCGAAGCGTTGTCACTGAAATTTGTGTTATTTTCAAAATATGTTGCTCCATTGTCCTCGCGTGCTTGACAAATGAAGCACGTTTATTTTTGATGCCAGATGCAAATTTTGAGGGAATTGAAATATTCAAGGGAGTGGTGAAGTCTTCAGATCTGTTGGTATCATCCTTCGCTTCGAAAGTATTCGTTGGGGCATTCGAAGCATCCGTTGGAGTTGAAGGCAAAGATTCTTCGGTAGAAGCTGGTTGTTGTAAGAGAAATTGTGAAGGAATAGCATTTTTCTCAAGACGAGGGATTTTGTAAGATGACTAAAAATAGTAGAATCCATTGATAAAGAATTAATTGATCAGTAACGTGAATGAATGATGGAAATTAATGAAAAAAATAACTTACCACTCCAAGGATTTTTCCATCTGGTGCACGAAGAATCTTCTTCCATAATATATCTTCTTGTAAAAAATGTTTCTCACAAATGAAGTGTTTTGATTCTAAACTCGGTTTGTTAATAGTTTTTTTCCAGAGTTCTAAGTGTTCTGGGTCTCGAGGAGCTTTAAAAAATGTATTTTCGCGGGATTATTTTTATATCCGGACCTGCACCCTATAACTGCACAGGAGGTAACTATCGCAGCTTTATTCTTTTTTGGTATTGGCACAAATAACGAGTATTATTCTTTAACAAAAAATTGACTTGTCCATTACATTCAGCATTTTTCTCACAATCGAAAGAAGGCTGTGGGTTAATCAGGTTGAGGCGTCCAGAATACCCGACATGAACACTAGCGCTAACTGGTGTTTGGCTATCGTTGTGGGGACAAATTTATGTAAGGGAAAATAAGAGAGTTCCAGGGGGCAGATTGTGCCCAAAATTCTCTCCGAAGCTCATATAGATAACGTCAGTGATCGCATATTCCTAATTGTAAACGAATAGCACGAAATTAAAGGAAAAAAAGGATACTCCACGTCTAAAAGTAAGGAAAAAATTGTGTAAAATTTGTTTCCACGTTCCCTTCTGTACATCATATCAGTAACTACATTCGCGCCCAACTTCAGATTTTTTGATCAATTATTACCGAAGTTATAAAAATTCAAAGTTGGATTTGCAAAAATACATGTGTTTTTCCATTCAAAACTTCTTTTGCTTTGGGGGCCAGGTTAATATTAATATTAAGAGCTAAAAATTTACAGACATTTTTTTTGAATTATTTGGAAGCGTTTTGAAGGGGGGATCGATAAAGATTAAAATATGGCCATTTTAAGGACCACCCTAATATATATGGGGTATTCCATACCAAATCGACCACTTTTGACCCTGACCCCTTTCGATTTGGCTGGCGATTTTTTATCAGTTTCTACCCTATGAAAAACGGTTCTCAGAATTTTTTCAAATTTTTTCACCAAACCCAAAAAAAGTTATGAATTTTTCGAAAAAATGGCTTTTTTATTTTTGAATAGCTATAACTTTCTTAAAAATCAACTTATCGGGACGTTTTTTTTTTCAAAATTCTTGTTTTGAAATCGACTTTTCAGAAAAAAATGCAAAAAAAATGAAAAATGATAAATTCAATGACATTTTTGCCCTTTTCGAGGAAAACCGTTATTTTCTCCAAGTTCGACATTTTTGATTTTTTTTTTTTTTTTCTTAGAAAAAACTTCAATCAATCCTGCGATTATTCCCACAATCCCAGAGTGGGCTGACGTTTCTTTCTATTTTTTTTACTTGATTAAAAAAAAAAAATTTCATTAAAATTTTTTATTTTTTTATTTTTTCAAAAGTTTCGTTTATACGATGAAATAAATGCAATGAAACGATTCCACAGCATTATAGACTCGATTCATAGTTTCATTCTACGACTATAATGGCTAGGATTCAAATTCAATACACTCAGCAAAAAAATTAAGGAAACGGAAAATTTTCTCATTTTTTGAGTGATTTTTAAATGGCTGTAACTTTGCGAAAAATGCTCGGATCGAATTTAAAAAAACTATTTCAAAATCTTAAGACGGAAATTTTCGACTCAATCTTCATCGGAGTCGTCTAGCCTAATCCTCTAGCTTTGATTCCATTTTTTTGTATCTCTCTACGACGATTTGTTATCGAGATATCGGCAGTTGAATGGGAAAAGACACTCTTGTCTTTGATCAACGATATCTCGTAAACTACAGATCGTACAGGGAACGGATGGTCGGTTTCGTCAGCTTGAATGACTGTTCTATAAGTTCTTACGCTGCTTTGTCGAAAAAAATTGTATTTCATTTTTAGAATTGGTTTCAAAAAGTACAAAAAAAAATGTAGTCTTTTCGGTTTTTTGAAAATTTAGCTAGATTTTACAAACATTTACAGAAAGTACCGATGTTTTAGTGTTTTTTCCTAGCTCAATATGTGCCTGAACACCTTGTCAATTTTGAAGCTAATTGGTTGGATAGTTTTTTTTCCCGAATGGTCAAAGCTGATGCAAAAATTGGAGGGACGCTCTTCTGTTCCTCAAACATCAGTTAATAATGATTAAGACCGGAGATTTTTTTTTCTCGTTATTTTTTCATGATTTCTTATAGAACACTCGTTTGATTTCACATGCTCACTTCCACTTTCTCACCCACACACTCACCCCATCCACAGCATCTCCACATAAAGAATCACGAAAAAATAAAGAAAAGAAATTTTTCTGGTCTTAACCATCATCAATTGGTGTTGAAGGAACAGAAGAGCGTCCCTTCAATTTTTACTACTACTTCGACCTTCTGGGAAGGAAAACGGTCCAACCGATCGGCTTTGAAACTCACAGGATGTTGAGGCACATATTCATCTAGGAAAAACCGCTGAAACATCAGTACTTTTCGTGATATTTGCAAAATTCACATCAATTTAAAAAAAAATGAAAAAACGTCATTTTTTGGTATTTTTTAAGACCGATTCTAAAAATGAAAACAAAATTTTCTCGACAAAGCAGCATAAGAACATGTAGAACACACATTCAAGTTTACGAAACCAACCATCCGTTCCCTGTGCGTTCTGTAGTTCACGAGATATCGTTGATCAAAGACAAAAGTGTCTTTTCCCATTCAACTGCCGATATCTCGATAACAAATCGTAGAGAGATACAAAAAAATGTAATCAAAGCTAGAGGATTAGGCTAGATGACTCCGATGAAGATTGAGTCGAAAATTTTCGTCTCAAGACTTCGAAACTTCAAGCTCTTGAAATAGTTTTTCTTTATTTCGATCCGATCATTTTTCGCAAAGTTACAGTCATTTGAAAATCACTCAACAGAAATTTTTCCGTTTCCTTAATTTTTTTGCTGAGTGTATTAAATTTGAATCCTAGCCATTATAGTTGTTGAATGAAACTATGAATCGAGTCTATAATGCTGTGAAATCGTTTCATTGCATTTATTTTATCGTATAAACGAAACTTTTAAAAAAGTAAAAAAAAAAAAAAAATTTTAATGAAATTTTTTATTTTCAACCGAGTAAAAAAAATAGAAAGAAACGTCGGCCCACTCTGGGATTGTGGGAATAATCGCAGGATTGATTGAAGTTTTTTTCAAGAAAAAAAAATCAAAAATCAAAAATGTCGAACTTGGAGAAAATAACGGTTTTCCTCAAAAAGGGCAAAAATGTCATTGAATTTATCATTTTTCATTTTTTTTGCATTTTTTTCTGAAAAGTCGACTTCAAAACAAGAATTTTGAAAAAAAAAACCATCCCGATAAGTTGATTTTTAAGAAAGTTATAGCTATTTAAAAATAAAAAAGCCATTTTTTCGAAAAATTCATAACTTTTTTTGGGTTGGGTGAAAAAATTTGAAAAAATTCTGAGAACCGTTTTTTATTGGGTAGAAACTGATAAAAAATCGGCAGCCAAATCGAAAGGGATCAGGGTCAAAAGTGGTCGATTTGGTATGGAATACCCCATATACATATATTATTTGGGTCATAACATTATTATTTATTTATTTATTTTTTACTGATTGATTCATTTATTTATTTATTTACTCATTCATTTATTTATTTATTCATCACTCAATTTATTTATTTTCCAATATTTTTTTTTCTATTTCGTAATATTTATTCATATATTCATTGATGGGTGATAGGGTACCTGGCCGTTTCAGACCCCGTTAATTACAGGTAAGTAGGTGGTGGGTGAAAAGTGGGCGGTGGGCGCTGTTCAGTTTTTGAGGGGGTCAGTGGATGGCAGGGGGGGGGGGGGGGTACACCATCAATGGGGATATGATGAAAACATCTTGGAACAAAAAAAATTTCCACGTGGGGGGGGGGGGGGGAGTGTGTAACAGCTGCCATGGGGGGATCAGGTTACATCTTGAGCAAGGTCAATGGTGGAGATATGCTAGACTTGGGGAAAATACAAGGAATAGGTTGACACAGTGAGAAAAAAATTGAGAGTACATACATTTATTGAAGCATGATATTTTTTATCATTTAATAAACAATAATTTTTACAATCTAAACAGAAAATTACACATCCACACAAAGGAATGATATATTTGCGTATTTAGAAATAAAAGTAATAGTTGAGAGAATCGGTGCAGTATCCCATATTATCATGAACAAGAATCCATCTTTTTCGGATACAAATTGCATAATTATGATATTGGAGAGAATGCCGATATTCACATGTGTTCATTTGTTGCATGGATATTTACATTTACAATGAAAAAAGAAGGAGTAGAAGAGAAAATAGTATCAAAAATCAGACTATTATCATTCGTTAAACTGCGCATGACCTACACTCGATATTCTACAAAACATTCGGAAAAATGAATAATTCTATAGAAATTGATGAAGCGTGTGGTTAACAGAAAGATTCTCTATTCATTTCATCCATCTAATGAAGTAAGTCTGATCCTTGATATTATAATTAATGAATAAATGGCATCATCATATTATATATAATTCCACATTACCATCGCTCATATGGATTTCGCATTTCACCATAGTATTGAAAAAATTCGAAGTGATAATTCGGTGTTATGTGAATACGCTTTGATTTGACAGATATTGTTATTATAATATCAAATTTTGGCTGGTCATATCCCCCGGATCCTCCTCCAGATGAAACCTTGCTGTCAGATTGTCGTTTGGAGATCGAAAGACAGTGTATAAAAAGAGGGTGCGTGGAATGCCACGCGTAAGAAGTGAAACTTCATTTCACAATGCTGAAGTTCATAAACTACGTATTAAGAATCAAATTTTATTGATTCATCCTCCCAAATATTTAGATGGTGCACGAGACTTCTGACACAATTGCATCCCCATCATAACCCTATTATTTCATATTCAAAATACCGTTCAGTAGCCGAAGATTACACACTACAGAATTTTTTTTAAATATAATTGTATCTAATTAGATATATTTAGATCGTGACAAGTGCAAAAGAGGGTTTGTGAAATCCACGCGTGACAGAAGTGAATTTGTTGCTTATCAGGATAGATAGAGATAGTAGTATAGCGGCCACTATAGCGCCCCCCACTCAAAGTCATCCCACCCCACCCCTCCCATGCACAAGGCAATGACATCGTGCATGTGAGGAGTGGAGTGATATGACTGCTGTGTATGGAGAGCTGTAGTGGCCATAAGAAATGTGCGAGTGCGAGAGAGGAGAAATTCATTATTGATTCATTATTCATTATTCCTGAATAAATGGAATAATAAAATAAAAACGCTTTGATTGTGGGGGAAAAAGGCAATCCGGATTGCCTTTTTGATATCACACAATTTCGTTAATAAAAGCCCACTGTTAACGGTAACAGTAGGGTCACTCGACTCCCGCGTTACGCGGGCCGTGTTATCAGCGCGTGGGCCAAGTCCAAGCGGTTTTGGGAGAACCGCTTGGAATTCAGAGCTCTCCTTCATTTTTGGGGTACAAAATTTAACATTGTACCCTAAAAAATGAAAAAAACAAAAGTAGGTAAATATGGACCTACCGTATATTGTGGACCAATGGCACAATATATGTACAGGTCCATATTTACGATGTTTACCCTGTCTGTCATGCCTAATACCCATTACTACAGTGAATAACTGAAGTTGGGTATCATGGGACAGACAGGTGTCATGGTAAACTCTTGATATACCAATGGTACGTAAATACCAATGGTATTTACAGAGTTCCGTGGCTGCTCTGCCCTTACCATCGTGAGTATGGAATCCTGTAATACCGATACTGCTAAAATAAATCGAACGGTATTACAGAACTCTGTACTACACATTTCTTTTCTATTGTGAGTGTGAGTGAGACGATGCAAAATGCAGTGTGTCTCGCTCACACTCACTGCTACGCGCAGTGACGTCACCCTGTGACTAATTTTTTTTACGACAGCGCCGAGTTTTGAACCCAGGCCTGCCGCTTGGTACGCTCGTAGCCTACCACTCGACCAAACAAGATAAGAGTGGGGGTCTACAGCATAATGAGCCATTTAACGATGTAGAGTGAGAGAGAAACACGCATGACGTAGCGTGACTTCGCTCTCTCTCGCTCTGAGGCCGGTTATCGGGGTTTGAGTGAGTTTCTCTAACCATTCTCACCCTACCCCGCGCGCTCGCGTAATACAGACCGCTAAATTATAAATAAATTAATTATTCTTACCTATCAATATTCCCAATCCTTCTGTATGTCAATCCCACAGGTTTCACCGTTATTCTGAGTTTTTTCAGATGCACTTAACACTGAATTCATTCACTTTTCATTTTAATTCTAAATCTAAAACGTTCGAAATAAAGTTGTTCGTCGTGATTTAACTTAAACTATTTAACGCGAATTCACTGTTTTTTCACTGTTTTTATTCTATTAACGAACTTATCACTAAAACCGTCACTTGTTCTACACTGTTCACTTTTTTTTTTTTTTTACAAGGCTCACTCATCAACAGGCTCCCACTCAATTTCCTCCCCAACGACCCAAACAACACCCTCACCATCATCGTCACTCTCAATACCCTCTTCAATAAAATTCTCTTCTTCGAGATCACTCGCACTCTCACTATCCGTTCCAATTAAATGTTTTTCGAAATGTTCATCTCCACGCACTTCGTGCTGTGTAACCAGCCAGTCCTTATATGCTCTCCTGTTATACGCGCTACCCTCTATGGTGAGGGGTAGAGACATTGTCTGTGTCCACGCTGTACCACGGCTATCACTTCGAACCTCTAAATCCGAGGGGTACTCCCCTTCACTAGTATCCCTAGGTGAATCTACACGAAGCCACCACCGCCTATCAGGATACAGTGGATCTTCCCCCTCAGTATAGTCCCTACGATACTCGTACGGGAAGGGGTCATCATCGAAGGCTATCTCCCTCTGTTCAGGAACATGGTTCACTGCCATAGGGAGATCGGCCTGCACAGAGCATCCCGGCTCTACGACGCCCACCTGAGGAACGGTCCCCGTTGGCTTTATGAAATTCTTTCCTATTATTCTCATCTTTTCGTTGAGGTGTTTCGAAGGTGACTGATTAATTACGCGTAAGAATCGTCACCCGTAGAAGAAAGTAGGGCCGTTCATATAGGCGTAACACCAGGGACCAAACATCTCCAGAGCGTAGTGATGTGACATGATATGCACATCATCATGGAAAAATGCACCGACGCTGCACTTTTAGGCACGCGCTTAGAATCATTGACGAGACCACACGTGTGATGTATGTCTCAAGAAAGAAAGGAAGACAGATAATAAATAATTAAATTATTCATTATTTCTCATTATTCAAGTACATACAGAAATGTATAAACTTGAATAATAAGATGTCTTTTCAATCTTCCATAATTTCATCAATAAAAAAACCTCGGTTAGCAGTAACAGTAGGCTCACTCGACTCCCGCGTTACGCGGGGCCTCGTTATCAGTGCGTGGGCCAAGTCCAAGCGGTTTTGGGAGAGCCGCTTGGAGCTCAGAGTTCTCCTTCATTTTTGGGATACAAAATTTAACATTGTACCCTAAAAAATGAAAAAACAAAAGTAGGTAAATATGAACCTGTCATATATTTTGGACTAATGGCACAACATATGTAAAGGTCCATATTTACGATGTTTACCATGTCTGTCATGCCTAACACCCATTACTAGTTGATAACTGAAGTTGGGTATCATGGGACAGACATGTATCATGGTAAACTCTTGATATACCAATCGTACGTAAATACCAATGGTATTACAGAGTTCCGTGGCTGCTCTGCCTTTACCATCGGGAGTATGGAAGCCTGTAATACCGACACTGCTAAAATAAATCGACCGTTATTACAGAACTTTGTACTAGCCGTTTCTTATCTATTGTTAGTGTGAGTGAGACAATGCAAAAGGCAGTATGTCTCGCTCACACTCACTGCTACGCGCAGTGACGTCACCCTGTGACTAATTTTTTTGCGACAGCGCCGAGTTTTGAACCCATGCCTGCCGCTTGGTACGCTCGTAGCCTACCACTCGACCAAACAAGATAAGAGTGCTGATGAATGAAAGAATAAACCATTTAAAGGGGAGTAGAGTGAGAGAGAGACACATGATGTGACATATTCATATGTAGTATATTCTTACAACAAATATAATGAGTGTACATGGTTACATGCAAAATTATTCACATACAAGTTTACATTGATTACTCGAAAATTTTATCAAGTATAAAATTCATACAAAAAACTTGTAACTCATTCAAGACATGCTCATAACCAGCCATACTTCTTTCGCATCCCGTTTCGCTCATTTTGCTTTCAATGAAATTGGAGCATGAGGAATCATACAATCGGCTTTCAATTACACTGCGCATAACGTCACTGCTGATATTTTTCATGATTTCACTCGAATTTAACCGTTTCACAGAAGACTTGCCGTATTCAATCATACCACTGCTACATTCTTACACACAGAGAACCATGTCACTCAGATACACGAAATATCCAGCAATCAATTTTTCCATTTTCTTGAGACAATCGAAAGTGTCTTCAACCATGATAACACGCGCTTGTTTTGAGAATGATTCAGACTCCATCACATTCGATGTATTTTCTTCTTCAATACGTATCACTTTAGATTTTAGAAATGTGTAGTTCAGGCGTTCATATGACAGCGAGAAACCTGGATATTTTAAAGCTTTAGGCGATGTGGCTGGAAGCGTCTTTGCAGGAATATCATTGAAATACCCCTGGAAATCGTTGAAGCAGGATATGAATTTCTTCCATGACTCTTCAGAGAACAATACGCCCTGATATTTTTGGTCAATAATACCAATTACGGGTTTCGCAGTGATCGTGTCTGGGTCCAGATTCAAGCCGAGTATTACGCTCTTACACCGTGATTTATTCAAAGGATAAATAGTCGGTAAATGTAGACGAAACTTATCTTTGGTCAATCCTTGTAAATGTGTCCCTGTACGAGGCTCCCCGGGAGAAGAAGAAAGGCCGTCTCCGACGAAATTTTCTGCATCTGCTACTGCTGCTGTTTTCATTTTCTCTGCGGGGGTCTCCATTGATTCACTCATAACAATTTTGAACACTAGGGAGAGAGTTTGCAAGAAGAGATGTTACTTCAACAGTGGACAACGCCCGAATGAGAATAATTTTTCAGAATCATTAACATAATAGACTAAAACGCATTCGAAAATGCGTTATCAGCGAAAAGCGCAGTCACGGGTGCGGTGGAACTCGTGATATGTCATCATGCAAAGAATGGGGATCGCTTAGGTAGCATCTTCTTATACAGAAAAGAAGAAATGCATTCAGCTGACACGTGCCGCTATACGTGACTTTCTTCTGTTTTCAGAGTTTTACGCCTTTAGATGTGTTAGTGTATCAAACATAGTTTTGCGTTTTATTTACTGCAAAAAATTATGAGATATTATTCTTGTCTTGATCACAAATCAGTGAACATCTGTAAATTAAAATGCAGCGCGTTGAGTGTCCTCGTAAACGAAAATATTTCTATTTTTTAATGAGACTTGTTGAATTCATTTGAGGAACGAATTCCTCAATATAAAAAAATATTTTGTGAAAAGCGAACGGAAATATGGTATCGATTATCGAGGTCCTCTCTCGATCGTATTTTAGAGAGAATTATACGTCATACGCCGTGTAATGTTTTGAGTGCTGCTTTCAATGAAGGTTTATTGACTTCTCATCGAGGGGTTTTACGGATTGTTGGTAGATCAGTGAGTCGAACAACAAGATGGAGAGGCAAATGCTTAAAGCTTTTCTTAGAAATTTACGCAAGTAAGTACCCATATTTCCGATAATATTTTGAAAATAATACTACAGACGGGAATTAATACTTCTCATTTTGAGGGAAAAAGCAGAGACAATCCTCAGCATCCTCAACTAGTGACGATGATATTAGCGAATCAACGATAGATCTTGTTGACTCTTCAGAAGATGAGATGAGTAACTTAGAACCTTCTGAGAATATAAATGAACAAAGTACGCTACCATTGAAGAAAAGATTGGCAATTCGTCAGCAATGTAGTGTTACAAATGCAAGTGCACTGGGGAGTGAGGCAGAGGACTGTATCAATATTACTGATGATGATGATGATGACGAAACAGATCCTGAAAATTTATATATGCAATCTCCGAATTACCAGGAAATTTCAAGAAATAAAAGGGTATGTGCAGAGTCTCCACAACCAGGTCCATCAGGAATACAGCATAACCAGACTGAGAGACAACGTTATGAAGATTCAGATGATGATGATTGCCACCAAGAATTATGGATTCTAGATGCAGACACGATGGCTAAGAGATTAGCAATGGATGCATATTGGGGGATTTAATACGATGCTGTAAGACAGGCGCACAGGCCTATGAATCCTGAAGCTTCGCAGTACCAATGTGGATCCGGCTATTCATCTGATAGCTGCGATTCAATGTCGATCAGAGGTATAGACAGTGGAGAAGACACTCTATTGAGGAAAGAAGAAAGGTATTGCACAGACTCGGATGAATTCGGTGGTGGCGAGGAAGAGGAAGAAGAAGAAGAAGAACAAGAAGAAGAACAAGAAGAAGGAGAGGCCCAAAGAGATGACAGCATCCATAATATAGAGGTTGTTGAATATCACATTAGCGATACGGATGATGGGGCTGACGGAGACAACGAAGAAGAAGAGGAAATTGACCGCTTACAAGGTAAAAATTGCGTGACCTTTACACTTCTTCAGGCTTGGGACCCATAATTCATACGTTTTCTATTATTTCTAGATCTTCGTTCATTTTATGGGTACGTGCCTGAAGAATGATGAGAACTAATTTATCGAGAAGGTATGTCTGGAAAATATTTATAGAAGAGCGATGATTAATAATGATATTTCTGATTGTCAGGTCAACAAACTGGAGGAAGAGTACTTACACGTTCAGACAAGAGAAAACAAACTGCTGTACAAAATGATGATGATGATGATGAAAGCAGAAAAGGAGAAGGAGAAGTGTTTGAAGGTGTTCTACCTCCAGGGCACCGTTTCCAAGTTCTGTCAACTACTACTAAAAAATATCGAAACTTCAAAGCTGAGGGTAAAGAATACGTAATTACAATTGTAGATCCTCCTCAAAACGAGAACATGATTGACTGGCTTGAGGGGGCTTTCCGGGATATCACAACATCTATAACCGATTCATGTCAACCACATGATCATGTAGGGTTTAGTGTGAATTTCGATAGACTGAATAGTGGACCCGTGTGGTCGCGATTTAGGAGAGCTCGAAATTACACACCAGATATTTTATGGGAGGTGGTAAATCGTATCTCGCAAAGTGTCAGTGGTCTCTCTTCGGATGATAATTTAGTAATAACTGTAGCAATCGTTGAGGGCATTGAGGGATTGGGGCGCAAAGCATTAACATACGAAGATGTTTTCAAAAAGTCAATCATGACTATAACCAATTCCGACAATCTTTATCAACCAAGAGCTCTTGTGGTTGCCAAGCTCCATGCTGAGAGAGGTGGGATAAGATCAAGAGATCTCCAGAAAAAATGGGAGGCAATTATCAACAGAACTCGTAACACTCAGCAGCAAGAGGCTCTGAATCTGGTAAGGTTGTGCAATATCAATATACCTCCTAGAGGGTGTACTATACGCGAGATTAGGAAATTTCAGGATTATTATTTAGATGATCGAACGGCCATTGTTGTTTATGAGTTTTTAACGTTTGGTAGAGGTGAGGATCCCGTATTCGATGGTAGACAGCGTGTACAACAAAGACATGGTAATATCAAACATATCCTTTATATATTGTATTATGAAAGAACGAATCATTTTCAGCCGATTACTAATCTCCAAGGAGCAATAGCAGGCCGCGGTTTTTGTGAGTTCTGTAATAGATCTTACAGAGATAATGTGGAGCATCGATGTACACGGAAATGTCCTCGATGCAAAAGGAATCCTCTATGCGAAAACACTCAGCGCACGGCGTGTAATTTATGTAATCGCTGGTTTTTCAATCGTACTTGCTGCGATAATCATCGACAGAAAGGCTCCGCGAAACTGAAAGGAAAATATAAAAATACTAGTGTGTGCGATGCTCTAAAAATAAGCATGCTGTACTTTAGGCTAGTCAAAATAGATCGACACAGACATATTTGTGGTACTGCTTATTGCAGAACATGTAACTGTAGGCGTGAAACAAATCACTACTGCTTCATGAGTCAGTTAAAACCAGTTGATCACAAACTAACAGTATTTATATTTTATGATTTTGAAACACAACAAAATGTTAGGCTGCATGGTGATAGAAATGTGAAAATTCATATACCCAATTTTTGTGTAATACAGAAAGTTTGTACAGTATGTTGCAATGATAATAATATAGAGACAGCATGTAGAATATGTGGGGTCCGCGAATACATTTTCCGTACCAAAGAGGACGCAGTCTCAGGACTTGTAGATATTGCATTTGCAGATTACCCGAAGTGCAACAAAATTATTTGTCTTGCACACAACGCAAAGGGTTTTGATGCACGATTCGTTCTTCGATATTTGGTAAACGTGAAGCAAACGCGATTCTCAAGACTAATATTAGCGGGCACTAAAATTATAGAGATGCAGGTCGGTAACATCAAATTCCTTGTGTTATGACCCAAATAATATGTTAAATAAGATTCCATTTTATTAAGAAATGATAAAAGAAACAAGTGGCATTGGTAAGGCTACGAAGTGCAAGCTCAGCACTTCAAGTCTTACTCCACCTCCTTACGTTGTCGCTTACCTCACTGGGAGTGAGGTAATGCAACACCGAAGGCGTCAACAAAACGATAATATATAAGCGATGGCCGGAGAAGTCTCTTGGCCATTAATTCGCGAAACAGTAACGTGTATTATTTTTAAATTATACTTAGTTAATAAAGAATTAAATTATTTTTATCTCTCGTAAATATTCAATTATTCTAAATCGAACCCTTCAGGGCTAACATTTTGGTGGCAGCGAAGTTTAGACAGCGGCCTGATCAACCACTGTCAGGAATTTTACGCGGAGAGAAATTCTTTAAGTTTTTTATTCAACTTTTGCGTTACTATTGTTACTTTTTTGTATTACTCTCGAGAGAAGAACTAGACGTTATCAAATAACGTGAGGAATCAGCAGAAGGGTCTTCAGAGATAGACAGCTGATTTATTTTCTGTTGAGATTCAGAATAATTTCTTTCTCAAAGAAATTGTATTGACTTCGAATGAGTCAGACATCGTTCTCAGGGATTGTCGGCAATTTACGTGGTGCACTAAATCAGATGCGCCCTGCTGCTAGGAGAACATTGCATTTTGGAAATTTGAGTCCTGTACCGGAAAACCAGACGTCTGCAGACGTAGAAAATAACGATAGAGAGAGATATTCACGTGGAGTGGAAACTCAACGCGTTTATAATCAATCGTTTGACGGAAGCTTGCTCAACAACATGGATCAACGTGGAGTTGACGGAGAAGGTGTGGAAATTGCAGGGATAAGGACCATAAATGGTCAAGTTGGGAATTCGACTACACGACAGGATGTAGAGAATTCGCCCATCATAGATGAACAATTCAGTACTCCTAATTTGAGGACACCATTTTCAGTTCCCGGAGGATCTTTACTGGTGGGGAATTTTACGCCAGAACTCACTATCGAACAACAGCTCAGAAAAGAAAACAATCGATTGCGCAATGAAATGCGTCTAGCTTGGGAAAATGACACCGAGAGAGGAGCCCTGGCAGATGATGTTTTGCGACAATTAGATCTTGCAGAAGGTGTACTTTAAGCAGAACAACGAGAAAAAGAAGATTTGAAGCGACAGTTACGTGATGCGTGTAGAAGAGCTAACACACGTGACACTGAAAACTGGCAATTGAGGCAGAGAACAGACAGAAATTCCAATGAAGCAGATAATGAGGAATTTCTTAGCCTCAAATCAGCTTTGCAGTTAGTACGAGACTACAATGGGGAAAGTTGGGAAAAATTAGCAGCCTTTCAGCGCTCTTGCGACACTGCAAAGGAAATGGTCCATCCATCGAAACGAGATAAATTACTCACTTTGATTTTGGGAAGTAAATTAGAAGGTAAAGCACTCATTCAATTGAAACATAAAGAAGTGTCAAGTTTTGAGGAGCTGAAACGGGAACTGGAGGCATTATTTGGAAGAACTACATCTCTCATCGGTCTACAAGTAGATTTTAATAAGCTTCAGCAGAGACCTGAGGAAGATGTGAGCAAGTTCGCAGCACGCGCAGAACGCGTAACAATGGAGCTGGTAGAAGCAATCCAAACCGTTAACACAGATTTGGATGAAAATGGAAGAGAAGGCCTGAGAAGAGGGGTTTTGACCCTAGCAAAGGCTAACTTTGAACAAGGTTTGCGAGGCCAAGTGCAAATTCTTGTAAGGGCTAACAATTATAAAACCTTGCATGAATCTTGCATTGGGGCCATCGAACTGGAGAAGACTATTTCCACCAATTTGGGGGGAAGATATAGACCTACTGCGAATACTAGTAATAATAATAATAGAAATTCTCAGGGAGGTAGCAGACAATCAATGGGGAGACAATCATCTGGAGGAGGTTGTTTCAATTGCGGTCAATTGGGCCATGTTGCAAGAGATTGCAAAAATGGCAAAGGAGGTCAACGAAAAACAATATTACCAGTTGCTGACCGACGCAGCGTCAACGCTTTTACGCAAGCATGCAAATATTGTGGACATTCAGGGCATGATGCAATGAATTGTTACCGATTAAAGAAGAAATTGGGGCTACAAGAATCTGCAATTCTTGAAGCCAAGAATGGAGCAACAAACAAAGTCAATAATGCAACGACTCAAAATCTCAATAATTCCAAAAAGAAGAATGATGGTGCAGTGAAGGAAAATACTTTACCAGTAGGAGCCTTCCAAATTCAAATGGTAAAAGTAGAAGATGAAGAATCCAGTCAGAATATCATACAAAAAAGAATGGTGAAGGCAAGAGATCCATCAGCACAAAAAAATCATCTGATTTTTCCAGCTAAAGGATTGAAAGAGCCAACAATGTTTCTATGGGATTCAGGAGCGTCTGCATCCGTCATCAAATCCGGACTTTTACAAGATGATGTCAAAATAAATTCAGGGAACAAACTATTGAGAGGAATAGGAGATACTGACGTCACAACCATTGGTACTGCAATACTTTATCTGCAAGTGAATGGAGAGGAGTTGGGACATCTATTTCACGTTGTTCCGGACAACTTTCCATGCATAGGAGGAATTTTGGGAGAAGATTTTATTGAGGCTGAAGACTTGAAAATATCAATAAGTCCAGGAGAAAGTGTCTCTATTAATGGAGTATGTTTGAACTTCCTCAGGGGGAGGAAACCTCTAAAAATCGAGGCTAGAACTGAAAAACTAATTTGGGCTGCGGTAAAAAATGGAGAACGAGGTGTTGTAAAAAAAAGAGAACAACAGAAAGGAATTTTTCTTGGAGAATGTCTGACAGAAGCGAAAAATAATCGAGCAATCGTTTGCGTAATCAATATTACGAACGAAAATGTTTATTTGGATACTCCGACTGTCGACCTGGAAGAATTACCTAACTGTGACGCATTGGAAATTATGCAATTAAGAGAGACATCGGTGAAGAAAGATCGAATCAAGCTCCTGCATGAAAATCTACGATTAGATGATTTGAACAAAGAAGAAAAAGAGAGCATACTAGAGATTCTGGAAGAGTACAATTCCATCGTACAGCTTCCAGGAGATTCACCTGGAATTACCAATCACTTGGAACATTCCATCCCTACAATGCTGGATAAGCCAATTGTGAATGTACGACCACATCGTTTGCCGCATGCACAGAAAGAAGAAGTCGAACGTCAAGTCAAAGAGATGCTAGAGAATGGGGTTGTGAGACCAAGTCACAGCCAATGGAACGCGCCATTGCTGGTTTTTCCAAAGAAGCCTGATGCTTCTGGAAAAGTTAAACTGAGGGTTGTTGTGGATTTCAGAAGATTAAATGAGATCACTATTGGAGATTCATTTCCAATACCAAATATTACAGAAATTCTAGATCAACTGGGAAAAGCAGAGTATTTCTCAACACTAGATTTGGCCTCTGGATTTCATCAGATTCCAGTTAAAGAGGAGGATAAATGTAAAACTGCCTTCTCAACACCGCTGGGACACTATGAATTCAATAGATTGCCTTTCGGGGTCAAAGGTGGGCCTGCTACGTTCCAGAGATTGATGAATTCTGTCTTAGCCGGAATACAGGGCTTACGTTGCTTTGTGTACTTGGATGACATCGTGATATTTGGAGCCACTCTCAAAGAACACAACGAAAGACTACGAGAAGTTTTGCAAAAATTGAAAGAAGCAAATCTCAGATTACAGCCAGATAAATGTAATTTCCTGAGAAAAGAGGTTGTTTATCTAGGGCATGTGTAAGCCAAGAAGGTGTAAAAACAGATCCGACTAAAATTGAGGCTGTAAAGGAATTTCCTGTACCGAAAAATGCTAAAGGAGTCATGTCATTTCTAGGATTAGCAGGATATTACAGAAAATTCATAAGAGATTTTTCTAAAATAGCTAAACCACTGACTGAACTCTTGAAAAAGGAAACAAAATGGACCTGGAGTGACAAAGAACAACTTGCTTTTGATACTTTGAAGGAGAAGCTAATAACAGCGCCGATTCTCCAGTATCCAGATTTTACCAAGCCGTTTCTATTAACAACAGACGCGTCTAATAGAGCCATAGGAGCAGTTCTTTCTCAAGGAGAAATTGGGAAAGACTTGCCTATCGCCTACGCTAGTCGAACGTTAAATAAAGCAGAGACGAATTATAGCACAATAGAAAAAGAGCTATTGGCTATCGTTTGGGGCGTGAAACACTTCAGACCTTATCTATATGGGAAGAAGTTTTACGTCATCACTGATCATCGACCCTTGAAATGGATTTTCAATGTCAAGGATCCAGGATCAAGATTAATGCACTGGCGACTGAAACTAGGAGAGTATGAATACGAGGTGGTGCATAAAGCAGGTAAATTAAATACAAATGCTGATGCATTGAGTCGAATGTTTGTTATGACGCGGGCTCAGCAAAAGAAAGAGACAGAAGAAAATGAGGAAAACAAGTCAACGATATTGTGCAATGACGATGTGACGACTCCACCTGTTGCTGATATCCCAATAATTCTTCAGGAATATCATGATACACCTTTGGGAGGGCATCTTGGAATTAAGAGGATGTATGATAAAATGAAATTAAAATACCATTGGACTGGTATGAAGAGAGATGTAGAAGATTACGTCACAAATTGCAAGAAATGTCAGCTGAATAAACTGGGAAAAACTACAAAAGTGCCAATGATCGTTTCAAATACACCAGAAACATCATTCGAACAGTGTTCCATGGATATTGTAGGACCACTGACGGAGTCTGAGCTGGGAAATAAATATATATTGACTTTCCAAGACGCTCTTACGAAATTCAGCAAGGCTATTGCCATCCCAAACCAAGAAGCATCTACAATAGCACGTGTTTTCGTTGAAAAAATCATTTGTGAGCATGGTGCACCTGAGCGACTACTCACAGATCAAGGGACAAATTTTACTAGCGAACTATTTAAACACGTTTGTAAATTACTGAGAATTAAGAAGATTCAGACAACAGCCTATCATCCACAGACGAATGGAGCTCTGGAAAGATCTCATCGTACATTAGCCGAATATTTGAGAAGTTTCATAGACGAGGAACATTCCGATTGGGATAATTGGTTGCCGTACGCTATGTTTACATACAATACGACACCACATACATCGACCAAAATGACACCGTTTGAACTTCTATACGGAAAACAAGCTGAAATTCCAACGTCAGTGAAGCAACCACCAAGGTTAACGTACTCGTATGATGATTATGCGCAAGAGTTGCGAGAGCGATTACGAGCAGCATGGCAAATTGCGAAAGAAAACGTCACAGAGTCGAAAGAAAAGTCAAAGACGCAATACGACAAAGGTTCCAGACAAGTTGAGTTCAAGATTGGAGATCAAGTACTGATGAAAAACAACGTAGTTCGACGTGGAAGAACAAAGAAATTAACTCAACCTTGGATTGGACCTTATACCATTGTGGAGAAAAATTCCGATGTCAATTACACGATTCGATCAGGCAAGAAAATGAAGACACACCGAGTCCATGTGAATCAGCTTCGACCATTCACAGAGTTATGACTATATGGTCCCTTCGCCTCGGAACAAGAAAAAATACTATCAAAAGAACTTAGAAAATACGATCGAAATCATGGGACAATCGATGTTTTTATTATATCAAACAAAATTGTGTTACAGTTTAGATACAATAATATCTCCATAGTTATAATTCCATTGATCATTGAAGAAGAAGAATCCTGGAGACATAAAGCCACGACGCTGACACATAGAACATCGAAGGTAGTCTCGTGTGTGATAAATGGGCACATGGCATGGCTGAGGAAATGGTTCCTCATCGAAGAGGCGTCGCAAGTTGAAAATGTCAAATATTTGGTTATCAAATATTTCAGCATTCCAGAGAAGAGAATTTGTTTCTCTTTCGGCTGTGACGGGAATGAATGCCCGTCAATTAAATTGGTTAGTTAAAATGAGAGTACTTTCCTGGCCCTCCCTACTCTAAACTAAAAGACTGAATGTGATGTATGAATGGAATTTATGATGACTGATTGAGACGATATTACGCCCGGAGTGCTGAAGAGGAGTTATCACCCGGAGGACAACGGAGGAGAGCAGCAGTGCCTCAAAAGTGCCAGGGCCAGAGTAATGTCCAAAAGCCCCGGAGAAGTCATCAAGAGCTAAGAGCTAATTCAAATACGGGGAAAAGACCGCCAAAAGATTAGCGGACAGCACTGAACGGTCATTGCTCCCGGAATAACAAAATTCAAGGCCGAAACGACAATTACCGTCAGTCGTGATATTGACCCAGTTATCGACCGGATAACTGGGCCTGAGGTATCGATTAGCGCCACCGAGCGCCTGAATCGATATTGACGACACGTCGAGCCAATGAGCAACTACCGAAGGAGAATTCTCTATCCGGATTGGCCAAAATCTATGAATCCAGAAGAAGGAAGCTGTGGTTGGCTCCCTGACCCCGGACAACGACACTCTGGTCTTGGTTTTCACACGTTTTGGTTCACTTCTTAATTTATATATTTTTATTATTATAAATTAAGATAATTGAACTGAAATAGAGGACCCGAATTGACCAGAAAAATACTACACAAGTGAGCAGTAAATCTAGAGCAGCTCTCGAGCGTAATATTGTGCGTGAGTACACTTTAATTGTTGCATAAAGTGACAGGTGTGTGTGCGAATTTAAGATAGGCAAAACACGTGTTTTCCCGTAGCGATTGCGGGAAGTAAATAGAGTAAATGAGCCCGAAAGTATTGTTATTACAATAAGTTGGTATTGACAGTCGGTTTATTAAATTACGAGTATCAAGTGCGCCCATCAATCATAGTTAAATAATTGTTGCAATTGCGACGTCCCCGGCTTCTCCGGTGACGCCATCTTGGCCACTTGAGTATCGCCACGTGGTGAATGATCGAAAAACACGAATATTGCAATAATTAGTATCCGGAAAATCGAGTTGCACGCACGGAAAAATCGAGGGTAATTATCCGAAAGTATTGAAACTAATTTCCACCGGAAATAATAATTATTTTGGTCAGTAGAGACAAATGTAATATACAAATAGAGTTGAGTGCAAGTGTGAGAGAGACAGAGCGAGTGAGTGGGGATATCGCTGGACGCAGCATATCCCAACGCCCGGTACACTCGGTGTACAAAGGTACCGGGTGCGTCAAAAGTTTCTCTGAATAGACATTTTCATTAAATAAATCTTGTCAAAGTTAAACATCTCAAATCGTCTCAAATAGTATCTTATTTTCAACGTCTGCTCGAACATTAATTCCATAAATATAACCATATCCCGAACATTTCCTATTTCAAATGATAAACCAATAAAGCCCGAACAGTTCTATTTCCTTTTTGGGGAAATACTCTCTGATTTCTTTTCAAGTAATAATTAACAGGTGAGATTCTAATAATCTGCAATAAAATAAAATTGGCCCGAACAATACAGGAATCAATCAATAAATATTTAAAACAGTGCGTTGGAATTAATAAATGAATTTCAACGTCACAAATGGCGCCCGAACAGGTTTAAAGGCGTAATCATTCTGATTGCAGCCTACGAGCTTGCTTATCTAGCTCCAGTCGAAAAAGAACGAGAACAACTTGAGATGGTTAATAAATAGACAAAATCATAATATAGAAATTTATAAAAATTAATTTGTTGGAAATTTTGAAATTGATTCAATAGCGAAAGAACTCTACGAGTCAAAGTCCGGAAGAATTCAATTTTATTCGAGAAAAGAATTCCAGCAATTCAACGGAATCGGAAATTAATAGGAAATTTAATTGAATTAACATTCAAGATTGTGAATGAAAAATTCGATTGAAGATTGTTGAATCATAGTTCCCCGGAGTTTGACTTGTGAGTTCAGAGAGAGAAGGCTAGCGAGCGACATCACGAGTCGGGATCCGAGGGGGTTCACTTCTATTTTCATTCGAATAAACGAATAGATAAAGATCCATTGGACAAACTAAAAATTAAAGAAAAGGAAAATAGTAAAAATTCTCAATAGCGAATATTTTTAGAATTGAGATTCCCCGGAACCCGAATCGTGAATTAAGTTGAATGAGGGCTGAATAAAACCCGAATTTAAAATAAAAATTAGTGAATTAAATTGCAGCAATATTGCGCAATAATAAGAAGTTCACATTGAAATAAAATAACAACAGACACGAAACACTTGAGACAGAATCTGCCAAAAAGAATGAGTGTGAATGTGTAGCTAGGGAGCACCTGTCACTTATAATAAAAATAAAATAGTTAATAAATTCTGACGATACAGGACAATTGTTCCACTAAGTCCTAATTGCACATTGCACCCTCCTTTCCCTGTTGGCATTGAGTATTGGCAGTGATAATTGAATACCAAGTAGGTATTCTGGAAGTTTTGCAAGTTACTGGGCGAGATAAATTAAATTTTTAATTTTCAGGAAAAGATTTCTGCTGTAGGCTTTGATATTTCGGGAGTTTGAAGTTCCTCCCACGCGTGGTAATTGTGGCCATTCTTCCCGAAATAATTTCTAGTCAGATACAAATAATGAAATTGTATTTACGATTGCTACACGTGATCCCGGAGTGATACAGATCTCGAAATTACTCCGTTGACTACTCTTTACTGGATTATTAGCGGAATAATTGCGGCAGTATTTCCCGAAGAGGTGATAGTTCTCCCGGATTATGGAAGACGAAAATACTTCAGTCTCAATGAGAAATTCAATTTAAGAAAAGTAAAATCACTATTGCAATGGTAATGATCAAGTAATTATCATCACTGATAGCACGATAATACCAATTAACCATATCCGGATTGAATCACCTCGAACAGAAATATTGAAGCAAAGAGTAGAGTTACAAGTCTTCTTTAACTGAACTAATCTCGAATGTCATTTTGGTGCACATTCTATCCTGAATTTAACGTAGATATAAAATGCCCGTATCATTGAGTTCTGGGGAAGAGGAGAGACAATTAGCCTAATATCCCGAAGGAAGATCAACGACGATTGGACAAGATGACTCGTTCGGCAATCCAACGCTTCACCTTTAGCACGAAATTAATATCTGATGAGGTTCCAGTTGAGTATTTGAGGGAATCGCTATGGTATGTCCCATATGGGTTACTGCTAGTACGAATGGACATTGCGGGACTGAGGATTGCCCAACAAGATCAGGAGACAATACTCCATCGAGCGTTCCGGTATGAATTAATTCGGAGACGTGGTCATGGTGTTCATTACTGGGACAATGCAGAAGATTTCTCCCATACGGCTCTCTACACGCTGGGAGGAGTTAGAGCACTAGGTAAACTTGTTTTTGAACCATTATCTGGCACTCCGATGGAAACTCCATATTTGTTGGCATTACAGCAGTACGTAGTCCATTCTCAGTATGTCCAAAATGGACAACCATCAAGTAACGCTCTTCAGACTCCAACTCTGTTGTCATCTAGCAGTTTTTCATCACGCTCTGTGTTTCAGACTCCCGGAGTTCCTCGAACGACGCCATGCCAGGCTGTACAACAGCCCCAGATGAGAAGACCAGAACACATGTTTCCCGAACACGTGAGAGGATCTAGCACGATCACTGAGACCGCAGCAGGAGCATGCAGACGAAATCCTGGTACAGCGGGTGAACCAAGTGAAGCACAAGAGGCAAACACAATACCAGCGCTCATCCAGTGCTCATCACCCGCAAAACAAGACAACAGCTATTCCCAGTTGCAATCCAACGTAGATCCCGTAAATTCCGTGGGCAAACAAAGTAATAGCCGAGAATATGATATTTTCGGGGCTGAACACATTGAAGAGCCAGACGCTGCTGGAAATGTGGTAACAGTTGAACCATCAATACTAACTGCAACAACGCCAGTGTCCACACCAACACTTGCTACAGTACAACAGCAGAATGAGGCTCATTCCCGGGGAACTTCCACCACAAATCCATCAGTAACATCATTGATCCCGAGAGTTATTCCTGAATATGAAAAGGATCCGCAATTATTGACATTGGCTGAGAATATGGGTCATGAAATGAAACGGCAGGCTGATGAAGGTGGTGGTTTAACACTGGAAAATCCAAGAACTCAGCTCAGTAGTCATATCCCGGAGGCTCTGTTAGAAACCGACAGTACTCAAGACTCAAGAATCAAGGTTTCCACTGAAACCCAATTCTCATCAGCTAGAAGGCCAGCTGAGTACTCGGTTTTATTGCAAGATGGAGACCAAAGATTTCACGTTGAGGTACCACTGGAGGAAGTCATAGGAGAGGGCTACCGAACGAAGTGGCCTCATGCTGAAAACATGCAGGGTAGTACGGCACCAATCAACTGCCAATCACCTGTGACGATGCGTACAACAGCGGAAGCCCCGCAAACTCCTGGAAAAATATATCATGAGCAAGCTAGACCAATCGTTTTATCTGTACCAGACTATCTGGAGCTAGCTCACCCGAGGTGTGAGCCACCAGGCAATGCTGTACCACTTCTTGACGATCAGCAACGATTACCTGGTCAGGAGTCCACAAATATGCCCGAAATTCCATTTAAGTTGTATTGTGAGTACAATCTTCCTGGCTCCTTCGCTGATCATCAATCAGGTGCTGATGATCAGTCACCACCGATGGAGCTAAGTGCTAATCCTGATGGAAAAGAGATACCAGCTCCAGATACTTGGTCGTTTTCTAAATGTCCAGCATCTCGACGATCATCACCAGCTCCCAATCCCTTAAATGGACTAGGAGACATTGATGATGATGGAAAGAAAAATGGAGCGAACGATAATTCCCGCAATAGCAACGGTGGATTACTCAACAATACTGGGAGTTTCATGACAATCAGTGTGGTATTAACACTGAACCCAATAGCCTCAGTATCTTTACCAGCGATGGCTACGCCGTCAAGATCGATCAATGAAAATACCCGAAGAAACACCACTGAAGATACACCGACAATTCCACTAATTCCATCAGTAATCATTGAGCAGGTGTCCAAACAACGGCAGCTGCTCTTGTTGCCCGATAATCAGGGAACTGCAATGATTCAAGATACTGATGAAAACAGAAATGAAGCAGTGGGAGACTCAGCCGATTTGAATCAGGGAAACCTGAATGAGACTCTAGCAGGGAGTACTCATCCGCCGGATCCAGAAGTTCCTGCTCCAACTGATTCACAACAGTTTCTAGTGAGGGAACCACTTGGATATTATCAAATGGTGAGACCCGGAAGAGATGATCCCGGGCCTAGCGATAATGGACCAAATAGTGACCCCAATGATCACCCGGAACTGTCAGATGATTCCGGAAAGGGCAAACAGCCTCAGCATAGCCAGAGCAACACAAATTGTACCCGGAGAAATTGGCAAGGTTGCGATATGACATCTGGAAATAATCCATTCGTGCGGGGCACCGGAAATGCGCTAGGTAAATGTGCCAAAGCAGCTGATGCATCGTGCAGTACAGACTTACAAGACGTGGCAAGGGAAGATGAAAACCCCGAAACTACTTTGGCCCAGATGACATTCATTGTCAGGAGAGATGGTGTTGACGGAAAGGAACAACACGCGTTACTTCCATTCACTCTTCATCATCATGGCTTTGGATGGTATCAGGTTACAGGACAAGCCAGTCAATCGTATATAGATTTCCGGCTCTCCTGCAGAAGAACGTTCATCACGAGAGACTGGAGGTCGAAGCTAGAACGAGAGCTGCATACCCGAACTCAAGAAAAAGAAGAGAGGATAATCCCGTATGATGTTGATGCAGTCCCGAAATCGAGAGACTTGAGGGACAATGAAGAGCAGCAGGTTAGATATATCATCTCCAAGGTACGAAAGAATGTGAGAAAATATCTAGGGCGAGAAAAGTTCACCACGCTGTTGGAATTCTTGAAAGTTGAACTTCAGGGAGCTGACTTGGACTACGTCCCGACTAATTGTCCGCCACCACCAGCAGTCGTGAATAGATACGGGTTGGACTATCCCACAGGAGCTCGAAGGGTTGGAGATGAACCCACTGGAAGAGTGAATGGGTACCGAGCCCGAATCAATGGGATGAGTCCAGAAGAAGGGGATACAGTTTTATATGATTCTCCACCCGAAGCTGCTACCCAGGGCATCTGGATGATACGAGAGGAGTTGAAGATGCAATTGGGAGAACGATTGAGCCCGCAGTATTCGCAACAAGTTGTAGCACAAACCCAAGTGCCTCAGCTGGTACAAAAGAAGCCACACGTTTCTATTCACCCGAAAATGAGTAATGCAGGGCAAAAGACCTGGACACCTCAGCGAATATCATCACCAATGGAGCTACCTGAATCTCTCGCCACTCTAACTACATCAAACTTGGGAAAAGTCCCGAAGAAAGTTCCAATTACGGAATCCACACCATCAACAAGGTGTGAATACACTGAAACATGCTTTGATGGTGAACAACTTGGACCTGGATGGAAAATGGGCACAGAGCCCGAAGACTATGGAATCTTCGGACAAGAGAAAGTGGAATTCATGGAGCGACCCGAAATGCTCCAGGTAGGAAGCCTACACCTTCGGCTACCTGTTCTACGAGACGGTTGGGAGTTCCTTCAACCTGGGAGTTGGAAAACCATGCTTTTAAGGATTGAACAACTGCCCGAAATACCTGTGCAACTGCCACCAGTGACAATAGCAATAGAATCTCTTCCGGAATCGACAATTACTTCAAGGCAACCGAAGAGCTGGTACATGGCAGGAGGATTACGGCAAAAATTGAGACAAGCTCCATCAGGTATTGGTGCTGCTTGCTCTTGTATTTGCCCAAGGCCAGAAAGCCGATTATGGGGCTTCCCTGCTCTTTATTTGAGACGAGCTTATGCACATAATGGAACAGCCATCACTGTGAGAGACCAGGCAGCCTTAGAAGGCAATTGGGATGATATCAAGAAACCAGTTCCTGTATTCATGATGGAGCCATTAGAAGAGAAGAGTATCTTGGATAGTGACTTTTTGAAACTTATGGAAGTCAGTTCAAAGATAGAAGTAGGTACATACGGGTTACCAGGAAGGTCCAAGAGGAAATTTATAAATGAAGAGGCTGAACCATTTCAGTACCCGAAGATTGGAGTAGAACCTTCCAGGATCGGAATCAGTCAAATCCAATTAACCGCTCCACGCGAAATGGGTCTTAATGAAGTCAATAGAGTACTGCAGAGCTGGTTACCCGAAGAACCCGAAATAATCCTAGTAAATCCACTGGAGGAATACAACATCAACTGGCTTGAAATGACACCCATGAAGAATCCTGTGCGGAATTACTCACCACCAAGAACATCAGGGTCTCTTAGAAAATTCCACGGGATGATCGGTAGGTCCCCGCGATTTGTGGGTGAAGTACCGCGAAAGAAGGCAACTTTATGGAGGCTGCTGAAAGAAAATGCCAGATGGGGTTGGGAAGTCGAAGAAGAAGCTGCATGGGAAGAACTGCGAGATGCGTTTAATTATTCACCCGTACTTGTGAGACCGAACTCCGGGAAGATGTCTACCATACATACTGATGCCAGTGACGATGCTATTGGGGCTCAAATCACCCAGAAGACACCCGAAGGCGAAACCAGTAATTTTTGTCTCAAGAGTGCAGCTGCCAGTAGTCCGAAATTATGCCATTGGAATCAAAGTTCACCGAAAGGAGAAAGAATTCTGACATTTTTCTCAGACGTCGTCCCGAAGACGAGAGACTCAGAAGACAACGAAGAGCGGCAGCTCCGAGTCATGTTCTCCAAGTTACACCCGGATATGAGAGCGTATCTTCACCAAAAGCCATTCACTAATGTATTGGAACTGGTTAATGTGATTGGAGATTGGGAAGAAGAGTTGGAGTACGCCCAGGCGTATCGACCACCACTACGTGCTGCAGTGAATCGATATGGGTTAGAAGATGATGTAATGGCCCGAAATGATATAGCTAAACCAGCTGAACTCACTGATGGCCATTAGTCGCAGATTCTTGAGGAGGATTCAGAGGAGTCTGCACCCGAATCATAAAACTTCAACCCAAACTCCAAAGAAGCAGCAACTTCTCTCTTCTCCAACGGAACATTGATACGGAGTATTTTTCTTTTTGTCTTGCAGTAAATGCTAAGTAATGCATTTTCTTTTTCGTTTCTTTTTACTTTTGCTCCTTCCTCTGTGAAGAAATGAGCGTAGCTGCAGTTCTTTATCATTAATATCATTTCTCAGCTTTTTCAGAGAAGGATATAACACTTTGATTTTTTTTTTTTGTTAATTATACAGATTTCAGGATATTAGTTATTTTCTTTCGTCTCTTTCAGTCAATCAAAGTACCGGATTGAAGGGACAAGTAATGAATCACATATCAAATATTGATCAATAGCTCTTCGGAAAATTTGCTGATTTTGCTCATTGCCATTGCTCAATTGCCAACAACCAATTTCTCATACCCGCAGATCAGAATATCCATAAAGAACAAATCTAGCCGAATATTCAATCCACATGTTTAATCCAAATACACGCAATCCTATTTCCCGAAATGCATCATCACATTTATGACAAAGACAGATTGGACTGAATCAAGAAGTACTCACAGCACGGTTCATAAACAAAATAGCTCACATAATAAATACAACAACGAATTGAATAACTAAGATCAGGCTGGAGTCGGGTACGGAGGTTGGAAAAGTACGTCTCATTTTGGGCGGGGCTTTGTGACGGGAATGAATGCCCGTCAATTAAATTGGTTAGTTAAAATGAGAGTACTTTCCTGGCCCTCCCTACTCTAAACTAAAAGACTGAATGTGATGTATGAATGGAATTTATGATGACTGATTGAGACGATATTACGCCCGGAGTGCTGAAGAGGAGTTATCACCCGGAGGACAACGGGGGAGAGCAGCAGTGCCTCAAAAGTGCCAGGGCCAGAGTAATGTCCAAAAGCCCCGGAGAAGTCATCAAGAGCTAAGAGCTAATTCAAATACGGGGAAAAGACCGCCAAAAGATTAGCGGACAGCACTGAACGGTCATTGCTCCCGGAATAACAAAATTCAAGGCCGAAACGACAATTACCGCCAGTCGTGATATTGACCCAGTTATCGACCGGATAACTGGGCCTGAGGTATCGATTAGCGCCACCGAGCGCCTGAATCGATATTGACGACACGTCGAGCCAATGAGCAACTACCGAAGGAGAATTCTCTATCCGGATTGGCCAAAATCTATGAATCCAGAAGAAGGAAGCTGTGGTTGGCTCCCTGACCCCGGACAACGACACTCTGGTCTTGGTTTTCACACGTTTTGGTTCACTTCTTAATTTATATATTTTTATTATTATAAATTAAGATAATTGAACTGAAATAGAGGACCCGAATTGACCAGAAAAATACTACACAAGTGAGCAGTAAATCTAGAGCAGCTCTCGAGCGTAATATTGTGCGTGAGTACACTTTAATTGTTGCATAAAGTGACAGGTGTGTGTGCGAATTTAAGATAGGCAAAACACGTGTTTTCCCGTAGCGATTGCGGGAAGTAAATAGAGTAAATGAGCCCGAAAGTATTGTTATTACAATAAGTTGGTATTGACAGTCGGTTTATTAAATTACGAGTATCAAGTGCGCCCATCAATCATAGTTAAATAATTGTTGCGATTGCGACGTCCCCGGCTTCTCCGGTGACGCCATCTTGGCCACTTGAGTATCGCCACGTGGTGAATGATCGAAAAACACGAATATTGCAATAATTAGTATCCGGAAAATCGAGTTGCACGCACGGAAAAATCGAGGGTAATTATCCGAAAGTATTGAAACTAATTTCCACCGGAAATAATAATTATTTTGGTCAGTAGAGACAAATGTAATATACAAATAGAGTTGAGTGCAAGTGTGAGAGAGACAGAGCGAGTGAGTGGGGATATCGCTGGACGCAGCATATCCCAACGCCCGGTACACTCGGTGTACAAAGGTACCGGGTGCGTCAAAAGTTTCTCTGAATAGACATTTTCATTAAATAAATCTTGTCAAAGTTAAACATCTCAAATCGTCTCAAATAGTATCTTATTTTCAACGTCTGCCCGAACATTAATTCCATAAATATAACCATATCCCGAACATTTCCTATTTCAAATGATAAACCAATAAAGCCCGAACAGTTCTATTTCCTTTTTGGGGAAGTACTCTCTGATTTCTTTTCAAGTAATAATTAACAGGTGAGATTCTAATAATCTGCAATAAAATAAAATTGGCCCGAACAATACAGGAATCAATCAATAAATATTTAAAACAGTGCGTTGGAATTAATAAATGAATTTCAACGTCACACGGCTTTTCTCCATCGTCTGATCTGCTTCCGGTATTGGAAGTTCATGAATCCATGACGATATGGATAGTTCCTCTTCTACATAGACAAACAAAAATTGTTTCGTGTAAAACCATAAAGAAAACAGAGATCAATCAGGCATCAATTGTGCAGGAAATCCTGGACAGGATAGCGCACGATTCCAAGATCGCAATGTATCAGTTAGTGGAATAATGGGCTTCTTCTCCATTTTATGTTGAATCGCACGATTGTTTACTTCCGCAGAGGTCTTCCGGATAACTGTGCCTTTTGGCTGGAGCGCAGAATTTTTATATCGGAAGTTGTTGCTGCGTAAGCAACCTCAAAATTTTGGAGTTCATTGCGCGCAAAAACTTCCTGGTATTGCAAAAAAATTGTGGAAACTTCTGGTACTCCTCATGCTAGGAAGCATGTTTTTGCAAGTGAAGGGGGAGGGACATATAATACAGAAATTTGTCCATACTCCTGGGATTTACTTTGAGCCTATTGGGAAACTTCATCTCAGCAACTATCAGTGGACGATCGCAGCTTCAACTGACATAGAACCTTGGATTCGAAGAGCTGATCAAGTGAAAGACTATCTTTGGAAGACAAAAGTTTTGAGTTATAACGGTTCTGCAAAGGAACACGGAAGAAATTTCAAAATTATTGCAGAGCAATGGATTTCCGAATTCGAAGAGACTCAAGAACTTGTCTTAGGATTGCTAGGGCTAGAAGAACCTGCAAAGAGAAAGCGAGGCCTGATAGATGGTCTGGGAACTGTTGTAAAATCGCTGATTGGTACCATGGATGCTGAGGACGCTCAAGAAATTCATGAGAGATTGGAGCGATTGGAAAATGAAAAAGCAACTTATTTCCAAACAGCAGGAAAGCAAATTGAAATCCTCAATTCCACATTATCTCAATTACGAAGTGCAGAGGAAACTATTCAACAAAATGAACAGATCATGCTCGAAACCACAAAGGGAGCCTTAAAGCAATTAAATGCTGGAGCTGATCGACTCACAACACGAGTGGCATTGGATGAACACTTCATGTTAGTGGAGGCGGTCATGAATGGAGTCCTGCGAGATGCTGCGAAGATCATCAAACTCTTGACAAACACTGGCGGAAAGATACTGAGTACAGGCATCCTTTCGGAAAATCAATTGGTAACCATATTAAAAAGGGCCCAATTGCCAACAGGTTTAAGCTTCCCATTTGAAGTAAAAATCGGCGGAATATATGAAATGGAGGAGGTATCAACAGTGAGTGTACACAGAGTTGGTCTGCGGGTCATTACACTCGTGAAAATACCACTGGTCAACTTCCAAGTGTTCGATATTTTCATGACACATGGAATTCCTGTGAGAACGTCGACCGACTTTTATTCATACTTGGAGCCGGACAATGAACTTCTGACGATACATGGGGCAACGCAGCAATACATTCTATTAACACTACAGCAATTAAAAGAATGTAAAAGATTACGTGGACAATATCTCTGTACGGAGATATTCCCAGTGCAGGCTATAAAGTCATATAGTCCTTGTGAAGTACAAATGTACTCTAGTCCAGGAGAGGTGCCAGAGGTCTGTGTATCAAAACACTTGCCTCTTAAACATCTGATGCTGATCACCATGCATCAAAGTAATTCCTGGATTTATGCTGCTCCACAATCAGAAGAGATCACAGTCAAATGTGAAGACGAAGAATCAAGGGAAGTCCTGCAAGGAACTGGAATAATTCATGTGACGGACTTCTGTGAAATTGTAACATCAGATTTCACAATAAGAGGTCGCAAGTCATCAGGAATGAAATTTGATCTTCATATGCAGCCAAAGTTAAATCTATCACTGAGTGACATTGAGAAAGAAAATCTGAACCAAAGCTGGGTCCAGATGAAGGAAGTCCGACTCAAAAGCGTCATTAGTAATGTTGGAGAAATCAATGGTCTTCAATTACAACTAGGACGAGAAAAACAAAAACTAGAAGAGAATAATTCCTCATTTAAGTATCGGGAATTCATCACACATCCATCAACAATATGCTCCGGAGTGATGATCTTATTCGCCATAGTTGCGGGAGTAACACTATACTGCTGGTGTCGACGGACAACACCTACAACGGTCATCGCTGGAGTATAGTACCTTTTCTCTATGAAGAAGGGTTCAAATCAATTTTCAATGTGGAGGTTATATATCCTCCATGATAACATCTTTCTTTCTACCCGCACAAGTTTCAAATAAATTTATCAGCCTTAAATAATTATAAGTATGATAATATGTAAAAAAAAAAAAAAAAAAATAATATATTTGTATGTAATTTAATTAGTTAAATAATCCAAAGGAGAAGATTTTGAAGATAAAAATCTTCTTCCCTGGCGGGGAGGGATGTTATGACCCAAATAATATGTTAAATAAGATTCCATTTTATTAAGAAATGATAAAAGAAACAAGTGGCATTGGTAAGGCTACGAAGTGCAAGCTCAGCACTTCAAGTCTTACTCCACCTCCTTACGTTGTCGCTTACCTCACTGGGAGTGAGGTAATGCAACACCGAAGGCGTCAACAAAACGATAATATATAAGCGATGGCCGGAGAAGTCTCTTGGCCATTAATTCGCGAAACAGTAACGTGTATTATTTTTAAATTATACTTAGTTAATGAAGAATTAAATTATTTTTATCTCTCGTAAATATTCAATTATTCTAAATCGAACCCTTCAGGGCTAACACTTGACACATTGAATTATTTTCATATGCCTCTAGCAGCACTACCAAAAGCGTTTGGTTTCGAAAATGAAGTATCCAAGGGGTATTTCCCTCATTTTTTCAATACACCCGAAAATATTGATTATGTAGGTCCTATACCAGCTCTGGAGTATTTTTCCCCTAACACTTTGTTTGAGAAAGACAGGCCAAAAATGATAGATTGGCATAGAGAAAAAGCACAGAGTGATTTCATCTTCAATTTTAAAAACGAGCTCGAGTTTTACTGTCGACAAGATGTTATAATTTTACGTAGAGCCAGTACTTCTTTTCGGAATATTTTACTTGAAAAGACCGGAATATGTCCATTCATGCAGTGTAGTACGATCGCTTCTATTTGCTCTAAAGTTTATCGTACAATGTTCATTAAACTCGACACTATCGGTATTTTACCCCAAGGCGGTAGATACAGATGCACGAGCACGCAGTCTAAGAAGGCCATTTCATGGTTACTATTGGAAGAAGTTCGCCTGGGTGAACGTATCACGCATGCGGCAAATGCAAAAGAACATCGTCTTCCTTGCGGTATCATGGTAGACGGTTATTATGACAATGAACATGGTAGAAAAAAAAACTATCAATTTTACGGTTGTTTTTGGCATGGCTAAACTAACTGTTACAAGATCAATAGACATTCAAAGCTGCGTCATGGTGATTCACTTGACGCGAGGTACGAGTCAACACTCTTATGCTCTAACAAAATTCGCCAACAGGGTTATGAATTGATCGAAATATGGGAGTGCGCTTATGATGAGCATATGCGTATCACACCCAATGATCAAAATTTCGTGAACAATCATCCTCTCATCACTGACGAGTCTCTCAATCCTCGTGACGCTTTCTTTGGCGGTCGTACAGAAAATTATGTTACACTGTACGACGTGGAAAATACAGAAAAGATAAAATATTTAGATGTTACATCTCTATATCCCTTCGTCAATAAAACCGGTAAATATCCGATTGGTCACCCAAAAGTGTATGTAGGCGATGAATGTTTACAACTGATCGGTAATAACAACAGTCTTGACACTGTGGAGGGGCTCGTCAAATGTAGCGTGCTGGCACCGCGTGATCTGTATAAACCTGTACTCCCTGTTCGCGCTCACGGTCGTTTGATGTTTCCTCTCTGTAGATTATGTTGTGAAACGAGACAGCAAGATCTTTGCAATCACGACAATGTTGAAGACAGGAAATTCATTGGTACCTGGGTGGTTGACGAACTTCGAAAAGCCGTTGAATGTGGTTACAAAACAATATCTGTCTTTGAAATCTACCAATTTGATGTTATATGCTATGATCGAGAAAATAATTCTGAAGGATTGTTCAATAAATACGTAGATAAATTCCTGATAGAGAAACAACAAGCCTCTAATTATCCCTCGGACTGTATCACCGACGAAGATAAAGACAGCTATATACAAGAATATTTAGAAAAAGAAGGTATTTTATTAGAGAAAGACAAAATTGAATTGGATCCAGGGTATCGAGCTATATCAAAGATGATTTTAAATGCGTTCTGGGGTGAATTTGGTCAGAGAGAAAATCTACCTCAAACAGAAATAGTTTCCACTAGGCAAAGATTGTTGGAAATGCTCAATAGTCCTGAAATAATTGTATCAGGTATTCTATTTGTTAACGCTAAAGTCATGTATGTCAACTATGTTTATATTGAAGATTCAATATCACAGACACCCACATCAAATGCTATAATTGCCGCATACACAACAGCGCACGCGCGTCTCAAACTTTACAGTTATCTAGAAAAACTCAAAGAAAGAGTTCTATACTGTGATACAGACTCAATCATTTTTGTATCGAAAGAAGGGGAATGGGAACCAGCGTGTGGAAAGTTTTTAGGGGATTTAACGGACGAAGTAGAAGAGCATGGAAGAGGTAGTTATATTGAATCTTTTATATCAGGGGGTCCAAAATTTTATGCATACATCGTTCAAAAGCCTAACGGTGATCGAAAAGAAGTTTGTAAAGTAAAGGGCATTACACTCAATTATAATAAGAGTCAACATATCAACTATATGTCTGTCAGGGATTTGATTACAGGCAGGAGAGAAGGTCCTCTTGAGATATCATACGATGTAATACGTAGAACGGCTTTTCACAGAGTAGTAACAATGAAGAAGGGGAAAAAGACCTCTATTTGTAGTACTAAGCGATGCTGCAAAGAAGTATATAGAACTGTACCATTTGGTTTCAATAATGTTTAATATATGTGAAATAAAATACAATGTTCTTTAGATTTTCGTTCAATTATTCCTGATATCAATACCTGAATGTTATTCCCTAATAACCTACTATTGTACGGAAGAGGTATATAAGGCTGTACAGATGTAGTTCTGGTATAGTTTCAATCATGGACATGAGGTGGTAACATCCGAGGACATCAATTATTAGTGGCCCTACAGGCTGTGGGAAAACTGTGTTTGTGAAGAAATTTTTGGAATACATTTCTGATATGTCGGACACGGCATTTTCACGTATTTTATTATACTATGCTGAATGGCAGCCGACCTATCGTCAGTATCCTCATGCAAAAACGATTGAGCTTCGTGAAGGCTTACCCAGCCCTGAGGATTACTCTAATGATTTGAGGCCAAAATTGATCATTATTGACGATCTAATGCGTGAAGCCTCAAATCGAATCATCATGGATCTTTTCACGAAAGGCAGTCACCATAAAAATCTCAGCGTAATATTCATAACGCAGAACATATTTCACCAGGGGCGTGGTCAAAGAGATATATCGTTCTCGCTCTCATAGTTCACGGATTCAAGGCCTTCTAAGAGAGCGGATCTCTTCAGAAGCAATTATTGAAAGTGTACCAAAAAAGTTCAGGATAAACGCCACTCAGCTTCTTCTTAAACTTCAAGACATGTCGAATGATGTAATATCATGGGATGGTGCAGGAGTTGTAACAATAAACGGAAAGTTCATCAAAAACTCAAATATCGTCGATCTTGTGAATGAGGCTATGCGTTCTCGTAAGAAAAAGAAAGCTATTGGCAGAAACGAATTCGGAAGGGTATTGAAAGCCCATCACATCCCTCGAGAGTACATTGGTAACAGTGAGTTGATGCAGACCACTTTGAATCTTGAAGCCTCAACACCTACGGGAAAGAGAACGGGAAAGAGAACGGCAAATAGTTCTGTACGGGAAATAGAAGTGGATGAAGGAGACGAAGACGAGGAGACGTTCGACAGTCTCCCCGATCAAAGTGGCAAGGGTAAAACAATACTTGAGAAATGAATTCGATGGCTGAAGTTAAAAATATGAAAGATCTCGCGAAAATTTACTATAACCCTGAAAACCCCGTGGCCTTCACAGGGTCTTCGAATTTACAAGGTAGTACCATCCACGATGCTGATGATGTGAAAAAATGGCTAGAAACACAAGACGCTTATAATAAACATCGGATGGTGCGTCAGCGCTTCGACCGACGTAGCTATAATGTAACCGAGGTTGACGGAGTATGGGAGGCTGATTTAGTGGATGTTCGATCCTTATCGACATACAATGAAAATTATACATTCATTTTAGTCGTTATTGATGTTCTCAGTAATTATGTATGGGTGGAGCCACTTTTGAAAAAAAGTGGAAAACTTGTAACACAGGTCTTTAGGCGCATTTTAAAGAGAAGTGGTAAAATACACAGAATCTCGAGGCTTTTGCAGACAGACAGGGGTAAAGAATTCGTTAATTCTGAGTTTCAAGAGCTGTTGAAGAAATATGGTATATGGTATCGTGTTGTTCGAAACCCCGATGTTAAAGCAGCTGTCGTTGAGTGTTTCAACCGTACATTGAAAGAGATATTATGGCGTTATTTCACACATTCTAGAACCAAATGGTATGTGGATGTCCTACCAAAAATAGTACATGCGTATAATCAGACCAAGCATTCAGCTACGCGCTTGAGACCTTGTGATGAGTCCCATGATAACGCATCGATAGCTGCAGAAAATATCGATAGAAGATATAATCGAAAAACGGGCGAACACAGACCGAAAGAGATTAAATATCGATGTGGCGATCTGGTTCGTATCAGTAGCGCCAAAACAGCGTTTGCGGAAGGTTATGAAGTTGGCTGGAGCACTGAAATTTTCAAAATCAAGAGGGTGTCTGAATACAGACCACCACCGATTTACATATTGGAGGATCTGAATAGTGACGTTATTGATGGTATATTCTACGAGCAGGAGTTGTCCAGAGTGAGCCGAAGCGCATATCCTGAAGATATAACCTCTCACAAAAATGTATAACTCATATGACAGTTTCTTCGTGGTGCTGCCTAGTAACAGTAGCATGCAATATTATCCTGATAATAAAACAACACGTTTTGTTACCCATTTGCCTCATACAATGGATATACAAGGAAAATGGAGCGTGGGCTTATCAGAGATTCACATACCAATGACATTTTTACATATATCTGACAGTAGTAGCAATTATGTGGGAATGGAAAGTCGGACATACTTGACAGGAGAAGAAAGAGCAAGGATGGAACGAACTTTCAAGACCATTCCGAAAGAATCAAATGATAATACAATAGTAGCTGTCAGTGAGAGCGATCTGCACAAAGGGGTTTATGAGTCTGTAGTAGATTTCCTGAGTAGCATAAACGAGATGCTGTTCATGAAAGGTCATGTGGAAATACAGCAAAACAGATCGGGCTATGTACATGTAGTCAGAGTTTGCGGGGCTTCATGCGGTAATCACCATGTACTGAGTTTTTTGGCGCCCCTGAAAAAGATTTTAGGTTTCGCGTATGAACATGAGTCATTAGTTCTGACATACGACATAAATAGTTACAAGGCTGAAAATCCTGTACTGCTGTCACGAGCATTACCTCCATAGTATTTATGTGTACACAGATATTTGTGAGAGTTACATTACAGGGGATGTTCACTCACCTTTATTACGAGTCGTGCCTTTAGAAATTGAAAACTACACCTACGGTTCTGTGAAAATCAAGACATTTCCAGCACCATTGCATATTCCTTTACTACGCTCCAAATTTCAGACAATTGAAATAGATATAAGAGATGAATATGGACGAAAGATACCATTTGAATACGGTACGTTGACCGCTACGCTTCATTTCAAAAGGCTTGATTGAGTGTCTCAGAATGGAAGAGGATTATTTCAACGAGTTAATGCAGTGTGGTTCTGGTTACGGCAGTGGCAGGGGTAATCACGGTGGAATAAGTAATGTGTATATTGGTACACCAAATCAGAAGGGTCATGGAATAGGAAGTTTCTTAGGTGGCTTATTTCGACGTGTTTTACCTCTGCTAAAGAGAGGTGCTAAAGTGGTTGGGAAAAAGGCTTTGTGAACGGGCCTTAATGTTGCAGGTGATGTTATTGAGGATGACATGTCTCTCAAAGATTCGCTCGAAAACAGGGTCCACGAATCAGGCAACAGTCTGAAGAGGAGGGCACAGGAAAAGATTGATTCACTGATGAGAGGCTCTGGGTATAACAACTCTGATATGATGTATCATTCTCATTTGAGTTCAGACCTTTCTCCTAGAAGGATCGGCCGGAGAAGTGTTAAAAAAGTGAATCTCAAGAGGAAGAAGAGCAGCTCTCATACAACAAAGAAAAAGAAGGAAAGGATCACATCCACGTCAAATAAGAAGAAATCAAAGAAGAAGAGGAAGAGCAGTTCAAAGGTAAAACGCCTATCCAAGAAACCTCGTACTGTGACAGACATATTTTCATAAAAATGTCTTTTTTACACACGCATTCATGTGACGGTGTTAAGAGTGAGCTGGATTTATTTTCATTACCACACACACAGACATCAATAGAATCATCATACGATGTATTGTACAAGCCGATAGCGTCACTTGTGGATAATTCTCCAATCGAGTTTGACATTCCCGGGCAAGGTGACGAGTATATAGATCTAGCACATACACGGTTATCTCTCAACGTTACCATACCCAAAATAGTGAGAGCAGACAAGACTCTATCGAAAACATTGGGGCCTGTGAATAATCTGATGCACTCACTTTTTGATCAAATAGATATCTATTTGAATCAAAAACCGATTTCATCAGCAAATAATGCGTATGCATATCGTGCGTACATAGAAACGCTACTGAACTACGGGTCTGATGCTAAGGGCTCACATCTCAGCAGCGTCCTATGGGTCTCAGATACAGCCGGAAATATGGACACAATTACTGATGAAAACGTTGGTCTAAAGAGTCGTAGAAGCTATTTGTGTGAGGGTGTTACACTCGATTTAACAGGCCATCTACACTGTGATATATTCAATCGAGACAGGGCTCTACTGAACGGTGTTAATATGCATATTCGTTTAGTAAGATCGCGTGACAATTTCTGTCTCATGGACTCTACTGACGACGATTTGAAAGTTCAAATAACCGAAGCTACACTGACAATTAGGAGGATGAAAGTCAGTCCCAAGCTACTCTTAGCTCATGAGAAGACTCTCGCGAGGACCACTGCCAAATACCCTATCACAAGAGTAGAGGCGAAAGCTGTGTCGATACCCACAGGTGTTATTGGACATTCAATAGATAACTTTATAACAGGACAGTTACCCAAACGCATCATTTTTGGATTTGTGAGAAATCGAGCATACGTTGGAACTAAAAAACTCAATCCATTCAATTTCGATAATTTTGGGTTAAATCATTTGTGTTTGTATGTGGACGGAAAACAGTTTCCTTCAAAGCCTCTGCAACCAAATTTTAAAACGCAAACATATGTCGAGTGCTATCAAACGTTATTCTCAGGTACAGGAATACATTTCTTGAACGATGGAAACGGTATCTTTCGTTCAAAATACCCATTCGGCTATTGTCTTTTTGCATTCGATCTTACACCAGACCTATCAGCTAATGACAACTCCCATTGGAATTTGCTGCGTCAGGGAAATATGAGGATTGAAATGCGATTCCGTGATGCTTTAGAAGAAACCGTTAACGTCATCGTTTATGCAGAGTTCGAGAGCATCATCGAGATTGACTCTGCAAGACAAGTCACCGTGGATTACTCATAACTACTTCTGCGCAGACGTCGTAATTACGCCAAATTTGCAGATTTATTATATTCTTCAGACGGTCACGCGAAAGTTTCCAACAGGGAGTGGTTAGTCCGAAGAGTGTCGCGATGGAGAAACTATCTTCAAATATTATCATACATTGTGAAGGCTTTTTTGGATTAGAAAATTCGTCCGTACCGAAAGAAATTGCTGTAGCCTCAACGACCTCAAATTTGTTAGGACACTGGATTCTCCGTGCAACAACTCATTTCTCTGAATTACCACCTCATATCCAGAAACATAATAATAATCTGACATTGATGCAGCACGGCCTACAATGGTATGATGGAGAATCTTACGAAAAAAACGTATATTCGGTACTACGAACTATGTGTAAAGATATTGATCATGTATACGCGTACGGCAGCAATCAAACCAATTTCATAGGGAAATTTCTCTCACGAACGGATGTTGTGAATTTGAAAACAGTGCTTGGACAGCCTCTGCTCATGTGCAAATCTGCAATTACAACATGTACTCTTCATAGTGATATAGACCACCGTTCATTTATTTGTGCTATGCGGCGCGTACTTCAAATACGTGGCTGTTTAATGGGAGATGAAGTACAGCAGAAACGCGATTATGTTTCTAGTATTAATGAATACTCTTCAAATTCTGGGGGCCCTGCAACTCATACCAAACTACACAGTGGGAGTATATCCAGCGGACAGAATACCAAAAGTGTGGACGAGACCGACGGCAATTGTGGCTAATACTCATGAGCACAACAAGCCTGGCGAACATTGGGTCGTCATGTACGTCAATCGAGATGGCCGAGGATGGTACTTCAACAGCTTCGGATTGCCGCCAATCAACCCACAGCACGCTGCTCGACTCCGAAGAAACTGTAAATTCTATAAACACTACGTCAAACAACTACAGGACCATGATTCCAGTGTATGTGGACAGTACTGTGTTTTATTTCTACATTGTATGTCTGTGTTTCCTACTCCTGATAAATTCTTATCGTTATTCACTGATCGGTTTATTAGTAATGATCGAATAGTGCGTGAATATTATGACGCAATCATGAAAAGAAAGAAGAATATGACTCCTCCTGAAGGAAAGGTCTTTAGTGGTGCGGGCAAATATAATTGTAAACAATGGAATCGAAGTTGTAAGTGAAGTTATTGTAATGGAAATAAATATGTATCGGTGTTCAAAGTTATGTGTTGCAGTGTTTTTATTCAGAGACCCTTCCTGTCATCTCCAATAAAGGTATTTCCTAGTGTACCGGCCACTACAGTGCTCTCTACTTTACCGGTCAGTCCCCCTCCACTACCGCCCAGCTGTGGAGTACACTCCTACTCCGTTCAGGTGGGGGATAGTGGTGGGGGACTGACCAGGAGTGGGGGGCGCTATAGTGGCCGCTATACTACTGGAGATGAATTATCAATATTTTCTCACAAGAGATAAAGTTGTGAGAATAGCAAACGAATGCGGGTAGAAGCTGAAATAACAACTGGATGCACAGATCTGCTAGCTGTACAATAAACATAGGTATTAAGTATTAAAAATTTGAATACCTGCCTATAAGATATAGGTTTTTGTTCACTAAGAAATTACATTTTTTTCCACGATTATGAAGTATTCAGATGGATCGATTTCTTTTTCAATCATAGTCTTCTGTGAATATCGCAAAAATTGATTGAGATAGAGCGACTTTGCCTTCATTCTCTTATAGCTCTCTCGAAATTCTCTACAAAAAAGGTTCAGTGCAAAATCGATCTGTGTTGCTCAGATTCCGAGATATTCCAAGAAAATTGATTGAATGAAATAAATTTGTATAAAAACTTGATACTCTTTTTTTCAGCATTCTTCTTTTCAGGAATAATATATCTCGGGTACCGAGCGAGATAACGAAATTATCCTAAAAACCTTTTTTGTGGAGAATTTCCAAAACTACAAAAAGAGTTTCAATAAAAAATGCATTATCTCGCTCAGTTTCCGAGATATTCATCAGAATTCTACGACGAGAAAAATTCACTCATGATAGTCTTTGGTTCAATGATTTTTTGAAAATATCTCGAAATCTAATGGAGATTTTGCAACGCCTTTTTGCAACTCTTGAAATTTCCTACAGAAAAAATCATCGTAAAATTGCTGTAACTCCCTTAGTTTCCGAGTTTTTTCAAAAAATTATTGTAAACATGCGAAAACACAGTAAAAACAGGAAAAGTCGATTTTTTTCAATTGTTTTTTTGGAAGTATTTCGGAAACTAATCAAGATAGAGCAGTTTCACCTTACAGTTACCTTGACGAAAATTCAAAATCCATGAAAAAAAATGTAGCAAAATCACTCTATCTCGCTTAATTTCCGCGATATTTTCAAAAGAAAATTGAAAGAATACATCCATGCTTTGCATATTATTGAGAATGCCGTCCCTCGTGCGCAGGCGTCGCCCCACTCCTTCCCGATCCTCTCACTCGCTCCTATACCTCATATACTGGTGTTAAGTTCAACGCGTGGAATTTAACGCCAGCGTTACACGCGTCTGACGTCGTATGAGAAGTTTCACTTCAAAAACTTTTATAATCACTGAGAATCCCCACGGAATTCATTTCTAGTACTGACATGCAGTACAGACTCAGAGAGTTTTCATCACACGTATCACTGAAGCCTAAACAAGCTATTATTCTCATCATTGTTCCAGGAGATAATGTTCTACAAAATTTACTGATTGCTTACTTGACGACATCAATTTATTCAGTGTTTTGAGAAAAAAAAATATCCATCAAGATTCATTCATCTATTCTTATCCCAGGTGAGAAGATGACAAAAGATCCGAGTTTGAACCAAACTTGGACCAGAACTCTCCATCTAGTCCCAAGTTTGACTTTCAATCTTGATCCAAACCCGGTTAGCCCTAGGAATGATAACGCGAATCCAAGCTTGGAGCATTATCTCGCACCGAGCTTGGGAACCAAAGTCACACCAAGCATGAAAGAAGTTCAGTGGCAAGCGATGTTCCGTTTTTGGAGAAAAAAAAATTTCAGTTACCTTCAAACATGAACAATCATTGAATTACAAGTTTTTCACGAAATATTTAATCCTGAATGATATGACAAAGAAATTGGCTATGAAAGGAAAGGTTGCCTTAGCTGAGTTGACATGCGGGGTCCCAATGTTATTCCCTAGAGGAGATTACCCCGTGTATTGTTGTTGTCCAAGACTTCCATCGTAGAGCTATCCCTGAAACATGCATCTAACTCACTGGGTTATTCAATTTACTTGTGAGTGTAGGACATCAAGTCGAATGATACGGGTGCTGAACTATTTCTCTAATTTTCAGTCCAAAATTCCATTGGAATATTATTTATATCGTTCTCATGTTATACTACTGATAATTTTATTCAATTATTTCAATAAATAATTAATCATAACATTTTAGTATACTGCCGTAGGTGAATCTTGGCTCGGGCTTAGTATCCGAATTTTCTGTTCTTGTGTTGGTATTCAAGCTTAGCTATCCGTAGTGGATGAACTTTGGCTCAAACTATGTATTCCCATAGCTTAGAGTATCAGAGTTGGGGGGAGACCGGGCTGAATTAGACTGCCAAACGTCTAGAATTTTTTTTTATTCCATCACTTTGACATTCGGTGTTGGACATATACCAGCCTGGTCAGAGACCGTTTTTACTGAAGGTCCAAACTTGGTTCAGCTTTGGTACCCGAATTTTGGTTCGTCAAGCTTGAGGCAAAGTGGTATCGTGTGCTAGAGCTCGGATATTCCTGCCTGAATATCCTCACAAGAAATGGAAATAGATTATTTCTATTCCTCATTATTGTTGATTAAGAGGATATATTACATCTCTTTGCTCGCAATCAGCTATCTGAGAATCCACTCAGCGAGCTGAAAAGACAATAGAATATACTGGGCATTCTTATTAAACTATACTAAATCAATCACTTCCATTCTAATCTTCACATATTAGTTGAATGAGAAGTTTTGTACTTCTCTCCAGCAGATAGACTCTATGGATATCCTCGAAAAGTGAAAGAGTCTGTGCAGGTAGCTAGCCTGAAATTGCAAGGGGGGGGGGGGGGGGGGGGGGTGGCTTCACCACGCTCATCAGAACTACAATTCAATTATCAAGCACACAAATGATCTCAGCGATGTTTGAATACCCCAAATAATTCCTGTTGAACTGGCAGGTACATATTTTATACCTCAGTTTTTTTTTTGGTCTGCTATGTTATTGTCAAATCATCACTCTATGTTCTTCTATTTTCATTGATTACGCTGAGTGAAAATATTAATTTTTCAATGGTGGTCAATGCACTATCTTAAAACTCGATGATAAACACAAAAAAAACTCGAATCTTTTTTTTTTTTTTTTAATTCCGCTGACTCTGAGAATGATTTTTTATTTTTCTAGAATCAGTAGAGAGATACATATGTAGTCTACTATTACTCAAAAGTCATATATACTTTTACATTGGATTGGATGATGGGAATATCGAAATTTGAGCAAATTTAAAGTCATATCACTATGGAAGGGGACAGTGTTTCATACTTGATCACTCCTAGGATGTTCGCTTTAATGAGCAATCATAATACCTGAGAGACAATTTGCATTGAACAAATGCAGAATTTTCACACTTCATCACAGTCCATCGCTCTCAGTGATTTTCAGCCCTTCACTCTAGAGTTTTTCAAACTATAAATATTTGCAAATTAAGAATTTGAATGCTAATCCAATGTCATATGAAACAATTGAGACTCTCCAATTATCAAACCACATTAGCAGATAATCAATCAATATATTATATAACAAGCAGGCGTTAACTCCTTGTGGGTTATTTGAATTCTTAGATTGAATATTCTGCCAATACAATTGGCGGTAGGCTTCCGAATGGAATTCTCAATCTCTAATCCAATAATGACCATTTTAATTAACATGAATCAATTAATTTATGAATTTGATGATTCAACTTTTCAGTGTTCTCATCATCACATCAGGAGGGAAATGGTCGCATTTTATTCGGAAAATTATATATCTTATTATCATGAAAAGAAAAAATATGTGTTCTTGGGAAAAAATTGAGAAAAATTTACATTTCCGATTTTTTATAAAAAAGTTATTTTTTTTCAAAATAAAAATAAATACTTGACCAATCAATTGGGAATCTAGAGAGTTCATTTCTTCCATTATAACAAATTTTTTAAGTACAAGCTGGTGCAAATCCGTCGCGTAGTTTTTGAGAAATACGCCTTCAAAGAAAAATCATTTTTTGCAAATATCTCAGAAACGGCTGGACGTATTTCGCCTAGTTTCAATAGCACTCTGTACCTTCATCAGATATACAAACTGACGAAATTGGAAGTCTCTATCTCAAATACTTATGGAGTTATCGTTCCGCTAAAATATGAACTGAAAATCACTAAATTTGAAATAATTTCCAAAACTAAGAATCAGAGAGAAATTCACCAACAGTCAAAAATGTGAGTTTTAATAAGATGAATATTATAGCCCAAACTGGGCGCTACCAATTAATTTTTCATCGAGAAAATTAAAAAAAACGCTGTTTTGACAATTCGATTTCTCTCGGAAACTATTCAACCGATTTCGCTGAAATTTGTATGACAGCATTATGCACGCAGAGGAAAAATACAGTCAAATTTTGAGAGCGCTGAGTACAGCTGTTCCGGAGAAAATGACGATACATGGCAATACACTCAGACACACACAGTCACACACATACACACATACAGACATGCTTTAAAAATATGATTTTTCGACGTTTTGGATCATTTATAGTCATATTCCGATGAAATCTCGAAATCGAAAAATCCGACGGAAACAATGCTTCCATTCGGAAGCAAAAAGGAAAAAAAACGATCCCCAGTCTGATCAAAGGAGTTATATGGTGTCGTAGCCCTTTACCCCCTATCTACGAAGAAGATTCCTATTTTCACCTGGAGGATATCCTTTCAGAGATATAAGGACTGGAGGTTTCATCCTCTACAAATTTCTAGAATGGTCCAGACCATTCGAGAGCATTCTACAACATTCCAGAACATCTATTCAGGAATAGTCTGGAACGTTCAGAAACATTTCAGATGATTCTGAAATATTCTAGAACATTTTTGAATGTTGTGTAATGTTCTAGAACATGTTTTCAATTTGAAAAAAGTATCTTTTCTATTTCAAAAATTATCCTTTCATTCCAACTATCACACAATCTCATATCAACTCCTGAGTGAAGTCAGGTACTGCAGCTAGTGCTCATATATTTTCTTGTGAAATTCTTTAAGGAATATGATAACTTTCAATGTAGAAAAATCGGAGACTTACAGTTTTATCATAAGAATTCCACAACTCACAATTATACACGAAAGCAATATTTTAATAAAAACTAATTTTGAATCTATCTTAGATATATAGAAACAGTAAGATTCAAGGGTACATATATTGATACTTGGCATTTTTTTCTACCATTTTCTACATATAATATTCATGGTACGGGCCTTTTATATCTCGACTAAAACATCTCGACGAAAACATCTCAATTAAAAATATCTCGTGACCAAAACATCTCAATCAAAAATATTTCGGAACCAAAACTTCTCAATCAGAAATATCTCGAGATCAAAACATATCTGCGAAAATATCTCCGATCCCTCACAACTCATGACAAAATATCGACTGTATGAAAAGAAATCTGCAGAACAAATAAAAAAAAACATAATCTTGAAAATAAGTAATTTATTAATGATATAGTTCGTGCTATTTCATACATAAAATGAGTGAATGCTATTAATTAATCAGTCTCAATATTGCAGCATGATATCAATTGGAGATGATGACCGTATACAGTGGATAAATAATGGAGTTCATGATATTTTTCACATGAAATCAGTAAATGCTATTAATCAATCACTCTCAAAATTGCAGCATGATATCAATTAAAAATAATTACAATGACAGATTCGAGGAAATACCACGCAAGTAAAGTAAAATATCACCATTTTCATCAAAATTTGAGACAAGTCGATGAATATTGGCATTATGATCACGATAACGTTTCTTACGAGAATCATTGGTATTACCAGTAATTAGACGCTCTGCCTCAACTTCAGATAAACCGTGTTGGTCTTGCAATAATCGAATAAATTTCCACACAGAAACATGAGCGGCATCGGCACAATTATCAAATCCGTGGTGCCATCCCTCAACAGAATTATTTGTACGATGACCATTATTTAAAGCAGTGTGATAATGGTTCCAACAATTAATGGAATACAAAGCACAAGTACGTTCTTTACGTCTGTTCAGTTTACCGACCCAGGTATGCTCATAATATATTAAAAGAGCATCAAATTCTTCAGAATGCTCAGTAAAAACAGTAGACCCAATAATAGCATCATATGCATTGCAGACGTGATCAGGTGGAACAAACGCGAGAGCACATAACATACGTAAATTGAGAGAATAGTCTGAATCACTTGAATACGATGTTTGGAGACCACATTGTTGAATATGTTTCCATATACACTGGCAAAAGTGAAAAAAACACCCTTTTACGTCCACACCAAACTCATCAAAACCAGCTTTCATAAAAGCCAGCTCAAAATCAGACATAATTGCTCCAGAACTTAACCGAGGCACCAGCGATTTCAACTCAAATAATAAACGACGATAAATTTTTTTACTCTTTCCAGTGGATAACGCGGAAACAAATGGAACAATTTTACCATTAAGTAAACCGTGAATACTGTACATTTGGTAAAATATCGAGGGGACTGTTTTAAATGTACCATCAGCATAAATGACATCACAAGAGTGCAAATAATTCAAATTAGAATCAGTAGTGAAGATTAACAAACGATCAGTGTGTTTACCATGAGAAATCTCCACATCTTTTTTCAAAAATTGATCACCATTATGGATAATATGATACTGCTGAGGGACAATCGAATCTGCAATGTTAGTAGGGGATGCAGGTATTGTATCATCGGATGCCCGTAAACGATTAACAACTCGATTTAAATTCCGCCGACTAGGAAGCTGAGACGCAGCAGCAGCAGAAACACCGTAAACGGAGGCAGCAACAATAGTAATCGTAGGTTCTGCAGTTTTTTTAGCCGTTGCCCGAAGCACCTCTACACGTGGTGGCTCGGGAGCATTTTTATGCTCAATGACGTTTATAACAGTACCTTCAAAAAAAAATTGAAAAAAAAAAAATTAAAAATTTTTTTTTTAGTTATAAAAAAAAAATATAATTATCAAAAAATAAAGGAACCATTTTTCTCCTTGGAAGATGTACGACAAATACTACGGCATTTGCCGCTCCCACAGTAAATGCAACGCCACACATGATTGTCATTACAATTACGATTATAACGGAAAATGAAGACTTCATGAATAAAATTAACACCTCCTTTCTGATTTTTAATTAATTTAAGCGGCATCAGTAATGAGAAAATAAAACACAAAGATAAAATACGTAAACTAACCTTCAAACACAAGTGTATAACATGAACAGATGACCGTTGAATGATGTACAATCATTTTAACGCCACCTGAGAAATCATTGATGAATTAATGACCAATCATTTATGAATTAATGACCAATCAATTATCGACAGAATAATTACCATGGTGTATCCTGTTTTACCACGAGATACGTTGAGATATTTTGGTGTAAAAGATCCGTGAGAAATTTATTTTACCGTGAGATATTATTGTTGAGATTTTTTGTCAACATATTTTGGTGTGAGATATATTTATCCCGAGATATTTTTACCCTGAGATATTATTGTCGAAATATTTTGGTGTGAGATATTTTTACCGCGAGATATTATAGTCGGAATTGGCTTATCTCTACTCGTACTGGATTCGTTTGAGCAGGGTTCAGTTGTCAGGGATATGAACGATAGTTTCACATCCGATAGACTACGTCCGTAACCGATAGCTCAGATCACTCGCAGTGGTATGCGATGGTTTCCATCGGATGTAACTTTTTTTCAGTGGCGCATCGAACGAGAGATTTTTGCATTCATTGCACTTTACCACCGATGGGACTCATCCAATTTTCTCGAATCCGATATCTAAATTGTTCGAATCATTCATTCACAACCGATAGGATATGCCGAATGAACGATGCGGCATATCTTTACCCGCACTGAATTCGTTTGAGCAGGGTTCAGTTGTCAGGAATATGGACGATGGTTTCACATCCGATAGTTCATATCGCTCGCAATAGTATGCGATGGATTCCATCGGATGTAACTTTTTTTCGATGGTGCATCGGACGAGGGATTTTTGCATTCTTTGAACGTTACCACCGGTGGAATCCATCCAGTTCTCTCAAATCCGATATCTAAATTGCTGGAATCATTCATTCACAACCGATGAGATATGCCGAATGAACGATACAAAGTGCATATATCGGTTGCACCGGATTTTTTGACTCAATGCCAATAAGGTGGAGAGTACCTTATCCATACAGTGTCTTTCGTTTGCACTCCACTAGATGGCATTAGTGAAATAGAAAATCATTTCTATACAATAATAAAATTATTATTAACAAGTTTTAGCTGCTCCACTTGAAAAAAAATCAATTATTCTCAATTCTCGGATTATTCACCCCTGAACAAAACTTCCGAGCACACGTGGCGTCAAATTTACCCCACTCCTTTTATGTTATGAGTTTTTTTGTAGATAAAACAAGGTACTCACATCATTGGTTTGATTTAACTATTTTTTTAAAAGATGAATTTTTATAGAAATTTGGAGCAGCTAAAACTTGTTAATAATAATTTTATCATTGTATAGAAATGATTTTCTATTTCACTAATACCATCTAGCGGAGTGGAAATGAAAGACACTGTATAGATAAGGTGGAGTACTCTCTACCTTATCGGCATTGAGTCAAAAAATCCGGTGCAACCGATATATGCACTGTGTATCGTTCATTCGGCATATCTCATCGGTTGTGAATGAATGATTCCAGTAATTGAGATATCGGATTCAAGAGAACTGGATGAATTCCACCGGTGGTAAAGTTCAAAGAATGCAGAAATCTGTCGTCCGATGCACCATTGAAAACAAGTTACATCCGATGGAATTCATCGCATACTATTGCGAGCGATATGAGCTATCGGATGTGAAACCATCATCCATATCCCTGACAACTGAACTCTGCTCAAACGAATTTAGTGTGGGTAAAGATATGCCGCATCGTTTATTCGGCATATCCTATCGGTTGTGAATGAATGATTCGAACAATTTAGATATCCGATTCGAGAGAATTGGATGAATTCCATCGGTGGTGAAGTGCAATGAATGCGAAAATCTCTCGTCCGATGCGCCACTGAAAAAAAGTTACATCCGATGGAAACCATCGCATACTATTGCGAGCGATCTGAGCTATCGGTTGCGGACGTAGTCTATCGGATGTGAAACCATCGTTCATATCCCTGATAACTGAACCCTGCTCAAATGAATCCAGTACGGGTAGAGATAAGCCGTCGAGATTTTTTTGCCGAGATGTAATTGCCCGAGAAATAAAGAGGCGTCACAAATATTTATATAAGATAATTCTCGGAAATATTGAATAAATTAAGAAAGAGTACAATCTCTCCCAATGTACTTGATCGTTAAACTAACTGTGATTATTATCGTAACAGCATATACATAGTCTACTTTGAGTGAATACTTTCCACTATTGGATTACTCAGTATTACATTTCGGAGAATACAACGACGGTTCGAATGAATTCTCTTTTTTCACCCATTCAATTTTCGTTTCATATTGATGAATTTTACAAATCAAAATTGTCTTAATCTGGAAAAATTGGTTCCCAACATTCAGACTACCGCTAACTATGTGATGCAGTCACTGCAATTACACAGAGTGGTCCATGGCAAGAAGAGTGGAGAGGAGCGTGAGTGAGGGATTTGAGTAATGGAATCCGAATAATTTTGGAGCAAGAATCATCAAAGGAGACTCCATTTTGAAACAGCGTCTTCTTCTGTTCAATTTATTGAACATTTCCATCATATGAGGCATATGACCAAAGATGAAATTGATTTTGATCTTCTGATTATTCATATCGCTGAGTATGAGGACACAAGTGTAATGGATGAGTTCACAGAAAAAAATCAGCAAATTACACAGATGGAGGATGAAGTTGGGGATAGATCATTGAGTCATGAATGAGATGAGAAGAATTTTTCGACCTGGATCAATATGAATCTAACTCGGATATTGAAGACGAGATGCAGAAAAAGGCAGCAGGCTGCATGTATCAATCAAATTCAGGAACTCCCCCGATCAAGGATATTTTGTTAATTGCTGTGACAATACTGGTTAGACAGCATCCCACGAAGCTGGAGATTATGGATTCATTGAAATCACTAAATTACTGCTGAAATATGGATCCAATATCGATGATCCAGGTGATCCTGATTGCGGGGAAATAATGCTGATGATTAATTATTGCATTGAAGGCAGAGGTGTTCCACAATTGAAGACAGCTGGAAGTCAAACAGCATTAGACAATTGGAGGGCCTGGAGGGATGGAGAGAGAGAGAAGTAACGACTTATTACCATCTAATGAGGGTGTGTATCACAAAATCATGAGTAAATTGAACGCAATTAGTTCGAGATTATCACAGATGTCATTAGATGATTTAAAATGTATTGAAGACCAATCACGTCCATCACTCATTGAACCCGATGGTAAGGATGATTATCCATCGATGATTCTATCAGAGTAACTAAATAATGAAAGAATATCAGCTGTTGAGCATTATAAAAGAATGATAGAGAGCTTGAGAATAAATCGATCGAGAATTATGAAACCTAAGAGTCCAAGGAGAGCTGTTGCACCATCCAATGATACTGATGAGGCACTCATTGGCGAGAATACGTACCTCAAGGCTGATGTGCAGATACTAACACCCAGGAAAAAAGGAGCAGCTTGGGCAATGAGACACCAGATTCAGTTAAAAGAGAATTGAATAATTCAATTCCAGGTGATGATGAAAATGAAACGTATAAGCGATCTCGTTGAAATGATTGGAGATATTGAAAAGAGTTTGAATATATACCAATCGGACAATTCAGAAATATTTTTCAATGCATCAAGCTCTCCGAAAAGTCAAACAAAAAGATAAAAAACCTCAAACAAGAATCATTGGTAACCTCTGCTTTTACGAGGGACTTGGGCTCAAAGACGTCATCACCAAATTTCATGACGTCTAATCTAATTAATTCACAGCTGGAAGAACTTTAAAGATGGATGCCCTGAACAGACACACACACAGCTTCAGTTTGAATTGCAATGGAAATTGAGGAATATATATCATTGAAACTGAAATCAAACCATGGAACGAGAATGTACCGGCTGGGGTGAATTCAATAATGATGTTACTAATAATCTCGAAAAATTAACTGGTTGTCGTGGTACAATTGGACTGATTACATCTCCTGGTCATATCCCAAAAGTAGACAATACTGTTAATATGATTTATTCGAGGGATTGGGTACTTCATTCAACTGCTAGAGGGTTAAAACTCCAGATGCTGCAGATTATCGAGAAATTTCAGAAATTTTTCGAAATCATAGACATTGATGTTGTTCACACGGGGCCATTCAGATGGGAGGTTGAGGACAATCTGGACGTTGAATTGATACGCCTACTGAAGAGTTCTGAGCACAAGAACAGTCTACAGGTGCTCTATCCATCCTCATACACTTTATACGGTCTTGGAGAATTTGACAATGAATACTCGATGAAATGAACAATGGTTCAAGACTTCCACCTGCAGGGTCAGGATAGTGATTACCAATTTTCCTTCAATATTGATCACTTATCATCAGTGAAGCTTGAACAATGGCCATCGCTCAGGAATTTAAACCGAAGAAATAGGAACAATGATTGCTGAAGGTCTGTGTAATTCGATTGATACCCTGAATGTGTCGTACTCATATAATGGTAATCAATGAACATTAAAACATCATAAAATTATACCTGGAGACAGTAAATCAATCAGTTATGTCATTTGAATATTACTCGTTTTTTTCAATTATTCACCCATCACTTGAGAATTGTTGCTAACTTTGATTGGAAGAAATATGGAATTGAGTGTGCAGTACTAAAATATTATCGCATGAACGGTCATTGTAACTCTTGCCGGCATATCGCGTAAGCTGTCATACCAAGTGCACATTTAATACATGCAACCATGTGTCGACAGGGTAAAAACACAATCCTCAATTCTTCATTGTATTAAATTTCATATGTCCACCGATCGTCGACATTGGGCTGTGTAGACACTACTTCAAGATTCCCCTGATGATGAACCTGTCCCTTCTGATTATCCTTTGCCAGTAGCTGATCTACTTTTTCCGGAAAAGTAAGTGAATTAATTTACGATGTTTCCTACGAAATGCAACAGGAACAAACGACATACTTTTCATACAAAGCCATCCTCCTTTGTCCAAGTCAACACGTGTCTGTTTCACAAATTCACGATCCGGTTTGAGCTCAGCCAAGCTGAACAGTTCAATGCATCCCGAATATGCTGGCCATGGATCGGAATTGAAGACATTTCAGAATTGGCCGAAATCAATGTCACAGAGTAGGAAACAATTGGCTGATGCTGGATTTTATTACACCAGCCGAGGTGATGTGACGCAATGCTATCACTGCGGTGGTAGTCTTGAAAATTGGGAGCCTAGGAATGATCCATAGGAGCAGTATGCTAAATGATTGATGGAATGCTCTTACATCCTTATGGTCAAGGGTCAGTTACTCATTGATGAAGTCATTCGACTAATTGCAGCACCGATTACAAGGGAGATTGGTGGACTGTTTTTCCTAGTTTCGTTCTTTGTGAGAATTTGTGAAACAGGCACGTGTTGACTTGGACAAAGGAGGATGGCTTTGTATGAAAAGTATGTCGTTTCTTCCTGTTGGATTTCGTAGGAAACATCGCAAATTAATTTACTTACTTCTACGGAAAAAGTAGATCAGCTACTAGCAGAAGATAATCGGAAGGGACAGGTTCATAATCAGGAGAATCTTGAAGTAGTGTCTACACAGCCCAATGTCGACGATCGGTGGACATATGAAATTTAATACAATGAAGAATTGAGGATTGTGTTTTTACCCTGTCGACACATGGTTGCATGTATTAAATGTGCACTTGGTATGACAGCTTACGCGATATGCCGGCAAGAGTTACAATGACCGTTCATGCTATAATATCTTAGTACTGCACACTAAATTCCATATTTCTTCCGATCAAAGTTAGCAACAATTCTCAAGTGATGGGTGGATAATTGAAAAAAAAGAGTAATATTCAAATGAAATAACTGATTGATTCACTGTCTGCAGGTATAATTTCATGATGTTCTAATGTTAATTGATTACCATTATATGAGCATGACACATTCAGGGTATCAATCGAATCATACAGAGCTTCAACAATCATTGTTCCTATTTCTTCGGTTTAAATTCCTAAGCGATGGCCATTGTTCAAGCTTCACTGATGATACGTGATCAATATTGAAGGAAAATTGGTGATCACTATCATGACCCTGCAGGTGGAAGTCTTGAACCTTTGTTCATTGCATCGAGGATTCATTGTCAAATTCTCCAAAACCGTATAAAGTGTATGAGGACGGATAGAGCACCTGTAGACTGTTCTCGTGCTCAGAACTCTTCAGTAGGCGTATCAATTCAACGTCCAGATGGTCCTAAACCTTCCATCTGAATGGCCCCGTGTGAACCGCATCAATGTCTATAATTTCGAAAAATTTCTGAATTTTCTCGATAATCTGTAGCATCTGGAGTTTCAACACTCTAGCAGTTGAATGGAGTACCTCATCTCTCGAATGAATAATATTAACAATATTGTCTACTTTTGGGATATGACCAGGAGATGTAATCAATCCAATTGTACCACGACAACCAGTTAATTTTGCAAGATTATTAGTAACATCATTATTGAATTCACCCCAGCCTGTACATTCTCGTTCCATGGTTCGTTTTCAGTTTCAATAATATATATTCCTCAATTTCCATTGCAATTCAAACTGAAGCTATGTGTGTGTCTGTTCAGGGCATCCATCCTTAAAGTTCTTCCAGCTGTGAATTAATTAGATTAGACGTCATGAAATTTGGTGATGACGTTTTTGAGCCCAAGTCCCTTGTAAAAGCAGAGGTCACCAATGATTATTGTTTGAGGTTTTCTATCCTTTTGTTTGACTTTTCGGAGAGCTTGATGCATTGAAAAATTTTTCTGAATTGTCCGATTGGTATTTATCCAAACTCTTTCCAATATCCCCAATCATTTCAACGAGATCGCTTATACGTTTCATTTTTATCATCACCTGGGATTAAATCATTCAATTTTCTTTTAACTGAATCTGGTGTCTCATTGCCCAAGCTGCTCCTTTTTTCCTGGGTGTTAGTATCTGCATATCAGCCTTGAGCTACGTATTCTCGCCAATGAGTGCCTCATCAGTATCATTGGATGGTGCAACAGCTCTCCTTGAACTCTTAGGTTTCATAATTCTCGATCAATTTATTCTCAAGCTCTCTATCATTCTTCTATAATGCTCAACAGCTGATATTTTTTCATTATTTAGTTACTCTGATAGATTCATCGACGGATAATCATCCTCACCATCGGGTTCAATGAGTGATGGACGTGATTGGTCTTCAATACTTTTTAAATTATCTAATGACATCTGTGATAATCTTGAACTAATTGCGTTCAATTTACTCATGATTTTGTGATACACACTCTCATTAGATGGTAATAAGTCGTTATTTCTCTCTCTCTGTTCCTCCAGGCCCTCCAATTGTCTCATGCTGTTTGATTTCCAGCTGTCTTTAATTGTGGAACAGCTCCGCCTTCAATACAATAATTAATCATTAGCATTATTTCCCCGCAATCAGGATCACCTGGATCATCGATATTGGTTCCATATTTCAGCAGTAATTTAGCAATTTCAATGAATCCATAATCTCCAGCTTCGTGGGATGCCAGTATTGTCACAGCAATTAACAGAATATTCTTGATCAGGGGAGTTCCTAAATTTAATTGATACATACAGCCTGCTGCCTTTTTCTGCATCTCGTCTTTAATATCCGAGTTAGATCTATATTGATCCAGGTTAAGAAATTCTTCTCATCTCATTCATGACTCAATGATCTATCCCCAACTTCATCCTCCATCTGTGTGATTTGCTGATTTTTTTCTGTGAACTCATCCATTACACTTGTGTCCTCATACTCAGCGATATGAATAATCAGAAGATCAAAATCAATTCCCTCATTGATCATATGCCTCATATAAGGGAAATGTTCAATAAACTGAACAGAAGAAGACGCTGTTTCGGAATGGAGTCTCCTTTGATGATTCTTGCTCCAAAATGACTCGGATTCTATTACTGAAATCCCTCACTCACGTTTCTCTCCACTCTTCTTGCCATGGACCACTCGGTGTATTTGCAGTGACTGCATTACATAGTTAGCGGTAGTCTGAATGTCGGGAACCAATTTTTCCAGATTAAGACAATTTTGATTTGTAAAATTCATCAATATGAAACGAAAATAGGATGGGTGAAAGAAGAGAATTCATTCGAACCGTCCCTGTATTCTCCGAAACGTAACACTGAGTAAATTAATAGTGGAAAGTATTCACTCAAAGTAGACTTTGTATATGCTGTTACGATAATAATCACAGTTAGTTTAACGACTGAGTACATTGGGAGAGATTGTATTCTTTCTTAATTTATTCAATATTTCCGAGAATTATTTTATATAAATATTATATGTAGAAAATGGTCGAAAAAAATGACAAGTATCAATATATGTACTCTCGAATCTTACTGTTTTTATATATCTAAGAAAGATTTAAAATGAGTTGTTATTGAAATATTGCTTTCGTGTATAATTGTGAGTTGTGGAATTCTTATGATAAAACTGTAAGTCTCCGATTTTTCTACATTGAAAGTTGTCATATTCCTTAAGGAATTTCACAAGAAAATATATGAGCACTAGCTGCAGTACCTGGCTTCACTCAGGAGTTGATATGAGATTGTGTGATTGTTGGAATGGAAAGATAATATTTTTGAAATAGAAAAGATACTTTTTTCGAATTGAAAACATGTTCTAGAACATTACACAACATTCAAAAATGTTCTAGAATATTTCACAATCATCTGCAATGTTTCAGAACGTTCCAGACTATTCCTGAATAGATGTTCTGGAATGTTGTAGAATGCTCTCGAATGGTCTGGACCATTCTAGAAATTTGTAGAGGACGAAACCTCCAGCCCTTATATCTCTGAAAGGGTATCCTCCAGGTAAAAATAGGAATCTTTTCCGTAGATAGGGGGTAGAGGGCTACGACACCATATAACTTCTTGGATCAGACTGGGGATCGTTTTTTCTTCTTTTTATATAATATATTGATTAATTATCTGATAATGTGGTTTGATAATTGGAGAGTCTCGATTGTTCCATATGACATTGGATTAGCATTCAAATTTTTCATTTGCAAATATTGATGGTTTGAAAAACTCCAGAGTAAAGGACTGAAAATCACTGAGAGTGATGGACAGTGATAAGTGTAATATTCTGCATTTTTTCAATGCAAATTGTCTCTCAGGTATTATGATTGCTTATTAAGGAGAACATTCGAGGAGTGATCACGTATGAAACACTGTCCCCTTCCATAGTGATACGACTTCAAATTCGCTCAAATTTCGATATTTCCATCATCCAATTCAATTTAAAAGTATATATGACTTTGGAGTAATAGACTACATGTGTATCTCTCTACTGACTCTAGAAAAATAAAAAATCATTCTCAGGATCAGCGGAGTGAAAAAAAAAAAAAAAAAGATTCGAATTTTTTTCGTGTTTATCATCGAGTTTCAAGATAGTCCATTGACCACCATTGAAAAATTAATTTTTTCACTCAACGTAATCAATGAAAATAGAAGAACATAGAGTGATGATTTGACAAGAACAGAGCAGACCAAAAAAAAAAACTGAAGTATAAAATATGTACCTGACAGTTCAACAGGAATTATTTGGGGGATTCAAACATCGCTGAGATCATTTGTGTGCTTGATAATTGAATTGTAGTTCTGATTAGCGTGGTGCAGCCATCCCCCTTGCAATTTCAGGCTAGCTACCTGCACTGACTCTTCCACTTTTCGAAGATATCCATAGAGTCTATCTGCTGGAGGAAAGTACAAAACTTTTCATTCAACTAATATGTGAAGATTAGGAGGAAAGTGATTGATTTATTATAGTTTAGTAAGAATGCCCAGTATATTCTATTGTCTTTTCAGCTCGCTGAGTGAATCCTCAGATAGCTGATTGCGAGCAAAGAGATGTGATATATCTTCTTAATCAGCAATAATGAGGAATAGAAATAATCTATCTCCATTTCTGGTGAGGATATTCAGGCAGGAATATCCGAGCTCGAGCACACGATACCCCCTGCCTCAAGCTTGACGAACCAAACTTCGGTTACCAAAGCTGAACCAAGTTCGGACCTTCAGTAAAAACGGTCTCCGACCAGGCTGGTATATGTCCAACACCGAATGTCAAAGTGATGGAATGAAAAAAAATTCTAGACGTTTGGCATTCTAATTCAGCCCGGTCTCCCCCGAACTCTGATACACTAAGCTATGGGAATACATAGTTTGAGCCAATTTTTATCCACTATGGATAGCTAAGCCTGAATACCAACTTAAGAACAGAAAATTCGGATACTAAGCCTGAGCCGAGATTCACCTACGGCAGTATACTACAATATTATTATTAATTATTTTTTAAAATAATTGAATAAAATTATCAGTGGTATAACATTGAAACGATATAAATAATGTAGGATGACTGTTTTTTTCAAGTGACTGTGTGAGTGCACGTGGAGTGGTGTTTGATGTGTGTGTGTGAGCGAGACGGATGAGTGTCGCCAGAAAGAATAAACAAAATATTAAAGACGTTAAGAAATGAAAAGGTTTGATTGTTTAAAATAAAGTATCGTGTGAGACCAGAGCAGTTCGGTTGAACTGAGAATGAGTTTTGGGAATGAGTGCGATAAGGGCACGTGTACTTCGTGTGTCCCTATAATTTCAATGTGTATGAGAGAGAAAGAGTGTGAAAGAATGAGAGAGAAAATATTATAAACAAATGAGTATGGATGGCATGAGTGGACAAAGAGTGAGTCAGTTCTGGACTAAAAGTTGAAGAGTGAAGATCATGGGCCAAATGCCCTTCTATCATTTAATTATTCAAGTTCTTTTTTGTAATAAAGTTATTTTTATGTTATTCATTTATTATTAATCCTGCCTCCTGTACCATGATCCCACAAATTGGGGGCTCGTCCGGGATCAGTTCAGGCCAGTGATTATTTCAATAAATGACAGAGTTACAGAAGTTTAAGAGTCAAGGTGTTAAGTGAAGTTGAAACGCAGAGGCGAGTTAGTGGAGTAGTCTACAGGAGTTACGTTGTTTCTTGTGGATAGAATACGTGATCGGCAGACGGCCACACGAGTAAATTTTTGCGTATTTCGGAAATAAGGAAATTTTGCAAAGTGTGAAGATGGCAGACGAAACACTAATTGCTCAACTCGAGGCGTTAACAAATGAGGAATTGCGAGTAAAACTTCAAGTACTCGGATTACCTACTGAAGGTGAACGTGCTGTCCTATTGGACAAATTAAAAGAGTATTTTAAGGAGAATCCAAGTGTTTCTAGCAATGACGGGAAAAAAGGTGATAAGAGAGGTAAACGTGGACAGAACTCAACTGATGGACGCCAGTCCAAAGATGTTGCTGATGTGGATGATTTAAAGTTAAAGGAATTGAAAGAGCGACTAGCTGCGATGGGCTTATCATCAAAGGGCAAAAAGATAGAATTATAGGCAAGGCTCAAATCAGCCCTGAAGTCTGAAGATGGTGACAATGATGAAGAAGACAACGATGATGATAAAAAAGATGACGATGAAGAAGACAAGAGAAAATCAGATGATAGTGAAGGAGACGAGAGTGAATCAGAGGAAAGTAGTGACGAAAGCGAAGAAGAAATTGAAGAGAGACCCCAGCAACAGCGTAAACGATCACCGAGGCGCCGACGTACCCAAAAGACCGTACCATTGACATTTAGAGATGTGGAACATGCCCTTGAATCATTTAGTGGTGATAACAATGAGAACGTGCGCAAGTGGATAAATAATTTCGAGGAAAATGCTACAATGTGTGAGTGGTCAGATGTGCACAAAGTGATTTATGCTCGACGATTGCTGACTGGATCGGCTAAGGTGGTCACTAATTTTGAAGCGAAAATAAAGTCGTGGAAAGCGTTAAAGAAGTTGCTAATAAGAGAATTTTCCAAAGCTACTAATAGCAAGCAGATACACAAACAGTTAACTGCTGTCAAGAAAAGAGCAGATGAGACGTATCAAGCGTATGTCTACCGTGTCCTTGAAATTGCAAGCCACGCAGACTTAGAAGAAGAAGCGATAGTACAATATATAATTGACGGAATTCAAGATGATGAGGTGAATAAGACAATTTTATATGGAGCGAGCACGATTAAACAATTGAGAAAGAAATTAGGATTTTATGAAATTCAAAAGAGTAATACAAAGAGTAAATCACATGCAGCTGAAAAACCAAAGTCTCAGGCAAGTGAAGAAACTAAAAGAGGAGAAAATTCTCAATCAAATAATATTCAAAGAGCAAAAAGATGTTATGTGTGTGGCAGTCTGTCACATCTGAGTAACGAGTGCCCCGATAAATCAAAAGGATCGAAGTGTTTCAAGTGTAATCAATATGGGCATATTGCTAAAAATTGTGCTAAAGACGGAAAGCCAGTAGTAAAGACTGGAGATAATTCTACAGGTTCCAATCCGCGAGTTGATGTGTTAAATTCTTGGGACAAGAAAACTCATAAAAATGTGAAAGTGTTAAATCAAGTGATTAATGCCGTGTTGGATCCTGGAAGTGACTTGCATTTAATTCGCGCAAGTGTGCACAAGAAAATTGGCCGGCCAGAGTTAAAGTTAAAGATTATTCCGTTTTCTGGTGTTGGTTCGATTACTCATTATACGTTGGGTAGATTTACAGCTGATGTTATGATTGATGAAATGAAGTTTAATTTTGATATCGATGTAGTACCAGATGATTTTCTTGGACATGACTTTTTAATTGGTGCTGAATTATCAGAACATGTGGAAGTGAGATTTAAAAATAGACAAGCAACGTTAGTAAGAGTAAATGATACGAATTCTCTTGTTGAAACTGATGACGCTGGGTGGAATAAAGTTTTAAATATTAATGCATGTGACAAAATTAAAGATGAACAGGTAATATCAATCAAACATGTGCAAGATCCTGAAGTGAAAAAAGAGTTAAAAAGTATGATTGAATCTTATGTGCCAACTGCAGAATTAGATACGGGAGTTAAGATGAAAATTTTGTTAAAAGACGAAGAGCCAGTTTTCCAAAATCCCAGGCGTTTATCAGCAGAACAAAAAAGAGTAGTGAATGAGATAATTGACAGATGGATTCAAGAAGAAATTGTGAGGCCCAGTATATCAGAGTACACAAGCCCAGTAGTGTTAGTGAATAAGAAAAATGGACAAATAAGACTGTGTGTTGACTACAGATTATTAAATAAGAAAGTGATAAGAGATCGTAATCCATTGCCTTTAATTGAGGATCAATTGGATCGATTGCAGTGTGCGCGTGTTTTTGTGACTTTGGACTTGAAAGACGGATTTTTTCATGTTCCAATCGAAGAGGAAAGTATCAAGTATACTTCGTTTGTAGTACCGGATGGACAATATGAGTTTATTAGAGTGCCGTTTGGATTCTGTAATTCGCCAGCAGTATTCCAGAGACACGTAAGAGTTATTTTTCGCAGGTTAATTACAGAAGGTGTTGTGTTAGCTTATTTGGACGATTTGATAATACCAGGTGAAGATGAGAAAAGTTGTTTAGAAAAATTAAAAGTAGTATTTGAAGTTGCAAGTAAATACGGTGTTATTTTTAATTGGAGTAAGTGTGAATCCCTAGTACCAAGCGTAGAGTACTTGGGTTACGTTGTTGAGGCAGGTCAGTACTATCCCTCGCCTAAAAAGACACTGGCTGTGGAAAAATTCCCAAAGCCAAATTCAGTGAAGCAGGTGCAAAGTTTTTTAGGACTAACCGGTTATTTCCGGAAATTTATGCCGCAGTACGCTGTTATTGCTCGTCCATTAACGCAGTTATCGAGAAAAGAAGTAAAATTCGAATTTCGACCGCAACAAGAAGAAGCATTTCAGACATTAAAGACAATGATGATATCAAATCCAGTTTTGAAGTTGTATAAAGTGGGCGCGGAAACAGAATTACATACTGATGCGTGTAAAGATGGACTAGGCGCGATTTTATTTCAAAAAGACTCAGAGGATGGGATGTTGCATCCCATTTACTACGCTAGTTGGAAGTGTAGTCCGGCAGAAGAAAAGTACACGAGTTATGAGCAAGAAGTACTTGCGATTGTAAAAGCGTTAAAAAAATTCAGAGTTTATTTATCAGACATTCATGTGAAAATTGTTACCGATTGTCAAGCGTTCGCGTCAACAATGAGAAAAAAAGAGTTGTGTCTACGTGTGTCTCATTGGTCTATTTTGATTGAACAATTTAATTATACGATTGTGCATAGGCCTGGCACAGCGATGCGTCACGTTGATGCTTTAAGCCGAAACGCAGTTGAAGTGATATCGGTGCAGGAGGGCCGAAGTGGTTTACTGGAGAAAATCACTATGGCACAAAAAGAAGATGCAGAATTAGAAAAGATTTTTGATGCCATTGAAAAAGGTAAAAAAGAAGAATTTACTGTGAACAAAAGAGGTGTGCTTTACAGAGAAACTGAGGGAGCTGAGTTATTGGTTGTTCCAAAAACAATGCAATACGATGTTATTAAACAAGCGCATGAACGAGGTCATTTTAGTTGGAGAAAAACAGAGTATATGATGAAACAAGATTTTTGGTTTCCAAATATGAGACAGAAGGTGCAAAAAATAATTGAGAATTGTGTACAGTGCATTCTTGCTGAGAAAAAACAAGGGGAAAGTGACGGTTGGTTAAATTCTATTGATAAGGGTTCAATACCATTGGATACATTTCACGTTGATTATCTTGGTCCAATGCCTTCTACGAAAAAATCGTACAATCACATTTTTGCAGTGGTTGACGGATTTACTAAATTTGTGTGGCTTTATCCCACCAAATCAACAACAGCTGAAGAGGTTATCACGCGATTAAGGAGACAGGCAGCTACTTTTGGCAACCCAAGGCGTATCATCACTGATAGAGGTTCTGCATTCACCTCAAATGCATTTAAAGAGTACTGTGCAGATGAAAACATTGAGCACGTGCTAGTTACAATCGGAGTACCACGAGGGAACGGCCAGGTTGAACGAATTAACCGGATAATCATTCCTGTGTTAACTAAATTATCATTGACAAATCCTATGGAGTGGCACAAGTACGTTGATGTTGTACAACAGCAGATCAACTCTTCGTACAGCCGAAGTATCAAGCAAACGCCATTCGAATTGCTGATTGGTGTGAAAATGAAATTGAAGGATGATCCAGAGTTAAAAAAACAAATTGAAGATGAATTGGTGAAAGTTTTTGAAGAAAAAAGATCAGAAGTGAGAGAAGAAGCTAAGCAGAATATTTTGAAAATGCAAAAAGAAAACAGAAAGAGTTACGATCGTAAACGAAGAGAAGCAACTGAGTACAAAGAAGGAGACATTGTTGCTATTCAACGCACACAATTTGGTGCAGGACTCAAGCTGTATCCAAAGTTCCTTGGTCCTTATAAAGTTACGACTGTTTTAAGAAATGATCGATACATGGTAGAGAAAGTTGGCGATCATGAGGGTCCCAATCGTACGAGTTCGTCAGCAGATCATATGAAGCCATGGTCTCAAGCAACAAATTATGACTTTGAGATTGGCGATGACGACGATGAGAGCAGCTTTGAAGATGAAGACTAGATAGAGTATCGAGGACGATACTTAGAGCAGGATGGCAGGATGTAGGATGACTGTTTTTTTCAAGTGACTGTGTGAGTGCACGTGGAGTGGTGTTTGATGTGTGTGTGTGAGCGAGACGGATGAGTGTCGCCAGAAAGAATAAACAAAATATTAAAGACGTTAAGAAATGAAAAGGTTTGATTGTTTAAAATAAAGTATCGGGTGAGACCAGAGCAGTTCGGTTGAACTGAGAATGAGTTTTGGGAATGAGTGCGATAAGGGCACGTGTACTTCGTGTGTCCCTATAATTTCAATGTGTATGAGAGAGAAAGAGTGTGAAAGAATGAGAGAGAAAATATTATAAACAAATGAGTATGGATGGCATGAGTGGACAAAGAGTGAGTCAGTTCTGGACTAAAAGTTGAAGAGTGAAGATCGTGGGCCAAATGCCCTTCTATCATTTAATTATTCAAGTTCTTTTTTGTAATAAAGTTATTTTTATGTTATTCATTTATTATTAATCCTGCCTCCTGTACCATGATCCCACAATAATATTCCAATCGAATTTTGGACTGAAAATTAGAGAAAAAGTTCCGCACCTGTATCATTCGACTTGATGTCCTACACTCACAAGTAAATGGAATAACCCAGTGAGTTAGATGCATGTTTCAGGGATAGCTCTCCGATGGAAGTCTTGGACAACAACAATCCACGGGGTAATCTTCTCTAGGGAATAACAGTGGGACCCCGCATGTCAACCCAGCTAAGGCAGTCTTTCCTTTCATAGCCAATTTTTTGTCATATCATTCAGGATTAAATATTTCGTGAAAAACTTGTAATTCAATAATTGTTAATGTTTAAAGGTTAATGAAAATTTTTTTTTTTTTCCAAAAACGGAACATCGCTGGCCACCGAACTTCTTCCATGCTTGGTGTGACTTTGGTTCCCAAGCTCGGTGCGAGATAATGCTCCAAGCTTGGATTCGCGTTATCATTCCTAGGGCTAACCGGGTTTGGATCAAGCTTGAAAGTCAAACTTGGGACGAGGATGGAGAGTTCTGGTCCAAGTTTGGTTCAAACTCGGATCTTTTGTCATCTCCCCACCTGGGATAAGAATAGATGAATGAATCTTGATGAATATTTTTTTTCCTCAAAACACTGAATAAATTAATGTCGTCAAGTTAGCAATCAATAAATTTTGTAGAACATTATCTTCTGAAACAAAGATGAGAATGATAGCTTGTTCAGGCTTCAGTGAAACGTGTGATGGAAACTCTGTGAGTCTGTACTGCATGTCAGCACTAGAAATAAGTTCCGTGGGGATTCTCAGTGATTATAAAAGTTTTTTATACACTGTCTTTCGATCTTCAAACGACAATCTGACAGCAAGGTACATCTGGAGAAGGATCCGGGGGATTTGACCAGCTAGAATTCGATATTATACTAACAATGTCTGTCAAATCAAAGCGTATTCACATAACACCGACTTATCACTTCAAATTCTTTTAATACTAGGGTGAAATGCGAAATTCATATGAGCGATGGTAATGTGTAATTAGATATAATATGATGATGCCATTTATCCATTAATTATCATTTCAAGTATCAGACTTACTTCATTAGATGAATAAAATGAATTCAGAATCTTTCAATTAACCACACGCTTCAAGAATTTCTATAGAATTATCCATTTCTCCGAATGTTTTGTAAAATATCGAGTGTAGGTCATGCGCGGTTTAAAGAATGATTAAAGTCTGAGTTTTGATACTATTTTCTCTTCTATTCCTCCTCTTTTCATTGTAAATGTAAATATCCATGCAACAAATGAACACATGTGAATATCGGCATTCTCTCCACTGTCATAATTATGCAATTTGTATCCGAAGAAGATGGATTCTTGCGCATGAGATACTGCACTGATTCTCCCAACTATTACTTCTATTTCTGAATACGTAAATGTATCATTCCTTCGTGTGGATGTGTAATTTTCTGTTTAGATTGTAAAAATTATTGTTTATCAAATGATAAAAAATATCATGCTTTAATAAATGTATGTATTCTTGATTTTTTTTTCCTTGTGTCAACCTATTCCTTGTTTTTCCCCCAAGTCTAGCATATCTCCACCAATGACCTTGCTCAAGATGTAACCTGATCCCTCCATGGCTGCTGTTACACACTCCCCCCCCCCCGCCCCCCCACGTGGAAATTTTTTTTTCCCAAGATGTTTTCATCATATCCCCGTTGATGGTGTAGCCCCTCCCCCTTCCATCCACTGAACCCCTCAAAAACTGAACAGCGCCCACCACCCACTTTCCACCCACCACCTACTTACCTGTAATTAACGGGGTCTGAAACGGCCAGGTACCCCTATCACCCATCAATGAATATATGGATGGATATTACGAAATAGAAAAAAAAATATTGGAAAATAAACAAATTGAGTGATGAATAAATAAATAAATGAATGAGTGAATAAATAAATAAATGAATCAATTAGTAAAGAATAAATAAATAAATGAATAATAATGTTATGACGCAAATAATATATATATATATATTATGAAATGTACGATAGCGCCCCATTCATTGCGTGGATTCGGCGCAACGAATTGTGCACTTGTTGTACATAACAATCAAGTGGCATTGGTAAGGCGACGAACCCTTCAGGGCTAACAATAAGCATCCTCAAAATATATCCTAACACTCACCACCCACCACCCACCTACCACCCACTGACCACCCACCTGCCACCCACCACTCCCTCACCGGTGATTAACGGGGTAGAAAACGGTCAGATACCCCCCTTTCACCTGATCGAGAATCCAAGATGGCGGAATCTCTTCCCCAGAACTAGCCTTACTACACTACTAATCAATTAATCCCAAGAACGTAAGGAAATGGCAGTTATTAAAAGTGTGTAAAATGACACGACAAAACATGTGTCTACTAGGCTGGCCCAATGAATAAAAATTTGTGAATTTTGGCGCTGCAGCACCTGAGATGAATGGTTTATCAGATGAAATGTTGATATGATTTTTTTCAAATTTTTTCAGATGTTTTTTATGGCAGCACACGCGTTTGAAATTTCTTATGAGGAAATATACGTAAATAAGGTGATGAAACACAATAATCAGTTTTTTTACGGGAATTGATCATACTATTATTATCATTTCTTGGATAACTATTCGCAAATGGTCAAGGAATCGAAACAATATTTTTCCAAATTTTTTAAACTATTTGTTGTTCATTTGAAAAGACTGATTTTCGCTAGAATCGGTGGTTTTTGAAAGGATTTAAAGACCTTTCAAAATCACATGATTACATTCAAAATTCTTTGGGTGATTATTTCACTATCTCGCAATAATCTCAGAAAGAATGAACTATTTCCGTTTATTGTAAGTCAATGAAAAATGCCGAAGAAAATTGTTGAATTTTGAGGTAACGTCAAGTGCAGGGATTATATAGTGTTCTTATGGGGGGCCATATACTGAAACAGAGAAGGGTGATCGGTGTCTAGAGTCTAGGCTCTACACCTTTCCTCAGGTAGGGTTAAGCTTTTTATTGCCTTTATTCACAGGATTTTCAATTTTCGTTAATAGTATGAATGTTAATTTTCTTAAATTTCACTTTGAAATTTATATTGTTAGATTCCTCATTTTCTTATCATTTCAACGAACTTTGATTGATAGGAATCACTAAATTTTAAGGGAGGCTTTTATATCAAAATCATTATTAAGAAATTTTACAGAGAAATATACATTTATTGCATTCAAAAATTCCTAGCAGTAACAATTACGTAATCATCACTATTATTATAATAAGATTCTTAATCGTATCCTAATGCAGAGCGCTTGGAGACTTCATTGAAAGATTATTCAAATAATTGACTAACGAAAACTTCAAACTCTCTTTAGTACAGTCTGGAGATGATTCTCTCAATTTCTGAACAACTAACATAAGATTCTGTTTACTGCATTCATCTTTTGTAAGCAAATCGTTATATTCGCTCACAAGGGCAACACTCCTTTCAGCTATGTCATTTGTTACATGAAGAGATTTAACAATTCTTGAAGCCGTCGTAAAATCGTTTCTTTTCTCCCATGTTGTTGGATCACTATCTAGAAAACTAGAATCTAGTCTGAGAATTTCGAAGAATTTCATTGTATTTTTAGTTACAAATGAATCCAAACTCGACTCTTGAATGAATTGATGACATTTAATCCCGGTTTTTCTCTTCTTTCTATCATCAGCAAGAGCAGGACGAGATTTAATGGCTTGGCACATTTTTTTTTGCAATCCACGCTCACGTTTTCATCCAAAAAAGCAAAAGCAATCAATTCTTCCGATAAATACCAAAGGTGATTCATAAATTTGTCCAGAACAGCTCTACAGACTTTCGGAGAAGAAGGACCAGCATTTGCTGCTAACTGTTTTAACAGATTTAAATCATTGTTCGGAGCCATAACTGTATGCGAAGCTGTGAACCAAGCCCTCTGATACAGGAGCACAATAAAAATACAAACATCGATTAAACCGGATTGTTCCTGGGCCGTCAAATGAAACTGGTCTCTAAACAAGAAAATCTTAAGCGAATAGATCGCTTTGGACATCCATCTGGCATGATGAATCGGGCCTAGAGCACGGAAACGATTTCCTTTCATCAGATTTCCTCCGAGAATATTATGACCAGCTCCAGAAACTCCCTGTAGTCCTGACGAATGGTTTTATCCTAGAAATGAAGAAGATGAATATCATTCACTATGAAACTTGGTGCTTGGAAGGTGGTGAACAGGGCCCCAATTTCTATTCAATTACAAATTAAAAAGAGCCACAAGTTTTAGTATAAAATAGAAGAGAAGGAGTTATGGGAAGTTTTCATTTTTTAGAAATGCTACGTAGTAACTAACCTCCAATTGTACTTCAGCAAAAGTGATGACGTCTGCCATATCATGACACAGTGCTTTTTTCACTGTATTGTCATATATTCCGGGTGCGAATTCTTCCTTATTAATATTCTTCCACTGTCCCTGGAATCTCTTGAAAATGAGGACATCAGGTCCAGAAGTAGATCCCATTGACGACTCGAATGCTGCTTTGAGAAGGAGTTCGAAGACATGATGACGGCATGCTAAGTACAAAAGATCCCTTCTGAGTAATCCTTCGAGCGAGATGCATGCACCATTGACATTCCCTGTATTACTTGCAGTAGTATCGAAAACCATGGCACATGTATCATCAAGAAAATCCCATTCCTTTAAACAATCATAAATTGCCCTTGCTTGCCCTTCTCCAGTTCCTTTTTCAATCCTAGGAACGCCAAGCAATTGATTCCAGTCATGACCCGACACCAGAACCGGGAGTCTATCGACTTTTTCATATTTATTTTCTGGTGCAGAAAATTGTTTGCCGTCCCAATGAGCTGTCAGGATCTGAGGCGATCTCTCTTTTGAGCTGCTCTTAATTGCGTCACTGAGTGATTTACGCTGTTCTTGTCGATTCCGGCGGAGAGTTTCCCGGCTCAAATTTACGTCTTCCAAAGTGACACCAACTGCTAATAGAATCGCCGCTAAGACACGTGCAGCCATACGATCACTAACTTTGGCTCTATCCAGGATCGCAGTGATATCTGGATTCATAATTTTCATTTTTTTACTATTCACTGGCCGTAATCCCACTTCATAGTCACTGTCTACATCTTCATAATCTTCAATCTGCTTCAACAGCTCATTGATATCCTCATCTTCATCAAAAAGATAATTGCCATAATTTGCAGCAATTTTGGATGATGGAACTGCAAAGTTAAATCAATGAGCAAAAATGCATTATTAGTGAGTGAAACTTTTTCTTAAATGAACTAACTTAGATTGTTCATAGGATGGAATTGTACGAAAATGATGGATTCAGTTTTCAAAGAAGTCAGAGAGATATTGAGTCATTATGATACGTACCTTGATCTATTCGCTCGATTTTTTCTTCTTTTTCTGAAGAATTAACTGCCCATACTCCTGTATCGATAATGGTATCCAATGAACCATTGCGTCCCTTTTCTCGATGCAGATTTAATAATATTTTTGCTACTTCATTTTTCATACCGTCTACTTGTTTCTGATGAGCAATATCAAATAATTCACTTAACGTACATTTGAAATCAATTTCTTTCACTTGAGCTGTTAAATATTTTTCCTTCCGAGAAGCGCCATACTTGAGAATATTTTTATACTGCTGCACTAATTTTTCCATTTTGCTGATTGCGTATGACTCCTTCACGATGGGAATTCCGGCATATTCCCAAAACAGAGCACATTTCCGTATTACACCCGTAGCAGCCTCGCGAGCTGTTAATTTCGGGCTAGCATGTCTTGTGTAATGGAAATAACACTGCAAGAGTTGTTGGTTCGATGGCAACTGGTTTCCACAAATTTCCGATTTTGCATTTCCAATTAATGGAATTTCGGTGACGTGTCGCGTTTCCGGCATATTCACTCGATTTTTGCCAATAATCACTAGGGGGAGAACGGGCACATTGAGAGTGTCCGATGTTGACTGTCTGGAAGTTTTTATTCAACTGATTTTCACTACAAACCTGAGAATGGTCGAAGCATGACCATGAAAATACTTCAAAGGACATGAAAGCTCCACCCCCAAAATAGATGAGGAACAAACGAAGCGTTGTACATTTCGGAACATCGACTTCTAAGAAGGAACTCATTAAAATCCTTCATTGAATATTCGTCTGGGCACCATTCAAATTGGATATTTACTACGGATTATTGTCTTTTATTTCGGGAAAATTTCGAAAATGCACGAAAGACAAGAAATGACTCTACTCGACTATTCAAATGAATTGAAATATAATAGTGCCTCGATGGCTATGGAGATGGGTGAGGCACAAGGCCCCTCTCTCCTCTTCGAAAATTTGGTAAAAAAAAAAAAAAATCGTCAAATCACGATATTTTTCATATTCTCAGTTATTTTCAGGCTAATCTGCAAGACCCAGGGTGCCACGGACCACCCTAAAAAATCAATCAATTACATTTTTTTTCAGTCTTTGCAAACTATTATTCAATTCATGGATTTATTCATTTTCAGATTTTATCTAATCTTAATCTTTCTCAAATGAAATTGAAAAGTGAAAATTTTTTTTTCGACTATTCAAAAAATTGGAAAATAGTTTTTTTGGGGGATTTCTTCAAAACGATCAGACTTAAACAATCAGAATTTATCAGGAGACCCGGATTGCAGACAAAAAAATTCGCATAGGAACATTTTCCTGAAAACACGCATTCTGAAAATATCGGGAAAATATCTAGTAGACCATTATTTACTCTTCAAATATTCTCTTCATTATATAATCCTGTAAATATCTCAGAAATCAGGCGATTCAGGAAAATGTCACGGGAGGTCATAATCCTGGAGAAAAAAAATTTCCATAAAAAAGTCCCTTGACTCTCTCCAATACGATATATAGCATGGAAAAAAGAGTTCTCGAAAATTTCAAAATTTGAAATTAAATAGTCATTATAAAATATTGCTATTGTGAAGATGTAGTGGAGAGAGAGAGAGAGAGACTAAGAGACATCTTCAACAGAATCGTGGAATGAAGATGTTTCTCGATTAATATGAGATTATATGCATATAATACGACATATAGCATAGAAAAAATCAAGATTTCTCGAAAATTTCAAAATTTGAGATGAAATAGTCTTCTTTTTTTCAATATTTACGAAAGATATTCACAGAATAAATAGCACGAAATTTGTTGAACCGAAATTCAAATTCTCCACGCTCTTCCATCTGAAGGAATCATTGATAAGATATTTTTAAAAAAATAATAATGATAACGAGATTCATTGCATAAAAAGGTCCACAGGCGCAACTCCTAGTAATCAATTGCGAATGAAAAATAATTATACAACTAAGTAGAACCACATTTGCTTTCCAATGAAATATTAAAATACTTGAAAAATAAAAATGTTTAAGAAGGAAATATTCTTCATCGCTTTGCTTCAGGTAGTAAGGTTGAGGAGTGAGATCGGTTTTAGGGTCATTTCAGGAAAATATCCCTATTCCAATCCAAAATTTTTGCTACCTGGCACAAAGCCACCATAAAATCATTTGACTTTCTACCACGCTTCATAATTATTAACTGCGAGTAGGTCAAATATTTTCGGGCGAATTTCAATCGATTGCGCTATGTCAAAAAGAAAATTGAGAAATCTGAAAAAATTTACACTATATTTTTACCCGATAAGCTAACGGTTTTCCGCACTGCAAAGGCCAAAATCGACAATTTTTATTTTATGGGCCAGCCTAGTGTCTACAGTACCGCACACCGAACGAGAATCAGCCGACAGCAAGCGCTGTTCACTGGCCCAGGCGTCATTTCCGGGAAGCACATCCCTGATTGGTCAGTCCCAGAATACGTCATTTGATACAGTTTAACCTGACGTTAAGTATTTTCCATTTTTTCAATGACGATAAATTCCAACGAAGAAAATTGAGAAACTCCAAGTCGATGACATTAGAGTTGGAACAATTTTATTTAGTCCAAGGATGCAACCAAAGTTCATCTAAACGTCTCAATTAATTCTTCCGAGGAATTTCGTCATTGGTGCCAAAACTTTTGTTCAATTCACCAACTCCTCCGGTGATGTCGATTTCCTTCATCATCGTCCATCTGGTGTCTCCACCTTCCATTCGTGAGACATCAACTCAATTGACGATAATCCAATGAGCGTTAACATACGAAATTAATAAATCGGCATTAGTTTTACATAATTTTTACTAAAATTGAACTCTCGTGATTTGTTTATTTTAATTCTCGGTTGGTGGTGCCAAAACTATTCAAATTCATAATTAATTACGCGCCCAGACGATGAAAAGTAACGTCAATCGAAATATCACGTTACAATATATATACTTTTTTCTATACGAAAGGAAAAAATCCCTTTCTCCCCTTTTGTTTTATTATTGCTAGTAGAAGAGAGAAGGAGAGAAAAATTCTTTCCATTAGTTGCCATTTGATTTTTGAGGCAACTCCATGATACGGGGAGTAGTCTCAGCATAGCTTTCAGAGTATTGTATACGTGATATGCTCTATTTGCACTATCATATGCGCATAGAGCCTGTTTCTGTTCGAAAGATTGACGAAATTGGCATCTCTGATGATTCTCTTGGGGGAAGTTGTTGGGAAGCCTCATGGCTATTATTCGGTGAGGTATGTGCTTCACAAGCCAGTTGATGTTATCTATCCCGTGCGTGTAGATTATTGTTCCATATCTTGATGGTAATCTCACTCTCTTTATTGTTTCTGCCTTTGTCAGATGAGTTCCTCTGTTTTTAGGTGTCTAATGCCTCTTTCTGTGTACTCTTTGGAAGAGATCGTCTGGGTGATCTTTTTCAGCAGTGTTTCCTTGATGAACCAGTGTGTAGTTGCTCCATCGTAGAAAGAAACTATCGCTATTCCGTTTGGTATTCTTTCTCCGCTTAGCGTGGTGAAGAATTGAACGTCGATTTTCGTTTTTCAAAATTATTTCTATTTTCTAAACTTCACGAGAAGTTATCACATTACAACACTTATTGATACTTTCCCCGCACAGGAAACAATAGTTTGTTTGAGCAGCGCAGTTGCTGCAGTTAACGAGATGATTGCATGGTAAATATAATATTCCTTAATCTTTTGTCGTGCAAAATTGACACCTTGGCTCTGCACTCTGGTCTCGTGGATTGAACATAGCATCAACAGTTGCTGGGATCAGATCGGACAGTTAGAAGGTGATTAAGTCCAGGGGATCATCTTCCTGGGATGTTGATGTTTTCCATGGACTGCCGGGGTTGTCTTCCGGCGATAGGAGTTCAGTTTCCTCGGAAGAGATCGCGTCTTGGTTGATATCCCTCTTTTTTTTTCAATTTTGGCGCTCGCTTCCCTCTACTCTGGTGACTCATTGGCTGCTCAAACAGATCTCCCACAGGGAATCTTTCAACGAATATGCACTGAGGTGACATCCTCTGGTGTATTTCTATTGGAATATCGCTACATGTCCAATCTGCTAGTACAATACCACATAACAAACATTAGATGAGGTCTTTCGTTCCAGTGTAGAAAAATCCAGCTGCGGTAAACTCCTTCGAATTCATTGAAAAGACAAGTGATTTCACGAAGCTCGCCAATCAGTTTTCTTCCATTTGATAACCCATTTTGTGGTATGGAATAATTTCCTGTAGCTGAGGCATTGGGGATGTCTGTAGTATTAAACGTGTATCCGTTATTGTTATTTCTTCATCTCTCACCTGAGTGATTGAAAGGTATTCTCAAGTATACAACAAAAAAATCTTAGCGAGGGTAATAGAAGGAAGGGGTCTGATTAATACACTCCGCATATCGATTTTTGATTATCTATTTTATGAGTATCATCGTGATTATAAGTTCAACAATTACATTCTATTTTCGAGATAACTCCTGTATTTAAAATTGACATATCTATAAATGTACAATTCTATGTATTTGCAGTGAGGATTGGCCTCATAATGTAATTTCCAAAATGGCTCACATCGAGTCAGGTCTGTTAGTGAACATCTACATCCATATAACACTTATAGGTATTCCCTTTTGCTGACCAGAAGAACCCTGCCCTCGATAGAGATGGGAGTTTTACTTCCCTTGTGGCCATTAAGCTTCTGAAAGATTTCAAGCGTGCCAGGTGATTTAGATACTCAGGGTGCTTCGATTCGGCAGTCCCAAGTACAGTCTTCATTGGTATGGAGCGTTCTCCATACAGCAAACGTGCGAGATATCCTCTTGCACTTTCTTCCGAAAGTTTTCATACCACTGGATCGTGTAGTGGTTTTGGAGTTGCAGGCTCTGAATTCGTTCCATTTCGAGGGCACGATGAATCCAAAACCTCATTATTTTGTTCTATTGATGATGGAGTTACTGTTTCTGCGCGAATTTCCTCAGTAGTATCTGGTTCTAAACAGATGTCATAGTCATCTCCTTGAATATCCTCCTCTATTTTCAATGGTGGGTTGGATGAAGGGGAACGGTCTTTCCAAGGCTTAAGGCCCCTTAAACATTCGCTAGCATATAGACAGGCTGAAGAGAATTTTTAGTGAACTGAGAGAACGTTATCGTCTTTATTTCATCCTTGGGTCTTGAGTCCGCAATCCCAACACCTTACTCGGCCGTGTGGTCCTATAAAATAGAATCCGGCTCGTGCAAGTGGTATGCACGAGAGGTCCTCGTGCGGCTATTCCCTATTAAAGATAGTAAGCCTAACGAAATCGTGTGAAAAGTTTTGTTGAACCTCTTCCATGTTTGCTTTGAAATCCTGGATATTCCTGTAAATACGAATTTTGTCGTTTAATTTCTTCTTGTCATTCTTCAATTACTTCTAAAAACAAGTGGGAACTGGCTATCATCATGGTTATCATTATAGTTTAATCTGCTAATTCATTAGCAAGCTGCTTCCAAATAGTGCGCCTTTCTATGAGTGAATATTCTATTTTCAATATTCCCTTAATAATTATACCCAGATTTCCGTTTTATTGAAAAAACTATGAAATCACTTTTGATAAGAAACAATTCCACCTTCCATACCTATTCAATTTCATATTGTTATCATGTTCTCATGGTTCAATTCATTTATTCATTCATTTATTTGAGTACCCTCGGTTACTGAAGGCTAGTATTCAGTATTTACCGAGAACCAACGTCAACTAGCCTCAGACTTTTAGAAGACAATTCATGGACAATCCAAAAAAGTTCTCCATGAAAAATTCAAGTTCTCCACAATTTTTGTGGAAAATTTCAAATTCTGTCAATTCAATTAAGTGATGTCAATATTATTTCTCTTTTTCATCGTAGAACTTCTTACTATATCAAGGTGAAGTCGACAATGATGGAAATATATTAATCGAAAAGTTTGGACATGACAAAATCTACAATTTCATAAAGATGAAGAACATAACTCAAGTCTATAATTAGGTACTATTTGTTTCAATTTTTCCATCTGAGGTTTTGAAAAGGATATGGGTTGAGAACTTCAAATAATCAAGATGAATATTAATTCCTGTAGAATATTAATACTAATCTTCATTGCTTTTAACAGTAACATCAACTATACTGATTCATAACCACTTTGCACAATAAACAATATATTCGATCGAGACCAAAATGGGAGTGAAATTTGAAGCTCATATCTTTACTACTTCGGTTTTTATAGGGTTTTTTGCTCCCGAATGGAAACTTAACAAACGTAAGAATTTTCGATTTTGATTTCTCTGTTGCAAATCACTTAGAATGATGTGGAGAGTCTGAAAATAATATTTAGAAAAAAAGTCTGTATGTATGTGTGTCCGTGTGCATTTTTTCTTCACCCAAAAATGGTTGAACTTCAACTGAGAAACATCAAATTCTTATACTGTATATTGGTCGTGATGAATATTTTCTTTTGAGACCTCGTTACTTGGAATTCATTCAAGATTTTTTTTAATAATGACCATTTTTCAATTTTTTCAAAAAAATCGATTTTTCAAAAAGTTTCCAACTGATCTCATCCAGATTGATGCATAATATTTAACATCATATTCTGTCACTGCGTGAATTTTTTCAGATCTTCCTAATGCTTGGTTTTTAAGTTATGTCGATTTTTATAATTTTTCATGCAAAATGTTGTTGCTTCAATAATAACCGGAAAAATTAAGATAGAAATTTGAAATTTGGCTCACATATTGGTCTTCTAAACTTGCAGCTTGGGATAGTTACTGGACAGCATTGGAGAAATATTTTTCTAGATAGGAATGATTTTTCAAAATTTCAATTTTTTCTCAAATTTAGAATAAGTTCATGAATGATTACATCCAGATTGAGGAATAATATTAGACGCTATATTATCTGACTGTGTGAATTCTTCCAGATTTTTCTCGTCATTAGTTTCCGAGTTATGTCGATTTCACTAATTTGCATGAAGAATGCTGTTTGTTCGATAAGAAAAACCCTGTAAAAATCGAAGTAGTAAGGATATGAGCTTCGAATTTCACTCATATTTTGGTCTCGACCGAATATATTGTTTATTATGCAAAGTGGTTATGAATCAGTATAGTTGATGTAATTGTTAAGAGCAATCAAGATAAGTATTAATATTTCATAGAAAATAATATTCATCTTGATTATCTGAGGTTCCTAACCCATATTATTTTCAAAAACCCAGACGGAAAAATTGAAAAAAATAGGGACTAATTATAGACTTGAGTTATGTTCTTCATCTTTATGAAATTATAGATTTTGTCATATCCAAACTTTTCGATTAATATACATCCATTATTGTTGACTTCACCTTGATATAGTGGAAAGTTCTACGATGGAAAAGGAAGAAAAAAAAATTTGATATCACTTAAATGAATAGAGAGAATTTGAAATTTTCCAAACATTTATGGGAAACTTAAATTTTTCATGAAGAATTTCTTTGGATTGTCTATGAATTGTCTTCTAAAATTCTGAGGCTGATCGACATTGGTTCTCTGTAAATACTAAATACTAACCTTTAGTAACTAAGGATACTCAGAAGGCTCGTTCGGTAGAGTGTCGAATTGCCAACTCGTAGACCCGGGTTCATATCCTAGTCTCTGCCGAATGATACAAGCACCACTGTAAAAATTATTTACAAGTGCTTTGTCCACAGACACACCATGAACCTCCGTCGCTGATTGGCATAATCTTAGCGTAAAGATGGCGACGTTGAATAAGTATAAAAAAACAAAAAAAAAAAAAAAATTAATAAATAGTACCATGAGAATATAATAACAATATGAAATTGAATAGGTATAAAAGGTGGAATAATTTCTTATCAAAAGTAATTTTATAGTTTTTTCAATAAAAGAAAAATGTGGGTATTATTATTAAAGGAATATTCAAAATGAAATGTTAACTCATATAAAGGCGCACCATTCGGAAGTAGCTTGCTAATGAATTAGCAGATAAAACTATGGTGATAACCATAATGATAGCAAGTTTCCACTTGTTTTATCGAACAAACAAGATTTTTCATGCAGTATTAGTCAAATCGAAATAACTCGAAAACTAATGACGAGTAGAATCCGGAAAAATTCACACAGTTAGATAATATAGTGTCTAATATTATTCCTCAATCGAAATGTCATCATTCATAAACTTATTCTATATTTGAGAAAAAATGAAAAAATTGAAATTTCGAAAAATCACTCCTATTTAAAAAAAAATTCCTCCAATGCTGTCTTGTAACAATCCCAAGCTGCAGCTCCAGAAGACCAATATGTGAGCCAAATTTGAAATTGCTATCTCAATTTTCTCGGTTGTTATTGGAGCAAAAATATTTTGCATAAAGAATTATAAAAATCGACATAACTTAAAAACCGAGCATTAGAAAAATCTGAAAAAATTCACGCAGTGACAGAATATGATGCCAAATATTATGCGTTAGTCTGGATGAGATCGGTTGGAAACGTTTGAAAAATCAATTTGTTTGAAAAAATCGAAAAATGGTCATATCTTTAAAAATATTGAATGAATTCCAAGTAACGAGGTCTCAAAAGAAAACATTCGTCACGACCAATGTACAGCAAAAATATAAGATTTTTCGGTTAAAGTTTTACCGTTTTTAAGTGAAAAAAAATTCCACACAGACACACAAACATACACACACACGCACACAGACTTTTTTTCCGAATATCATTTCCAGGCTCTCCACATCATTTCAAGTGATTTGCAACAAAAAAATCAAAATCGAAAATTCTTACTTTGTTGAGCTTCCATGCGGAAGCAAAAAACAGATAGGGCTTTGCTTTCTATGCCTATCATATGGATTGTCTCCGGGTAGCCAAAGGCTACACGTTAGTCCACAGCGATAACGAATAGTTTCATTGTGGTGTCCAGTGTAAAAGAAACCAGCTCGAGCTGAATCTGTCGAGTTTGAGTAAGCAAGAGGCGATTTAAAAAAAGAATGAATCCTCGAAGAGATCGAAGAAAAATGTGGATATTTTGAAGAAGCATCAACGGAGTTTTCTCTCTCAATCATCGCTATTCCCATATTTTCGATTTTCCGAATAAATCTATCATCATTTTCTTCAGGAATTGGCACCTGATCGGTGAGAATGTAATTCTTGATTCTCTCAACGTTGTTGAAGGCACAATGGAAATTCGCTGTGAATTTCCTTGATTCAGTGAGGTTCTTCTCCTCGTTTGATAGGGAATGAAATCCGCAAACAATCTGGATGTGGGTTTAACGAATCGATGAAAGACATTATGTGCTCTGAATGCTTGATTTATTGATTTCCAAGGGGTTCGAGAAGTGTGCTCGGCGTATGGCTGTGAATGAAAATCGTATCAATTCCGTGCGGAAATTGAAGAAATGCCGCGGTAACCCATAGGGTCGGTAGTCCAGCCAGATCCCATTTTATTCCATGTTTATCATGAGTAGGACCGGAGACTTGATTTTTGAAAACAGCCCATTGATCTGAAGTTTAATCTAGTAGCTCCAACTGTCTACTAGATCAAACTTCAGGTCAATGGGCCGTCTTCGAAAACAAAGTCTCCGGCCCTAATTATGAGTTTGCCATTCATTAACTACTTGTGTCGGCATTCTGAGTCTGTCCCACTAGCAGGGTTTCCTAATAAAATAATGGATAGTAGCGTCGTTCGTGAACGTTGGCCATGCCATTTCTTTGATGATGAATACTCCGTAATCATCCACGAATTCTTCAGCATCGAAGACAACTGATATCCGAGTCATGAAGGGTTCCATTTCCCCTGAAATCAAAGGTTAGAACCCATGATCCCTTGGTATTTTTTTTTGGTTTCAACGCTTTTTTTATGAAAGAAATTTCCCAAGAAGAATCAATTTATCGTTTGATCAATATAATATTAAATATAAGACAAACTTTTACTTGTTTTAGCTCGGTAATCCCATGTATCCTTGGGGTCCATGGGCAGCTTTGAAACGATTGGCATGAACCGACTCGTTTTGGTTATATTTGAATTTTCTCGTTATGATTTAAGCTAACTTCTTCAATAAAAAATGGGCTGATGTAATGGTCGTCCAGTTTCCCTTTTCTATTTTCATTCAATGGAAAAGCCTAATCTCCTGCCTCAAACTGCTAGACGTTAATTTTTTTGTCATATTGATCCTTTGATCTTCCTGTCGCTTTGATTAATCGCTCGCGAGCTAGATAACGAGCATCCTGTAGTGTTGGAACAAGACCTTGCACATACTCATGAAAGGTTCTAGTTTTGACTTTGCAAAAGGCTGATGGAACTCTCGCGGCTCGTCCAAATAATAGTTCTAAAGGTGTGAATTTCGTGGCTTCATGTACACTCGTATTGTACGAAAACATTGCAAAATTGATCCACTCAACTGCGGTGAGTTCTCTTTTAAAATCCATTACTTCAAGGATGGTACGCAGTAGTTTTGAATTGTTTTAGCTTGAAACATTCCGCAAGGTTCTTCAGTAGCGAACTCATGAAATTAGTGCCTATCAGTTTAATATGGCTCAAGATGTACCATATTGCAGGACCAATGCCTTCACCATCACAGCTGCCACCCCTCGGCATTTGTTTCTTTCAGGGGAGTAGCCATGCAATATTTTGTGAGGTCATCTTGCATAGTCAATATATGGCTATGACCATTTTTTGTCGTAGGGAGGGGGCCTACAATATCTAATGCCACTTTATCGAATGAGTCGATTGAGATGGTGGTGCTTATCATCGGCTGCCTAGTTTTAAGTCGGAGTAATTTCTTCTTCTGACAACTAGTGCGAGATTTGATGTATTTTTTTATTTCCTCTTTCATTTCCTCCCATTCATAATTTTCTTTTAACCTCGAGTAAGTTTTTGTTATCCCTCTGTGTCTATCTATCACAGAAGCGTGTGCTCCTATGATGAATTCTACTCTATTCTCCTTCTTTGGTATTGGGACAACATTTAAACACAATACCAATTTTAATCTTAACTTCTCAAGAGAGGCTAGTATTTTATTTTTCAATTTGCGCCAATCCAATGAATAGATCCCATCCGGGAATTCTGAAAGACTGATGGAAGTTAGATTTTCTCTCAATATTATTTGTCTGCGAGTCATGATGTGTCAATAAGTCCGTCTGTCCTATTGATTACGAGTGCAAAATAATTTGGCCAATTGTTTTCTCTGATAATAACAACATTATCAGGTTGAGGGGTTATTTTAATAACTGGCGGTATTTTTCCGTACTTCCTGAGTCCTTGGGCCCCATTGTCAACTGGGTTCCCTTCTGGGGTTATGAAGTACACGGTATTACCTGTGCGCGTAGCTATGTTATCGCGGATCTCTACCATTTGCGAAACGGTATTATCTTGTGCCTCGGGTTCCCCTCCAGTTGAATCATCGGATTCTTGCTTGGATTCCTCTTCTCCCAGAGGGGCAATGGGTTCATCATTTTTTTTTTGACATTCTACGTTTTCATCTACCTCAGTGATGACCACAGGCTTCTTTTGCAAATTATGATGAATTGGTTTTTTACTAGGCCTCGGTCGAGAAGATACGGGCAGGAAGCTTTTACTTATGGAGATCATGCCAATATTAAAATTGTTTCCTTCTGGTATTCCCCTCATAGGGTTTTGCGAGAGAGCATCTGCGTTCGAATTTATCCAACCCTGTTTGTATATAATTTTGTACTCGTACCCTTCTAATTTCATTCTCTATCTTGAAAGTCTCGAAGTTGCGATTTTCACATTGTATAACCACACTAAGGGACGATGGTCGGTTACTAGTGAAAATTTCCGACCGTACGAATGAGACTGAAAATAATGTGTATACGATGGCTAATAACTCCTTGTTGATCGTAGAATGATTATTCTCGGCTTTGTTTGAAATGCGAGAGGTGTATGAAATAGGCAAATCCTTGCCTATTTCACCTTGACTAAGCACGGCCCCTATTGCATATCCGGATGCATCCGTTGTCAGAACGAATGACTTATTAGAATCAGGATATTGTAGTATCGATTCTTTGATAAGACAATCTCTCGAGTTCTCGAAGGCATTTTGTTACTGCTCAAGCCATTCAAAAAGTACATTAATCATCAAGGGGGATGCGCATGCGCAAACTTTTGAATAGCAACGGTTTATTTTCCTCCTGCTTCAGTCTTTTGATTTTCTACGATTTCGTCATATTTTCGACTGCTCAGTGTGTTAATTGCATTCTCCAATTTTTTTTGAGTGATCAATGATAATTGGCTTAGTGCTCAGTTTTTTACTAAGTGTTTTTTTTCGATTTTTTGAATGCGAGAGTTTGGCTTTTCAGGTTGGAGTGTCAAGTGGGGTTCTGTCATGGGGATTGAATATCTAGACGGCTCTACTGTTGAGCTATGGATGAACAGTGTACGAGCAATCCTGACATCTACACGAGCGCGTTAATAGTACCAACACAGTCTGATCCACAGATACTACCACTTTCTGCCTTATCATCTGTTCCTTCTGATACCCCAAGTGATGATTCTTCTGTATCAGACGACATAACCCTGACAGATGACCAGATAAGCGCCTCCAATATTCTTCTCTTTTCCACTCCCAAGACACCAAAACTACTCACTGCACAACAAACCATTGAAGGCAGAACACCAAACACTGTGTGCCTAAGAAGGGAAAGAGCACTCTTACACAAAAGCATTCTTGATTTCTGTCAGCAAAAAGATACCAAGAGACCGTTTCATTCACCCCCTGACTGATTGAGTGAAGTGGAGAGAGTAAAAAGCAACATCCAAGCAAATCGTAAAGCTAATTTTTTACCTAGCCCAATCATACACAGTTCCTCGTCCTCTCCTAGTTTCATCGACTCTTGCCAAATGTCTAATATGCCCGAAAATATGCAAAATACCCTAGAACAGCTGTTTGATAAACTCAATGTGATTTCCAATGATATCAAGCAAGTCACGCAGGAAACTGAAGGGGACTTCAATAACATTGAAGAATTATACAATACGTCAAATACCAGAATTACTACGGCTTATCTCTACCCGTACTGGATTCGTTTGAGCAGGGTTCAGTTGTCAGGGATATGAACGATGGTTTCACATCCGATGTACTATGTCCGTAACCGATAGCTCAGATCGCTTGCAATAGTATGCGATGGCTTCCATCGGATGTAACTTCTTTCCACTGGCACATCGGAGGAGAGATTTTTGCATTCATTGCACTTTACCACCCATGGCGTTTATCCCATTCTCTCGAATCCGATATCTAAATTGTTCGAGTCATTCATTCATAACCGATAGGATATGCCGAATGAACGATGGAGCATATCTTTACCCGCACTGAATTCGTTTGAGCAGGGTTCAGTTGTCAGGAATATGGACGATGGTTTCACATCCGAAAGCTCATATTGCTCCCAATAGTATGCGATGGATTCCATCGGATGTAACTTTTTTTCAATGGTGCATCGGATGACAGATTTCTGCATTCTTTGAACTTTACCACCAGTGGAATTCATCCAATTCTCTTGAGTCCGATATCTAAATTGTTCAAATCATTCATACACAACCGATGAGATATGCCGAACGAACAATGCGACATAGCTTCACCCACACTGAATTCGTTTGAGCAGGGTTCAGTTGTCAGGGATATGAACGATGGTTTCACAGCCGATAGCTCATATGTCTCGCAAGAGTATGCGACGGATTCCATCGGATTTAATTTTTTTCGATGGTGCATCGGACGAGAGATTTTTACATTCTTTGAACTTTACCACCGGTGGATCTCATCTAATTTTCTTGTATCCGATATCTGAATTGTTAAAATCATTCATTCACAACCGATGAGATATGCTGAATGAACGATGCGGCATATCTTTACCCGCACTGAATTCGTTTGAGCAGGGTTCAGTTGTCAGGGATATAGACGATGGTTTCACATCCGATAGCTCATATCGCTCGCAACAGTATGCGATGGATTCCATCGGATGTAACTTTTTTTCAATGGTGCATCGGACGAGAGATTTTTGCTTTCTCCGAACGTTACCACCGGTGGAATCCATTCAGTTCTCTCAAATTCGATATCTAAATTGCTGGAATCATTCATTCACAACCGATGAAATATGCCGAATGAACGATACAAAGTGCATATATCGGTTGCACCGGATTCTTCGACTCAATGCCGATAAGGTAGAGAGTACTCTACCTTATCCATACAGCGCTTTTATTCCCACTCTGCTAGATGGCATTAGTGAAATAGAAAATTATGCCTATACAACAATGAAATACGAAAAATACAAAAAAAAATGACTATTCAATCTCAAATTTGGAAATTTTCGAGAAATCTTGATTCTTTCTATGCAATAATAAAATGATTATTGTATAGAAATGATTTCCAATTTCACTAATGCCATCTAGCGGAGTGGGAATGAAAGACACTGTATGAGAAAGTTGGAGTACTTTCTACCTTACCGGGATTGAGTCAAAAAATCCGTGCAACCGATATGTGCACTTTATATCGTTCATTTGGCATATCTCATTGGTTGTGAATGAATGATTCCAGCAATTTCGATATCGGATTTTAGAGAACTGGATTGATTCCACCAGTGGTAACGTTCAAAGAATGCAAAAATCTCTTGTCCGATGCACCATTGAGAAAAAGTTACATCCGATGGAATCCATCGCATACTTTTATGAGCGATATGAGCTATCGGATGTAAAACCATCGTCTATTTCCCAGACAACCGAACCCTGCTCAAACCAATTCAGTGCGGGTGAAGATATGCCGCATCGTTCATTTGGCATATCTCATCGGTTGTAAATGAATGATTTTAACAATTCAGATATCGGATTCAAGGAAATTGGATGAATTCCACCGGTGGTAAAGTTCGAAGAATGCAAAAATCTATCGTCCGATACACCATTGAAAAAAAGTTACATCTGATGGAATCCATCCCATACTATTGCGAGCGACATGAGCTATCGGATGTGAAGCCATCGTCCATATTCCTGACAACTGAACCCTGCTCGAACGAATTCAGTGCGGGTAAAGATATGGCGCATCGTACATTTGGCATATCCTATCGGTTGTGGATGAATAATTTGCACAATTTAGATATAGGATTCAAGAGAATTGGATGAATTCTATCGGTGATAAAGTGTAATGAATGCAAAAATCTTTCGTCCGATGTGCCACTGAAAAGAAGTTACATCCGATGGAAACCATCGCATACTCTTGCGAGCGATCTGAGCTATCGGTTACGGACGTAGTCTATTGCATGTGGAACCAGCGTTCATATCCATGACAACTGAACCCTGCTCAAACAAATCCAGTACGGGTAGAGATAAGCCATTACTACTATTAAAACTTTGTCTCAACAGCTCTATGAAAGTATTGAAACCAGACTGACCGCGGTTGAAAACCGCAATCAAGATTTAATCCATGAGAATATCACCTCCTTCATTGACCAACGTGTCAAATCCACAGTTCAGTTCTCTCAAGCTAATACCTCCAGTACTACGAGCAATAACTTGATGCAAAACCTCAACTCTGTCCTCCACAAGCTGGACTCCAAGGAGCGCGACCCAAGAAAACTTAATATCGTGATTTGTGGCTTTCTCTCTTCCAGTGTGTCCTCAGTTGAAAGTGTCAAAACCTATCTCAATGGAAAATTCAACTTGAACTCCGATATTATTGATGTTAAGATCATTCAAGAGCAGTCTTTAATTATTGTTACGCTATCGAATTGGGAAACAAAGCAAAAAATATTAAGGCAAAAAAATGAAGTACTTCGTAACACTCCAGTGTTAATTGGCATCGATTATACTGTTAGAGAGGCTGAATTCATGAGACGTCTGAGGAAAACTGCAAAGGATGAAAAATCAAAGGGCAAAAAAACTTCTCTGGGCTATTTGAAGTTGAAAATCGAAGATAATTGGTACAGCTGGGATAAAATTAATCAATATCTTACCCCACTCCTTATGAGCAACAAGAAAGCACACCAGAGCCACAATCCAATTGAGCAGAATCGTAACATCCATCAGGAAAACTAAGGAAGCAGAGCAACCCCCAATCATCAGCTATTACTCAAATCACCTTCTGGAACTCCAATGGACCAAGCAGAATGACGAGCTTTGTCTCCGAGTGCTCCAGTCCCATCATCTGCATGAGTGAAACTTGGACAACTGAGAATTCCCATTTCTCCTCGAGACATTGTGAAAACGAATACCTTCAACATTGGATTCCAGCCAGGAAATTTCACACCAGGGGTAGGAGAAGTGGCGGTTTAGTCGTTTTTGTAGAACAAAATGTCGGTAAATTTAAGCTGTTGAATTCATGCGAACACTGGTCTTTTTGAGGCTAGTCTCTCTGACTTTGAACTTTCAATTCTTTTTCCATATTTTCCACCTGATATAGATTGAAAGTCAACTCTCAACTCATTACAGGATGTTTCGGACGATTGGTGTTCTGTTTACCTTGATCATCCATGGTTATTCCGGGGAGATTTCAATTGCTGGGTCGGAGAATGTAACTCATGGCCTTTGGAAGCATTCGACGCCACATCCATGGATGGTAGCCGCGAATCAGAACAAAAATCAGTCAATCATAAGGGTGGCTAGCTAATTGATTTCATGGAGCTCAATAATTTTATTTCACTCAATGGTCGATCCGCTGGTGATTTTCCGGGGAGAGTTACCTATGTTTTGACCTGTGGTGCCAGTATTTTTGACCTTGCCTGGGTTAACTTTTCACATGTTCATCTAATTCTAAACTTTAGCGTCAACTCCAAAATAACTATCTGACCACTTTCCTATCACTGTTGAATTCTTTAATCCTCTAACACAATATCAGGATAACACTCAAGCTCCGGGTTCACAGGCAATCAAGCCTTTAAAGTGGAAACTCGACTTGACTGATCAATACCCAAAAGGAATTGAAATCTCTTCGCGAATCTCAATCAATTTTGAGAACGTTTCTATTGACCAGATTAACGGGAATCTCCAGTTTGCCATCAGGGAGACAGCGCTTGAATTACAAATGTTCACAATCGATCGGTCTGATGTTAATTATAAAAAAAGGAAACCGTGGTACGATTATACGTGTGCTCAATCTGAGTCGAAACTTTAGGGTATTGAAAATCAAATGAAAGCTTCTAATTATGATGAAATTAGTCGTCTCAATTTTTGCACTACTAGGAAAAATTACAATAATCTTCTGAAGAGCAAGAAAGAGAGCTACCACAATGAAATAACTAACAAATTTGCTGATGTCCGTGATTCTGGAGCCTTCTGGGATATCATCAAGTTTTGCAGGGGCTACATACCCAGAAAGTACTTTATTTCTCCGAGTGATTGGCATAATTTCTTTCAAATGGCCTACCCTCCCAGGGACACAAACGATTATACTTTCTACAGTACTTATGATCCACTGCTCGACCACTCTATTACTCTAGAGGAATTAACAACAAATTCATCCAAGTGCAAATCCCAGAAGGCCCCAGGTTCAGATGAAATATCTAACGACTTTCTCAAGAATTGATCCGAGAACTGCTTGTATTTTATTTTAATTCTTTCATTTAACAAAGTGCTTGTTAAAGAGCGAATTCCCACTTCTTGGGCAAACATTTAAAGGACTATGCTCCACAAAAGAGGGGACAAAAATGATCCCTCGAACTACAGAGGAATTGCACTTGTGAATTGCATTGCTAAGTTCTTCACTGCAATTCTTAGGGGTAGACTAAAGAAATGGGTTTTTAGCCGCGGAATCGTTCCAGAGTGCCAGGTGGAGTTTGTCAGAGAGCGTGGTTGCTTGGACAATCTTTTTGTTCTTAACTCAGCTATCAACTTTCAACTTAGATTCCCTGGAAAATCTATGCGGGCTCTTTTTGTTAATCTCAGGAGGGCCTTTGATTCAGTTGATCACAGCAAGCTCTAGCTCACTCTGTATGACCTTGGAGTTAGTGGTGAATTGATCAGGATTTTGAAAGAATTGTATAGGCCTGCTCAATTGCACGTCAAACAGGGTTCTGATCTTTCTGAGGCTACCGACATCACTGCTGGTGTTCTGCAGGGTGAGTCTCTGAGCCCGCTGTTATTCATCTTGTTTATCTCAGATACTTACACCTTTTTCACTGAACGAGATACCAGAGTTATTCCACTTAATGGCCTTGATGATTTAATACAGCTAAATTTTGCAGACGATATGGTCTTTCTAGCAGACAGTAGAATCGAGGCACAAAGACTGGTCAATATTCTTTACGAATACGTAATACATAAGAATCTAACAGTTAATATTTCAAAAATAAAAATCCTTGTTTTTAAAAATGTTAGAGTGTCGACTAATGAAACCCGAGTGAAATTCGGTGACGAAGTGATTGATTATACGGATATGTACACGTACCTTGAGATAGAATTTACTAGCTCTGCCCTGGGTCTGAGGGCAGCCCGTACAGCTATTCATAAGGCTAGCCTGGCGTCTGGAACGGTTCTTGGTATTTTGAGTAAGGCAAGGTCGGACTCTTGGCCTAGCCGTTTCAAATCGTTTGAGAGCATAGTCTCATCCACCTTAACCTATGGCTCGCCAGTGTAGGCCCTGAGCTACCTACCCTTGCTCGAAACGGCTCAACTGTTCTTCTTCAAAAAATTGTTCAGACTACCGAAGTCTACTCTTAGCTATTCGATACGCCTCGAGTTCGACCTGGCTCCCATTGCGGTGAGAGTTTTTGATTTAGCTATAGGCTGGATTATCAAAATATTTAAAATTGATGAGAATAGATTTCCCAGAATTTGTTTACTTCGGCACCATGAGTCGTTTATCAATAGACCATCTAACACTGATATAGGCAACAGAAGAGATTTGCTTGTTGCAACTGGGTGTTTCAGTTCAACATCCTCCTTGCAAAAATTAATGCGGAGTTCATTTGGGATAATCTTTGCCGCACCTTTTGGTTAAACAATAAGGACAAAATGATTACGCTCAAAATGATTGAGACTATTCTATAGGCAAGAGGACTGGACAAATTTCTCTAACTCATTCAGTATCGGAGTCCCAATTCCTAGAATGCTAACTGATTCCATCCCACCTTACTTAATCACCAGACTCCCTTGGCCACATGTGCGAGTTATTGCTCAGCTTAAGCTAGCGAGCACTAGATTCATGTCACTCTCATCCCTTAATTTACGACAATCCATCATCCCATTCAAAAACTGTCCCTTGTGCAGACTGAATAAGCCTGAGACTGTCGCTCATGTCCTCTTCCCTGCCCCTTTTACAAGTGCCCAAGAAATTTTTGGCTTCCTTCACTTCCTGGCTATGCACTAGCTCAAAGAAATGTTATTGATGAAAAAAGGATCATGGTTGAACTGTTGCACTTTTCTTGCGAACAAGGTGAACTTCTCAGGAACATTTATCAGTTGATGACCAATGTACTGAGAATTCGTGAATTTCATTCGGAATTATAACTAAGTTAATCATAATAAAATTGATATCAAAACATGAGAAACGAAATAAATAGCTTGAGATAACAGAAGATTAATGAATAAGTGAATGTAACATGGTAGTTGCTCCGCTCTCATCATTTCAATTTATGCCAACTGATTGGCTTTATTCAAGTAAAAAAAGAAATTAGATAAGAAAAAATTGTATGCAATATAGAATTAATAGTGTCAACAAATCTTAGAATAAACGAAATGTTATACGATGTACGCCCCCCCCCCTCCCTGACATAGGGTTATTCCCTGGGAGACTTGTATCGATAAATAAACAAGCAGGAGCCTCACCACTTGTGCCTAATTTGAAAATCTCACATCTGATATTCTGTCAATGCAATTGGCAGAAAGCTTCCGAATGGATTTTTTAATTTCAAATCTACCATCACTGACCTTATTCATATCAATCACTTCAATTCATGTTCTTTTTGTTAAATATGATATCTCTTTGAATGTTCTTCAATGATGAGAATCCTCTGATTTGCTATGAGCAACAAAATTCTTTTTAATTATCATCTTTTGACTCTTGGGAACATCTTGAGTCATATTCCATCGAGATCTTGAGCTTCAACTTCAGAGTCAAGTTAGCTAACTCGAGTTTAGCCTTGCCCAACTGACGAGACTCAATCGAGGTCTTTCGATACGAGTTGTGATTGCTTATTGAACGATCTCTGCTGGAGCAGTAGAAGTGATTGCGGGAATGCCCCCAATAGACCTGTTGGTCATAAAACGGCTACAGAAGTACGGAAGAACAGACCGATCCACAGCAAGAGAAAATTTGCTTACTGTTTGGCAGACATGCCGGGTGACAGGGCAACATGGTAAATGGACACACGAACCAGACCTCCGGCAAGGGTTGGCCCGCACCTATGGGAGGCTGATTATTTCGTGACGCAAGCTTTTATCTGGACACAGTTGCTTTAGAAAATTCCTATTCAGGAGGGAGAGAGCAGAGACGGACCAATGCCCCTACTGCGGAATGATAGACAATGTCAGTTACACGATGTTCATGTCCGACGGATGGAACGAAGAGAGACTTGAGTTCAAAACTCATACCGGACGATAACTCAATGGGATTGACATGATGATCAGCCTAACAAGCAACGAGGGAAGCAGAAGTCATCTGCGCAATAATTGATAAGAAAAAAGATGACATCAGAGCACTACGCCATAGCATCTGGAGACAATGCCCATGCTGAAGTGAAGCGAAAGCAGTTTGCAGCATAGTGCACGAATGATGTGACGGGGGTGGGTTTTTTGATCAGTAAGAATCTGACACTATCCGCATCCCATCTGCGGGTGTCTCATGTAAGATTTCTCCCACCTACGCAAAAAAAAAAAAAAAATGTCATCACTGATCTGTGCGTGAAGTGCGACAACTAAAGTAGGCCTCAGAGGGTCAAGTTCACCCCAGTAAAATCAATTGAATAGTTTTGAAGATATAGCTCGCTTCTTCTGATGTTTCTATGCTAATATCTAGGAAACTACTGGACCGATTCTGCTCAGTTTCAATACCAACCTTTGTGCTGATCAGATGTATAACCTCACAAAATGTGAAGACTCTAGCTCAATTATTTATTAAGTTATCGTGGAATCAAGATTTTCACGAAAAATTTCTCAAAAGTTTTATATTGGACAAACTAAAAATCTGAGCTCCCACAACTCCCGAGGTGGAAGATGCAGCTCTCGGACGCGCATTTCCTCGCGGCGAGTGGACGCTGTGATTCTATTTTTCATCGAGAAAAGTCGAAAAAACGATATTTCGACTTTTCATTTTCCTCAAAAACTATCCGGCCGATTTAGCTGAAATTTCTGTGAGACCGTGGGGTATGTGAAATTTTCCGATCGCTAGTTAGCCCCATCTCAGAGTAAACTGGAAAAAGAGACATCACATACTGTAACGTACCACTTTTGTACGAAAGAACGAAAGGAGTGGATGGGTCTTTGTCCACGAACCAGAGAGACTTATTTCAAAGTATTAAATGATGTGGTCGAAACAGTTAAGTTTATGCTCTAAAGAATCGTATTTATTAAATTATTTACAAATGATTTGGAGAGGAGCATTTATCCTCCGTTACAACAAATGATCTTTATTCTTTGAATTTATCTTAATATTATATTTTATTGAATGAATAACCCTTTTATTTTACTATTTCTGTAGTATTTTCATTGATCACATGCTACCGACGGCTACGTCCTCTTGGTGATCTTCCGGGTGCTCTTCATCTTCCTGGCCCTTGCTTTCCTGGGACCTGGTGCGTCCACGAAAGGCTTCGCCGTGGGTGGCTTTCGTACTCTCCTTTGCCTGTGGAAAAATCTTTATTAAATTTGCTAGGAGCTCGGGGCTCGTCGCACGGGGCACTAAGGCTTTTCGCCGTCGTGAAGGATGGGGGCTTTGTCGGACTAGGGTTGCGCACCGTCGTCAAGGATAATTACTAGGGCTATCCGCCGTCGTAGAGAGGAAAGGAAATCCTAGGAGCTACGAGAGCTCGTCGGGGAGGTGAGTGGTTTCTGCTGTGGCTGGCAGAAGCGAACTGAGTTTTCTCGTCGTTGTGGGCTCTTTATATGCCCGATGTGGTCAGTGGCTCCGATCCCCCACTCTGCGGTTTCCCCTTCCCTCGCTGCTAGGCTCTGCGTTGATTGGCTGCTGCGTTCTGGACTTCGGATTGGCTGCTGGGCTCCGTGCGGCTGCCTCGATGTTCCGATAGATTAGGCTAAGAGTTTCCTCGTCACCTGGGAGCTTCACTAGGGCTTACGCCGTCGTGAGGAATCACCGTCGCTTTTACTAGGGCTAGGCGCCGTCGTGTCGCTTGGGTTTAGAGGAAAGGAATCCTAGGAGCGTTAGCTCGTCGGAGAGGAGAGGTCTGACTGCTACCGCTGTCCGAGGCAGAGTGACTGTGGTCCGCGCTGCGAGCTCCTTATATCCCCGCCGCGCGGCCCTCAGTCGACCGCTTACCCCCACTCACTCACTTCCGACCAATCACGAGAACGCTTCTTTTTATTTTAATGCCTTTTTGGCTTCGCGTTTGTTTTTGGTCGTATTTGCTCCCGTTACAATACACACACACACACACACACACACACACACACACACATACACACATACATTCTTTAAATACGGTGTATCTCGACGTTTTGGGTCATTTGCATTAATATTATGATGAAATCTCAAACTCGAAAAAATTACGATTACAAAGCTTCCATTCGGAAGCAAAAATAAATAAATACATTATATTTCAATAACTCAGTCAGAGGCTTCGCTATTCCTGAAAACCTCTCAATGAATCTCCTTAGTAGCCAGCTAACCCAAGGAGTTATTCAATATTTTTCTGATTGTTTGAAACTGGGGAATTCTGAACTGTGATAATTTTTCCAGGGTGGGGTTCAAGCCCTTCTCTGCTTATAATGTCACCAAGATAGGCAACTTCTGTCTTTGAAAATTTTCACTTATCGGGTTTCAATCTCAAATTCGCAGCTCTCGAAGGATGAATTAATTTATTGAATTTTATTTTATGTTCTTGCAATGACCGTGCGTGAATAACTACGTCATCTAAATAAACAAATAGCTCATTTTCTTGTAATCCGGTCAATGTCTGATCCATTGAACATTGGAATGTCACGGGTGCATTCTTTCATCCGAATGTACATTCGTTTGTACTCGTAATGTCCATGCGGTGTAGAAAAAGCAGTTCTTTCCTTATCTTTTACGTCCATTGGTATTTGGTGAAATCCCGATGCAAGATCGAAGACCAAAAAATATTCAGCACCTTCTAATTGATCTAAGATCTCATTCATTTGACAGAGAGGACACGCGTCTCCAATAGTTCCCTCGTTTAGCGCTCGGAAATCAATGACCCGTTGCCATCTCGTAAGGTGATACTGAGGGTGTTATTATTCCCGAACTCAACATTTCGTTAATCTGCTTATTTATTCCATCTTTATGTGTAGGAGGTTATCTACATTGTTTAGCATTCATGGGTAAGTTATCAGTTGTTGATATTTCATGGGTCGTGGCACTAGTTGCTTGCAATATAATGCGTCTGTTTTATTGATGATGAGCCCTCAAAACTCTCTTCCAAATTTAAATGCTCTAGTATTGAAAGTGGGGAAAATTCATTATATCATTCGGTTGCTGAATCAATTTTTAGTGTGGAAATTTGATAACTTGGATCATTAATAATTGCAAATTCGTATTTCTCTAATCGAACAGCTGGATACTCAATGATCATTGTCCGATCAGAGGTATTGATTCCGTATACGCAGGCTCTATGATTTCTTTTAGTGACTAACGCTTCTCCTACGTATGTTTCATCTCCCTACGGTACCTCCAGGCAATGAATCCGAACTGAGAGCAAGAGAGGTAGTATTTTTGCTTCCTGATAGGAGGACAGCAATATTTTCTGTGCAGCAAGATATGATAATATTCTTCAAATATACGTTATCAGCCCCGTAGTCTATCTTAGCACCGTGCGTTTTTAAGAACGGCGCTCCCAAAATAGCATCTTGGGCGACAGTGATATGATCATCGACCACGTGAAATAAAGTGTTAAAATTGAATAATCTCATCGATGTTTGACCGAGCGGTCGCGCTGTGTCGTTTGCCACACCCGTTATGAGACATGTTTGAGTATTATTAACTAAATCAGTATCTAGCAATGCCTTTCCTTCAATTATGTTGATCTCTGTTCCCGTATCGATCATAAGTGTGAACGGTACTTGATCTCTTCCGCGTTAGAGAATAGTTGTGGATGTTAAAAACTATGGTCTCCTCTCGAACATTGGTTTCCGTCTCTTGCTCTACCCCACTTGAGCCTTCTCTTCCACGGGTGCGTTGAACGTGGAGGGACGCATCAGATTTCCCGAATTCTTTTGGAATCGATTACTGATGACTTGTTGATGCTTTTGAAAATTTTGACCTCCTTTGCGCTTATCTTCTTAAAATTTCTTTTTTCTGCACTCATCAATCGTATGTCTCCGGAATTTACAGAACGCGCAACCTTTGAATTTATCTAGAACTCCGTGTTTTTCCCAACAATGATTTTCGTCATGGCTAGTCTTTTTGCCAAAATCGCATTTCAATTTGATTGATGTGATTCTTGGGTTTTTGAAGTGAAACTTCTTATACGACGTCAGACGCGTGTAACGCTGGCATTAAATTTCTACGCGTTAAATTTAACGCCAGTATATGAGGTATAGGAGCGAGTGAGAGGATAGGGAAGGAGTGGGGTGGCCCCTGTGCAGGAGGGACGGCAGTCTCAATAATATGCAGAGCACGGATGTATTCTTTTAATCTTTTTGTGGAAATATCGCGGAAACTAAGCGCGATAGAGTGATTTTGCTACATTCTTTTTTCATAGATTTTGAATTCAAGGTAACTGTGGGGTAAAATTGCTTCATCTCGATTAGTATAGGAAATGCTTTCAAAAAAATGAAAAAAAAATCGACTTTTCCTGTTCTTTTCTTCGTATTTTCGCATGTTTACAATAATTTTTTGAAAAACCTCGGAAACTAAGGGAGATACAGCAATTTTAAGATGATTTTTTTGTAGAATAATTCAAGAGTTGTAAAAAGGTATCTCCATTAGATTTCGAGATATTTTCAAAAAATCATTGAACTAAAGACTATCATGAGTCAATTTTTTTCATCGTCGAATTATGATGAATATCTCGGAAACTAAGCTTGTCGGAACGCGAAACCAGACATGCTACCAATTGAGCCACGCATAACTCTAGAAATAGTAATCTTTCATCTCGCTCATATGGAGAGCAGAGAAAATTTTCTGTATGTTCTCTAATGACTCCAAGTTCTCACGTTGCTTACTGAATTTTTCACCCAAACTTTAAGAGAACTAAAATTTCTGTACAAATTTAGCATAGTTTGGCTTCGGAAATTAATAATAATTATAAGACAATAGGTTTCAATTTTTCCCAAATTCACCCTCCAAATTCACTTGAATAATTCGAAACTTCAGTTAAGATTAGATGAGAAACTTGATATATATATATATATATATATATATATGAACTCCTCATTTTCTTTCAAATGAAATTATACTACCAGTTGCAATAGATTCACGTGTACCGTATCATGTTAGTGGACGAATTTCTCGTGATGGGAAAATAACGTATGTTGAAAAGTGACGATAGCAAAATATTCAGTAAAACAGAATTTTTAGAGGTGCATTTGGGTAACTGGACGCTTACATTCATGTTACACGTCCCAAATAAGTATAGTTGTTCACCATTGTGTATATGACAATAAAATCTGTGAAAAGTAGCAACAAAAAATAGCTGGATTTGACCTCCACTATATAATTTCATTAAATCTACCATCGGGAATTCCCTCAGTGTATATCAAAAACAAATTCTGTAGTGTGTAATCTTCGGCTACTGAACGGTATTTTGAAAATGAAATAATAGGGTTATGATGGAAATACAAATGTGTCAGAAGTCTCGTGCATCATCTAAATATTTGGGCAGGATGAATCAATGGAATTTGATACTTAATACGTAGTTCATGAACTTCAGCATTGTGAAGAGAAGTTTCACTTCCTACGCGCAGCATTCCACGCACCCTCTTTTTTTTCATTTCATCACTCAATCCCCGTTCGATAATTGCAACCGATTGAATTTACGCCTTTATTCCTAACATTTGATGATTCTTTTTCGACACCACAATCATAAGTTGTATCCACGATCTTTGGTTTTCTTATGGGATTATTTCTTGGTGAATTTAGGTTATCAAATTGTGGTGGATTGGTACGAACTATAGCAAATGGAATGTTATATTGGGAATTTGGAACTCCCATGGAAAAAGGAACGTTTGCAAAAGTAGAATTTGTGTATTTTGGGAAATTATGCCAATCATTTCCATAATTAGTTGATTGTCCCAGTGAAAAACTTGGAAAATTAAAAATATCCATTTCTTCTATTCGCGTGTGTGAAATACCGATCGCTGTTGAATTGGGGAGAATATTCATTAATTGCCCGTATGTATCGCCAGCAATTCCGGCATCTCCTATGTAATTAGTCGGGTTCTGATCATTCTCGATTCAACCTTTGAGAACTTCGAGTTTCGAGAAGATATATTTTGTTTTTCTCGGAGCTGCTGGATTACTTGCAAGTCAAGCCGTAAATATCTTACTTTTGAATTTGTAAAGTTCCCGGTAACGAATTATTTTTTGAAAATATTCCACTCATGAAGAAATTCATGTTCCACTCGTGTATAAAGTGGATCGATTTGATAGCACATTGATTGATTGACCGACAGTAGTGATAATAATATTTAGGGCCGGGACGTGCAGTCTCGGTTTGGACCAAGCTGAACTTGGCCGCATGAGATGATATTTGTTTCTATTCAGGAATCTCAAAGTGATATTTATGAATGCTTGCGACGTTTTTGAAGTGAGAATTGGTATATCAAGTACGTAAAGCTGGATATTTTGTCCGAGCGGAAGGAAAGAAAAATACTTCCGGAGGCATTTTGGCAAATGTGAGTCATTGTCGCTGATGCGTCACCAGTGCAGCACTGATGCATCGCAGGTGCGTCGCTAATACGACGTTCTCCATTCCATGCGTGTAAATATCAATAACTCACATTCTCCAAAATCGCTCTAGAAGTATCTGATAAATACTCCATCATTTCCGACACAAGGTTACCTTAGAAACGGAAAAACTAAAGGTCTGGTGATTTTCAAATCTCTAAAGTTTAAATTCAGTAGCGAAAGAAATAAGGAATAAATTAATTGACTTACAGTGAATGAGAGATTCTGTGCTAGAATAGGCGAAGCGAGGTGTCGTTGGCTAGCTCGATGATGAGGAATGGCCTTGGATATCTGCTGATCGGTGTGACGAGCTGGCTCGACTGGAAACCTGAGGTTGAATCACTGGAGCTTCTCTTTTTCTCAGTTTGAAGTTGATTTGCAAGGGTGTAAAAGCAAAATAATTCGCGTGTCCAACTCACTTGGTTGGTTTAAACTTGAGACTCTGAAACTGGGAGATCACATCTAATTGAAACAGAGTTTCATTTAGATTGATAGATTTCATTAACTGCAAGAGGTATGCAGTGGAGCAGAGTAACGTTCTACTGGTGCTTGGAGATAGGCTGATGAGCAGAGTAACGTTGTAGTTGAGACTTGGTACTGGAGGTTTTGGGTAATGTGTCTACCCCTTTTTATAGTTGAATAGCCCGGGTGTTTATCCACAGTTGCTATGGACGCCCAAATTTTCCATAGCTCTCGGTACTTTCTGGAGAGTTTTTTCCTGGCAGTTTCTAAAAAATTCTTAATCCCAGTAGTTGTTTGGTAACTAGAGCAAACTCGGTCACCTGCTTCAGTCGCACTGTGTCAATACTCGGGTCGTTCGGTTGCCACCCAGCCTGTTATCTCTTCATCATTCGATGGAATGGTCATTGAAATTCCTCTGCAGGCCAAAGCTGAACATCTAGCTTCTAGAGGCTTATCTAGCTTCCTCTCCCTTGTTGACTCGTGTTTTTATTCCACGAATCCATGTGGCTTGGGATTATATGCTCGCTGGTGAGTGTGCGGTATGAGCGTTGTATAATTATCAATCATGTCACTCAGACCTCACTAAAATGAATAATTTTGCTTCCTCTCCACAAGTACTGACCTGTGATGTTAGACTAACACTCTACATTAGCGTGTTCTCTCACTGTACTGTCTATGCCGTTGTCCCTAGACAAGCAGCTCACGCCTAATTTTTTTGGGAGTCCAGGGAGCAGTAACATGCTGGATTGTAACATTCCTTAAACACCAATTAATGATGATTAGGGGTGGAAATGTTTTTTAGAAATGTTTGTTGATCAGTGGAATATTCATTTGTATAAGTCAAACTTAATTGTATCTAATTGTTAATTTATTCAAAAATTGAATCTATGCAAATATATTAAAGATGGCGCAACATATCAATTAAGAATATGATAATGTAGAATGACTGGCAGCAGAAACACAGAAAAAGACAATAACATAACCATAATTTGGTCAAAATGGATATGACAGTTGAAATAAGTGTACTTAACCCTAGGACCCTACTCAGGGGTGCCCCAAACCCCAACTAAATCGTTATGGTCCTGGCGTTTCGACGGTTAAAGGAGTAGCCCCATATTATCAATTGCATTAGGAGAGGGGGCTATACTGAGTAGATTCGTGGCGAGTAAGCCGTCAATTTCGTCCTGTGTGCGAAAGTGAAAGTACGTGTTCAAGAGCCTGGGGTTAGTGTAACCCCACACATTTTACCGTTTATTTTTTCACGTAAGTGTATCGTTATTTATTTTTTCTTTTAACATGAATCTTTATAATTCAGTGTGTTTGCGCTTATTCCATTCTATTTTCTTGAGGAATCCATGGTTCAATTTTCCAAAATACGCGAACAAGTATTTTTTATAAATTTTAGCCAAAAATCTGACATTTAGGTTCTTTTTTTTCTTCAATTGCTTTTTTCACCGTGAAAAAAGAATATCAAATTCTTTTCCATGGTTCCATTCGATTTCTCAGGTCTCAGACATGCGAATTAAAAAAAAAAAAAGTTCTCTACGACAAATAATGAATGAACCGCGTCGATTCAAAGTGCTGGGGTGCTCGTAACCCGGCTGTAGGGTATTTGTTCTAAAACACATAGTGTAGGGTCCTAGGGTTAATGATGACACAAGAGAAAAATCTCTCTGTCCAAATTTTTTTTTTAACAATGACTATTAGATTCTCATAAATTGTAAGTAATTGAGTATTATATACTCTGTTTTTTGAAAAAAGTTCCTGAATAATTGTATAATGATAAATCCAATGATTATGTTTCGTAGAATGAATATATGCAGCCTGAAGAGGTCTGCGCACAGCAGACGAAACGTAGGTGCTTTGAAAAATTTAATTAATGCTTTAATTCATTGAATTCTGGAGAAACCACAATGGCCGATCACCAACAACATAATTTAAATACTGAAGGTCGGAGAAAAAACAGAAATAGGAAATGTTTTTTTGCCATTATTTCTTCGTGATTTTTGAAGTGAAACTTCTTATACGAGGTTCTCGCTGTTGCGTTATTTTTCCAAGCCACCGTGGTGGGGAAGAGGAAGAGAAATAGAGATAACCGGTGAGTGAGAGGACGAACGTGCGCATGCGCGCTGGTATCCTTATACCATAGAGCCTATGGTATATGAGGGTCATTGAGTGAGAGTGAGAGAGAGAAGATGTGTAACTTTCGGAAGCGATTTGAGCTGTGTTCTTTTTGCAAATCGTTTTTTAAGAATATCTCAGAAACTACGGAAGATATCGAAATTTTTGTAGGGACCTTACTTGTAGATCTTGAAATCCCCTACATAAATCAGTGGATCAAAATGACTCTATTTAGCTTCGCATCAGAGATATACTCAATATTTTCAAGAAAAAATGGATCTGAGAAATATAATCGTCTGCTATTAAACATTTGTTGTCAAACTTCTTCTGGGAATTTCTGAGAAACTAAAAGAGATAGCAGAATTTCGGCCGAAATCTTTTTTTTAACTTCTAGAATTCTCTATAAGAAAGACTTACAGCAAAATTAACCTATCCAAACTTTCTTAACATGCATATTAGATGCTACATACAGGGTCTACAAAAATTCCGTCGAGTTGTTGGCCACCGAAGTTTATGAATATTGTGATATGGACCAATTCGAAATTTCCATAATTGAATTTTCAATCAATGTAAAATACAAATCTTCAAGGATTTGAATTCAATTTCTGTTCTGCTTCGGAAATGATGTGACAAAACAAAATATGTTGTCACAATATATTAAGGTGAGGCTGAATTTTTCATTCAATGGTAAAGATTTTAAGATGATCAAAGATATTCCCAGGCTGTGCACCTCAAAAACTCTGCCATTTAATCGGAAACTTTAGGCTCAACTCAAAATAATGTCTTGCTCGGCTCAATCATTTTTGGCATAGAATGTCTGAATAAAGAAAGCTCTAACCATCAACCGTATTTTCAATTGATTGAGATCCCACACAGAGAGAAATTTCATATGTACACCTAACAAAAATCCTATTGTTGAGGTCATTTTCGTAATAATCACAATTGGTTCTAGTAAACAATACTAAATTTTTGGTAGATGCCACCAGGTCCTTGTGCAAGAATTTTGATTCATGAAGATAGCAATGGCAAATGTCACTACGACTCTATTAATGTTGTTGAAATTTTACTATTTTCAGTATCGTAAATATATTAGATTTTCCTTTGCGAGAATAACACAATTCGTTTGTTATTACTTTCGTAACTCTATACAGTATGAAAGTTTCTCTAATTGACAAATGATCATACTGATACTTTCACTATGCGAAAAATTGTAATCTTCTTTCGCTGCAGTAGATTTATATGGTTCGATTCACTACTTGACATGATGATACTAACTCTTAATGTCTAAAGTTAGCATTACCAAATCTGAATGGTTGAAGTCTCCTTCAACTATGATTTCATTGTTACTACAATTATACTTTTCTCTCTGTGCAATGAGTTAAATTCATAATGTTAACTATCGGTTTGATGAACAGCTCAATTTTCCAAATATTTACATACTCTGATTGCTCGACACTATGTGAGACTTTTTCATACGTAGAGAACTTCATGGCCCTAGTGACTACTAATTAGGAATTACGAATGTGAAGTAACTGGCCTCAACTATTATGTACCCGAAGATCAAATTTTTTTCGCAGATGTCTTCTTTCTGGCTTAGGGTCGTGATGTACTATTTGATATAATTTAGTAGATTTGACCAGGTCCGATGAGATCTGAGGAACCCACGACGGATGGCCCAGATCTGGATCAGATATAATTATATATATTGAGATCTTGGCAGATCTGAAATTCAGAATTTTTCTGCACTTGTCGAGATCGAAACATATCTAATCAGATGCAATTATATCAACGAAAAAACTTGCCGGTTATATCATCTTCGGCTACTGAACGGTATTTTGAAAATGGTAAACTAGGGCTGCGATGAAAAAATCATCGTAAAATTGAATTTTTTTATTAAATCACTAAAAAAAATTTTTTTTTTTTGGAAAACAAAAAAAAAATTGGAATTTTTTTTCAAAACCCATAGAGAAGTCGAATGAGAGAAATTTGTTCGAAAACGCTGGAATCGCATTTGACTTGGAGAAATAGTACTCGGAAAATGTTTTCAAACCAAACCAATTTTTCTTAATTTTTTTTCGATTGGAAAAAAATTTGTTTGATTGTTTTATTTATTTTTTTTCCATTCTTCTTTTTCGATGAAATTCAACAAGTTTTGCACAGAAAATCACGGAGAAATAACGGAGAAAAAATATTTGCGGCCCTCATCATCATTGATAGGTGTTTAAGGAACAAAAAAGTGTTCCTTTAATTTTTGCTGATACTTTGTTCATTCGGAAAGAAAAAACGGTCCAAATTTAGGGGGTATCCCAACATACAGTGAACTAAAAACGTTCAAACATCTACAGTTTTTACCAAATTCGCGGAACTCAGGGCAATTTCCAAAGACGAAAAAGAAATTTATTTTTCGGTACTTTTTCGAACCAATTCAAGAAATATCGATTTTCCTCAGATTTTGCGTTATAGAAATAATTAAATAAATGTTCAGGATGTTGTAGACCAAAATAAATTGTGTTCATTTAAAACATTTTATTTTCAAACATGCGACGTTTCGTCAGTATTATTCTGACATCATCAGGCAACCTATGTGTTAACAAACAAATACATAAATTAAAATTGATACAAATTACAATCAGCAATTATGCATAAACATTAAAAATGTACCTTGAAATAATGTGCGAACACATAGTCCCAAATCAATTATTACGTCTGACATTTATCAGTCAAGAAACTCAGAATCTAATAAAATCCCTCTCATATCTAACATTGACAAGTGATTGTCAATCACAACCTCAAACATAAACAAGAGACTTCTGTCGCTCCCCACTACTACCACTGAACCTTAAGTCCCGACTCACACAAAATGACAAATTTTTTTCAATCAGGTGGCGCGAGTGTTTCTCACTAATTTAAATTTCTCAATCAGACCCAAATATACACAATTTAAATTCTCCGTGTCAGTTTTACAATTAACAGTATTACATAAACAAATGTGGATCATCTCACTGTAATTTCTCTTCAAGTAATTGGTCTCTTTATCAAGAATCTTGACATTATCAAAATCAAACTGGTGTCCTGTTGTGAAGCAATGTGACGCTAGAGCTGTGAGATTTTCCTTCATCCTATTTTTCTCCTCGCAACTGTACTTATGCTGGTAAATTCTTTTTTTCAAATACTGTTTGGTTTGTCCCACATAAGACAAACCACAATTACACTCAATTTTGTAAATTAGCTCTGACATATCATCTGTTGTTACCTGATCTTTCAGTTGAGAATAAATATGTCCAATTTTATCTACATTATAAAATGCTGGTTTCCAGTCAGTTATTCTGAAACATCTAGTAATCTTATGTGATAAACCTTTTACAAAAGGAAACCTGAATCTATTTTCCTCTTTATCACTTGCAGGCATAATGCTTTTATCCATATGTGTAGCATAAAATTTTTTTATACAACAATTTATAAAATCACATGGATAGTTATTACTTTTCAGGATATTCTTGACTATTTTTAAATTCTCGTCATGGAAACTACTATGACTCAACATAATTGCTCTATATATCAAACCTAGCACGACACTAGTTTTGTGAGCCAAAGGATGATGCGATTTGAAATTCAATAATCTCCCTGATGACGTTGGTTTTTGAAACCAATTAGTTTTCAGTATTCCATCAGCACTTCTTATAACCGTAATATCCAAAAAAGCCAGCTCACCATCCACCTCCTTTTCTATGGTAAATTGTATTTTGTCACAGAAGTTGTTGAAATGATCCAATAATGACTCTGTTTCATCCCTAGGCACAGCAAGCAACGTATCATCTACATAAAGACGTAAAAATGGTATTTTGAATGGTAAAGTTTCAATGACTTTTCTCAGCACATGATCCATAACTATGTTCGCTAATACTGGGCTAGCTGGATTACCCATGCTTGATCCATCCAACTGGAGATAAAATTCATTTTTAAATTTGAAATAGCTAGTCTCAAAGCACACGTTAATCAGGGTGCACAAAGTACTTTTAGGCACCTTCACCAAATCTTTCATAGAATCCCATTCGTCATTCACTATCTTCAACACCAGTGCTTTTGGGATATTGGTGAACAGAGAAACAACATCCAGTGATACTAAGACATAATCAGGAGGTAATTTAATGTTACTCAAAAAACCAACCATTTCAGTTGAATTTTTTATGTTAAACTCAAACGTCTCAACCAACGGAGTCAATAATTTATGGAGAAACTTGGCTAATTTATAGCATGGAGATTTGACACAACTCACCACAGGGCGAAGCTTACACCCTGGTTTGTGTACTTTTCGTAATCCATACAGTCTTGGTGGTAAAGTGTTATGAGACTTCATAAATTTTACGTCGAATTCTCCAATAATCTTCTCTTCCATTAAGTTATCAATCACATTATTCGTGATTTTCTGATACTTTATTGTTGGGTCTTTTTTCACTTTTTTATAAATCAATGGATCACTCAATAACTCTATCATACCGCCTTCATACTCTTCTTTCTTCATCAACACCGTAGCTCCACCTTTATCTGCTCGCATGACCAAAATATCGTCCCTATTCTTCAGGAACTCCTGAGTCTGTTTCAAATCTCGTTTAAACTTCTTATCTTCTGAGTTATTCAATCTCCTGCTTGAATTGCAGAAATTGGTAATTGCATTAATAGCTCCCAATCTGATATTATTTTTAAAACAATCTAATTCCTTAGCATCGAGTGTCTGATCTTTTATCCTCGAGATACCAAATTCCAGATCTTTTATGAGTGTTGGTATAGGAATTTTTTTAGGGTCTAATTCAATACCAAAATTAGGAGATAAACTAAAAGTATTCTCAACAAACTCAGGCACTTGTTCATCCAAGTAATTATACATCAATTTTCTATTATCGTTGCTTACAGGAAGTATGGGCTTACTCTCTTTCATCAAAGACTTAATTTTGTTCTGATTTTCTACTTTTGTCTTTTGAAAAATCTTTTCATACCTAATCCTGTTTACTTTTAAACACCAACAAAATGTTCCTGCTGGGAGTAGCGACATCAATTCCTCTTCAATCTTCTTTTTTTCCTTCGCTAACTTTGTCAACTTCCAGTGGGCAACTTTAATCTCAACATCTAGTACAGAGCTCTTAAAATTTTTGATAATTTTATCCACTGAATGTTTGAAAGGGTGTCCATCCAAGAGCAATAATAAATATAACGATTTTATATTCTGCGTGATATGTTTGGGATAAATATCATTATTTTTACATTGCAACAAAAAAATCTTTCTATTTATCCCAACTGCCTGTTTCTTAGATAAACACGCCAATCTTTTTACCAAACTCCAAGTTTCCACTCCAAATGTGACACGTAACTCGTTAAAAAATCCACTGTTATTCATCATTTCGAATTATTCAGGTCTAAATTCAATATAATTAAATAAATGTTCAGGATGTTGTAGACCAAAATAAATTGTGTTCATTTAAAACATTTTATTTTCAAACATGCGACGTTTCGTCAGTATTATTCTGACATCATCAGGCAACCTATGTGTTAACAAACAAATACATAAATTAAAATTGATACAAATTACAATCAGCAATTATGCATAAACATTAAAAATGTACCTTGAAATAATGTGCGAACACATAGTCCCAAATCAATTATTACGTCTGACATTTATCAGTCAAGAAACTCAGAATCTAATAAAATCCCTCTCATATCTAACATTGACAAGTGATTGTCAATCACAACCTCAATCATAAACAAGAGACTTCTGTCGCTCCCCACTACTACCACTGAACCTTAAGTCCCGACTCACACAAAATGACAAATTTTTTTCAATCAGGTGGCCATACTTCCTGTAAGCAACGATAATAGAAAATTGATGTATAATTACTTGGATGAACAAGTGCCTGAGTTTGTTGAGAATACTTTTAGTTTATCTCCTAATTTTGGTATTGAATTAGACCCTAAAAAAATTCCTATACCAACACTCATAAAAGATCTGGAATTTGGTATCTCGAGGATAAAAGATCAGACACTCGATGCTAAGGAATTAGATTGTTTTAAAAATAATATCAGATTGGGAGCTATTAATGCAATTACCAATTTCTGCAATTCAAGCAGGAGATTGAATAACTCAGAAGATAAGAAGTTTAAACGAGATTTGAAACAGACTCAGGAGTTCCTGAAGAATAGGGACGATATTTTGGTCATGCGAGCAGATAAAGGTGGAGCTACGGTGTTGATGAAGAAAGAAGAGTATGAAGGCGGTATGATAGAGTTATTGAGTGATCCATTGATTTATAAAAAAGTGAAAAAAGACCCAACAATAAAGTATCAGAAAATCACGAATAATGTGATTGATAACTTAATGGAAGAGAAGATTATTGGAGAATTCGACGTAAAATTTATGAAGTCTCATAACACTTTACCACCAAGACTGTATGGATTACGAAAAGTACACAAACCAGGGTGTAAGCTTCGCCCTGTGGTGAGTTGTGTCAAATCTCCATGCTATAAATTAGCCAAGTTTCTCCATAAATTATTGACTCCGTTGGTTGAGACGTTTGAGTTTAACATAAAAAATTCAACTGAAATGGTTGGTTTTTTGAGTAACATTAAATTACCTCCTGATTATGTCTTAGTATCACTGGATGTTGTTTCTCTGTTCACCAATATCCCAAAAGCACTGGTGTTGAAGATAGTGAATGACGAATGGGATTCTATGAAAGATTTGGTGAAGGTGCCTAAAAGTACTTTGTGCACCCTGATTAACGTGTGCTTTGAGACTAGCTATTTCAAATTTAAAAATGAATTTTATCTCCAGTTGGATGGATCAAGCATGGGTAATCCAGCTAGCCCAGTATTAGCGAACATAGTTATGGATCATGTGCTGAGAAAAGTCATTGAAACTTTACCATTCAAAATACCATTTTTACGTCTTTATGTAGATGATACGTTGCTTGCTGTGCCTAGGGATGAAACAGAGTCATTATTGGATCATTTCAACAACTTCTGTGACAAAATACAATTTACCATAGAAAAGGAGGTGGATGGTGAGCTGGCTTTTTTGGATATTACGGTTATAAGAAGTGCTGATGGAATACTGAAAACTAATTGGTTTCAAAAACCAACGTCATCAGGGAGATTATTGAATTTCAAATCGCATCATCCTTTGGCTCACAAAACTAGTGTCGTGCTAGGTCTGATATATAGAGCAATTATGTTGAGTCATAGTAGTTTCCATGACGAGAATTTAAAAATAGTCAAGAATATCCTGAAAAGTAATAACTATCCATGTGATTTTATAAATTGTTGTATAAAAAAATTTTATGCTACACATATGGATAAAAGCATTATGCCTGCAAGTGATAAAGAGGAAAATAGATTCAGGTTTCCTTTTGTAAAAGGTTTATCACATAAGATTACTAGATGTTTCAGAATAACTGACTGGAAACCAGCATTTTATAATGTAGATAAAATTGGACATATTTATTCTCAACTGAAAGATCAGGTAACAACAGATGATATGTCAGAGCTAATTTACAAAATTGAGTGTAATTGTGGTTTGTCTTATGTGGGACAAACCAAACAGTATTTGAAAAAAAGAATTTACCAGCATAAGTACAGTTGCGAGGAGAAAAATAGGATGAAGGAAAATCTCACAGCTCTAGCGTCACATTGCTTCACAACAGGACACCAGTTTGATTTTGATAATGTCAAGATTCTTGATAAAGAGACCAATTACTTGAAGAGAAATTACAGTGAGATGATCCACATTTGTTTATGTAATACTGTTAATTGTAAAACTGACACGGAGAATTTAAATTGTGTATATTTGGGTCTGATTGAGAAATTTAAATTAGTGAGAAACACTCGCGCCACCTGATTGAAAAAAATTTGTCATTTTGTGTGAGTCGGGACTTAAGGTTCAGTGGTAGTAGTGGGGAGCGACAGAAGTCTCTTGTTTATGTTTGAGGTTGTGATTGACAATCACTTGTCAATGTTAGATATGAGAGGGATTTTATTAGATTCTGAGTTTCTTGACTGATAAATGTCAGACGTAATAATTGATTTGGGACTATGTGTTCGCACATTATTTCAAGGTACATTTTTAATGTTTATGCATAATTGCTGATTGTAATTTGTATCAATTTTAATTTATGTATTTATTTGTTAACACATAGGTTGCCTGATGATGTCAGAATAATACTGACGAAACGTCGCATGTTTGAAAATAAAATGTTTTAAATGAACACAATTTATTTTGGTCTACAACATCCTGAACATTTATTTAATTATATTGAATTTAGACCTGAATAATTCGAAATGTTATAGAAATATTTCGTGAATTTTTGAGCCTAATTTTAATTCTATCAGATGATTAGTTGCTGAACTAGTCTAGCACGCTAAATTTATTTATGACAAACAAATCATCAATCCGATTGAAATTTGCATTGCGCCATTTGATAGACGAACCTTCAGAGTAATTTGAGTAAAAATTTCGGAATTTTCAAAGAAAATTTTTCCGATAAACGAAACGATTGAATATATCAAGCGTGGAATTTCAGCCCACAACTTTTGTTTATTAAAAATAAGGGGTAAAAATATTGCAAAGAAAAAAAAATTCACCACTCCAAAGACAGTTCCATTATCTACCCAAATCAATTTTTTCAATTTCTACATCTGCGATAGTATTTGAGAAAATGATTTTTCAATGTTAAAAAAGAGGGTCGATACGACGTATCGACCCCGGCTGATAGGACAAGAAAGTGGGTCGATACCACGTATGGACCCCGTACTTGAGGGGTTAAGTATCAACAACATTACAATTTTACAATCCGAGAAGTACACAATGAATTACACATCACTCCCGCACTTCTCTTAATCCCCTTCGCTTTGACATTCTACCATAGGATCTTCATTGAAGTAGTGGAGATAATTGAAAAACTCTCTAATCGAAGGTGAACATCGTAATGACAGCACTTTGATCTCTGATGTACCAGCACGGCTCAAGAGGGAGCCACTGCCGTGAGCTGTATATTGTGAGCTTTGGTCTCGCAATATAATGAGAAGGATAGGGAATTTTGAGAGAGGGGATAAATAACTGATGTTTCATGGAGATTCTTTCGGGCTCCATCCAAGGGCGCGTCGAGTATCTCGCGTGATTCTCGACTCCTCGGCTACAATTGGAACTTGCAAATCTCATCTAGGGGATCAAGAGAAGTGCCAGAGTAATGTGTAATGTATTGTGTACTTACTGGATTGAATAATTAGAATGTTGTTGGTACTCAACATGAAATTTTTAGGATCAATCTGACTAAATACTAAAAATGTCGAGGTAATTTATTATGGATGATATAAGATACAAGTGTAATGATGAGAGTGATTTCTGAATGCTTTCAAGAAAAGTGAGGTTAAACTCACGCTTGAATGTTTATGTGATTTTGTAATTTTTTGAATTTCGCATTCATGTGAAGAAGTAAATAATTTGTAATTTCATGTTCCAGACCCTGAGGAAGCTTGAATACTCAATAACATTTAGTATTGTTATTCATAACCTTCCAGTCTCCCATGAAATTTCAAAAATATTATCGACAAAGATGGAAATGAATCCACCTATTAACTTTCCGTTTACTTTCATTTTCAAATTGAAGAATTGTTGTAGGTCGTGACGAACGTGAGCGCAATAGGAAGACTCCTCAAGAACTGCGTCTTCGTAGCATCACAAGTGGTACATTTATTCATTACGTGCATGATGTGTCAACGAATCATGGATCACAGTCTGGACTTGCAGCGGAAAATGTACGAAACGATTTCAGTTGAAAATGATAAATTTATAAGTTGGCGGATTTTTGAGAATTCTCAGGTTTCCGAATGAAGAATTCTCCTAATGTGTTCCATTAGAGTTTCTGATAGTATTAGTTGAGGGTGTAGTTATGACTAGGGCCCGGACGTTACTTTGAAATCCTGACCAACGTGAATATAACGCTGATTCGAAATTTTTCAATTTATTTATTCACGTCAAACTATCAAACTGAGAGCTTATAAATGAATAGAATTTGAGAGAAAATTGGATAATAATAATTATGGGTTTGAAAATTTGTGAGAAAGCTTAAGGTAAGAAAAATACTATATTTTGCAGGGGGAATTTGGGAGGAATTCGAAAAAATATTATATTTAATAGGGGGAATTTGAGGGAATTCGGGGAAACATTATATTTCGCGCGGGGAATTCGAGAAAACATATTCAGCAGGGGGAATTGGTGACGGGGGGGGGGGGGGAGAACTCGTCCAGAACACTTCTGGACAAATTCCCCCAGGAAAAAAATGGTATTTTCTCGAATTCCCCGCAAATTCCTCCTATTAAATATAATATTTTCTCGAATTTCCCCCAAATTCCCCCTGCAAAATATAGTATTTTTCTTACCTTGAGCTTTCTCACATCTTTTTCACTGCATAATTATTATTAGTTAATTTTCTCTCAAATTCTATTTATTTATGAGCTGTCAGTCTGATAGTTTGACGTAAATGACTAAATTCAAAAATTTTGACTCAGCGTTATATTCATGCTGGTCAGAATTTTAAAGGAACATCCGGGCCCTAGTTATGACCACTGTCCATAGCTAGATTCCATGCGTTCCGGCACACATTCCATAAAAATAACTCATAACAGTATATTGTGAAGAATTGAGACGTATTTGATTCTTCATCAATTGATAAGCTCTTTATCAGTTGACATTCCACTTAACGATAAATTCTCTCACATCCATCAGAACACATCCTAGGAACCATCCTCACTCACTTCAGTTCATATATCCAATGGAAGGGGAAACTCAATCAACTCATTCTGTAACACTATTTCCCTCCCAAAAAAAAATATTGTCGTCTCAGCACTCCTCCCAGAACAACCGACAATGTCGGAGAAATCGTGCTTCCTCCAAAATTATCAATTATCAAGGGTCCTGGGTCTGCTTCCCAGTTGGGAACCTTGACGAAAATTACAACTGGAAAAGGGTTAAACTCAGTTGTTGATCTTATTTATATCTCATCTGATCTCACCACATTCGTTTTCATTCAATTTTTATAGCTAATCTTCCGACTTGGCTTCGATGTCCTTTTGTATACCTTTCTCTTCTTTCATGACGCAACGTTATAATTTCCATCAATATTCTAACCATGGAATAGACTACTAATCCAATGTGCTATTAGGATTGATGATAACCGTTGATTCCTGAGGAAGAAAAAAAAACAAACCAAGACACAGAACCAAAGATAGGCGTTTACAAAATTCAAATTGTTCGGGAAAACTCGAAAAAGCAACAATTTCTACTATAAGCATTAACAACACAACGATTGTTCAACAATAATTCTGAAGAATAAATGGGAATCAGTATGCTGAGCATCCTTTTTTTTCCCTGGAAGAACCAGAGAATTCACTCATCCAACTTAAGGATCTTCTCTGAATGCATTAGAGGACTCACTCAGCGTGCTCTTCCCTGGATCCACCAGAGGATTCACTAATTCCACTGAAGCAGAACAACATCCCAAGAATATATAACATCATTCTGTATAATGGGCAGTGCGATCAACGTGAACAATCTTGAGTTTTCCTCGTAGCCCAAGCGTCAAAGACTCATAATTGATGAATGGTTGAAAAAATTCCTAGAGAAGGTTTTATGGTTTCTATCGTTAGTTTCATGTGTAATCAACCAAATCCCAAAAATGTGCAGAGAAATTCGGTCGGGAACATTCGTTTGAATAAATTAAACGGAGAATTTTCATGTTTTCTTCGATTTTTTTTCAAATATCTCTGAAAATACGAACCAAATCGAAAAAAAAATTGAATCCGAAAAGTTTCTTCATGAAATTCTCCATAAAAAAGTTCAATCATTTATTTAGAATCAGATGATAGTTTTGGAGATGCGACCGTGCGAAGCTGGCCCACGGTGGTATAGCTCATGCGTGACTTCAAGAACGTAGAATAACATTTCAAGCAGCTGGAGGAGTAGAAAGGTTTGAAATAATCCCTCGGTGATATTGATTGAAGAAACTATTTATTTAACCGAAAAACAAATCGAACTTCGGAAAAAGAATAATGAATATGAGATAATATGCATATGATACGATATATCGCATAGAAAAAATCGAGATTGCTCAAGAATTTTGAAATTTGAGATAAAACCAGGCATCTGAAAATTTCACTATGCTAGAGTTTTCCGATATCTCCAGAGTTTTTCGCTATCTCGAGAGATTTTTCGAGATTCTTGGTAAATTGTATAGCTCACATAGCAGAGTTCTGATCAACTAAGAGATTTTTCAATTACTTCCTCTAATTCTGAAATCGGGAATTCCTCCTCAAAAAGATTGTTCGTTTTTCGATCGCAGAAGTAGAGGGAGTAATTGAACAATCTTTTGGCTGATCAAGATTCTGTTACGTGAGCTTTTTTCTCATTTGCTCGTTCTCCGTCTTTTCCGTTGGGGCTCGGCCCCAAGTTCAAGCTGCATTGATATTCCTGGTTCTCAACTTCCTCAGTAACTACTGAGAAGGAAGCTGCACCAGCAGCATTGCTGAGGATGATCAATTGCAGCTGCAGAGGTTGATGCAAGTGAAACTGCGGTTGTCGTAGATATGGACTAAGCTGTTCATTATATGAACCAATTGTGAGGGCCAAACTTGTTCCAATGCCAAGGTGGTCGAAATAGAGATCAAAAAAGATGGAAATGAAAGCATTGATATGAATTCGAAAGAGTTCCTGAGCTTTTTAATGTCTAATGAGGAGGGCGAAGAATCGGGAAAAGCTGATGGCCTTGAAGAAATTGAGAACAGTCAGGAAAGTGAAGGAACCAGGAGGAATATCGATGCACCTTGAACTTGGAGACCAACCCCAACGGGAACGACGGAGAATGAGCGAATGAGAAAGAAAGCTCACATAGAAAAATTTCGATCAACCGAAAGATTATTCAATTACTCCCTCTAATTCTGCAATCGAAAATTCCTCCTCAAAATTACTCTATAACAGTATGGTAATTAGAAAGTCAGTGAAGAAAAAGATTGTTCATTTTATTATTTTCGAACTCCGATTTGTTTCTTAGGTAAATGAATGGTTTCTTCAATAAATATCATTGAGTGATCATTTCAAACCTTTCTACTGCAACTGATTGAAACGTTATTCTACATTCTTGACGTCACGCACGAGCTTTAACACCGTGAGCCAGCTTCACACAGCCACATCTTCAAAACTATCATCTGATCCGAAATGAATGATTGAACCTTTTTTATGGACAATTTCATGCGGCAACTTTTCAGATTCGATGCTTCTTTCGATTTAGTCCATATTTTTACAGATATCTGGAAAAAATTGAAAAAAACATGAAAATTCCCCGTTTTATTTATTTAAACGAATGTTTCTGACGGAATTTCTTCGCACATTTTTGGAATTTTGTTCATTGCACATCGAACTAACGATAGAAATCATAAAACCTTCTCTAGGAATTTTTTTAGCAGAGAAACCCCTGACGCCTGGGCTATCGTGGTAATTTTTGTATCCGGTAGAGTACATCGCTCTTTTTCGTCTTGATAATGTAAGATTCTTCCCATTTTTTTTGCAGCTTCGGTGATTTTCCTTTGACTCTTCGGGGGAAAAGAAGCCAGATTTTTTTACAAACTTCAGAAGAGAGCATGTTTTTGAGTTTATCGAAGTTGGACTCCATCTTATCTGATTTTGAAATTAATGTATTCCTCACAACATCATGTACTCCAAGTATTTCTTTTCTCAATTCTGACACTTATTCGGGAATAATTTGTACATTGTCTGTATTGTCTCCGGTTGTTCCACGTATAAGACTTAAGGGAATTCTGAGTTCTCTTCCGAGCATTAACATTGCCGGTGAATATTCAGTGGTCTGATGTTTCGCTGACCTCTAAGCCAGTAAAAATGAGGGTAACCACTTTTCCAATCTCGTTGATTGTTCACGAACTTCACGAACTTGGCTAAATAATTGTGAGTAGTTCAGTTTACTCTGTCAACCAATCCATTAAATTGGGGTCGTCATTGCGCCGTATGTGTATTGGATTCGAAGGTTCGGTCTTTATCTGAATAGATTCCTAGTGGAATAGCAAACCTTGGAAACATATTTTCTACGGAAGCTTCTGCGGTTGTCGATGCTTGATGGTTTGGTAAGGGAATGGCTTCCGGCCACTGAATGGAATAATCTGATAAAACCGAAATGTATTTGTTCCCTTGACAAGATTTTGAGAGGGGGCCGAATATATCCACACCAATTCTCTCAAAGGGGGTACCAACATTATGAATTTGTAATTCTGATCTACTTCCTCTTTCTAACCATCTTTTGCAAAATTGGTAGTGCATTTACGGCACCAGTTTCCTACATCTGCCTTGCATGTTGGCCAATAAAATTTTTCTCGAATTGTTGCTAGCGTTTTGTCGATTCCAAAATGTCCTCCACTCGCTGATATATGTGGTTTTTCTAGAATTTGTTGAATAAATTCCTTTGGAACAATTAACTGATATTTGATCGTACTATAGTTTGGGGATTCCGTTCTTCCAAAATTTTTTTCATCAATTAGTTCTAATGAATCTCAGTTGAGTAAATATAATTTCATTTCAGAGCCTGAATAAGAAATTTCCTTTCATGTTGTTTTACCTTGATTCCTTTTACATGTAATAATCACTTCCAAATTAGGGTCTTTTTTTTGGGCGTTCTCCCACTCGAACTCTTCTTCAGCTTGACGAATAGTGCGATGAATATGGACATGAGGATGTTCATTTTTACTATCAATTCATCACATTTCGTACAATTATATGGTTTTCTGGGTGGAGCATCCACATTATGATGTCATCGACCAGGATGATGTTTAATGTCAAAATCAAGAACAAATAGTGCTTCTAGCCATCTTGCCATTTGTTCTTCAGGGTTTTTGAAATCTAATAACCATTTCAGTGCTGCGTGATCTGTACAGATCAGAAATTTCGATCCCAGTACATTATGCCGAAAATGTTCTATTGCTTTTACAATAGCTACCAATTCCTGTTTCGTCATTGAATTTCTCCACCTTGTCCATGGAAGTTTTCTCAATCGTAGATTGGAAAATGTCTGAGAATTCCTTCCAGGTGGTGGCATCTCCGTTGAATGGCTGTAATGTGAGTCTGGCCAAGTTGTGTGATGCCGTGATAGTTCATTAGGCAACTGTTGAATTAATGAGTTAAATTAACCGAAATACAGTAGAGCGTCGATTATCCGAATGTCAATTATCCGAAACGTCAATTATCCGAAAGAAAATACAATTTATCCGAAAGTCGATTATCCGAATGTTGATCTGGTTATCCATAAATATTAATTTTTTTTTTTTTAAATATTAATGATCTAAAAAATAATTTTGTTTATTCGAACGATTACGCCCTGAATCAGCCACTTTTCAAATACATACTTAACTTCGTTCCATATCACTCAATAATACAATGGTTATTATGGCAATGCACTCAAAAATGTTCTTGTATTGTTAATGTTCTTTGTATTCTTCAATATGTAAATTTTATAATTTCGACAGAATCAATTTTTTTTCCCACGAAATATGAGTGTTCGGTTATCCGAAATTCTGATTATCCGAAAAGGGGTCGGTCCCAATTGATTCAGATAATCGACGCTCTACTGTAATGATAATTATTTAACCCGTTGAGGTAGCCGTACAAGTAACGAAAAACGTTAACCGTTAAGAAACGCGCGATGTAGCCTTGTTAACTTTTTGGACCAGAGTGAAGAATTGCCAAATGGCCCCGGCAGTAGGTTTAATTTTTGGCCATCTTGAGGTCTGACTTATCGGTCATCGAGTCTGACCGACTGGGCCGTTGGTATCCATGCATGATTATGCATGCTGATTTTTCCCCGGGACTTGCTGACGGCAAATGACTGACCATCCTTAAGGATTACCAAGGTACACGGATTGCTGACGGCAATGAATTTAAACTTGATAACAATGAGTCCAAATTATTACGAAATGTTGTGAAGTATTCCATGAATATCAGAGGACATCAACAAAATAAAATATCAGTGGAAGTATTGAGCATGGAGATGAGGATTATAAGTAGAACATCGAGAACTTGCAGATCATGTGCTATCAGTTTAAACGAATGCACGATGGACTGACGAGATAGTTTGACATTCAATCAGAATAAAATAGAAGCTCATCAAATGGATAATTCGATTTTGAAGAAACCAAATATCGTGATTCGTTATTTATCCATTTCTCTATAGAAGACTCCACAAGCATTGGAGAAAAACAGAGCACAGTATATGAGCTTCAGTTGGTTGAAGTGAATGAAAATATGACTAAAATCTTGGTAAGAAGATCAGAGGATTTGACTTTGAGGTTCAACGGGAAATGGGTCATTAATTTTTCATTTACAGCACCTATTCCATGGCGTACAGCGCTAGACACAAGCGTGACTCACTTCATAGAAAAAAGGAGCATAAATTCAACAATTATCAAGCATGGATTTTGGTACCCCACCAACATCTCTATTCGAGAATTGCAAAGGCTACAAACCGAGATGCTCTATGCATCACAAGAGATTTTGAATAGATCTGAAGAAGAGCTTACGAAACAGGAAAATATGAAGAATGAACAGGTGAAAATGAAATTTATCAGAAAAATTCCAATTCATTGTTTTGAACAGCTGGAGAGTCAAAACTGCTGATGTTGACATTCCTCGACAGACGGGTCACTGAAAAATCACACAATCAAAGAATCAAACCGATTTGGAAAGAACCATCTACTATAGTTTTATTGATTCCTGATATTTGGAGAAAATCTGTTCTAGAAAAACATCTGAATTCTGCTTGTTTCAATAAGGAATTTCATCAGGAAAGCCGATATTATTCCTCTTCAACATAAATGGAAATTCGATTTATTTTCAAAAATGATAATAATATATGTGGTATGATTTGATCCAGTAAGAAATGTGAAAACCGTGGTTAATAAGGTAAAATACAAGTATTTATAAAGGATAGACATTGGAAAACTGTATGAAGTTCTGGGTAACAGAAAAGGAGAAAAATGTAACGATCAGAAAATTGAGACGAAACAGAAAAAAAAGAAATCAATCAGTTATAGCGTTATGGACTCCTAACCAACGTAGACAAATATTCGTGAGGATGTACCAGAAACTCTCTTATCTGAGGGAAGATAGGGAAATTTTTGAAATGAAGAACATTAGTTCATTTGGGAGGAGGAATTCAAGAAGTGAAAACCTTAACCTCTATTTACCGACGCTGAAAATAATACGTAAATAATCTACAAACATTACACGAAGGGTTATGAGTATGTTTGAAATCTATGGTCTAATTACACGAACCTCACTACATATGTATAGAAAATTTAGAACACTTGAGATATAGGAGCTCGTATGAAGGAACCAGAAGCTATGCAGAAGAGAAAATGGAGAATCTTCACATCATTAGACTCGTGGAGATGAGAACTTATTTCGATACGGAGTGTTCAATGGAACAACAAATATTTTCCCCTAATCTACATGAATAACTAGAAATATACTAAATTATTCAACCACAAATGAATAAATCACCATTAATTCGATCACGAACTGACGTATTCCTGAACTATGGAGAAGACCAAACAGTCCAACAAGATTCAAATTCATTTTATATGGGAAATTTTTTTCATAATGAAACCACAAAAATCTAATGGAATTGTGTATTTGGGAAAATTAACATAAAGAAGAGATACAATTAGAAACAATTCTCACTATATGGAGTCACTCCAATGACTCATATGCCAACTCCCATCCACGTGGTGAAGTCTAGGCGCAGCCCAGAGGAATCTCTGACACAAAGAACACTTCTGATGCAATGGCTGCAACGGAATATGGCAGATCGTCGAGAAGGATCTTCCAGGGGCATCCGCAGAATATCTGTCCTTATGGTGATGTGTTGGTTCAAAGTGGGACTCATCTGTGTCCTCTACAAACAATCAAGAAAATGATCAGACAGCATCAAGATGAATTGCAACACAGTAGTGACAGCAGAGATAGAGAACTTGAAACGAAATTTTACGTGAAAAACTTAATTGAGGAAGGATTCGAGGAATTATGGTATTATCATAAAATAATACTTACTGGAATTTCCGATACGGAATCATCTAGAGTCTCAAACGAGAGTATATTGTTTACGCACTGCCAATCACGACAAGATTCAGACAAGCAATTAGCACAACAGTACACTTTAACACGTGGAACGCTTCTTGGAGCTAGACCACGTATGACAGTGCGGCATTCTCGAGGGCGATCGCGACGAACATGTAAATCACTAAGGCAAATTGGGCATTGGTGGACTGAACTTGACATTTTTTCGCTTGTACTACATCCTCCCAATATTCAATCGCAACTAATTGAAATAGACAAACAAAAACAAAATGATTCAACCATTGGAATGCTCGTTCACGGTCACGGCGTTAGATGAAACCTTCACGATGTCAGAGTACAGAGAAATTTTGCAAACTGCGGAAAAATTATTTTGATTTTTCATGAATTTCAAAAAAAAAATTGAAATCAGACCATACAGACTTGAAAATCCAAAATCGACCCCTTTGAATTCCACACCGACTGGCTCATGTAACGGAGAATATTATGCCTGCAAGTATGTGCTCTCACTCACACCCGCATGCGCAACGCTCTCGCTGTCTCACTCACATCACCTTTTTATTGGGTCCGGGGGTAAGATGAAGCCGTCAGTTCAGTCCGGCTGTTGGGGGAATATTGCAGAATTGTCCCCCGGAGAACATATAAAAAATTCAGCTTTAATACTTTGACATAAATGGTGTCATTATTTACCGCGCTTCCGAGTGTCCGGCACTAGTTATTGACCGTGGAAAGTGTCCGGCAATATTTTTTATATGTTCTACATCGTGTTCAAGAACATATAAAAACATAAAAAAACATATAGAAAAATTAGCCTGAATGATTTGTTTTGAAGAAAATGCATTTTTTTCAAATTATAATTTCCACTTATCTGAGCTACCTGTTACCTGCCCTTTAGACTGGTACTCAAGGTAACTTGGGTCCCCACGTATGGAAATACTTTATAAAGTCTTTATAAAGGATTCTTTACAAAACGTGTTTCATAAGAAATTGGAACTTTTCCTATAAAGATTTTCTCATGGAGTTTTCATTGTAGTTTTCATGCTTTATGAAATTTCGTTTTATAAAGGCGATTCTTATAAAAAAAAATTTGTAAAGGAAAGCAAAAGATATAAAATACCATTAGAATTCCTTGTATGAATCCTATTCTATAAATTCATTCTATATAGAAAATGTCTTCATAAAAGTGAATTTTATAAAGACATTTCTTATAAAATTACTTCTTACAAAGATTTTATCTCTCAGTTAAATGCTTTATTTATTCTACTTATTTGAATAATTATCCTTTGAAAAATAGTTGGGTGGGGAACTCCAAACAGTGTTACAAAAATGCAGACTCTAGCCGTTGGAGCCATTGTCCGGTCTCGACAGCAAGGAAGTCTGCTTCTCAGATAAGTGTGTCGGACTGCGCCGCGATCTCGCTTATATGCACTTTTCGTCAAACTCCGCTTACGGACGGGATTCCGACGGTGCGCGACCTATCGGCGGCGGCGGTACTACAATTCTCCTCCACTTTGACGTTCGGCGCTGTCCCTTTGAATTCTATTTCTTCCTCGCGCTTCAGTTTAATTTTTCTTCATTGCACCTCTTATTTTTTTTTCCTCTTTTATTCATTATTTGCTTTTATTATTTTTTTTTCATTAATTATTAATAAATCAGGTATGAGGTTCTTACAGGAGATGCTTCTGTGAGATAGTTATCTCACAGAAGTGCTTCTAAAGAAAACGTCTTTACAAAATAAAATTTTATGAAGATGTTTTCTATGAAATTTATAAATATCACTCAGCAAAAAAATTGAGGAAACAGTAGATTTCGTCGTTTTTCTTCGTGATTTTCAAATGGCTGTAACTTTCCGAAAAATCATTGGATCGGAATAAAAAAAAATGGTTCCAAAGCTTGGAGTCTCCACCTCTGAAATCTTAAGATGGAATTTTTTTTGACCATCCGTTATAACGAGATAAGAAGGTTGAAAGCGGAAATTTTTTTTCCGTTATTTTTCATTTTTCCAAATTGGTCTACGGACTTCAAAAGAATTTTCTCGACTCAACCCTTATCAAGATCGTGTGTCGTGACCTTTCAGCTTCAATTCTTTTTTATTTCTTACGATCATTTGTTGCTGAGATATCGTCAATTGAATCAAAAAATACCCTTTTGCTTTTAATCGCCGATATCTCAGGAACTACTGATCGCACATCGAGCGGATGATGGGATTCGTAAACTTAAATAAATTGCCTATGAGGTTCTCCCACTATTTCATTGAAAAAAATTTTCTTCTATTTTCAAAATTGGTTCGAAAAAGTATTGAAAAATGAATTTTTTTTTCTTTTTTGAAGATTGCCGTGCATTTTGCGAATTTGGTAAAAGCTGCGAATGTTTCAACATTTTTCTTTAGTTTACTGTTTGCCGAAACACCCCCTAAATTTTCAAGCCAATCGGCTGGACCGTTTTTTTTCTCGAATGAACAAAGTTTCAGCAAAAATTAAAGGAACACTTTTTTGTTCCTTAAACCCCAATTAATGATGATCAAGGCCGAAAATGTTCTTACTTCTTTATTTCTTCGTGATTTTCTGTGCGAAATTCGTTTAATTTCATCGAGAAAGAAACAATGTAAAAAAATCAATGGAAAATTATACAATTTTTTTGTCAAATCAATAGAAAATTCAAATTTTTTTTAAATATGTCAAAAATTAGAATTTTTTTTTCTTCAAGAATCAATAAAAGAATCTTTTTTGAAAACCATCAGAAAAATCGATAGAAAACTTAAAAAAATGGCTAAAAAACTGCCACTATCGTATTTGACTTGAAGAGTTAGTGACTCAGAAATTTTTTTCAAACAATAAATTTTTTTTTATTGATTTTTGAAAAAAATTTTATTGATTATTTTTTCCTTTTTTTCGATGAAATTCAACAGATTTTGCACAAAAAATCACGAAGAAATGACGGAGAAGAAACATTTTCGGCCTTAGACTGACAAAATTTACTGTTCCCTTAATTTTTTTTAGGGAACAGTAAATTTCGTCAGTTTAGGGCCGAAAATGTTTCTTCTCTGGCATTTCTTCGTGATTTTTTGTGCAAAATCTGTTGAATTTCATCGAAAAAAACGAAAAAATAATAAAAAAAAATTTTTCTCGAAAAATCAATAAAAAAAATTTTATTGTTTAAAAAAAATTTCTTAGTCACTATCTCTCCAAGTCAAATACGATAGTGGCAGTTTTTTAGCCATTTTTTTAAAGTTTTCTATCGATTTTTCTGATGGTTTTTAAAAAAGATTCTTTTATTGATTCTTGAAGAAAAAAAAATTCTAATTTTTGACGGATTTAAAAAAAATTTGAATTTTCTATTGATTTGAAAAAAAATTGTATTTTTCCATTGATTTTTTTACATTGTTTCTTTCTCGATGAAATTAAACGAATTTCGCACAGAAAATCACGAAGAAATAAAGAAGTAAGAACATTTTCAGCCTTGATCATCATTAATTGGGGTTTAAGGAACAAAAAAGTGTTCCTTTAATTTTTGCTGAAACTTTGTTCATTCGAGATAAAAAACGGTCCAGCCGATTGGCTTGAAAATTTAGGGGGTGTTTCAGCAAACAGTAAACTAAAGAAAAATGTTGAAACATTTGCAGTTTTTCCCAAATTCGCAAAATTCACGGCAATTTTCGAAAAAGAAAAAATAATTCATTTTTCGATACTTTTTCAAACCAATTTTGAAAATGGAAGAAAATTTTTTTCAATGAAATAGTGGGAGAACCTCATAGGCAATTCATTTAAGTTTACGAATCCCATCATCCGCTCGATGTGCGATCAGTAGTTCCTGAGATATCGGCGATCAAAAGCAAAAGGGTATTTTTTGATTCAATTGACGATATCTCAGCAACAAATGATCGTAAGAAATAAAAAAGAATTGAAGCTGAAAGGTCACGACACACGATCTTGATAAGGGTTGAGTCGAGAAAATTCTTTTGAAGTCCGTAGACCAATTTGGAAAAATGAAAAATAACGGAAAAAAAATTTCCGCTTTCAACCTTCTTATCTCGTTATAACGGATGGTCAAAAAAAATTCCATCTTAAGATTTCAGAGGTGGAGACTCCAAGCTTTGGAACCATTTTTTTTTATTCCGATCCAATGATTTTCCGGAAAGTTACAGCCATTTGAAAATCACGAAGAAAAACGACAAAATTTACTGTTTCCTCAATTTTTTTGCTGAGTGGTATTTATAAATTTCATAGAAAACATCTTCATAAAATTTTATTTTGTAAAGACATTTTCTTTAGAAGCACTTCTGTGAGATAAGTATCTCACAAAAGTATCTCCTGTAAGAACCGCATACCTAATTTATTAATAATTCATGAAAAAAAATAAATAAAAGCAAATAATGGATAATAGAGGAAATAAAAATAAGAGGTGCAATGAAGAACAATTGAACTGAAGCGCGAGGAAGAAATAGAATTCGAAGGGACAGCGCCGAACGTCAAAGTGAAGGAGAATTGTAGTACCGCCGCCGCCGATAGGTCGCGCACCGTCGGAATCCCGTCCGTAAAGGCTATGCCACATAAGGCGCAAACGCATACGCAACGCAGGAAGCGATGTAACGCCCGTTTTTTGAATTTGAATCAAACAACTGACGATATAAATATTTCCAGCTAATGGACTCAAAAGATATTAAAAAATAAATACATTCGCAATTAATGAAAGAAATAGTCATAATTTTCTCGTCAATTCGAAAGATTCTTCATGGTCATTGTCTTTCACCTCCAAGAAAATATTTACGTAAAAGCCATGGGAATCTTCTTTTTGGTTAATAGGTCTAACCCGCTAACGACAACGATTTTTTATTCATAATATAGATATAAAATTCAAAAAATAATAAATTAAGTTAAATCCAATCATAGATAAATAGTGATAATCTGTTGGAATCCATTCCTTTTCTTGCATCTTCAATCAACTTGGAACAAAATGAGATTTTGAAATTTTGACAGCTGTCTTTCAAATTATATTCAAATTGAATGAATTCACGTCGTAACGCACAACACTGCGCTTACGCTGCGCCTGCGTCTTATGTGGCATAGCCTTAAGCGGAGTTTGACGAAAAGTGCATATAAGCGAGATCGCAGCGCAGTCCGACACCCTTATCTGAGAAACAGACTTCCTTGCTGTCGAAACCGGACAATGGCTCCAACGGCTAGAGTCTGCATTTTTGTTAACACTGTTTGGAGTTCCCCATCCAGCTTTTTTTCAAAGGATAATTATTCAAATAAATAGAATAAATAAAGCATTTAACTGAGGGATAAAATCTTCGCAGAAAGTAATTTTATAAGAAATGTCTTTATAAAATTCAATTTTATGAAGACATTTTCTATAAAGAATGAATTTATTGAATAGGATTCATACAAGAAATTTTAATGGTATTTTATATCTTTTGCTTTCCTTCATAAAATTTTTTTTATAAGAGTCGCCTTTATAAAACCACATTTTATAAAGCATGAAAACTACGATGAAAACTCCATGGGAAAATCTTTATAAGAAAAGTTCCAATTTCTTATAAAACACGTTTTATAAAGAATTCTTTATAAAGACTTTATAAAGTATTTTCATACGTGCCCTCATGGTTCCATACCATCATGAGCCCTCTACAAAAAATTTTCAGCGTTACTGCAATTACTGGCATCTGGATGCGCTGGATGCTCTTGGGCTATAATATAACTGAAAATTAGCCAAAACGTCAAGAACCGCCGTTTTTAAAAAAATGTCTGGGTGTATGTATGTGGGTGTGTGTGTGTGTGTGTGTGTGTGTGATGACGCATTTTCCACGCTACTCTAAGATGAGGCTAGCTAGAGATCTGAAAATCTTACCATAAGCTTGCCATGCGTGCCCCAAGCTCTCACGAAAATTTCAGCTAGATTGGCTGGATAGTTCTTGAGAAAACTGAAAATAATGAAATATCGTTTTTTCAACTCTTTTCGAATCGAAGAACACCCTTTTGTGTTGACATCTAGGAACTACTGATCACACAGTGAGCGGATGATGAGATTCGCCAACTCGAAAGGATTTCCTGTAATGTCGGTTCTTGCACAGTTTCATTGAGAAAAAAATTTTCTTCCACTATTGAAATCGGTTCGAAAAAGTACCAAAAATGCAGTTCTTTTTTCGTTTTTGAAAATTGCTCTGAATTTCGCGAATTTTCTCAAATCTGCGAATGTTTTAACGTTTTTCTTCAATTGACTCTGTGCTGAAACACCCTCGAATTTTCAAGCCAATCGGCTGGAGCGTTTTTTTTTCCCGAAAGAACAAAGTTTCAGCAAAAATTGGAGGGAAATTTTTTGTTTTTTAAACGCCAATTAATGATGATTGAGGCCGAAAATATTTTTATCCGCTATTTCTTCGTGATTTTTTGTGCAGAGATTGTTGGATTTTGTCGGAAAAAAAATGATGAAAAAAAAAATTGAAATTTTTAAATCAATCAAATATCCACTAATTTTTTTTTTAAATCAATAAAACAATTGAAATTTCTCTCAAATAATCAATAGGAAAATCGAACAAAAAACCGCTGGAATCGCATTTGACTTGTAGAAATGGTGACGCAGGAATATATCTCTAAAAAAATTTTTTATCATTTTTTTCATTGATTTTTTTTTCATTGTTCTTTCCGATGAGATCCAACGAATCTTGTACAGATATTACGGAGAAATAATGGAGAGAAGCCATTTTCGGCCCTAATCATCATTAATTGGTGTTTGAGGACCAAAAAAGTGTTTCGTCGATTTTTCTGGACCTTTGGGGGGTGTTTTAGCACACAGTAAACTGAAGAAAAACGTTAAAAAATTCCCAGTTTTCAGAAAATTCGCAAAATTCAGAGCGATTCCAAAAAAAGAAAAGAAGGTTCATTTTTCGGTACTTTTTCAAGCCAATTTTAAAAGTGAAAGATAATTTTTTTTCAATGAAGCAGTGCTAGAACTCCACAGGAAATTCATTCAAGTTTATGAATTACATCATCCACTGTATTTTTTTTTTTTGTTTTTAAATTGTTAATTATGGAGAAATTTACAATTAAAAATCTCCAAATATCATACTGCTCTAAGACGGCTCTGACGTCATAATACCACATGCGTAATTCAAGCTGTGGCCAGTGATGGCGCGGCTGGAGGATATTTGAATTTTCGATGCGCGATACTCATAAAGAGGTTATGTGTATAAATTTCTTTGGAAGGAAACACATTTTTAATTGAAATTCTTTAAACAATGTTTGAAGTAAAGAAGAGGAAAATAGAGAAATACGCATTTTTTGACAATCAGCATAACCTTCATACGCCTGTCAATGAGTAACGACAGGTGACTACAGATGGCGCACACATAGATTTTGGTATTCTGACGTCATGTCCGATTTAAAGACGTTCAAAAAAATGATTTTTTAATTAATGTTTATGAATTAATTAACGAATGAAAATTTTTTTTCTTGCCTTTTCTGTTAATCACTATCAATAAATATTGAGAAAAAAAAATAAAAAAAAAATATGCAAGTTCCCTATTCATTGTGTTTGTAAATATCTCGGTAATTGATCGAGATAGAGCGATTTTGCCATGAGCCTTCTGTGTAGCTCTCGAAATTCTCTACAGAAAAGGATCAGAGCAAAATCACCCTAATCTGCTTAAATTTTAAAATATTCAAAGAGAATTAATGATAAAATGGAATTGATGGAGATGCCAAAATTTTTCTAAAGATCTTTTTTGTGAACAGTTTTGAAATCTACGAAAAAGGTTTCTAAAACAATTGCCTTACTCCGCACAGTTTCTGATAAATTCAACAGTATGACAGAGCATAGATTTATACATAAAGTCTCCATTGCGATGGTTCTTTGGTAGTATCTATCGGAATTTCATACAGATATGCTCATGCACCTTATGCTCTTTTTTAACTCTCAAAATTTTTCACAAAAAGGGATTCGGGTGAATGAACGCTATCTCTCTTAGTTTATGAAATATTCATGAAAAATTTTACAAAAAAAAATAGACTTATAGCTGGAGTTTCTTTTCCAATATTTTTTCATAAATATCTTCGGAGATAGTTCTGAAAACTGAGCGAATAAAGCAAATTCATCCTAATCCTTCTGTGTAGCTCTTCAGACTCGCTATAAAAAAATTGTGACGAAATTACGCTATCTCGCTTATTTTACGAGATATTCTAGAATTGCTGATGACAAAAATTTATATCCTGTTTTATCTCTTTGCTATTAAATTGTTTTTCAACGAATATCTTGGAAACTAAGCAAGATGCAGGGAATTTGCCTGAACTCTATTCCACAGAAGACTCTAAGGGCTACGTGGTTGGATGAAGACAAGATCGCTCTATCTCCCTCAGATTCGGCGATATTTCCAAAGAACTGTCGGCCTTTCTTAATCATGCTTTAGAAGGACTAGCGAATGAATCGACATCGGCTTTCTTTGGCTCCCATACCCCGCTGAATAGATTTCGGCTTCGGTAGACCTCGGTTGTCGATTCTTTTCGTAGTAAGACTATATGATACGTATCTACCTCCCCCCCCCCCCTCCCTCTTCAATCCACTAGCTCTCCCACGCCAACTACGAAAGATAGGCTTCCCCCATCACTCAGAGTGGGACCGGACGTCAACAACGCACAACTCCACCGTTCCCCCACTACTCAACTACCACATTCCCTTCAAAAGTCTACACATCAGCGTGACGCTCGAGAAAAGTTCGTACCCTGCCAAAAGAAGTTCCACTTGAAAAAAAACGAACAAGCAGGTTGTTATTGCTCTCTCCTACGCTCGCGAATTTGTAGGCTGTTGTTGCTCACTGCGCTCGCTCGGGAATTCGTAGGTTGTTGTGGCTTGCTCGCTACGCTCGCTCGCGAATTAAGAGGCTGTTGTTGGTCACTCGCGAATTTGTAGGCTGTTGCGGCTCGGTCGCTAGGCTCAGAGTCACGACTGCGTAGTGGCTTCAGTTCACTAAGTCTTTTTGTTGATAACTTTCCGATTGAAAGTTATTTTTCTTCCAACTTTTGTTCATGACTCTGCAAATGTGACACAAAAATCAACTTCCCGACATATTCACAGCAAAGAAGTGCACTTGCCCTTTGAGTCATGATCTAACCGGCATCCACGTGGGATGATGGTAGAAATCCCCAAAAAACATAATAGAACGCAGATATACCCACAGGAGCCTCTCGTAAATTGTACGCTCGCAACTGCTCAAAATTCCCCTAATCCCTTTTCCCATCATCCAATGGCGTTGTCAATTGTTTCTCAACTATAAATATTTGTATCTGGCCCTCTAAATTTCTCAGAATAGGAATCGAAGCTGCCGTAGAATGGGGACGCTCGCATACGCTTAGTTTACTTCAAATCTACGGAATTTATCCACGGAATTCTACAATAAAGTGTAAGAATAAAAAAAACTCGCTGAAAAAATTATGCAAAAAATAGAGAAGTCCATTTTGCCCAAGGGGTCCATTCTGCCCAAGAGGTCCATTCTGCCCCAAGATCAATCCTACCCTGGGGTCCATTTCGTTCCACCTCCTCCATATTAATATATTCAACTGCCCTGTAGATTTTTTTTCGGTAGCTTGTCCTTTCCGAGATATCATTTTATTGTTTGTTAAATAAATAAAGGATGTTTCCACTCAATCGATCCAAAATTCAATCAGCTCTAGTTCTCACCAATATGCATCGATCGCGATATTGGAAATATCAATCCGATCATTATTTCGGGAGAAATTGTTGTTGGAAAAAAAATGACCACATACAGGCGAACACACACGCATACATACACCCTCCTCTTGGAATCGTTCTAGAAACCTCCCAAACAAATGATCTAACCCCCACCTCTCCGAAGAAGTTCAGTTTTAGGGGTAATCTCTATAACTTCCTATCGGGCAGTTAAAAAAAAATTCCACTTTCAACCCTCTTGTCTCGTCATAACAGATGCTCAAAGAAATTTACCAGCACAAAATTTCAAAAGTAGAGGCTTCAACCTTTTCATCAATTGGTTTTTATTCCGATCCGATGATTTTTGGCGAAGTTACAGTCATTTGAAAATCACGAAAAAAACTGGCAAATTGACTGTTCCCTCAATTGTCATGCTGAGAAGACGCATGAGGGAAGACGCCGGCGTGCATTTTAAATTATTCAGATCATAGGTGGCTCTTCTCAAATTTTTATCCAATGATGTTTCACAAATTCTCTTATCACCGGTTTTCATTGATTTTCTTCCGTTGAATAAATGTATCATGAAAGAATGATTTATGACATTCCGACGTCAAAAATTATAAGCTTTACATGTTCACATTGTGTCTTTTGGAATTGATTCATAACTTGGGTTCCAAACTTCCTTGCCTTAGAAGGAAATTATGATCTGGGGTGATTTTTTATGGGACGGCCGATGGGTATGGAAACTGAATCATTGTAGATAAAGTTTCTCAGCCGTGGGGCCTGAGTTCATTGGCCTGAGATGGTCGATGTAAATCGTCTGACATGGTAAATTCCCTTTCAGGATACTATACTGGTAGCCCTCTTACTTTCCGACATTTGGTGACGAAGTGCAATGCACTTTAAACAATTCTCGATGTACATTTCGACTTGATTCTCATTCTCCATAGAAATAATCTCCTGAGACTACTTCACACATTTCTCAACTCGAAAATAATCCAGCTCATCGTGATATTTATGACGGTTTTCACCGTCACAGATTTCATAAAAATGAGAATTATGAATAAATTTCATGAAAATCGCGATAAAGATTGCAATTTGCGGTACCTGGAGAGGATAGGACTTACCTAGAGTCAATACAGCATATGTCCAGAGTGAGGTCAACTAATTTTTATGACCTCACTCATTATTCTTGTTTCTTTTTGTTTAATTCAACTTCGAAGAACGGAGAAAAGTTCGAAAGTTAGGACTGGAGAGGAATTCCGCAGTCCTAAAGATAAAATTAGCAGCATCAAGGACGATCAGGAAGAGCTTCGACGGAAGCAGCATCCACTCATCTGGTCCAACATCAGCCAACGAGGAGGAATGCTGGCCAACGGCGAGGGAAGCTGGAGATCACCAGGATCAATGTCGGACAGGGTGAAAATGAAGACTAAAGATATCTGTGCATAGAGAAAAGACTAAAGTTTTCCGTTTATGATTGTCGGGAAAATATTGTCCAGATTATTGTGATTATTGCTTCCGAGGGGAAGCATTGTAAACGCGATTTTTTTCGATCTCGAGATTTCATCGGAATATGACTCAGAATGTTCCAAAACGTCGAGAAATGACATTTTCAAAAAATGTCTGTATGTATGTGTGTGTGTGTGTGTGTGTGTTTGTGTGACAGATATCAGCTCATTGCTCCGGAACGGTAATACTTGGTGACCTGAAAATTCAACAGTACTTTCTCTCCCCATGCAAATTGCTCTCCGTGAAATTCGAGCGAAATCGGTTGAGTACTTTTCGAGAAAAATCAAATTTTCGAAAAATCGTTTTTTCGATTTTTCTCCGCGAAGAATTGATTCACAGCCCCCACTCTCAGCGATGGAATTCATCTCATTTGTACACACAATTTTCACTCGGGGTAAATTTTGCTGCGATTTTTCGTTTGCGGATAATTTCAATTACAGTGTTTTTTATCCTGAATTTTGTATACACGATAGCTCAAAAACTATTTGAGTTAGAGATTCCAAATTTCGTGGGTTTGTGCATCTAATGAACGAAAAGTTAGGTATTGAAATTCGGCGAAATCGGTCAAGTAGTTTCTGAGATATTGCACGAAAACCATTTTATGAAAAGAGGTTATATCTCGAAAACTACTGGAGCGATTTCGCCCAAGTTCAGCTTAGAAGATTCATCTCAATGAGCCCCACAAATGGTGAGAATTTCAGATTTTTCAGAGGCAGTCTCTAGTAAGAGTTTTTGGATAACTTAGTTTTTTCAAAAATCACGGTTATTCTTAGCTTTCTCCCTAGAAACACTTCTATTTTTTATTTCACCATTCGAAAGTAGACAATTTTTTCTACCAAATGAGTACATTTTCTTCTGACGACAATCGGAAAGAATAGGAATCCTATTTGAAACCTGAACTTCAATTCTTAAGTCTTATTGTAGGATCTCAGTTTTCATCTAATATTGAAAATTTATGTATCATATGACATTATTGCAATTGAATCGATTATTGTAAGCTAGGACTGCAGGTCCTAAGATTGAATCCTGAACTGATCGATACCGTCTGGAACAATATTCGTAGGAATGTTTAAGTGCGAATTTGTCGTAAAAATGATGTTATTTGTTTGAGCAATGGAATACATGAATAGCGATTTGATGCAAAATTGATGAAATTCCATTCGGAAGCATTTTGCCAATCGAATTGGCAACATATTAAATATCGCACAAGGAGTGGGGCTTGCCAGTAACGCACAAAGAGTAGCACTTCTGCTTGTTTTTGCTATATTATTTGGAATTATTTGAGTGGAGAAATTCGTGAGGAATTCTCAGAATTGACGTAAACTCAGTGACGTCAAGAAAAGTAGTAGGGCACCCAACGTTCATTTGTGGGAGAGGAGACTCGTCCTTCTTCTCCCGGGTCACCATGGTGGTCGTATTGTGTGTGGAAAATTCAGATCAAGTTAAAGAAAAGTATAGAAAAAATTAAAGAGAAATTCAAGAAAATAAAGAAAAGTAAAGGAGGTGTTTAGAGAGACCGAAACGGATGGAAGGAGCTACAATGTAAGGTACGCGAGTCCCCAAATAATCGAAATTTTGAGTTAAAGTCATTAATATTTTTGTAAAGAGAATAAAACTGAAAAGACGCCGAGTTAGCGTCGGTTTGGGGTGTATTCACCCAAGCGAGATCAAAGTTATTTTTGCTTATTCTGAGTTGAGTTCGAAGCTAATAATTAAGGTGGAATAATTATCGTACTCTACACGAAAAATTCCTATTTTCTCTGATAGATGTACATAGGGGAGACCGGGGCAAAGTGGGGTACCTAAGGGCAGGAGAGGGCTTTCAGGGCCCAAAATTTGATGTTATCTCTATTTTTACCTATCTTTTTGAATTTTCAATCAATGAAGTCACGTCGATCATGTTGAACCCATTGGGGCAAAGTGGGGTACCCAAAAAAAATTAAAATTTTATAAAAAGTTGAGATTTTATTTCTTTTTAGTAATTGATGATTCTGTAGAGTATTTGAAGCATTTTTGGGAGAGATGGTCCATTCTTATTGCAGTTTGGGGCAAAGTGGGGTACCAAAAAACAAAATTGAAATTCTATAACAAGTTGAGATTTTTATTTTTTTTGTAATGGATCATTCTGCTGAGTATTTGGAACATTTTTGCCGACATAGTTCGTTCTTATCGCATTTTGGGCGAAGTGGGGTACATGAAAAAAAATCGAAATTTTATAAGAAGTTGAGATTTTCTTTTTTCTCAATAGTTAATTATTCTGTTCAAAAGGAAAAAAAAATGAAGTATTTTTTTTTTTTTAATTGAGCTGAACATTGCTAATTTTGGAAAAAGTGCAAATGTTTTAACGTTTTTTCTCAGCTTCATCTGTACCTAAACGGCCCGTAAATTTTGAAGCCGATCGGTTGGACCGTTTTTCGACAAAGACCAAAGATGTTTTTTTTTCGTTATCTTTCCGTGATTCTCTATGTGTGGACGGGGTGAGTGAGTAAGGAAGGTGTGGATGGGGTGAATAAGAAATCACAAAAAAAGAAAATCTCCGTTCCTGATCATTATTAATTGATATTTAAAAATCAAAGAAGCGTTCCTTTCATTTTCGCTACAGCTTTGACCATTCAGGGAGAACAAACTATCTTATCATATAAGACACGGGTGGAGTCAAAAAAAAAAATTTAAAGACCGTGCACAATTTTTAAAAATGGAATTTTTCTTGTTTTTTTTTCTTCACTTTCATTCCTTTTCCGCGCCATCACTTATGCCCAGAATGGCATGAAAATGAACACTAGAGCATACGTTGATTGCTCAAATAAAAAAAAAAGTGCCTTAAAAAGTTGGTACCTCACTTTGCCCCGGTCTCCCCTATTGATTGATTTATCTCGTGCCCAGACGAGAAATAATTGTTTATAATGAAAACTTAAAGGTAAACACAACCGTTGTTGAATAAAACCAAATATTGTCTATATTGACGCATTTTGGCTAAAGAAAATTCAACTCCAAAAATACTGCACTTCCCCCCAATTTTCCTCACTCAATAAAGAATTAGAACTCGAGCAACCATTTTTGATGAAAAAAAAAAAAATGTTCCACAAAAACTGGTACCCCACTTTGCCCCCATTTCCCTTATGACATAACGAATGAGCACTCCAGCAAACATTTTTGATTAGAAAAAAAAAAAAAAAAAACTGCTCGCCAAAAGTGGATACCCCACTTTGCTCCGGGTACCCCACTTTGCTCCGGTCTCCCCTATATCATTTTCCTTCAGTATATCCAATTTTTATTGTTTGAAACGGAAATCTTCAGGAGTTTTGTGTCAAGTTTTTGATCTCTCCCGAATACCCAAAGAGAGGGTATCGTTCCCTCTCCCCCTTGAGATAGAATAAGGCTTTTCTCGTGAGAAAGCGGGTCAAACCAAAGCATTTTTGGGGTTTTGTAATTTTATTAAAATCAAAGTGAAATTGATGTCTCAGGAATTTGTCGTTTTCCCCCAAATTTATGAAATTTTGCTAAAACGACTGGCGACCATTTCTAATGAGGCAAATCAATTGGGAGTGAATTGAGTAAATTTTTGAAGCATAAAATTTGGGTCAAATAAATAATTTCTCTAGTGCCTATAACGACTGGCTCAAGGTCAGCCAAGCCAGCCGTTACATATTGGCGAAAAATCTGATTTTCCATTCCGTCGAGAAACTGTCTTCATTCTTCGTATATTGCGTGTTTAGAAGTGAAGCATGCTTGCGATGCATTGCCGACAAATAAATCTTTCTACCATTCTATAAAATCCCTTTAATTAATGGAAACACATTTTTTTTGAACCGAATTCATTCATTTCATTTTCACCATAAAATAGGTATTGGCTGTTCGTGGAAATGAGAAGATCCCACGTGAGGAGAAGAATTATGTTTATCGCTCATGAACTGTCAATTTGAATTCAGAACCATCAATACGTATTTGCGTTGTTCGGTAGCTTCAGCCTCGTCAAAATGTTACATCAACGCCGCGGCCCTACAGCTCACTAATCTATCAGTTAATTTTCAGCATGGGTCACGTAGATTCACAGTAATGTTCAGCAAGGCCCTTCCAGAACGTTGATCGAGTACAGCATTACAGACCTCTCTTATCAATAGTTTCCTCCCACTATTATCCATCTGTGGTCAAACGTACTGATAATTTCCCACTTTCAACTACAGCTACCCATTTCACGACATAACCGATGTAGTTTCAATTTCCAAAGATATCTTCCTTTGAAATATCATTGGCGACATACCCGGAAGTTTCAATCATACTTAGAATACTTATCTACATATAAGGAAATTTTGGGTCATAACTCTAGACTAAGTTTCATTTTCGCACATCCTTACACTTCTTCCCGTAACGAATGCTGGGAGCTTGTTTTAGGCCCTTGCGGAAGTTGTGAAGCCTCCGTAGGTGAGCTTTGCAATTATAAGGGTCCAAACAGTTTTTCTATTCATATAACAAACGAAATTTCCGTGCCCGAGGACTGAGAGTAAACTTTCTCAAATCCCACATTCTCGAATAAGTTGAGAAAAAAATTCTAGACCCAATCATCTAAACTCACTTGTTTTGAAAATATTCCAAAAATAATCAAATGATTCACTCTCCATCTCTTCTCATCAACTCAGTATTAAATCAATTATTTCACATTCCAGTGAAAATGCTCAATGGTGGGAAAGCAGGATAAAAACACAACGATTAATAAAATTGATGATACTGAGGAGCCAAATACCATGCCAAATTACTGCAGGAAAAATGATGGTTATGTCATTAGAAACATTCACTATTGTAAGTTTCCCTAATAAATGGAGACCATCTTCTTTCTTATGATACCTTATCGAAGAAATATCAAACTGGAATTGTAGATTATGAAAACATCAGCATCTTACTTCACCGTATTCCTGGCCATGCAATGAATAGAGACGACGATCTAAAAAAAATGAGTATTTTAAGTCGAACTGTGTGCAAAGTTAACGGAAAGTTTTCGAAAAATTCAATTGTCTCATATGGAGCACAATATGTCGATACATCGAGGCATATGGAACAATTCATTAGAATTTAATTGAATTTCATACGAATAGAAAAAAATAGTATAAGTACAATCGCTGGTAGGAGTAAGTAAAATTAATTTGTATTAAGTCATTGACGTAATTTTTTAGGAGTGGAATTAGTTCAAAAATAGGTTCTATGGATTTATCTGTAGAAGAGTCCTTTTACATTGAATAGAAATACTCTAACTCGATATTTATTAGGGAAGGAAGAATGATTATTTAAATCAAATGATGAATCTCAATCCATTATATAAATACCAAAGCATGAAAGTTAGATTTATTATGACACACGCTCACGTCTGTTTAAGGAATGAGCTCTCTAATATTACTGAGTTCAATCCTCATAGTCAATTATCAGTTCCACATTAAACATGCAGCTGAGTTCAATAATATGTGAAGCTAGTTAGACTTATTGATGTGTTCAACCTTTTCACTGTCATCACGAATTAAGGATATAATATTAAATAATATGTATAGGCAACGTATAACCAAAAATTTCACAATTTTTCTAGCAATACAAGTTTCACAATCTTCATAAAATATTTCCACGAACATATACATATGGACAGATTCCTCACCTTTCAATGGAAGTGTGCGGACGTGGGTCTGCGATGTGCCTGCCGACTTTTTTTTATCGGAAGTGAATCACAAAACAAGCTGAAACTCAAAGTTTGAGCTCGAAACGCATTTTCCCATGTCAAGCAGCTGCAGAATTTTTTAAAGTTTCAAAAGAAGTATATTCTTCAGAAATTCCAAAAGTCATGAGTCAAATATTAACAATCACCCAGACTTACGATTGAGAAATTGACGAAAAATTAAATTTTCAGAAAAAATCGAGAATGTGCGAGCAAGGTTTGTATGAAACTTGATCTTAGCTGCCATAAAACTCAGAAATTCGCATAAATCAGAATTTTTCTTCACTAACTTCATATTTTCGAGGGAAGAAAAAATCTCGGTCTAAGCTTGAATCTGGCTCCATTGGGAGCTTTCAAATGGACCACTGTTCCAGTGGAATTCCGCCTGGTTTCAGGCATGCTCAGATCTATAATTTTGACAATAGAGAGTGGTCCGAAGGCTCATATTTTTCACATGAGTATCTTTTCTTGATATTCATCCGAATTTTCATTCATTGCCGCTATTCCCCGGATATGTAACCCAACACCGCCAATTACTTCCGGGTGGAACGCTGTTTCGGATAGCCATCACTTTTTTGATGAACTCAGAATGACAAGTCAGTGAAGGAAAAAAAACCAAGCAGGTTATGGTTGTTCGCTGGCTGCGCTCGCTTGCGAATATGTGGGTTGTTGTTGCTCACTCGCGAACTTGTAGGCTGTTGTGGCTCGTTCGCTACGCCCACTCGCAACTGCGTAGTGGCTTCAGTTCACTAAGTTTTTTCCATTAATAACTTCCCGATTGAAAAGTTGTGTTTTTCCATTTTTTTTGACTCCGCAAACGTGTTACAAAATTAACTTCCCGACATATTCCCAGAAAAAAACTGCGCGTGCCCTCTGAGTCATGATTTAACCGGGTTCCACGTGGGATGATGGTAAAAATCATCGAGAAACATAATTGAATGCAAATATACTACAGGAGACTCTCATAAATTATACGCTCGCAAGTTGCTTGAAATTCCCCCACTCCCTTTATCCGTCACCCAATGGCTTTGCCAATGGTCTCTCAGTTATGAACATTCGTATCTGGCCCTTTAAATTTCTCAGAATTGCAATTGAAGTAGCCGTAGAGTGGGGGGGACGCTCGCATACGGTTCCTTCCCTTCAAATCCATGGAATTTATCCGCGCGATTCTATAATAAAGTGTAAAAATAAGAACTACTTGATAGAAAAATTATGCAAAAAAAAAAGGAGTCCATTTGCCCCAGGGTCCATTTTGCCCCAGGGTCCATTTCACCCCGAGGCCCATTTTACCTTCGAAGTCCATTTCACTCCACCCTCCCCATAATGATATCTTCAACTGTCCTGAAGATTTTTTTTCGGGATCTTGTCCTTTCCGAGATATCATTTTATTGTTTGTTGAACAAGTGGGAATTTGCTATCATTATGGTTATCATTATAGTTTTATCTGCTAATTCATTAGCAAGTTGCTTCCGAATGTTGCGTCTTTCTATGAGTGAACATTTTATTTTGAATATTCCTTTAATAGTAATACCCAGATTTTCGATTTATTGAAAAAACTATGAAATTACTTTTAATAAGAAATGATTCCACCTTTTATGCCTATGCAATTTCATATTGTTATTATATTCTCATGGTTCTATTTATTCATTCATTCATTTATTTGAGTATCCGTGGTTACTAAGGGTTGATATTCAGTATTTACTGAGAACCAACGTCAACCAGCATCAGACTTTTAGAAGATAATTCTTAATAATTAAGGAAAATTTAATTATCCCACAAATTTTTTGGAAAATTCCACATTCTGTCAATTCAATTAAGTGATATCAATATTTTTTTTCTTTACCATCGTAGAACTTTCCACCATATCCAGGTGAAGTCTACTATAATGGATATATATTAATCGAAACGTTTGGATATGACAAAATCTACAATTTTATAAAGATAAAGAACATAACTCAAGTCTATGATTAGTTACTATTTTTTTCAATTTTTTCGTCTGGGTTTTTAAAAAGAATATGGGTTGAGAACCTCAGATAATCAAGATGACTATTAATTTCTGTAGAATATTTATACTTATCTACTTGCTGTTAACAGTTACATCAATTATACTGATTCATAACTACTTTGCATAATAAACAATATATTCGATCGAGACCAAAATATGAGTGAAATTCGAAGCTCATCTCTTTACTACTCCGGTTTTGATAGGGTTTTTTTATCGAACAAACAACATTCTTCATGCAATATTAGAGAAATCGAAATAACTCGAAAACTAATGACGAGAAAAATCTGGAAAAACTCACAATTAGATAATTATAGTGTCTAATATTATTCCTCAATCTGGATGTAATCATTCGTGAACTTATTCTAAATTTGAGAAAAAAAAAATTGAAATTTCGAAAAATCATTCCTATTTGAAGAATATTTTTCCGATGTTGTCCAGTAACAATCCCAAGCTGCAGGTTCAGAAGACCAATATGTGAGCCAAATTTGAAATGTATATCTCAATTTTTCCCTTTGTTATTGAATCAACACTATTCTGCATGAAAAATTATAAAAAACGAAATAACTTAAAAACCAACCTTTAGGAAAATCTGAAAAAATTCACGCAGCGACAGGATATAATGTCAAATATTATGCATTAATCTGGATGAGATCGGTTGAAAACTTTGTGAAAAATCAATTTTTTTGAAAAATCGAAAAATGATGATCTTAAAAAATATTGAATGAATTCCAAGCAACGAGGTCTCAAAAGAAAACATTTATCACGACCAATATACAGTTAAAATATGATATTTTTCGATAAAAGTTTTACTGTTTTTAAGTAAAAAAAAAAAATCCACACAGGCACACATACATACATACACACACACACATACACACACAGGCTTTCTTTCTAAATATCATTTTCAGACTCTCCACATCATTTTAAGTGATTTGCAACAAAAAAATCAAAATCGAAAATTCTTACGTTTGTTAAGCTTCCATTCGGAAGCAAAAATAAAAGATGACTCCGCTAAATTGATCCAAAATTTAATCAGCTCTAGTTCTCACCAATATGCATCGATCGCGATATTGAAGATCTCAATCCGATCATTATTTCGAGAGAAATCATTGTCGGAAAAAAATGACCACATTCAGACGAACACACATTCATACATACACCCCCTAGGGGTCATCCCTAGAACTTCCCTATCGGGAAGCTACAAGAAAAAAAAACAATTAAAAAAACTACTTTTCCAGTGGAAAAGCTAGATTTACTCGGAAAATATTATTTTGGCAGAATATTAGTTTGTCAAGACATTATCAGCGGATATTATTACGTATAAGAATTGGCTCGAGAGGATAAATTCCGAGAAAATTCATCAGATCTAATTTACTCCCGATTAATTCCCATTCACGTTAAAGTTTCTCTACTTTTAGGAATATCGATCGACTTCCGGGGCCAGAGAGTCAGATAGTTTTGTTACTCACCGCGTTACTGATGCACGTTGATTTTCTATACGTAATCCGTAATAATTGTCGCTGAATGAAAATTTGGGATCTAATGTGTTTACAGGTTGTCAAAATTGTTTTGTTCACTTTTATGTCACTTTACTTATTTTTTTTCGTATCTTTCACCTTCACTGTAAATAATGAAAAGATATTGATTCACGAAACTAGCACAATTTATTTTCAAATTTCGCCTTCGACTCTATCGTAAGATGCTGACGAATTGGCATTCATATGGACGATTTGATTTTTTTTTACATATATTGTTTCATGTATTTTACACTATTTGGGTTGAAAGGAGAGAGTGATCAGCCGCACCGATATCTGCGGTGTTGATCGGGTAATAAATGGGAAAGCCCCAACGGGATTGCTATTATCATAACATTATCATTATTACTATGATTCATTTATTTATTCATCTATTTATTTATTTTTCTCTTCATCACCAATTACTGAATTTGTTCAGATATTCATAAAAGAATTTGGGCACCTTTCATCGTAGGTGATTCAAGTAAGTGTCGTATTATTTTGACAAAGTTTTGAAATGGCTGTAACTTCGCCAAAAATCATCGGATCGGAATAGAAAAAAATGGTTGGAAAGCTCGGAGTCTCTACTTTTGAAATCTTGAGATGATAAATTTTGTTGAGCATCCGTTAGAACGAGATAAGAGGGTTGAAAGTGGGCAATTTTTTTTTCTTTTTTTCAAACTGCTCGACGGAATTCAAAAAATTTTTTTTGACTCGACTCTTATCAGGATCGTGTAGCCTGACCTTTCAGCTTCAATTCTTTTTTTTTTTTTTTTTTTATGAACATTTGTTGTTAAGATATCGTCAGTTGAATTAAAAAACACCCTTTTGTCTTTAATCGTTGATATCTCAGGAACTACTGGTCGCACAGCGAGCGGATGATGAGATTCATAAACTGGAATGAATTTTCTGTTAGATTCTTGCACCGCTCAATTGAAAAAAAAAATTTCTTCCACTTTGAAAATTGGTTCGCAAAAGTACCGAAAAATTTTTTTCCTTTTTTAACAATTGCCCTGCACTTTTCTTTGTGAAAATTGCAAATGTTTTAGCGTTTTTCTTTAGTTCAATGTGTGCTGAAACACCCCCTAAATTTTCAAGCCAATTGGCTCGACCGTTTTTTTCCCCGAATGAACAAAGTTCCCGCAAAAATTGAAGGAACCCTTTTTTGTTCCTTAAACACCAATTAATGATGATCAAGGCTGAAAATGTTTTTTCTCCGTTATTTCTTCGTGATTTTCTATGCAAAATTTATTGAATTGCATCAAAAAAAACGATGAGGAAAAAAAAATGAAAAATTTAAATTTAAAAAAAATTTAAAAAAAAATTTTTTTGGTCAAAATTTTTTTCTTAGTTACTTCTCCCTAAGTCAAATGCGAATTCATTCTCTGAGTGCCATAATTTTTCGAATTGAAATTCACTTTCATTAAATCGAATTGATACCCCTAAGCAAATCTCTTCCACTGTTCCCGCAAGCATCGATACGATTTATCAAGTTTTTTAGAGGTTTTTCCGCGTTCCTCAAAAACAATCGGTTTTTCTAAAGACCAATCACAAAATTCACTGATTTTTTTTTCATTTTTTTTTACACTACAAAAAGACATTTTCATCGAGTTTCGTTTTTTTTCTTCTTTTTCCTCTCATCATGCACGGATGGCATTTATCCGAAGCTGAAATCGCTGAACTGATAATAATTCTCGTAAGGGAGGGATCCCGAACTCATACCGAGTTATCAACATTTTTTTTCAATTGAGCAGTGCAAGAATCTTACAGGAAATTCATTCAAGTTGACGAGTCTCATCATCCGCTCGCTGTGCGATCAGTAGTTCCGGAGATATCGACGATTAAAGACAAAAGGGTGTTTTTTGATTCAATTGACGATATCTCTGCAATAAATGGTCGTAAGAAAAAAAAACCAGGGGTGCGTAGTTGAGAAGAAAATTTCAAACAACGAAGTTGAGAAGAAGTTTTCCAAAATATCTTCAGTTTCATTGGTCGTAGTATAAGAATTCTGAATGGAGATGAGAGATGAGATCATTCGGAATTTCACACCCCTATTCGGGAAGTTAAAAAGACATAAGTGCTAGAGGTACAACTCTCTTTTTTAACTTCCCGATAGGGAAGTTCTAGGGATTACCCCTAAAACCGAACTTCTTCAGAGAGGTGGGGGGTTGGTTAGATTATATGTTTTGGAGGTTTCTAGAACGATTCCAAGAGGGGGGGTGTGTGTATGTGTGTGTGTTCGTCTGTATGTGGTCATTTTTTTCCGACAACGATTTCTCCTGAAATAATGATCGGATTGAGATCTTCAATATCGCAATCGATGCATATTGGTGAGAACTAGAGCTGATTGAATTTTGGATCAATTCAGTGGAGTCACCCTTTATTTATTTAACAAGCAATGAAATGATATCTCAGAAATGACAAGATACCGCAAGAAAATCTTCAGGACAGTTGGAGATATCAATATGGAGAGGGTGGGGTGAAATGGACCCCGAGGGTAAAATGGATCTCGGGGCGAAATGGACCCCTGGGGCAAAATGGACCCTGTGGTGAAATGGACCCTGAACCAAAATGGATCCTGGGGCAAAATGGACTCCTTCGTCTTTTGCATAATTTTTTTTATCAAGTATTTTTTATTTTTACACTTTATTTATAGAAATCCACGTATAAATTCCGTGGATTTGAAGTAAAGGAACCGTATGCGAACGTCCCCACTCTACGGCCGCTTCGATTCCAATTCTGAGAAATTCAAAGGGCCAGATACGAATGTTGATAACTGAGACACAATTGGCAAAGCCATTGGGTGACGGATAAAGGGATTGGGGAAATTTCGAGCAAATTGTGAGCGTATAATTTATGAGAGTCTCCTGTAGTATATGTGCGTTCAATTATGTTTCTCGGGAATTTCTACCATCATCCCACGTGGAACCCGGTTAAATCGTGACTTAGAGGGCACGCACAGTTCTTTTCTGTGAATATCTCGGGAAGTTAATTTTATGACACGTTTGCAGAGTCACAAGAAAAAGTTGGGAAAAGAAATAATTTTCAATCGGGAAGTTATTAATAAAAAAAACTTAGTGAACTGAGTGCAGTCGCGAGTGAGCGTAGCGAACGAGCCACAACAGCCTACAAGTTCACGTGTGAGCAAGAACAACCTATCAATTCACGAGCGAGCAATAACAGCTCACATATGTGCGAACGAGCGCAGCGAGCGAGCAACTATAACCTGCTTGTTCATTTTTTTTTTCATTGAATATCTCTCCATCATTAGAAACATAATAATAACAAAGAGACACACCTTCAGCACAGACATCTCTTCATTCTTTCTTTAAGGTCAGATAAAAAAAAAACTCAAAAAGAACTATAAGAATCAAAGGCGTAATTGCCATAATTTGAAAAACGAATTGAAAAAGAAACAAAAAAACGTAATTCCGTATATTTTCATAGGGAGTGAAAGAATTATAACAATATTTGATTATAGATTTTCAAAAAAAGTCCTGACCATTTGCACAATTATTTATCTATTAAGAAAATCGATAAATAACAACAAACATAGTCGTGAAAACTATCAAAAAATGTTGGGGAGATCTCAAATTATGAAGATCATGCGGAAAATTAGTTTCTGTCATACAAGTTCTTAAAGAATTGATGAATTTTCCTTTTAACTGCATAAATCTATGGAAAATAAATTTATCTTTCATTTGAGTAAGTCCCGGATCTGTACGACCAATAAAACCAGAGATATTCCCGAGAAACTTAAAAGTTTCAAAAACTCCAGTGTTTCATCTTCAAATCTGGAGCAAAAAATGAAATTGTTGATAAATTCCAAAAAATTACTTCTGGCTAAATTTCATGTGAAATCTTCGCAGTTTTTCAATGGAATCATCAGGGAGAATCTATCTCCAATATTTCCATCAACTTCGAGTAATTTTCATAATACCAGAAATAATACGTGCTCATTCTACCTCTTGCGTCCACTTTACCCCAACTTCCCCCCTATTTGAATGTTTCTTATGAAACTTCACATGACTTTCAAAATTAAGGCGCTGATTCAAATATTTGAAATTCTGCGCCAAATCTCCCGCCTCCATCTCTCATTTCACAATGGATGTCAAGTCAAAAATGGTAGTGTTAGTCTGTCTATGTTTTCACGTTATTCAAATAACCTCAAATATTACTCCAGTGCCTATAGAATAATTGACATCCATAAATCCGGAAAATTATATTGCATTCGGAATTTTCGCAATCAAATAGTATTTTCATAAGCAGTGAAGAATGGAGAAGCGTAAGAGACTCATATATCTTCCTGCAAGTAAATGGCTATCCAATAGTAGCAGTTTTGTTAATTTAAGTGAAGAAAATGACGAATTATGGGAAGAGGATTTCAGTATCATTCTCCCGTGCTTATCAGCACGTGCTAAGAAACCAAAGATACGAAATTACATGGAGATAGTATGTGATTACTCAGCGACTCAATTCAAGGAACATTTTCGGCTGGATAGGGATGTAGTAGAGAAGATTGTTAGAGAATACGAAAAGAGTACATTTTATCGCTCAAGTAATTTTCCGAAAAATAACGAGACTACAGCTGAAAAGGCGGCTTCAATGTTTCTGTGGTAAGTTCAATATGACAGACTTTGACCCAATCATTACATGATCATTTTTGAAAATTGAGTTTACACACAAATTCTTCTGTCATGATTTTCTGCAAAAATCTCGGAATCCAAACAAGATGGAGTAATTTTCATGATTTCTTTTTTTTGTAGAGAATTTCAAGAGCTACAAAAAAATGATTACGGGGAGGTGGGGCCAAATGGACATCAGAGGTGAAATGGACACATCTCAATTTTTTGTCAAATATCATGGAAAACTCTTGAAATTAATAGAAATATTGGCGGTAAATTGTTTTTGATGATTTCATTGATAAGCTGAGAGAATTTTGGGTGATAAGTGCCGGTGACAAGTGCCGGAATTAATTTTTTTGAATTTTTTATAATTTTGACTCTTTTGAGCATTTTAGAGGGGTAAAACCCTTTCTTCTTTTGGAAATTTTCAGTTTTTTGAGAATATCTCCTGGTTCTATTTGTCGTAGCGTGAAAATTCCTACGAGAGGTGAAAGGTGAGATCATTTGCCATCGATTCATAGGGTTTTCAATTTGAAAATATCGATTTTTGAGATATTTATAGGCATTTTTGTGAAACAGTTTTTGGCCTATAACTATCCTAAAAATTGAAATTTTTGGATTCAAAACTCCATAAATCGATGGGAAATGAGCTAACCTTTCAATTGCGTCCAACCCCGAATTGCTATGACCAATAGAACCAGAGAGATTTTCGAAAAACTGAACATTTTCAAAAAAAGCAAAGGCTGCACCCCTCAGAAATGCCGGAAAATATCGAATTTTCAACAAAATTGAAAAAATACATCTGACACTCGTTTTCCGGCTAAAATTTTCTCAGCTTTTTAATAGAATCATCAAAAAAATCCATCTCGGACTGTTTCATTACAGTGTCCATTTTACCCCACTCTCCCCTGTAGAAATTATTCTAGCTCGCTTAGATTCCGAGATATTTTCAAATAACTGAGGACAGAATAAATCTGTCTGATAACTTCATATTCTTCGAAATTCATTGGAATAACAGAAGATAGTGTATTTTCCGGAAAAACTAAGATAGTAGCCTTAAGTTAGCCTTCCTCCTCTCTCTTTCAAGAGGAATACGGAAAAATCAAGCTTCATGAATCTATAGATATTTTTTTAATAAATTGAGTCCTGTGAATTTTCTAAATTTATCTGTCGACGTTTTGTCTTTCTCATATCGAATTTAAGCCATATCAAATGTAGATAATTGCCCAAGTATTTGCACTATCTGTTAATTCATCAAATTAATCTACATTTACCACTAATTGCAGGTTTTGTAGCAATAAAACCACACTACGTGATGTAGCCGATCGATTTGGAGTATGCCCAGCAACAGTTTTCCGCTATAATGATACAGTCATGGATTATTTGATTAGCATTGCTTCAAAAGTCATCAAATTACCAGAGGATAAAAAGCAAGCATCAAGTCAATTTGAAGAGGTATGAGTAGAAAATTGTCATGATATTAATTAAAGAATGAAATCAAGTTTCTGAGATCCCCTTATGAGATATGCGTCTCGGTCATTCACGCATCGCCCCCATAACCCACCCGTAGAAGCCCTCCTCAACTCCTCTCATTAGCCCTGGACACAATAGCTCTTTATTCTTGTCCTATATACCATCTCGATGCCCCACCGAAATAAATTTTCAATCAAATCCAATAATGTTAATTCAAGGAAATTTTCACACTTTCAATTCAGTTAGTGAGACATTGGGAAACAACATTCCGATAAATCTATTATCTTTCAGAATTTCTCTGTTACGTCCCAGTTGGGGTTTTGAGAGTTCGTTGATGAATTAGAGATTTGATTCATCGACCCTCCTGAATCAGTAACTCCAGATGGAATTGGAAACTCGAATATTTATATATTTGAGTTGGTTCCGGAGAAGTATGAAATGGCCAGGATTCTGAAATGGCCAGGATTGGGAAGGGTAAAGCAGATTGCCAAATAAACCGGTGGTGCCATCTCCCGACATCGCGTTACATGTGATTCTATCATTGAATCAATAGATAGCGACAATGTTCCGAAATGTTAAAAACAGGGATGCTCATTTTCTCTATGATGAAGCAATATACCGTAAGTGGGCCGTACCCAACTCACGGTGCATAAATAGATGAATATTATTCAATAAATAAAATTATTTATTATTTGATGACTCTTCAAGAAAAAGTCAGGAAATGCTATATAATTGTTAAAGTTAAAGTGAAAAGGACGTATCTCCGCACTTAGGCCTCTTTTTTCGTAATTTTCGTTATCTCATGTGAATATTTGGAGTTACGCCTTTTTATTATTAGGATTTTTTGTCGAAATTTTGGCACTTATGCCTATTTGTTTTTACAGGTTTTTTTTCAGTATAGGAAAATTTTTGGAGTAACGCCCTTTTGTTTTTAGGATTTTTTATTCAAAGTTTTTTCAATTATAAAAAATCAATATAAATGTTTGCAGTTTAATTTTTTGTTATTTTATTTTTATTTTTTAACAATTTTTTCATAGACTCAATGGATTTTATGATGTGTCATTAATTTTTTTTAAATATCTCGAGAAATGAGGGAGATAGCGTGATTTTGTCCTAGAGTTGTATTGTAGAGAATTTCGAGAGCTACAAAAAAACTATCTGGATATTTTTCAATAAACTTGACCGTTTCAAAAATATTTTTGAAATAATTACCAATCAAATTTTCGAAATTTATTTTGTCATTTTAAATTTTCGGGAGTATCTCTGAAATGAGCGGATTTATCGAAAAATATCAGGATATCTTTTTTGTAGCCCTCAAAATTTCCTACTAGAAAGGATTCGGGCAAAAAGAGCGTATCTCCATTATTTTCCGAGATTTTCTTTTAAAACTATTGACATGGAATAGAATTTTACAGAAAATCAGAAAAATTCAATTTTTTCTGATCACTTTTTGAGATTATCCCAGAAACTGAGCGAGATAGCGAAATTTTCGTGGAAACCTTTTTTGTAGCTGTTAAAAATCTGCCGAAAACGAGCTCCGGGAAAAATCATGCTATCTCACTCAGTTTCCAAGATATCATCCAAAAACGAAAAATTGAAACAAAAATATTCAAGTTCCACCTTTTACAACCAAATTGATCTCAATTGATAAATTACCGAAGCAATTAGAAAAAAATCAAATCAAAAAGAGAGCTGTCACCGGAAATTTTCCGATCTTTCCCGAACCTTGATACCCCCAAACAATCCACCATAGACTCAAAATTCGAACGATTCATCAATTTTTTTAATTCTTCTTAGTAACTAAAGTACTTCTTAGTAACTAAATATTTTCGTTTGTATTCACTGGCTCAATGCCAGGACAATTCATCAGGTACTTTGAACATAGAACCCTAACTAATTAAGAGCTCCAACGATATCCAGCACAAAACAACAATGAACAAGCAGAGGCGTTATATCCCGTGCGTTATTTGCAAACCCCACTCCTTATGCGACATTTAATATTTTGCCAATTCAATTGGCAAAATGCTTCCGAATGAAATTTAATACGGTATTCATGAAATTACTATTTGTATCTCAGACTTTCCCAGCATTTCAATGGACTGGAGCGAAACAATCTATCTCCAATATTTCCATGAATTTAGAGTTTTTTCCATACTATAAACATACATAGACAGACAAAAATCAACTGTTTCCGTTTCATTCTTCATGTCTATTTGCCCCATCACGAAGACGTCATTTCATATAATGATAATCTTACATGCTTTTATGTATGGAGAATCATTATCTTTTTTATAGAACCCTTTTCTATAGCTCTTGAAATTCTCTACGAAACAGCTTTAGGGTAAAGCTTCAGCCTATCGTGCTTATTTTCCAAGATATTTTCAAAAAATATTCACAAAAAAGCGAATTTCCTAGGAAAATCAGGAAAAATTCCAGTTTTCTCGCCATTATTCCCAATTATCTCGGAAACTAAGCAAGATAGCAAATGCCTCATGGAGACCTTCTTCATATACCTCAAAATTCTCTACAAACCGAGTGGAGGGCAAAACCGCTCCATCTCGCTTACTTTCCAAGATATTCTCAAAAACCCTCAAAAAAATCGAGTTATTCCATTTCACCGCTCCAAAACTTCATTTCCTTTTCATTAAACCACAATAAGTCCCACATGTTCTCCCGATAAATCTCCTTCACATCCCAGCCATCAATCACCTGCTGATAGAGTAGTTCGTGTGTTAGTATATTAGCGATATCAACAGGATCAATGACAGTCACCATTTTTTTTCCAAATTTATCAACTTCGTTTTCGTTTTTTCCTCTTTAACTGAATCTGATTTATGAAAAAAAAACGATTTAACTGTGCAGTCGTTGCGTTTCTTCGTTTAAAATATAAATTTTCGAAAATATGCTTCCGAATGGAAGTCATACAACTTTTTTTAAACCATCATCAAAATATCAAATTTTGAAGAAATTCATTAAAAAGCCGATAACTTGAGAACTAATGATGCAAATAAGCTCAAGATTGAGAGGCATCTAACTGATACAACTCTCTAAATAATATAGGAGTATTAATAACATTAGAAGAATAATTTCCAGGAATTCCATTGAAAACTGATTTTCGAAAAATGGACATATCTCAAAGATCAGTGATCGGATTGTCTACTAATAAAGCTTATAAAATAGACTTCGTCAAGAGGAAGTATTCCACAAAATATGAAATTTTTCTATAAAATCGTTTTGCTGTGATTGAGACTTTTATGCACATACAGACCCACATACACACACAGCTATGCACTAAAAATATCGTTTTCTCTCTATTTAGATCATTTTAAGTATTTTCTATCAAAAAAATTACAAACGAAAATCTTGATGATTACATAGCTTTCATTCGGAAACAAAAAATGGAGAAAATTGGGCACATGAGGAAAAATCATTTTTAGAGGCAGCAAGTGAATGAAAAATACACGCTGTCCAATTATTTTGCCGAAATTTTGAAGAAAAATCTGTTTTTTTTAGAGACATGTTGATTTTATTGAGATTTTAATTTTTTTGGAGATGAGAAATTCATGGGATTTTTTGTGGAGGAGGAGGGTGGGGGGGGGGGGAGGGGGATTGGGTATTTCTTTTTGCTTCCGAATGGAAGCATTGTAAACGCGATTTTTTTCGATCTCGAGATTTCATCGGAATATGACTCAGAATGTTCCAAAACGTCGAGAAATGACATTTTTAAAAAATGTCTGTATGTATGTGTGTGTGTGTGTGTGTGTGTTTGTGTGACAGATATCAGCTCATTGCTCCGGAACGGTAATACTTGGTGACCTGAAAATTTAACAGTACTTTCTCTCCCCATGCAAATTGCTCTCCGTGAAATTTGAGCGAAATCGGTTGAGTACTTTTCGAGAAAAATCAAATTTTCGTGAAATCGTTTTTTCGATTTTTCTCCGCGAAAAATTGATTCACAGCCCCCACTCTCAACGATGAAATTCATCTCGTTTGAACACACAATTTTCACTCGGGGTAAATTTTGCTGCGATTTTTCGTTTGCGGATAATTTCAATTACAGTGTTTTTTATCCTGAATTTTGTATACACGATAGCTCAAAAACTATTTGAGTTAGAGACTCGAAATTTCGTGGGTTTGTGCATCTAATGAACGAAAAGTTTGGTATTGAAATTGGGCGAAATCGGTCCAGTAGTTTCTGAGATATTGCACAAAAACCATTTTATGAAAAGAGGTTATATCTCGAAAACTACTGGACCGATTTTGCCCACGTTCAGCTTAGAAGATTCATCTCAATGAGCCCCACAAATGGTGAGAATTTCAGATTTTTCAGAGGCAGTCTCTTGTAAGAGTTTTCGATACCGTAGTTTTTTCAAAAATCACGGTTTTTCTTAGCTTCCTCCCTAGGAACACTACTATTTTTTATTTCACCATTCGAAAGTAGACAATTTTTTCTACAAAATGATGACAATTGGAAAGAATAGAAATCCTATTTGGAACCTGAACTTCAATTTTTCAGATTTGTCGTACGATCATCCATTTATGATTGAAAAATTGATGGTTTTTTTTGTGGAAACAGTGAATAAATAAAGTTCACCAAAGATCAAACCATCATTGAATTCGTCCTCATAAGTACATATTTGTTGAGAAGATCATATTTTCTTACGGCATTTGGAATAATGAGAGATATAAATAGTAATTTCATGAATACCGTATTAAATTTCATTCGGAAGCATTTTGCCAATTGAATTGGCAAAATATTAAATGTCGCATAAGGAGTGGGGTTTACAAATGGGTTCTATGTTCAAAGTACCTGATGAATTGTCCTGGCATTGAGCCAGTGGATACAAACGAAAATATTTAGTTACTAAGAAGTACTTTAGTTACTAAGAAGAATTAAAAAAATTGATGAATCGTTTGAATTTTGAGTCTATGGTGGATTGTTTGGGGGTATCAAGGTTCGGGAAAGATCGGAAAATTTCCGGTGACAGCTCTCTTTTTGATTTGATTTTTTTCTAATTGCTTCGGTAATTTATCAATTGAGATCAATTTGGTTGTAAAAGGTGGAACTTGAATATTTTTGTTTCAATTTTTCGTTTTTGGATGATATCTTGGAAACTGAGTGAGATAGCATGATTTTTCCCAGAGCTCGTTTTCGGCAGATTTTTAACAGCTACAAAAAAGGTTTCCACGAAAATTTCGCTATCTCGCTCAGTTTCTGGGATAATCTCAAAAAGTGATCAGAAAAAATTGAATTTTTCTGATTTTCTGTAAAATTCTATTCCATGTCAATAGTTTTAAAAGAAAATCTCGGAAAATAATGGAGATACGCTCTTTTTGCCCGAATCCTTTCTAGTAGGAAATTTTGAGGGCTACAAAAAAGATATCCTGACATTTTTCGATAAATCCGCTCATTTCAGAGATACTCCCGAAAATTTGAAATGACAAAATAAATTTCGAAAATTTGATTGGTAATTATTTCAAAAATATTTTTGAAACGGTCAAGTTTATTGAAAAATATCCAGATAGTTTTTTTGTAGCTCTCGAAATTCTCTACAATACAACTCTAGGACAAAATCACGCTATCTCCCTCATTTCTCGAGATATCTTAAAAAAATTAATGACACATCATAAAATCCATTGAGTCTATGAAAAAATTGTTAAAAAATGAAAATAAAATAACAAAAAATTAAACTGCAAACATTTATATTGATTTTTTATAATTGAAAAAACTTTGAATAAAAAATCCTAAAAACAAAAGGGCGTTACTCCAAAAATTTTCCTATACTGAAAAAAAACCTGTAAAAACAAATAGGCATAAGTGCCAAAATTTTGACAAAAAATCCTAATAATAAAAAGGCGTAACTCCAAATATTCACATGAGATAACGAAAATTACGAAAAAAGAGGCCTAAGTGCGGAGATACGTCCTTTTCACTTCAACTTTAACAATTATATAGCATCTCCTGACTTTTTCTTGAAGAGTCATCAAATAATAAATAATTTTATTTATTGAATAATATTCATCTATTTATGCACCGTGAGTTGGGTACGGCCCACTTACGGTATATTGCTTCATCATAGAGAAAATGAGCATCCCTGTTTTTAACATTTCGGAACATTGTCGCTATCTATTGATTCAATGATAGAATCACATGTAACGCGATGTCGGGAGATGGCACCACCGGTTTATTTGGCAATCTGCTTTACCCTTCCCAATCCTGGCCATTTCAGAATCCTGGCCATTTCATACTTCTCCGGAACCAACTCAAATATATAAATATTCGAGTTTCCAATTCCATCTGGAGTTACTGATTCAGGAGGGTCGATGAATCAAATCTCTAATTCACCAACGAACTCTCAAAACCCCAACTGGGACGTAACAGAGAAATTCTGAAAGATAATAGATTTATCGGAATGTTGTTTCCCAATGTCTCACTAACTGAATTGAAAGTGTGAAAATTTCCTTGAATTAACATTATTGGATTTGATTGAAAATTTATTTCGGTGGGGCATCGAGATGGTATATAGGACAAGAATAAAGAGCTATTGTGTCCAGGGCTAATGAGAGGAGTTGAGGAGGGCTTCTACGGGTGGGTTATGGGGGCGATGCGTGAATGACCGAGACGCATATCTCATAAGGGGATCTCAGAAACTTGATTTCATTCTTTAATTAATATCATGACAATTTTCTACTCATACCTCTTCAAATTGACTTGATGCTTGCTTTTTATCCTCTGGTAATTTGATGACTTTTGAAGCAATGCTAATCAAATAATCCATGACTGTATCATTATAGCGGAAAACTGTTGCTGGGCATACTCCAAATCGATCGGCTACATCACGTAGTGTGGTTTTATTGCTACAAAACCTGCAATTAGTGGTAAATGTAGATTAATTTGATGAATTAACAGATAGTGCAAATACTTGGGCAATTATCTACATTTGATATGGCTTAAATTCGATATGAGAAAGACAAAACGTCGACAGATAAATTTAGAAAATTCACAGGACTCAATTTATTAAAAAAATATCTATAGATTCATGAAGCTTGATTTTTTCGTATTCCTCTTGAAAGAGAGAGGAGGAAGGCTAACTTAAGGCTACTATCTTAGTTTTTCCGGAAAATACACTATCTTCTGTTATTCCAATGAATTTCGAAGAATATGAAGTTATCAGACAGATTTATTCTGTCCTCAGTTATTTGAAAATATCTCGGAATCTAAGCGAGCTAGAATAATTTCTACAGGGGAGAGTGGGGTAAAATGGACACTGTAATGAAACAGTCCGAGATGGATTTTTTTGATGATTCTATTAAAAAGCTGAGAAAATTTTAGCCGGAAAACGAGTGTCAGATGTATTTTTTCAATTTTGTTGAAAATTCGATATTTTCCGGCATTTCTGAGGGGTGCAGCCTTTGCTTTTTTTGAAAATGTTCAGTTTTTCGAAAATCTCTCTGGTTCTATTGGTCATAGCAATTCGGGGTTGGACGCAATTGAAAGGTTAGCTCATTTCCCATCGATTTATGGAGTTTTGAATCCAAAAATTTCAATTTTTAGGATAGTTATAGGCCAAAAACTGTTTCACAAAAATGCCTATAAATATCTCAAAAATCGATATTTTCAAATTGAAAACCCTATGAATCGATGGCAAATGATCTCACCTTTCACCTCTCGTAGGAATTTTCACGCTACGACAAATAGAACCAGGAGATATTCTCAAAAAACTGAAAATTTCCAAAAGAAGAAAGGGTTTTACCCCTCTAAAATGCTCAAAAGAGTCAAAATTATAAAAAATTCAAAAAAATTAATTCCGGCACTTGTCACCGGCACTTATCACCCAAAATCTCTCAGCTTATCAATGAAATCATCAAAAACAATTTACCGCCAATATTTCTATTAATTTCAAGAGTTTTCCATGATATTTGACAAAAAATTGAGATGTGTCCATTTCACCTCTGATGTCCATTTGGCCCCACCTCCCCGTAATCATTTTTTTGTAGCTCTTGAAATTCTCTACAAAAAAAAGAAATCATGAAAATTACTCCATCTTGTTTGGATTCCGAGATTTTTGCAGAAAATCATGACAGAAGAATTTGTGTGTAAACTCAATTTTCAAAAATGATCATGTAATGATTGGGTCAAAGTCTGTCATATTGAACTTACCACAGAAACATTAAAGCCGCCTTTTCAGCTGTAGTCTCGTTATTTTTCGGAAAATTACTTGAGCGATAAAATGTACTCTTTTCGTATTCTCTAACAATCTTCTCTACTACATCCCTATCCAGCCGAAAATGTTCCTTGAATTGAGTCGCTGAGTAATCACATACTATCTCCATGTAATTTCGTATCTTTGGTTTCTTAGCACGTGCTGATAAGCACGGGAGAATGATACTGAAATCCTCTTCCCATAATTCGTCATTTTCTTCACTTAAATTAACAAAACTGCTACTATTGGATAGCCATTTACTTGCAGGAAGATATATGAGTCTCTTACGCTTCTCCATTCTTCACTGCTTATGAAAATACTATTTGATTGCGAAAATTCCGAATGCAATATAATTTTCCGGATTTATGGATGTCAATTATTCTATAGGCACTGAAGTAATATTTGAGGTTATTTGAATAACGTGAAAACATAGACAGACTAACACTACCATTTTTGAATCGACATCCATTGTGAAATGAGAGATGGAGGCGGGAGATTTGGCGCAGAATTTCAAATATTTGAATCAGCGCCTTAATTTTGAAAGTCATGTGAAGTTTCATAAGAAACATTCAAATAGGGGGGAAGTTGGGGTAAAGTGGACGCAAGAGGTAGAATGAGCACGTATTATTTCTGGTATTATGAAAATTACTCGAAGTTGATGGAAATATTGGAGATAGATTCTCCCTGATGATTCCATTGAAAAACTGCGAAGATTTCACATGAAATTTAGCCAGAAGTAATTTTTCGGAATTTATCAACAATTTCATTTTTTGCTCCAGATTTGAAGATGAAACACTGGAGTTTTTGAAACTTTTAAGTTTCTCGGGAATATCTCTGGTTTTATTGGTCGTACAGATCCGGGACTTACTCAAATGAAAGATAAGTTTATTTTCCATAGATTTATGCAGTTAAAAGGAAAATTCATCAATTCTTTAAGAACTTGTATGACAGAAACTAATTTTCCGACAAAATGAATTTTTCCGACTTTTGAATGGAGTAGTGAGCCTTGACTCAAAAAAATAAAGTATTCAAAAAATTGAAAATAATTCATTATGACTCGCGTTTTTTACCTTAAATTTTCTCACTTCTCCTCCCCCTATATCTCCTTTATCTGCCAACATCGAAACACTATAACAGCAGTATGGTATAATCACTTTTTTTTAATTAAAAACAAAGCTCATCGACTTTTTCAAACAATGCACAATATTCCTACTATTGGTTAGAAATAAATGATAGTCGCCTTCCAACGTTAGCATCATTCGACTGTTCACAATATAATGATTCAATTAATAAGTGAATTGTTTCCAAGTCATACGTGGTCAAAACAGACGATATTATGTGGAAAAATAATTCATACAATTTAGCCAAATATTTTAATTCCATCGGGATGCAAGCTAACCTGATATTTCATATGATTTTCCTCCAATTCAATGAAGTTCATGGGTAAGGGGGATATTTTATTATAAAATAATAAATTTGCATATTCCAAGAGGCTGATTTTTTGTTTTCCCCAACCTCATTCAATTGACAAATAATAACGTGAATCAAGAGAACGTTTCAAGATCCTGATTTTCCGTAAGACACTGGATAAAACTTGACATTTTTCAAAATCCAATTTGGAAATATTTTTTTTTCAAGTTTATTGAAATGACGTGGTAGTGTAAAAAAATCACTTCTATCGTAATATTTGAGATTTTTTCAGAATTTTTGAAATTTGTGAGACTAATGGAGATAACAGCCTTTAGCCCGATGCATTTTTATAGTTCTTGAAATTCTCTGCGAACACAGTGGAAAATCACCCTATCTTCCTCACTTTTCGAGATATGAAAAATCTTAGGAGGGACATAAACTTATCCTGTTTTCTCTTCCAATGCTAGTGCAGTCCTTTTTCGATAGTATTTCGGTGAATAATGGAGATAGGTTATTTTCACCCACGTTCATTTCCTTTTTTTCTGTTTATTCTAGATTGGTTATATCCTCTAGAGAGGCAAGTGCCACAAGGTCCACTTTTGTAGAGAATCCCAAGAGCTACAAAAGTTTTCAAGGGCAATATAGGAATATCTCCATAATTTTTTGAGATATTCTCAATGAATGCAAGAGAGGAGTGGACTCATTCATTTTTACGTCTCTACTCTTCGTTTCCTCATTAGTTCCTTGAGAATATCTTGGTAAATGATGAAGGTACATCCTTTTTGCCGTGATGCTTCTCTGGAACGCTCGAAATTCTCTATGAATTAATTCCCGGATGAAATACCTCTATTTTGATTATTGTCCTAGATATTTTCGAAAAACTGATTAGGAACAATTGAGTTTTTTCTGTTTCATATTTGAATTGATCCTCTTTCCTGAATATCTCGAAAATCTCAATGAAAATACCTTATCATTGTCCTAATCCATTTTTGTAGAGAATTCCAAGATCTTCCTCAACTCCGAGTGCTAAATAACAGAACCACGTATCGCATATGCTCATGCACAGCTAATCCGTCATTCTGGTCATTAGCCATCGACTGGTTGAAAAATAATTACGATCTTCAAATTTCTACTTCACAGCTCGCTGGACTGACGAACAAGAAGATTTCTTGGTCGACCAGGTCACTATTCTCGAGAAGGAAGTAGGACGACACCGCAAACTTTTTAATATTCAGAAAATGTATGAAGAAATCGCTAAATTGTTCAATGATAAATTTGGAATCCAGAGGACATGGCAACAAATGTTGACAAAACGTAAAAATATTCTAAAAAGACTGAAAGGAGGCAAGCCAATGAAGAAACGAAAAGTACCTGAGCGTCGCCGAAAATTGATGGGGCTGGAGCTAGCAATAGAATTATTGCAGAAAAGAGATGAGGAGAAAGAGAAAGAGCGCAAGAAGAGAGAAGAAATTCAGAAACAGGGAATGTTAGAAAGGGAAGAAAGATTTTTTCAGCGTTTAGAAAAACTGATGAATGTCTCCGCTTCCAGAACAGATTAATTAATTCGGAAAATATCACAAGTCATTCAAAATATATTATTATTCAATTCCAATGTCTGCTGGTATTTGTATTCATCCCTTCATATGTAATGGAAATTTGCAATATAATTTTTATTGTTCTATATTTTGTGTCAGAATTATTCAATTTAATCATTTCAGTAGCGCAGGGGTAAAATAATATAAATTCATTTCCTCGTTATTCAGGTTTCTGGCAATATTTCGGAAATTAAACGATATAGAGCAATTTTGCCTCAATCTCTTCTTATAGCTCTTAAAATTCTCTACAAAAAAAGATTCGTATTGAATTTCCTCATCTCGCTTACTTTCTGAACTATTCAGTAGAGAATCATCACCAAGATAAGTCGACTGATCCTATTTCACTTTTCAATTACCGAATTCCCTTTTTCTCAATATAAAAAAAAATCCGGAGAAACTTATATTATTTTTTTCATGAAAATACAGAACAATAAACATGACTGATAAAGTTTCCGGATGAATATAATGATGAAGAAACTTGAATTAATCCGTTTCCCATCTCTGGAATAATTAAGAAACATGCATTCCCTTATTTGGTTAAAAAAAATCCCTACATTTTCTACTTTTCGACTCTGGAAATAATGGATGAAACATGCAGACATTATCCCAAGATAAGGTCGTTGCTAAGAAACATGTGCCATCTTTTTCTGGGAAAAGAGGAGTAAAGAAAAGGGCTTAGTTAGAGAAACTTCTGGAAAATTCAAACTGAGGGCTTTGAACAGGAACTCAGAGCATAATTATTCCTATTTTACTAGCTTCTTATTTGAAGTTCTGCTTCTGGTCGTCGCAGCGCAGAAAATCGGAAACCAGTGTAGTCGCAGGCGTGGGTAATGTTATTACCGCACACTTCAGCGTGGGTAATGGTCTTTATCCACGTCAGAAGTCTCATTCGTCGAACGCGGTGGGTAGGACGTTTCAGTGGATGGAACAGTGCTTGCCAACCTCTGAAGAGCGAGGTAAAGCGCGATTCTCCCCGCGTGAGTGATATAGAATATTTTCTTCACTTCCCCCTATTCTCCCCTCGAAATATAGTATTTCCTCGAATTCCTCCAATTCCCCTCACGAAATATAATATTCTCTCCAATTCCCCCAAGTCCCCCCTCAAAATGACGTATTTTCTTCAATTCCCCCTATTCCCCCTTGAAATTTCGTATTTCGTTGAATTCCTCCAATTCCCCTCACGAAATATAATATTCTCTTCAATTCCCCCGACTCCCCCCTGAAAATAACGTATTTTCTTCAATTCCCCCTATTCCCCCCTCAAAATATAGTATTTCCTCGAATTCCTCCAATTCCCCCTTCAAAATAAAGTATTTTCTTCAATTACCCTTATTCCCCCCTCGAAATATAGTATTTTCTCGAATTTCCCCTATTCTCCCCTCGAAATATGGTATTTTCTCGGATTCTCCGCTGAAAATGAAGTATTTTTTTCAATTCTCTCTATTCCTCCTCGAAATATAGTATTTCCTCAAATTCCTCCAATTCTCCTCACGAAATTTAATATTTTCTCCAATTTCCCCAATTCCCCCCCCCCCCCCCCCCCACTAAATATAGTGTTTTCTCCAAATCCCCCTATTCCTTCTTGGAATAAAGTATTCTTTTGAATTTTCCTAATTCCGCCCACTAAATATAGTATTTCCTACAATTCCCCCAATTCCCCCCTCAAAATATAGTATTTCCTCCAATTCCCCTTATTCTCCCCGCAAAATTGCGCTGCTCCGTGCTTTTTTGTAGCTCTTGAAATTCTCTCCAAGAGAGAGTCGAACAGAATCGTGTTATCTCGTTTAGTTTCCTAGATATTTGAAAGAAACTAAATGCAGAAAATTGTAGGAAATAAAAATTGAAACAAAAATGCAAATTAAATTATTTGAATTTTTTTCATCAGTTTTTCTCAAATATTTCGGAAATCCAACGAGATAGAGCGATTTTGTTTCAGAACTGCCTCGTAGCTCTTAAAATTCTCTACAAAAAAAGGTTGAGGTAGAACCACTCCATCTCCCTTAGTTTCCGAGATATTTTAAAAACACTGAATGCAGAAAGAAAAGAGGTTAAACTGGGGAAATATTTATGTCAGTTTTTCGAGATTTTCTCCAGAATTAAACGAGATCGAATGATTTTGCTCTCGGGCTTTTTTGTAGCTCTTAAAATTCTGTACAAAAAAGGTGTGAGGTAGAATCGCCCTATCTCGCTTAGTTTCTGAGCACACACAAAAATTATGTACAATTAAAACTAATCCCCTAATTAAAAAATATCGAAAATTCTCTTACCTTTGTGAATAATTCTCGTCCCACTATATAATCGCTGATTTCACTCTCAAAATATTTACTTAAAAATATAGAAATTATTTATATTATCACAATTCAATAACTTATCAAATTTTTAATAATACCTTAATTATTTCTCCGTCAAACTATTATTTTACGTCATTCATACTGTCAGTTTGAATTTCAAATAATCAACACGTGCTAGCGCTCGATGGTAACTTCAGCCTAGTCAAAACCTTACACCAACGTCTCGGCCCTAATTATAACGATAGTAATGTTTGTAATTGTAAGTCATCCAGGAAAATATTACCAGTAATGGTATTGGTATTGTTATTGGTATTATATACGCACTGAATGTTATGTTCTCCGAAGATGATCGTATTTCATTTTCAGAGACCTCCAAAGATTTGAATACATTGATATGAGTCATTTTCAACATTAAACTCTAGTTGAGGTATTATTATGGTTTCTCATATTAAAAAGAGTTTGAAATTTTTCTTCATTGTAGGAAGTAAATATGTTATAGCTTACTCCATATTACCACTGGAATGGTATTTTTCACTATTGTTCTCGTTATAATGTAGCTTGGTTGATCTTCTATGCGGAAATATTCTTATCATTACTTTTGTCACTATCACACCTGATTTCTTATCCTATTGATTTGTGTAGTACATTTCTCCTCAATAAACGGACAATCAAATTGCTCATGATGAAAGATAAAATCATTATTATTATCTTGATATTCTGAGTGGTGTAACGAATATATTCAAGAAATTGCGATGAATGACCTATGCAGAACAGAATAGTTTGTGAATTCCTTCGATTCGATTTCTAAGCATTACATTTTGAGGTAATCAACTATCACCGGGACTTCTATTCGGAAAAATATCTCGAGAACATTAAATCTCTCAAAATTCAGGAAAAGGACCTGTCTGTGCTCGAATATTCATTACTATTTTAGCATATACACTCAGCAAAACAATTAATGGAGCAGAATTTTTTTTCCATATTTTCAGTGATTTTCAAAAGACTAACTTTGCGAAAAATAATCAGATCGAGATGAAAAAAAAGAAAATGAAGCTTAAAGTGCGTACTTTTGGAGTCTTGGGATGGAAATTTTTTTTGAACATTATTTATGATGCAAAAATAGCAATAAAGGTGAAAGAATTTTTTTTGTTTTTTTTTTTCAATTTTCCAAATGATCCATGGGCTCCAAAATATTTTTTTTGGCTCAGCCAATGGCAGGGTCCTTTACCATGATTCTCAGCTTCAATTCGATTTTTTTTTCTGCATGACCATTTATCACTGAGATATCGGTAGTTGAATGAAAAAGCGTCTTTTTGTCGTCGATCATCGATATCTCATGAACTACTGGGTCGCACAGCGAACGGATGGTGCGTTTCGTAAACTTGAATCAGTGCTCTATGCGTACCTCTTCATGTTTTCTGGTAAAAAAAAATTTTCACATTCTCAAAATTGGTTTGAAAATGTGGCAAAAATCGTAGTTTTTTGGTGTTTTTGAAAAATGACCTGAACTTTGCGAATATTGCGAAAAATGCTAATGTTTCAAGGGGCTTTTTGAGTTTAAGATATGCTCAGACACCCTGCAAAATTTCAAATCGATCGTTCGAACCGTTTATTTTATTCAAACGCTCAAAGTTCCAGCAATAATTTGAGGAGCACGCTTTTGCTTCTTAAACGTGAATTAACGATGACTTAGGTAATAATGTTTTTTTTCATCATTTTTTTCGTCATTTCACATTAAATGATGAACATTTCATGAACAATCATCAAACCTAAGGAAAACAATGATTTTTAAATTTTTTTTTTCAAATTTAAGGAAAATTGAATTTTCTGTTATTCAATTATTTATTTGAAAAAAAAATTCAATTTTTCATTAAAAAAGAAAATTCAATTCTTTTTTAAAGAAAAAATTCAATTTTTAATTTAAAAAAAAAAATCAATTTTTCATTTAAAAAAAAAATTCAATTTTCCTTAAATTTGGAAAAAAAAATTTAAAAAATAATTTTTTCCTTAGGTTTGGTGATTGTTTATGAAATATTCATCATTTAATGCGAAATGACGAAAAAAATGATGGAAAAAAATATTATTACCTCAATCATCGTTAATTCACGTTCGAGGAGCAAAAGCGTGCTGCTTAAATTATTGCTGGAACTTTGAGCGTTTGAATAAAAAAACGGTTCGAACGATCGACTTGAAATTTCGCAGGATGTCTGGGCATATCTTAAACTCAAAAAGCACCTTAGAACATTAGCACTTTTCGCAATATTTGCGAAGTTCAGGTTGTTTTTGAGAAAAACCAAAATCTTCATTTTTTGCCACTTTTTCAACCCAATTTTGAGAATGCGATAGAATTTTTTACCACAAAACATGAAAAGATACACATAGAGCGTTGATTCAAGTTTACGAAACACGCCATCCGTTCGCTGTGCGACCAGTAGTTCATGAGATATCGATGACTGAAGACAAAAAAGTGTTTTTTCATGCAACTACCGATATCTCAGTGCTGAATGGTCGTACAGAAGAAAAATTTTGAATCAAAGCTAAAGAATCACGCTAAAAGACAAACAAATTTTTTTGGAGCCCATGGATCATTTCGAAAATTGATAAAATAAACAAAAAAAATTCCTTCGCCTTTATTGCTTTTTTCACGCTATAAATAATGTTCAAAATGAATTTCCATCCTGAGATTTCATGAAGTACACACTCCAAGCTTCATTTTCCTTTTTTTTCATCTCGATCCGATCATTTTCCGTGAAGTTACAGTCCTTTGGAAATCACTGAACAAATGGAAAAAAAATTCTGCTCCTTTAACGGTTATGCTGAGTGTAAAAAAATCTGGACACACTTTGGTGTTCTCTTGCTTCTGAACCATTCTCATATTATGACTCATCCAGGCGTCATTCCGTAGGGAATATGCTTGGTAATTGATGCTCCTTGTAACTTCGTGTGCGACTCTCCGATACTGCACTAGCTCACGGTGGGTGATTTCCTTCAGACTGAATGGATGGGCTGCTGTGGTGTCTGCATCAAATATTAATTTCTTATTGATTTCCTCCAAGGTCATTGTCTGTGGAATTGCTAGATCATCCAGATTTATCCTGCAGAAATAATTATCGGATCTAATATATTGTGATAGATTCCTTCTTCTGACTAGATCTCGGCATACCGTACATATATATGATAACATCTAATTGAATCTCGTTATCTCTACCTGGATGGAATTATATCTAATAGCCGAATCCTAATCAGAGAAAGAGACAGAGTTCCATAATATAGGGAAAAGTGGGATAAAATGGACATTCCAATTGAAAGGTTCAAGATTTCAATTTTCAAATGATTCCATCGAAAAGTGGGGAAACTTCAAGCGAAAAATATGCGTCAAAATGTTTCTTTTCTCAATTTTTAGAAAAATTAACTTTCCTGGCCAAGCTTTGAAGGGCCCTTCGGAAAATCTAAAAAATTCACTTTTTCGGTGATATTTCCGGTTTTGTTGGTCATAATGACCTGCGGTTGATTTCAAATGATAGGTGAGCTCATTTCTCATCAAGTTATGTAGTTCAAACTTGTTTGGAAATATTTATAGGTCAGTTTCTGAAAATCAGTAATTGCCCTAAAAGTACTTTAAAAGTTGATATTTCGCTTAAGCCCCATAAATCGATGGAAAATGAATTCACCTTGCATTCAAGATCAAACCCAATAGTCCAGCAGCCACCGCCCTTTTTCTTCAGTGATTTATAACCGGCTGAATCTTCGTGAGTAGGTTCAGTTCGACGAGACGCCCACATTCTCCCTCTGAAAATTCTCAAAACAGGTAACTAATGGTGTTAGCAGGTGTCAAACATGTCAATTTGGTGGGGGGTCGAAATTGTCTGACTAACAGCAAATTTTTTATTGAAATGTTGAGATAATGGGGATAGTAAACTCGGAAAAACAAATGTCCTACAAAATGGTTGGTCTGATTGGAGCGTCCTCCACTCCAAATATGACTGAAAAACGAGGTCATGAAAATTATTAATAACCAGCTGATTTTTTTTCTGCAGCTTAGTAAACATTTCTATAATGGAAAGGTCACATAGTCCTACAAATTGAGTGGTAAGTTTTCCCAGTCCTACGCTTGGAAGTCGTCGATTCCACTGTGACACTTTTTTCATTAATAACTGTAGGACAAAAAAAGCACATGTTAAACTAGTGCATTCTCTATGTGAATCAAACATTGTCCTACCAAAAAGTGGGTATGCATCGCTAGTCCTACAAAAATATGACGTATTCCACGCTATTTCACTCATTTTTCGAACTTTGTCTATAGATTTTGTTCATTTTTGTGTATGTTGTTGAAATGACTTAGGAAAGTCATTTCTCATGCGAACAACAAAGTAAAGTTTTTTTTTTCAACTCTTATGACCATTTAAAATTTCGGAAAAATGCCAAAGATGAAAATTTTTATCATTTTCCAACTTTGAATGCGCCTACTTCATTAAATATCAGTTTTACAAAGAAAATGCAAGAGTACTTTTTTATTGCGAAAGAGCATATAATCACAACAAAAATTTTTTCAATTTTCGGAATTCAATATTTCTATTCGTTATAAACAAAATAATTTAAAAATTGGCTGTCAATCGTTGTTCTCACCATTTTCAAAATCTCAAAAAATATATGATATAGATTAAACTGTTTCTGATTCTTCAACAGAATTGCATCACGCTATCTGCAACGGTTCCAGGAATATCACTTTTTCAATCTTTCTCCATCGCTCGCGGCCTGCACATAACAACCGTGCGCATGCGCATAGTCCCTAGCCACGAGTCACGTGATAACAAATAGAAATATTGAATTTCGAAAATTAAAATGAATTTTGTTGTAATTATACGCTTTTTCATAATAAAAAAAAGTACTCTTCCATCTTTTTCGTGAAATTAATATTTACCGAAATAGACGCATTCAAAGCTGGAGTGAAATGGGCACCTCCACCGTTATTTCAAAATTTTAAGTGGTCATACCATGCTGGACCCGGTTACCGGACGGGTCCCAGTTTCCGGATGCAGCAACAAAATCTACTAATAATTAATATTCAAATGAAAAAATCTAGTTTTTCAATACTTCCGAAATGTTAGAATAACAATCAAGTGAATTGTTCGATTTATTCAATTAAAATTTGTTATCATTTTAATAATACAATTCTAGCTTGTCCGGGAACCGGTACCATTGTCTTAACAGTCCGGTAACTGGTGCCTCCACGGTAATTTTTTGAAAAAAATTTCGAATTTTTATGTTACCATGGAAATAAATTCCCTGAGCCATTCGTACAACAGATCCAAAAATGAATGAAATTGAAAAAAAAGTTCAAAAAATGAGTGAAATAGCGTGGAATGCCTCATATTGAAAATAACCTGATTTCTTAATTGTAGTTGTGGTAATTTGGGAAACATGTATTTGTAGGTAAAACCAATATTTTTTATTGAATAATATAATTTGTATTTGTTGCTGTAGCTGTAGTAGTATATAAACTGTTCAAATGGAACTGAAAAACACAATTATTAAACTAATCTAAGATCATCTTTATCTTCTTCGGATTCCGATGTCGACGCTTCATCGGTTTCGACTTCAACGTCGTCTTCGTCGCAGTCGTCGGACTCAATGTCTTTTTCATAGCAATGCCCAATGAAATATGTTTGCTTGGTTTCATATGACCCCTTGTAATACTATAAATTGAGTCCTGTGAATAGCACGAAGACAATCTTTCGACACGATTGCATATTTTATTCCCAACACCACTCAAAGCAGTGGTCCAGAATAAATTTAACCATCTTGGAATATCACATTCTCCTCTATCCAATGCTTCACTATCGATGAAATCCGGTAAAGGATTTTTCTGTATTTTCAGTATGTGCCTCCCGATATTTCAAAGCAAAATCTTGAGCTTCTTGTTCAAATAATATATTTTCAATTTCTTCGTCTTCAATTGTCTCGGTATCAATTTCTGCAGACATAACAAATGGTTTATTAGATATCTTGACTATTGAAATTTTATTTTTTAGTTGTTTTGTTATGTAGTCTTCAACGCTAGTAGTGCTGAAGATGTTGACGTCAAGATCTGCAGCTTCGTATGATTCGGTTAAGAAATCAGAAAAACAATCCCTCAGGTGAGCCAGTGATAAAACTCGTTGACCTTCAATTATTTCACGTTCAATGTAGCCAATCAATCTTTCTCTTACAATTTTGTGGCAATCTCTCTTTGAGGTCCAATCTGTATTTGATGGGCGATTTTTGTGATGCTGATACTTGGCACAATAATCGATATTACAATTGTTATGATAGCATAAGCTAGTACTACCATCCGAGTCTAGCTCTTCCTGAATTCTTCGTAACAAGTCTACATTGCCAAGTTCTGTAGCATACGTTTTAATTTTGTCCAGGAATTTTCTATTATCTTTGATTTTACGACAAAATATTTGTCGTCCTTTGCGTTTGATGGTAATTTTTTTGCACAAAAAGCATGTGTTGGCCAAATTTTCCGCATCAAAACTTCCAACACTCGCACTGCAATCCATTACATCTTCTTCACTAAATCTGTAAAGGATGTTATGATATCATTAAAAGGGATTGTATGATTTCAGAAAAATCTCAATAAATTACTTCGATACATTCTGAACTTCGAGGTATGAATTTGAAAAAGTCTAATTCTGGTTTGTATAATTCTGTTATTCCACGTGAAGAGAATCCAGTTTAATTAAGGTATTACTATCGCTCAAGTCACCACTAAGAGTGGGGGCAAGGGAAGTTAGAAAAAAATCATCTGGAACAACCAAAGGAAGTAGAAATAGTTCAATCTGGAATGCTATTCAGCTATTCAGCTATAATATATTTCTTGCTTTTATATGGAAGCATAATTTAATCCAAACAATTATATCTACTAATATTTTCAATTTTTCTTAAAGAATGATTTTCTAAAATTTTGATAGGGTCCTGCCTGCGCACACTGATCTCTGAATCTGAATCTGAGAAAAATTTGATTTTTTCAAACTTTTTTCCAACATTTTTTTTTACTATTTTCGTTCAAACCTTCAACGAATTTGTTTTTCTTTTTTTTTATTAACCGCTCCGAGGCCGAACAGATTGAAGAAAAAATTCACTGCTCACGTTCGAAGTATTCGAACAATTGACAAAGAAAGAAAAAACAAATACCCTCCGAGAATGTCTGCAGTACATATTACTCCAAAAATTTGATTCTCTTTCGCTTCTCATCTTTGTTTACATTTTTTTTTGGAGCAAAAAAAAGTTTGTTCACATTTGACCTTATCAGAATACTTACGGCGGATATAATGACACTATCTGCAGTATATGCGCAGTTTTTCTCTCACAATTTCTTAAACTTCGACTTAAAAAAATGTCGCGAAAAAATTTTGAAAATTTTTTCAACATCTCAAAATGTTTCAAACACTGTGTTACGTATAAGAATTGACTCGAGATGATTTATTCCGAGAAAATCCCCAAAATATAATTCACTCCCGATTAATTCCCATTTACGTTAAAGTTTCTCTACTTTTTGGAATATCAATCGACTTCCGGGGCTAGAGAGTCAGAAAATTTCGTTACTCACCGTGTTACTGATGTTCAGGGCACGTTACTTTTCTTCTCGTAATCCTCAATGGTTGCCGACGGATGAAAATTACAACTTCAATGTTTCTCAGTTTCTATGTTCACTTTCGATGTCCACTTTCTATGTTCACCTTTTTATTCTTTTACTTTTTTTCTTCACTGTAATAATTATATGAGTATAAATTCACGAAAAATGGTCACACTTTATTTTAGATTTTCGCCTTCGACTCTATCATGAGATATTGACGAATATATATATATATACGATTTGATTTTATAAAGGAAAACGAGTTTTAATATATTTTATTTTATTTGGATCAAGAGGAGAGAGTGATCAACCGCACCGTTATCTGCGGTGTTGATCAGGTTTTTATAGAATAGTCAACCGCACCGTTTTCTGCGGTGTTGACTAGGTAATATTTGAGGACGAATAGGTGGAATATGGAGGATAGAGTGGTCAACCGCACCGTTCTCTGCGGTGTTGACCAGGTTTTATTTAAGGACGAATAGGTATAATAAGGATAGAGTAGTCAACCGCACCGTTTTCTGCGGTGTTGACTGGGTTTAGATTCTAGGCTCTGAAAAGGAATAAATAATTAATTAAATTAATTAAACTCTGTTTTCACTTCAATGATTTTAAATTTATTCAAACAAATTGTTTTGTTTCTATTAACGTGAGGCTTCGTCAGATCTCAAAATAAAGAGGGAAAATTATTTCGTTCGGTTTAATTCGGTTCTAGAGAAAATATTTCACTTGATAAATAAAAATAAATTTATTGAAAATTATTTGAATTTAAAAAACTTCGATAATAGAAAAATTCTGAGTTGTGATTTGATCAAAATATTCTAAGTCCAAACTGAGTAAAATTATTCTAAGTGTCGGCTGACTGAAAATATTCTAAGTCCCGATTCACTAAAAATTTTCTGAGTGTCGATTCACTGAAAATATTCCAAGTCCAAACTGAGTAAAATTATTCTAAGTGTCGGCTGACTGAAAATATTCTAAGTCCCAAGTGAGTTACCGCGACCGCGTCCGGAGGAGGAGGTCTTTACCAATTGAAGAGGAGCGATGAACTGACTGACTGAGCCTCGCGCATCTAGGTACATGGACAATTCGGCGGCTTGAGCCGGTAGGGTGGGAGTACAATAAGTGGGGATGCGCTGTGAGTTTCTTGCGCAACTAGGTGGCTGGTGGTGACTGAGCTGGTGGGGAGCGTCTTCCTTCTACCCTTGTGTGCTGTAGCTTGTCCATGCGCTGAGGCTTATATGTGTATCTTATGATACAGTGATTTTACAATAAAGATTATTACATTAAAAATACAATATTGTTGTTTTCTTATTTTTAACCTTATTTTTGACATGATAATATATTGTTTTATATGATCTTAAACAATTTTAAAGTTGATTTTTCACTCTTCGGAAATGGCTTCCTTTTCACATCCTGATGTGTACCTTATAAACAGATTTTGTCAAATCCACTTAGAAGTGGGATAAATTGACGATTTTCTATATTTGAACTTCTTTTCGGCTGAATGAACGAATTTTAGTATCAAAAGTTTTAGATTATTTTTTTATAAACATTTGATTGTTAATAACTTTGTTAATTAACAATATAGGGAATCGTTCTATAATGCATTTGAAAGGCCATTGAATTTACCGATTTTTAGCGTTGGATTCATTTCTCTAACTTTTATAGTTTCGGAGTTATTTATATTTAAAGTTGGATGACCTTGAAAATTCCAATTGTTAATAACTAATGAAATAATTGCTTTAAAAATCTGAACTCAATTGCGTCTGGAAGAGACTATTTTTATCTATTGTTTGAACTTGGATTCATCTTCCTAAGTTAATAACTTTTGTTGTTATTCAATAGTTAATTAAAGCTTGAAAGTTGTTTTACATAAATTTTGGTTTTTCTTAAATTTCCTTTCATGAACTTTTAGTTTGAATTATTTAATGATTTTACAAATGGAAATTATTTCTTAATGTTGATTATTATGAAAGTTATTGATTTTTGAATTTTGCCATGTATTTTGTATATCTATATATATGTGAATAAATTTGAATGTTAAATAACTCTGTTGTTATTTGTTATTTTGATTTCATTTTTGGTCCTTATATTCTTCTGATGTGATTCTCTTTCTATTCTATTGGTTTTTGTAATTCTCTAATAATTTTTCATATTGATGGTTTATAACAAATTATTGTAAATATTAACTTTTGTCAAATTTTCTTAGTGCATTGTGTAGCCTGTATTTTTCATGAATTTTTGTATTATTTTGGTTCCTTAATCTTCATAATTTTAAAAGATATGAATTTTTGAAAGTTCAGAAATAGTTATTCTGCATGTGTGTGTGTATATATGTTATAAAATTCATATCTCGGTTAATTATCAATATTAAGAGTTAATTTTCAGTATTCGTCAATATATCATGGTCAACTACATTTTGAGTCCACTTTCATATTTCTACGATTAAATTTTGATAAATTGTTTATAACAAATTATGTTGCAAATTGATTTTCCAATTGTTTTTCTTCTGGAATCGATAGTCTTAATTATTTAATGAATTTTGCAATTGGAATTATTCCTTAATCTTTATACTTGAAAGAGTTATGATTTTTCAAAAGTTTAACATAGAATTGCGTGAGTCCCTGGTGGGGGAAGTTTTGTCCCACGCGTGTGACGTCACGCACCTACTTAGTGAAAGTCGCTGAAGGCCGGCGCGGTCAATACTTTTCCGTTGGCCTTTAAATATGAATATCTTTGTTTCTATTGAAAGGAATTTGTTGCAAATTGGTATTTAAACTTTTCTGATGATATTTCACTTGTTTATGACGATTTTGTCCGTTTTCCTTAGTTTGTTAATGGACTTTGTTAATGGACCTTTCAGACTTTTCAAGGAATTTTTAATGGCTTTCTTTCTGATTCTGTTGACCATCATCTTGTAATGTAATTTCATGTATTATTGACCTCTTTTAAGGTGAATTGGTTCAAATATGGGAATTGTGACCATTTTCAACTGAATTATTAGTTATTTTTGATTATTCTTGGAAACTACGTATGATCACACAGATCAATACGTAACAACTGAACCAAATTTTTACCCAATCGGAGGTAAAAGCTGTTTGGGAGGACGGGTGATTTTTATGAAATAAATTGAATGTATTACATTACTTTTCTAGGAGAAAAATTTAAAAATAAAAAGAATTTTACAGACAATTTTTTTCAAATATTGAAGTTTTTCTTAGAATACATCTTCGTCTTAGAAGTGAAGGGACGTAAGTACTATACTCATACACAGCACTTGCATCCCTTTGTTTCTAAGGCGATGACATATGAACATACTTCAAATATTATTACTTTCATAATTTAGTTCGAGGGAAGAGTCTGGTCAACTGAAGCTTGTGTGATTTTGAAATAGATACTCCCGAAAATCTATATATATATATATATACACTGAATCCTCCGAGCCTAACGGTATTTGAGAGTAAACATCTGCTCCAATATACCTGTGTAATCTCAGACATTCGAATATACAAATACTGCTCAGCTGGTCCGGTAAAGATGCTCGGAGCGGGGAGGGGGGACTATTTTCTCCATTGTACCGAACGTACGCAGCAAGATTTTTAGGCTACACTCACGATTTTTTATACCGATTCGACCATATACCCCCTTAAAAATATTTGATTGGCTTACCCTTCATAAGATAAATATTTAGCCTTGACTCTGAACTCCTTGTAGCAAGAGGAATGATATCCAATGATGTCGTCATCCCAACTGTCGGGCAATACCACATCTTTATATTTGTGCTCGTGATGTATCCGAGCCCTTAAAAACTGTTTGCAAGAGAGCAGAATTTCCTTAGAAAACTTTTTCGTTTGCTCTCTTTTCTCGCAAAACTTAGGACTTTCACGAAGTAAATTGCACAAAAAACAGTCCATATTCTCTCATAAAAATAGAAATTTTTGAACAACACTTGCACTGAAAAACCTCGACGCTTCGAACGTTTGTAACCGACTGGCTTGGGAAGGGAACCGAAGGCATTGTTGCCAGATTGCTGGCACGGGCTCCCCCCAGACCTCTCTCAGATTCCCCCGAAAAATCCTTAAATACCCCCAATCAGCTGCTTTCTATACCACGAAACTTCCAATGTAGTGCATAAAATATGTACTACTTTTTTATGCACAAAACATGTATCATTCGTACATAACATATGCACAAACGGAGCATATTCCCGGGATAAAAAAAATCGAGTCTTTCAGTGGTCGAAAGACTCCTGTCCCGGTCTCTGACAGAGTCCCTATTCGCGCCATGGCAGAGACTCTCTAGAGACACCTTGCTGATTTCCCGTACGGGACACGTGTCTCTCCTACAGGGACTCTCAGTCCCTGCTCGATGAACCAGAGTCCTCACTTGAGAGACTCACAGTCTCTCAAATAAGGACTCCTCCAGTCTTTCTTCGAGAGCCATCAGTCTTTCTATTTTTCAAAAAATATTTATTTTTATACATTGTTTTTAAATTGAAAAATACATTAATCAATATTCTATTGAAAGAATATGGAGTTTTCGGGAAAGTTGATTTAGTTTCGTCACCAGTTTTTTTTATAATACCTCGGAATCTAAGTGCGATAGAACGATATTGCCTTAATTCTTCTTCAGAGGGAATGGCAGGAAATATGGTTGCAACAGATATGAGTAATGTACTTTCCGTGTGCTTTCTTTTAAGAGTGCTCAATGAAAGTATTTACATTATATAGCCTGTCAATTCGATTGAAAAAGAATAATAAATTATGTGTGTTTTTTCTCTGAATGTCCAATATTTTGATTCATTTCAAAAAAAATTTATAATATAAACATCAAAACTCAAATATATCCATCTTACCCCTATGTCCGTTTTACTCCACTTTCCGCTAATATTGAGAATTTTAATCAAAGCCAAATATGAAAAAAATAATAATTCCACGCTTTCCAAAAATCATAAAAGTTGAGAACTTAAAAATTGTTAACTTAAAAGGAGAAAAATGATTCATTTCTCGGTCTCTCTTATAAGGACTTATTGAAGCGGTTTCATTTAATTTGAATTCGCGCGATGACAGATCAGGTGATCTGGTCATTCACCCCACCAGGGAGTCCACGCGCCCAATTGAGGGGACTCTTTCGGGACTCTGCGGTAAACGGTTGAAACGATCAGACGCGATTTTCCTGAACGTTTTCTTTATCTCAAAATTCTCTATTATTATATCTCGTGAAGTTCTTGTACTTAACAATGAATAAATTATCTGAAGTGAACATTAATCAATTGTGTTAATTGATTATTTAGTCAATCACTTCATTATGTCTTTATAAGTCTACTGAGAGCCCAGCAAAGATAGAAGTCCTTACGGAAGAGACCAGCAGAGATTAGAGTCTTTACGGGGGAGACACAGAGAGACACGAGAGACACTGTAGAGACCGTTGCGGGACTTGCGAGACACTCCAGAGACCGAAAAGTCTTTCTGAGAGTCTTTGAAGACCGTAAAAAACTCTCAAAAGACTCAAAGATTTTATCCCGGGTTGTATGTTGAATTTTGAGTCAATAAAATATTGTGATGATGCACATATTTCATGTTTTCCCTGAATGCATGGAATATGGAATAATGAAAAACATGAAATATTTTCAACATGATTATATCGTCACCTTAGAGTGAAAGAGGCGTAAGTGTCATTTTTTCCGATTTTCTTGTTCGACATAACAAAGGGGCGTATCTCCACCATTATTGATCCAATATGCATTCCAAGGCCTTTTAGGCATTATTAGTAAAAAATCATAACATATAGGCGTAAATACCACCCACTAATAACAAACGAGCGTAAGTGCCGGAGATACGACTTTTTGTTTTTTTTTTTTTTATTGAATTTTTCCTGATTGTTGGGAGAATACTAATGAAAGAGGCGAATCTCCAGCCCATGCATCTTTTTATTATTTTTAACCGACAATAATGAAGAGGCCTATCTGCAGCACAAGCCTCATTTTGCTATAAGCAATGCACGAGACCTGCTTCTATCCTTCCCGCGCATATATAATGATTTTTAAAAAAACTGTGCTGGAGATATTGCCAATGCAAAGAGAAAAAACCGAAGCCGTAATAATAATCGGAATATGAGTGAGGTACAGCGATTTTACCCAAATCCTGTATTGTAGCTCTTGAAAGTCTCCACAAAAAAGTGCTCAAGCAAAATCGCCCTATCTCGCTTAGTTTCCGGGATCATCTGAAAAAACAAATGACACAAAATCAACTAATCACCAGAATTTCATATATATTCATTTCTCCCCCAAGTTTTTTGACAATATCTAGTTAACCAAGCGAGATAGAGCCATTTCATCTCAATCCTTTTTTGTAGCTCTTGAAATTATCTACAAACCCGTTTTTGGGCAAAATCGCTTCAATTTTAAAATAAGTATAAAGTATGAGTTTTCTTTTATGATAGCAAAAATCTTAATTCTATTGCACATTGAAAATTTTCAAAAACAAAGAGGCGTAAGTGTGAAAAAATAATTCAATTGAAAGAATTTGAAAACAAAGAGGTGTAAGTGCTATAATTTAGATAAAAATCGCAAAAAAGGGCGTAACTCCGACTATTCTCATGAGATGAAAAAATTAGAGAAACAAAGAGACGCAAGTGCGGAGATACGTCCTTTTCACTCTAGCATTAACAAGTATATAACATTCAAACAGAAAATAAGGAATCTTCCATTTTAAGATTGGTAGTTACGCCACTTTTTTTTTGATTATCAACTACCTCAATAATGTCGCAGACACCATAAAGAACATTTTGGAGTGATAAGTGGAGATACGCCCCTTTCACACCAGAATTTCTCGTTTTTGGCCCTTACGCCCCTTTCATTCTAAGGCGACGAATATAATATGATTGAAAATGAATCATATTATACGTTTAATGATTTGTCAACCTAAAATTGCTTCTATTAATACATATCATCGCCTTTAGTAACAAATGGTCGGAAGTGCCATTTTTCCAATTCTTTTCCTATGGCAAATAATAAAGACTCGTATAGTTTTTTTACCAAATCGCTATCTCATGGGTTTTCCTTGCATGAATAACAAAAAAAATTCTGAATAACGAACGGTCGAAAGTGCCACAAATTACTAACAGAGGGTCGTATTTCCAGCTCTTACGTCTTTTTGTTTTCACTGGTTCTTAGTGAAAGCAAAGAATGGTGAATAGAGCATGCCATGGGGGACTACTTGTTTTTCTAGGAAGGTGGAGCAGAATTGACATGAGGGGGTAAAATGGATACAGGTGAGTTTTCCATGTCTATATCATGGAACACTTTTGAAATCAATAGAAAGATTAGGGATAGGTTATTTCTCGCTATTCCATTGAATAGCTGAGGAAATTTGCTGTGGAAATCATGTCGGAAATGATTCTGTTGTTTTTTATACGAATAAAATTTTTTTGGTCAAAGTTTGAACGGGTACCACCGGCTTTTTCTGGGAGAAATCACTTTTTTCAACATGCTTCCGGTTCTATAGGTCAGAAATTCCGAATGGAGATGAGAGCTGGGATCGTTTGTCATCGATTCATGGGGTTCCGAATTGAGAAATATCGATTTTCTAAGATAGCTATAGACCAAAAACAGATTTTCTTAATAGTGTCCAGAAATACCCTAAAATCGATATTTTTAAATTAAGAACACTATAAATCGATGGAAAATGACCGCACCGTCCATCACCACTCAGAATTTCAACGCTACAACCCATAGAACCGGATATATTTTGCAAAAAGTGAATTTTCTCAATAATGGAATGAGGGATCTCTTCAAATATTGCCTGGAAGAAAAGAGTTCTCAACTCATTCAAAAAAATTGATTCTTGCACTTGTTTTCCGCCTGAAATTTCCTCAGCTTTTCAATGGAATCATCATGAAAAATCTCCGGCCGTTTCATTCTCATGTCCATTTTTCTCCACTTTGCTCCGTATTGAAAAGTCTTGGAAATGAATAGACGTAAGAACGTTATGAATTTTCCTCACAATCAAAAAACAGTGGAAGCAAAGAGACGTGAATGTGGAGATAATGTTTTTTCATTTTTACATTGATAGTTACGCCATTTTGTTTTTGGAAGTTATAGAAAAAAGAGTGTCCAGAATCTTCTGAAATAAATTTTGATTTAATTCTTGGTTACGAATGATAATATTTCTCAGACTTGGAATAAGGTCCACTGCGATAAAAACAGTAGCAATAGAATGAATCGATTTTTCGCCGATCTTTTTTCAAGAATATCTTAGAAATTACTTGAGATACGCCCGCTTTGCCTTAATTCGTCTTTGTAGATCATTTCAAGAGCTACGAAAGAGGATTGAGGCAAAGAGGGCGTATCTCCATTAGTTATGGAGTTACTCTCAGCAAATAATGGGAAAAATGTGTAATTTTTTGATTTTGTTGCCCTTTTTTGTGAATATCTCAGATTCTGATAATTGCAGTGAGAGCCAGTTAACTGCAAATGGAAGATGAGATCATTTCACCCCGATTTAGTATATAATGGAATCGATTATGGGCTCAGAATTTCGATCATTTCGGAAATTCTGAAAACAATTATCGAAAAATTGCGATTTTTTTTACTGATGTTGTGAAGAATATCTCGGAAACTAAAGGAAATAGAGAAATTTTGTTCGAATTCTTTCCTGTAGAAAACTTCAAGAGCTACAAACAAAGTCCGGAGTATAAAGGACGTATCTGCGGTAGTGGCCGAGTAATGGAAGAGAAATGATAGGAAAAATCTTTTTGTTGCTGGGTGGATAAAAACAGTTTAATATCAGTTTAAAAGAATGAATTCGTGTGAATTTGGAGCAAATTGAATATTTGGAATATAGGAAGAGACTTAAAGAAGAAAAAAAAAAATAATAATTCAGAGTATTTTGGATACACTGTCATTTCGTGATATTTCTCCACTACATACCACTTTTCGTGTAGGACAGTGGTAAAATTGAGTTCTCTACTTCATTCCCGATAGGAAAAAGTTGAAACTGGGTTGTTATTAATGAAAAAAGTGTTACAGTGGAATCGACGACTTCCAAGCGTAGGACTGGGAAAACTTACCACTCAATTTGTAGGACTATGTGACCTTTCCATTATAGAAATGTTTACTAAGCTGCAGAAAAAAAATCAGCTGGTTATTAATAATTTTCATGACCTCGTTTTTCAGTCATATTTGGAGTGGAGGACGCTCCAATCAGACCAACCATTTTGTAGGACATTTGTTTTTCCGAGTTTACTATCTCATTATCTCAACATTTCAATAAAAAATTTGCTGTTAGTCAAACAATTTCGACCCCCCACCAAATTGACATATTTGACACCTGCTAACACCATTAGTTACCTGTTTCGAGAATTTTCAGAGGGAGAATGTGGGCGTCTCGTCGAACTGAACCTAAAAGTTGCCCTGCATTTCGCGGATTTCGTGAAAATTGCAAATGTTTTAACGTTTTTCTTTAGTTCGATGTTTGCTGAAACACCCCCTAAATTTTCAAGCCAATCGGCTCAATCGTTTTTTTTCCCCGAATGAACAAAGTTCCAGCAAAAATTGAAGTAACACGTTTTTGTTCCTTAAACACCAATTAATGATGATTAAGGCCGAAAATGTTTCCTCTCCAATATTTCTTTGTAATTTTTTGTGCAAAATTTGTTAAATTCTATCGAAAAAAGGAAATAAAAGAAAGATTAAAAAATCGGAAAAAAATAGAAAAAAAATTTTTTCAATTTTTTTTCGATTTTCAATTTTCTTTTTAATTTTTTTTGTTTATTTCTTTTCAACTTTTTTTCATTTCTTTTTTTCCCTTTTTTCGATAGAATTTAACAAATTTTGCACGAAAAATCCCAAAGTAATGACGGAGAGAAAACACTTTCGGCCTTAATCATCATTAATTGGTGTTTGAAGAACAGAAACGTGTTCCTTTAATTTTTGCTGAAACTTTGTTCATTCGGGGAAAAAAAACGATCAAGCCGATTGGCTTGAAAATTTAGGGCGTGTTTCAGCACACATTGAACTAAAGAAAAACGTTGAAACATTCGCAATTTTCACAAAATCCGCGAAATGCAGGGCAATTTTCAAAAAATAAAAAAAAACTCATTTTTCGGTACTTTTTCGAACCAATTTTAAAAGTGGAAGAAATTTTTTCTTCAATTGAGCAGTGCAAGAATCTTACAGGAAATTTATTCAAGTTTACGAATCTCATCATTCGCTCGCTGTGCGATCAGGAGTTCCTGAGATATCGACGATTAAAGACAAAGGGTGTTTTTCGATTCAATCGACGATATCTCAGCAAAAAAAAGTCGTAGGAAAAAAAAAAAAACTGAAGCTGAAAGACCAGGCTACACGATCCTGATGAGGGTCAAGTTGAGAAAATTTTTTTGAAGTCCGTGGAACAATTTGGAAAAATGGAGAAAAGATAAAAAAAAATTCCCGCTTTCAACCCTCTTATCTCGTTATAACGGATGGTCAAAAAAAATTTTCATCCCGAAATTTCAAGAGTAGAAACTTCAAGCTTTCAAACCATTTTTTTAAAATCCTAATACGATCATTTTTAGTGAAGTTACAGTCATTTGAAAATCAAGCAAAAAACTGACAAAAATTACTGTTCCTTTAATTTTTTTGCTGAGTGTATTTATATATAAAAAAAAAAAGAAAAAAGTTTTCAAGAATTGGGGGCTGTTAGGTCCAGACAAATTTATAGGAACTTATTTTTATTTTTGAAAAATAATATTTAAAAATTGAGAATACTGTAACGGGATTCGTCCAATCCCGTCACACTTCCGGCCATCCCTTTCCGCACACACGGTTCGATAGCGTGGGCGCCAGTTTATTCTTCACCGGAGGAATAAACGAAACTCACTGTGTGCTGGTTTTCCCTGAGCTCACCACGCTCAACCCCTCAGGTACGGGGTCCATACGTGGTATCGACCCACTTTCTTGTCCTATCGGCCGGGGTCGATACGTCGTATCGACTCTCTTTTTTAACATTAAAAAATCATTTTCTCAAATACTATCGCAGATGTAGAAATTGAATAAATTGATTTGGGTTGATGATGGAACTGTCTTCGGAGTGGGGAACTATTTTTTTTTTTTGCAATATTTTTACCCCTTATTTTTAATGAACAAAAGTTGTGGGCTGAAATTCCACACTTGATATGTTTAATCGTTTCGTTTATCGGAAAAATTTTCTTTGGAAATTCCGAAATTTTTACTCAAATTATTCTGAAGATTCGTCTATCAAATGGCGCAATGCAAATTTCCATCGGATTGATAATTTGTTTGTTATAAATAAATTCAGCGTGCAAGACTAGTTCAGCCACTAATCATCTGATAGAATTAAAATTAGGCTCAAAAATTCACGAAATATTTCTATAACGCAAAATCTGAGGAAAATCGATATCTCTATAGTATTTCTATGGAAAACTAATGCACTCAATGAAAGTTTTTCCATAATTTTTGGATAAAGCGTTCACGAGACGTTGCGTATTGAGCAGCGTAGTCTGATTGTCAGATGGCTCCCGGCCGATGGGACAAGTCACAGCGTATGGGTCCCGTACTTGAAGGGTTAATCTCTTAGGACGGTTTCGGGCTAGCCTGCTGAACCTTCGGTAGTAATTACTCGGGGAATTACTAAACCCCAATGGATGGCATGGGCAATCCATTCTCGGTAACCCAGTGTGCTGGTTATGGTAGAGGGGCGTGGGTCTAGTCACAATCCCTCTAGCGAGAACAAGTCGGAATTGGGTATTCCGCGATAACCTCTGGATGAGCCCATCCGCAGTATTCCTCTGATTTATAGTCACCCAGAGAATACCGGACGTCTCCACCCACACGAGGAACGCCACGTAGCCACGCTATGGGCAACCAACGATAACTCTCGCCTAAGCGAGCGATAGAGGTTCCAGGGACGTCTCCCGATCCTCTCGAGTCTGCCACCCAAGGCAGACTAACTGCTCACCGTGTCGTTGAGTTTATTTATATCGGCTGAGGTTGCTTCTCTTCGTCTAGAGGTCTCTCCGCGCGCCTGCGTGGTTCTTCCTCTCACACCACTGCCAGGCCCGGTGATAACTCTGACATCTTTAGTGGAGCGCCAGCATTTCAGCTGGACTTCTGCCTTATCCTCAGCCGCGTATGAATCCCACTGACGTGACAGTTAGTTCACGGTAACTTCAAGGTGTCATCTTACGCAGATGGCACCACGATATGTATTGTCTAGCTGTTGATGTGTGAGTCTTCTCGAGCTCTACACTTGAATAGCTTCACCCGAAGGTGGCATAAGCCGATGCGATAGCTGTTACGAGAAACCTCGTTACAATACAAATAAATAGAGACATAAATTTAATTTTATATTTTTGCAATTGAAAGGAATGTGATATTGCTAAATCGATCGAAGTAGCTTCCAGTGAATGAACTGATGAATCGGCATTTCAACACTATAAATGTAGAAATGACGAACCAAATCGTCGCAACAGGGCCAATTTCACAATCTTGGGGAGCCTCTCTCCGGGAGGCAACGACCGCCAGCACGGCACGAAAAATCGCCAGTCTTGTTTTAACCGTGAAATAATTACCAACTAAAAACTCTAAAGTATTCCTCTGTGAACTTGACCTTTTCTTGCGCGAAGTTGTCGATTTACTAAAGTGTCAGTTAACCGGCATGGGTTCATCGAACACCAGGAATTGGGCAAACCGCAGCCTCAAGCCATTAATAGCAAGTGCAATTCAATTAATAAAAAGGGTAAAGTTAAAGTTTTCCCATAAAAGTGGAACAAGAACTCTAAAATATTCAAACAAATTGAGTGTAAACTCAATGGATTTTCGATCATCTCAGATCAACCAGTAATACTGAGAATAATTGAGGATCCATTATAGAAAATAAGGACACATTTTGGAAACTTCAAAAGTAAAATAGAAAAACAACTCCGTCAAACCTTTGTAAGTAACAATCAGATTTCACCTTTATATTAGCGCGATCTTTCGAGGGAAATTTGCCAAATAAAAATCTCACATATTGTATCAGAAAGTTTTGTAAAATTTGAATTCCGCTAAATAATAATTAAAGCGCAAAATATTGATGAACAATAATTATTATATTCATTTCTTCCGAAATAAATTCTTTCCTAAAATTCCACTTTTTCCGAAACCATGAAAAGGAATACACAAGAGTATGAACGATAGCATCCTACAAGAATAGAAGATAATTCAGGTTTGTTAATCCGATAATTATTAACTGTTTATCCTCGACGCTGTAAACGCATCTCGGACATAACACTTTGTTAGTCAACAAATTCGGGATCGTTCTATGATGCATTCGAAAGAACGTCAAATTCAATGATTTTTAGCGTTGGATTCAGTTTTCTAACTTTCATAGTTTCGGAGTTATTTCCATTTAAAGTGGGATGACCTTGAAAATCCTAATTGTTAATCACTTGTAAAATAGCTGCTTAAAAAATATAAACTCTATTGCGTTTGGAAGAGACTATTTTTATCTATTTTTCCAGCTTTGATTCATCTTTCTAAGTTAATAACTCTTGTTGTTCTTCAATGCTTAATTAATGTCCGAAAATTGTTTTACATAAATTTTGGTTTTTCTTTGATTTTCTTTCATGAACTTTTAGTTTCAATTATATAATGATTTTACAAATGGGGATTATTCCTTAATGTTAATTATTATGGAAGCTATTGATTTTTGAATTTTGCCATGTGTTTTGTAATATATGTGAATAAATTTCAATGTTAAATAACTCTGTGTTGTTATTTGTTATTTTGATTTCATTTTCGGTCTTCATATTCTTTTGATGTGATTATCTTCCTATTACATTTGCTTTTGTGATTCTCCAATGATTTTTCATATTAATTGTTTAATTAATATCCTTCGTAACGCCATATTTGCGCTACAATATGTGATTTGTTTTAGACCAGTATCGCGTTGAAATTTTGTATTCTTATATATTTTATCCACTAGAACGAAGGGTCCGAGAAACGAAAAACGATATTTTTTTTTATTTATTGAAACTAATTTATTTCGATTTCTTTTCCGCCTTGAATATTCCCGCTCTTGCCGGAGTTTCTCTTCACGACGGAAGGAGGCGCCAGCAGACGGGCGGGGATCATATAAAACTGCCCAATCGAATTACCGATGCAGTTGGAGGAAATCAATGCCGTTGGATTCTTTAACCCTATTGGTGGAAAATTTGAGGAAGTCAAGGATGTCTGGAAATGACAATTAATTGATAATAATTAATTGCCACAAATATCAATTAAAATACAATTATGAGAAATTATGTCGGAATTTTTGACGTTAGATTTTAAGACTTATTCTTTTATTATGAATTCAATAACCGGATTTAAAGCAAAATAATACTGACGATAAGAGAAGGGAATTCGTCATTGGCCAATTAATTTGGGAAGAGCCACCTGTGGTCTAATTTTCGACGCACGCCAGCATCATCCCTCACTTTCCGTTTTGGTGGCAAATCGTACAGACGTGATTTTCGCTGTGATAAACATTATAATAATCACCGTTGCAATCAGCAATAATTATCGTTGCCACTGAAAATCTGAAAAGATAAATTTACCGAGGATTTTTGGAGATTTACTGGGGACTGGGAGGAAGTTGAGAGCTACGAATTTTTGAGGCTAAAGTCAACAACACTCCGTTAAGTGGTGTGTTCGTTCTCGGCAAATTAATTTGACATTTTTTTTTGTGTTAGTGGTGTTGCGACGCCGGTAACCGCCATTTTCGGATTTTCCGTGGCGTGTTATTTTTTTTTGAATTTTCATTTGATTTTTTTGGCGGAATTGAATTAACGTGATTTGTTGGTTAATTTCTCGTTTCTCGTCAATTCATATTTTTTTTATTATTTTCGGAAGTTACTATTGTCGGAAGTTCATAAAATTTATTGTGATTTTATTTTTGGAAAATTGACGATTAAAGGATTTTTAGCGATAATTTTTTTTATTTTTGTTGATAAAAATTTTATTATCATTATTATTTTATTTCATTAACGACGATTTATAGTCGCAGTTTTTTTTTTTCATTCATTATTTAATTCATTATTTGCTGGAAATCATAAGGGCGGGCTTCTATTGGACGCCGATCGTCCACGCGACTGTGAAGCCTTAAGGTGCTTTTGCGGGAAATCAGAATTAATTCAAATTTTGATTTTAGAATTTCTTGACTATTTTTTTTTAATAACGACATTTCGAATTGTGTTGTTAATTTTTGTTTTGTCGTCTTAATCAATTTTGTCGGGACTTTTGAATTAGTTCGGATTCTTTTGATTTCTTTTTTTGATTCTTTTTATATTTTTTTTTATTATTATCATTAAAGTTGATTGTATCGAATCATGATGAATGAATTGTGTGAAACTTTTCCGAGAACAACGGCAATGTTCATAAATGTTTAAAGGAACAAAAAAATTCAGTCACGAAATATTTATTTTTCTATTTTGTTTTTTTATTGTAATTCTATTTCATTTTTTTTTAAAGTGCAAAAGTAAAAAAAAAATATTGCTCTAATTATATTTCAAAACTGAAATTGATTGTTAATTTGTTTTATTTTAAATCTGTATTCCTAGTCCAAAGATTTTATAGGTGGATTTTGGAACCCAGCCGCCTCCACGGTCATTAGAATTTTCGAAATCTTTTGTTGCTGACTAGTCGGATATTCACCTGGGAATTATTTTGATTCATTTTTTTTTGTTGTTGTTATTTAGATTTTTTTTTGATTTCAGACAAAAGGTCGTCCGGGTGCCCAACCATTAACGTTGTTTTGAATTTATTTTGATTTTGGATATTTTATCTTATTCAGAGTTTCACGAGTTTATTTGATTACCGTGGATTAAAAAAAACGTGACACCTTATGATATAATTAGTCCGATCGCTACTTTCCGCTATCGTAACAATACTTAGCAGTTCTCTTAGATAAATATTTTCCAGCTTGATGCCTTGGCATAAACTTATAGCTTTAGAATCTATATCCTTGCTGTTGCTCTTCAGTTTCATGTTGGTTACAATAATTATGCTTCCTGTTGATATAGCTTTTATCTTTAGAATATGACCTGTATGACTGACTCTCCCGTTTTCTTCCATTATCATCTGGGAAATCATGATGTCTCTCATTTTTCCAATTAAATTTTCGTCGATGCATATTATTTCCATTCATCCACTTTGAATGAGTGGTATTCCTCGAACTTCCGGTAATTTCCCCATCTTCCTCATCACCATCTTCATTTTGAGTATTGTATCTCCCTTTCTTTTTATTAAATTGTGGATTATGCAGATGTGACCATGAGAGAGGAGATGATGGAGGAGTAGGGGTAAACCTGAATTTGTCATTGAATTGATATTTGGAGTGATATTCAAAATTGATTGAATATTTTTGTGGGAAATATAAATAATTATTAATGATACTCCCATCATCGTCTTCATCTTTCGCTTCCATGATAGAAATTATCAGGGACTGGAAACGTTACTTTTGGTTTGTTTAGTTTTCAAGCGAATAAAGAAACGAAAGTACTAACGTGACTCCAGGTAACAAAAGTAGAAACAAAACTCGAGTAAGGCTTGTCCCAATAACAACGGTGGGAACAGAACTTGATTAACTTTACTCCTAGTAACAAAAGTGGAAACAAAAAGTGAGTGACGTTATTTCAAGTAACAAAAGGGGAAACAAAACACGAGTAATGTTATTCCAACTAACAAAAGTGGAAACGAAAATCGAGTAACGTTAGTCCCAGTAACGAAAGTAGGAACCAAACTCGAGTAACGTTGGTCCTGATGGTTTGATTGAGCCATTCACAATAGTCATCGGTAGATCAGGCTAACCCCCTGGTTTTTTGTATACTCGGTTACATCAACGAACCACAGTACGGCCCACCACAACCGGTCTCCTTCGGATGGGGATCATGGATCAGTTGGGAGGGGTCGACGACCGGATCCAATGGAACGACCTTGGCTTGTCAATGGACGCAGTAGATGGACGGAGGATCTAAAAATAGACCTCATGCAATGTTGGGTAGTTAGTGGGCCGCAGCAGAGGGGATATATGGCCAGAATGCAGGCTTTGTGGTGCGAAATGCAGCCGGAGTTTTCGCATTATACACATAAATATCTGTGGAATCAGGCAGCATATCTGGCGCGGCATGGATAAGAACTGCTGGTAATTCGAAAGGAGTCAACTGGTGAAGGAGGCGATGAAAACAATCAAGCTCTCATTGGTCCTCCCCCGGCACGAACTCCTCAGCAGGCCTCTCCACAGCGTGAGGAAATCAGGAGATCCGAGGATATCAGGAGATTAGAAGATATTAGAAGATATTCAGAGAACAGAGGATGAGAGACCAGAGGACATGAGCATGAGGAGGAAAATCAACCGCAAGATCCTTCCGAAGCCACAACAACTGGCATCAGAGAACGTCAACCTGGCAAACAATCTCCCGGAAGATGTAGATCTGCTCAGCTCGAACTGGGCTGTGTATGAAGATGCAGCAAAATTGGTCGCACGCTCTGGTAGTGGTGAATCACTGCGAATTGTGAACTTGCGTAGACGCTGTACACAGCTCCAGGAGAAAATCGACTTGGCATGGGGACAGGCGTCTCACATTCGGTGTGTGAACAGTTTCATCCAGAGTGGTCGGGCATATCTGCCCAAGGTTCATCGCATCAGCGCTGACCTGAGGTACCATCATCACACGCTGAACAAGATGAACCTCCTTGTTATCAAGGAGCGTTTTGTCGGGAAAGTGCGAGATCTAGGGATCATTAAAAAAATCCTCCTAACAATTCAGTGGAGCTACAAGGTACAGTTACAATATTCTGACCTGCTTTCTCCCAATGACTGCTAAACATTACGTGAATATCGTCTATAGTCTATCGTCTATATCACCAAATTTATCTGAAATTTTATGTTTATTCACTTTTCATCAACGTCTCTCTCTTTCATCGTCTTTTAAAAAGTCGTTGAATGGGCTGTTCCTAAAATGAAAAGAAGGTGCGTGGGATCCCCACGTGGCAGAAATGAAACTTCTCCCTTATGAAGTATAGATAAAGATAAATTATTAGTATTTCTTCATTGAATAAAAGATAAAATTTCTTGTTTGTTACCGAATTATAGTTTCTTTCACGACCACTATTCAGACCAATACATTTTTTGAATTCATTGTGTTTGTGAATATCTCGGGAATTGATCGCGATAGAGCGATTCTGCCACAATCTATGTGTTTAGCTCTCGAAATTCTCTACAGAAAAGGATCAGTGCGAAATTGCCCTATCCTGCTTAAATTTTGAAATATCTAAAGAGAATTGCTGATAAAATGAAATTGATCCGTCTGAAAACTTTATTATATATATTTGATCGGCTTCCGTTTCATTAGGAATATTCGAAAAATTGAGCGACATAACAAAATTTTTCTGAAGACCTTTTTTGAGAACGATTTTAAAAACTGCAGGAAGGGTTGCGACGTGGGGTCCCTAGAGGAAGTCAACATTTAATTATTCAGTCAATGAAAAGACCGAAAAGCCAACAATCGTATCAAAAGTATTCGGTACAAATTACTGCCGAGAGATTTTTTTTACTTTTCTGTGCATAGTTTCAAGAATGCGGATTATCAGAGCAGTGGGAGTGATCGGAAAATTTCGGCCACTGAAAACACCCCGAGAGTGACCCCCACTCTAGGACAAGAGCAGTGTTGGGGAAAAAAGGAATTTGCCATTCCCAAGTAACAAACTGCACATTTAAATTGTAATTTTTTGGATCGAATTATCGAGTACAGTGAGAATATCCATTTGGAAGCATACGATTAAAAAATACACAAATATTTTGAGAATCTTTGAAACCAATTTCCTCGAGTCAATTTGTCTAGTGTGTATGCGATTGAATCTCGGACTAATAGATTACTCATTAAATCGGGTAGTTCATCATTATAAATTATGCATTACAGCTTTATTGAAGAATCATTAAGTACAATGCTTCGAATGAACAATGATTGTAATTCAATGGTGAAAATGCAACAGTAATTTCCCTTTCATCTTGGAAGATTACAATTGACAAAAGAGTGTATCTGCTATTTATTTCGCGATTACAAAATATGACTGTAATTGTTATTTCGAATAGGAAATTACTCGGATGCAAGAGTCATGGCTGTTTCTCCGGTATGATTACATGAGTAATTAGTAATTTGAATTTAGAAAATACCAGATTACAATGGTGGATTCGAATGCGAACATCAGAGAGCAGGAGTAGAAAAGTAATTGGGTATTGTACTATCAGAATACATCGGTTACCTGAGAAAACATGAATACTTTTCACTCAAAGAGTTAAACTACTGTAGAATTCCCACTAAATCGACTTTCTTGCTGCAAGAACTACTTTGAACCCACTGGAATTTAGGCGAAAAAAAGTTATCACCTAGAACCGATTGTTTCTAATGGACTTTTTGGATTCTGGCCCAGGCATTTCTTCGTATTTATAGCCCAAGTCTGAACTTTAATCGTTTTTCGCTCGAAACATGATTTTTTTTTATTGGCATGCAGTATAACTTCACTAATTTTTATTCTTTCCATTTGAATGTCCGACAATATCTTGAAGACAACATTTCGAATGAAAATACGAAGAGGATTCTCAAAAAATTAATTTGTACATTTTTTATTGATAGAAGATTGTCAGTTTTTTTTGGTGAAGACTGAATGTTCTCATCCAAATGCCTACCAAATCACACAAAAAACGTTTTCGAATCCACCTACTTTTTTTTCTCAACTATATTTATCTAGACCAAACCAATTTTTTTCCCCAATTGAAATTCGCACTGGTTACATTGCGTGCCATAGAGTGTACTAAATATGACGAGCCTTGTGAGAATAAGAAGATACGTTTTAGTGTCGAAAATTCGGAGCAGAAAAAATATCTGGACATTTCCACACGAATCTACACGTTCTGAGAACATTTTCAAAATGATATATCTATAATATCCAGAAAAAAATTTTCATTACTCTTATTCTACGCCAGGAAGGGGTGCGAAGTATGAGAAAGGCAGGTAGGGAGACTGGAAAAAACTGGAAGGGGGTAATGGGGGATGTACAAAAAGAAAAATCTATGTACAGTACTGGAAAAAATTGAAAAAAATACTATTATTCTACGCATATCACAGAAATGGTGCGAGAATTCCCTAGGATCATTTTTTCTAGCCCATAAAATTCACTACGAGAAAGTTTCTGAACAGTTTTTTCAATAGTAATTTGCTCCGTAATTATTCAAAATATCATCTGCATGACATTTTAAATCGTCTCTCCACACCATTGCACGCATTTATAGGTTGCAATTCAAGAAATTGTAGTTTTTTCAGTACAAACTGGTTTCGATGCAATGCACTGCTCTAAAAGAGAAGCCGCGCACGTATAGGGCACTGCACGATGTAAAAGGTCTTTGAGGAATCGCAAATGAGATCGAAAAAAGGAATACCAGTGTATGAACTACGTTTTTTATTGATTCCATGGATGAAAAATTCTAAATCCTTCTAGTTAACGTGATTATCTCCCAATGACTGCTCTTTCCATTAATATTCATATTGATATTTTGCATTGGCTGCTCCCAATACCCTAATCTCGAAAAACGCGTCTGTCAGCCTATTAAATTTAGGCAAATCCATGATTGTCGCGAATGAAAATAATCTCTCAACTGCGCCTGATGCTGTAAGCGGAGTATTATATTTGATGAATAATCTTTTTATGATCGGATATGATTCAAGCATCCTCAAGTCTTTACGAGGATCTTTGGAGAACTTCGAAACCTCAATTTCTGGATCTTTTTCCAATGGTGGCTGTACAGTCTCTTGATGGGTAGGAGATTCCCCGAAATTAAAAAACTCCTCATCATCTTCTGATGCAGGTGCTTGTGGAGGCGGAGGCTCATCCTGCTCCATTTCTTCGTTTTCGTTACGGATTACGATAGAACGTACTTTGGCTTGATTCTCTGCCGATAAGCAATGAAGCCAAGAATATTTGAACTGTGGGTGACTGAAAGCTGCTACAGCTGCTGTGATACCTTCTTGTTCCGCAGAGAAGAAAAAACTAAAGCGTGTCTCCAGAGCCTTGATTAATGCATTCAGAAGGGGCAGGAATGATCTCAGTGACTGTTGTTTCAGCAATAATTTCAATTGTCTTCGAGTGGTAATTAGCGTTGGCAATGGATATCCGTAGTACATTTTTTTGTCACCTTGTAAGAAGTCAAGAGCCTTAGCAATCGGTTTCAAACACTCAGTGTATTTTTCGATACACTCATAGTCGGATTATCGTGGAGGGTGCGAAACATTGAATTCTTCACAGACCTTCGGCAATTTTCCCTTAAGAGAGTGAAGCTGGCATAGAGCATTATAAAAACTATTCCATCGTACTACAATTCGTTGAAGTAATGTTTGCTCTAACAGCTCCTTCAGTCTTTCCCTCTGTTTAGAGCTTCTCAGCAAAGCCCAAATGGAGCTGAATCGTCGCATTGCTTCCTTGTGCATATCTGATAGGTCTGGATCATTTCCAATGCATTTGAGAGTATCAGTAGTTCCAATAAGACTCAACGTGTGACTTGCGCATCGTGTTGCGATCCCCGAAAAATTGTAGAGTTAGTGTAGATGGCTAGAAAAATGCATGGGAAAGACAACACGCCCGATGAACTCAGTGAGAATAACATTTATCAACACACTTTAATTATTCTACCTGGCACGAGGAAAAGAAAACAGAAACGATAAGAATTTTCACCTCTGCCGTTCTTATCATTCTTTGTGCTTTGCAATGAATAAAAAGTGAAATATAATAAAGGCAGGAAATGAACCACACGATTTCGAACAATAGAGCCCACAAATATGACTAGAGAGGAAATTATAATTTGATATTATACTAGTGATCAAAGGCAAGCCGACACCCGAGAATCAGAATATTGACACAACACAACGAAGATGATGGAGTGGAGAGCGAAAAGTACGGAGCGGTCACCTTATCATAGGGAAATTTACAACCCTCAACACTCATTTACTACCTCTAGCTCCAGGAAACTGCGATGCCGAAAAGGAACAGAGAATTTGGGGATTAGATAAAGACCTGTGGATACGCCCAATCCGTTTTCCTATAAAAAGTGATTAACCCACAACTCTTCACCCTCAGTACCAAGTTCAAGCTAGAACGTGACTCTACTCTTCAAGCAGCTCCAAGAGGCATCACTAGAACGTCACTCTGTTCCACTGCATACCTCTTGCAGTCATTTTCAAATCAAGTCGATCTAACGAAACTCTGTTTCAATTAGAACTGACCACCCAGTTGTCGAGACTCGAGTCATATTTAACCATCTGAGTTAAATCACGGGCTATTTCGTGTACTCCCCTGTTTCTTTCATCAAACAAACAACAGAATCTGGAATTATCAACAACTCATTAAATCGATCAACGTAAGAGCGGCACATCCAATCATCACCAGAAAAGGATTCAGGAGAACTCCAGCGGCTGAGTTAGCTGCTAACCAGATTCTTCATCCAACAGTTGAACCTCTCATTTTACTGTAAGTCAACTCGATTTATTAATTAGTATCATCGATAAATAGAACAATCGCGAAAGATCAAGCCTTTAGATTTTTCCTTCTTGATTGTAATATGGAAATTAAATAAATCAATTTTTGGGGTTTATAAAATAAAGAAAGGTGTGTGAATTAACATTAAAAAAAAAACAATTGATTCCTTCCTGAGTCAGCGGTACACTTCAGTGTTTTGCCACGGTAAGACGAATCCAAAATTATTATTTTTCATTTTGCATTCACGAATCAAATCGCGACTAAAGACGGTTCTGAACCATTTTATTTCTATTAAATTTCTATAACTTAGTCTCAATCAAACGATTTGTGACCGCAACATTTTTGGTGACAGCGGTGGGATTCTCTTACCATATTATTTGAATTATTTTGAATGATAGGACGATGGCTCAGGGAAATGGAACAAATAAACGCACTACAAGAAAAAGCAATCGACCGCGTGATGATGAAAATTCAGTGCCTGAAATAAATGCAGTTCCTGTACAAGGTGCTGGCTTACCCAGAACACCACCACCAGAAAACCCCGCCTCTAATACTATTGATAATGATACACTTGAGGAAGTACCACCAGTAATTGAAAATAGAAAGGCACTCAATCGAGAACGCCTAATTAATCTTCTCGATACTCCCGTTACCACTTCTAGCAATATTAATATTATTGAGGGTCAATCAGTTAGTATGCAACAAAATCCATCGACCACATTCGCGACGGGAACAATCCCAAAAAATATTTTACCCTCGTTTCCGCAAACTCCAAAATATTCTGTAAAACTGAATCATCTACGACTTGATTCACAAATAATCCAACAGCTCAGGGATAAACAAAATGTTTCTCCCCGACAGCTGGAGGTATTGAAAAATTTAATTGTGGAAAATGAACATACTCTAAAACAAATAGAAAACGCCGGAATCGCTGAGGAAACCTATAGGCAATTAATGAATAAATTTCCAAATTCAGCAGCCGTCGCTATACTGCACACGCGACTGAAAGATTCACGAGATATGAATTTTTCTGATTTATCATTGGAAGAACCAATCAATCGTGGAAATGATTCGCAAAATGCACCTCAATACACAAGCTCCAGCGCTACAACTGTAACTTCTCCCACGAGAAATCTCAACACTCAATATAACATTCCATTAACTACAATGAGTACAGGCCAACAAAATTATGATAATTTCAATTTAACAAATAGTATTCCCAGCATGGGATCTGAGATCGCGCATTCTTCTAATAACCTGGGTTTCAAAAATCAGTTATTAAATATTGAAAATAAGGGAACGGACGTCCCTCCCTGTAATTTTCAAACGGGGATAAAACAAATGAATAAGGCAATAACAAGTAATAATCAAGAAACTCATGATAGCGGTATGCTTCATCAGAACGCTATACCGTACTCAGGGCACGCCCAACCGACTTATCAGTTGTTTAATCCGGCGACAACTCCTATCTTTGCCTACCCAATAGGTACCACAGTCACACTGCAAGACGCTTTATCAACAATGCCGGAATTCGATGGGTCGAACCCCTCCTTTCGCACCTTCATAGACGGTTGCATAGAGGCTAAAAATATGTTGACACCCACTGTAGAGCCCAATCTTGTGAGACTATTAAGAAATAAACTTCGCGGACCAGCTAAAGACTCAATTCACGGGAGAGTTTTTAATTCTATTGAAGAATTTATAGGATTTTTACAAAATTTATTTGCTCCTACCCGTTCACTGGCTCAGCTTCAAGGCGAATTAGGGCGCTTAGTTCAAGGAAAAAAAGAATCAGTAATTGAATACGGGAATCGCGTACGCCATCTTATGCTATCAATTTTTGATGCATACACACATGCTGGGGGAGTTCAATTGAATTTTCGAATGGATACTGAGCGAGAAGTCATGCGCTGTTTTTCCCGGGGATTACAAAAAGGAATAAACATAAATTCAGGGCAATACAACTCGCTTGACGCATTAATAATAGCCGCGGTAGATCTAGAGAAAGAAAAACGTGCTAGGGACGAACTTCACGATTATCCACCGGTTAAAATCATTCCTACTAGGAATAACCCAAGAATTGGATTCATCAAACTGAAATGTGATTATTGTAAGAAAACCAATCACGATGAGAAACATTGTTGGGAAAAATACGAAATACCAGATAACGTTAAAACTTGTTCATTCTGTAAATTCAAGGGACACCTGATTCATGAGTGTAGGAAGAAAAAATTCCAAGATGATAAGCGTAAACAAGGGGAAAAATTTCACAAAAATCAACAAATTAGTAATAATCAAGTCCAAACGAGTTCGGGAAACGAGATGCGCCCCTCCGCGATCAACGCGTCAACGGAGGAGAAGGCTCAAGTACGCGTTTTGATGAGCGGAATCAATCAAGAAATAGAAAGCAATGTTCGGGAGGAGACCATCGTTTGCATGTTTTAAATAATAAACTCACTCCCACAATTATTCTCAAACGTGGCAAAGACCAAATACCATTTACCCTAATGATAGACACAGGCGCGGAAATTAATATAATCAAAGAAAAAGCATTACTACATAATGATAAAGTAGATACTTCTCAAACATGCCTAATAACGGGCGTGGCGAATGATACAGCGCGCACACTTGGGCAAATATCAATAAAACTATTTAATTTGGACACTTTATTTCATGTAGTCGACAACCGCATAACTGTCACTCAAGACGCTATCTTGGGGGCACCGTTTTTGAGAACACACGGTGCTAAGATAGACTACGAGACTGATAATATGTATTTAAAAAACATAGCAATTCCCTTTTATACGAAAAATATCGTCGTGTTACCACCAAGAAGCAGAAATGCTGTCTCTCTCGCTCTTACTTCAGATTCACCTAGTGAAGGCTATTCACCCAAACTATCTTGGGGAGATAAAGTTTTCATAGGGGAAGCATTAGTAACTAAACGAAATAACAGGGCATATGTCTATGCGATTAACACTGCGGATCGGACAATGATCATTCAGTATCCAGCCATTCGATTAGAAGAGTATGAGGTAGCAACTACAAACGACCCAACTTACCAAATCTCTACATTAAAAATCAGTACTGCAGCAGAACGGTACGAAAAACTAATCCCCCTCTTGAGATTAGAACATTTAAACTCGGAAGAAAGACTCGAAGTTTTGTCATTAATAAAAGAAACACACAATAGTTTCCACTTACCGGGTGAAAAACTACAAGCAACTAACGCCGCGACTCACAAAATATTAACTACCGATAATTTACCCGTGAACGTGAAACAATATCGATACCCTCCCTCACACAAGGAAGAAATAAATAGACAAATAAACGAGATGTTAAATTCGGGAATAATATCACCTTCTACATCACTTTACAATTCACCACTCTGGGTTGTACCCAAGAAGAATGATTCACAAGGTAATAGAAGATGGCGATTAGTTATTGATTCCCGAGCCCTAAATGAAAAAACGATTGGAGATGCGTATCCTCTCCCACAAATTAATGAAATACTAGATCAGTTAGAAGGCGCGAAATATTTTTCTGTCTTTGATCTTGCATCAGGCTTCCATCAAATACCAATCGATGAAGAAGATAAGCGAAAGACTGCTTTTTCAACACCTCATGGTCATTATGAATATAATAGAATGTCATTTGGATTGAAAAATGCACCCGCGACTTTTCAACGGTTGATGGATCAAACTTTGACAGGATTGCAAGGGAACGAGTTATTCGTTTATCTAGACGATGTAGTTATTTACGCAAGTTCTCTGCAAGAACATAGAATTGAATTCAATAAGTTAATAAATCGCCTTAGAGAAGCAAATTTAAAATTGCAACCAGATAAGTGTGAATTCTTGAAGACAGAAGTCGCTTATCTCGGGCATATTATAAGCGAAGAGGGAGTCAAACCAGACCCAGGGAAAATAATCGCGTTTAAAAACTTTCCAGTTCCAAAGAACCAGAAAAATATAAAACAATTTCTCGGTCTAGTCGGATATTACAGGAGATTCATTGAAGGGTTCTCAAAAATAGCAAAGCCCCTAACAGAATTATTAAAAATTAACATTCCTTTTGAATGGCTAGAATTACAACAAAACGCTTTTGAGATTTTGAGAGATTGCCTTGTTCAAGAACCAATATTACAATATCCTGATTTTAACAAACCATTTGTCTTAACAACGGATGCATCCGGATATGCAATAGAAGCGGTACTCAGTCAAGGCGAAATCGGCAAGGATTTACCTATAGCTTATACATCTCGCGTTTTGAATAAAGCAGAGAATAATTATTCCACCATTAAAAAAGAGTTATTAGCTATCGTCTACGCCACACATCATTTTCGGCCTTACTTGTATGGGCGAAAGTTCACACTCGTGACGGATCATCGCCCATTAGTATGGCTACATAATGTGAAGGACCCGACTTCTAGGCTCTTAAGATGGAGAATTAAACTAGAAGAATACGAGTATAGGATAATTTACAAACAGGGTCGAATAAATTTAAATGCAGACGCACTTTCGCGAAATCCGATAGAAGAGGAGATGGGAAAAGAAAGTTTTTATGTTGGTACGATTACTGCGACTAATTGTGATCAACCGGTATCTTCTCGGTTAAGGGCTAGAACTAGACAGATTAATTATCACCCGCGAAAGAAACCAGTTATTATTACTGAAGGGAAAAATGATGCAGAAAATCATAGAATTGACGAAGAACATACTGATCCTTTGGAAGAAGAGGAATTTGAGCAAGATGTAGATAATTCAACTGGAATTACAGAAGAAAGTGATCCTATTTTGCAAATAGTAAAAGTTCGCGACAATATAGCCACGCGTACAGGGAATGTTATGTACTTTGTAACTCCCGAGGGGAACTCAGTTGACAGTGGAGCTCAAGTACTGAGGAAACATGAAAAAATACCACAAACTATTACATCGAACCTTCAACCTGGTAACGTCGTAATCACGCGAAAGGATAAAACCAATTATTATGCATTAGTAATTACTGGAACGGAGGGTCTTCTCGATTCACTTAATACTTTTGAACAAATAATAATAAGAGAGAAATTAATTTCTATTAGTGTCTCAGAGTCCCCGAACGGTATTTACTTACTGAATTGGCGTGAACTGAAAAACACAATAATAGCCTCTTTTGAAAAAATAAATCTGAAATTATTACTCTGTCAAAATATTATCTCAATACCGAAAAAGGAAGATAGAATCGAACTTATCATGGAAGCCCACGCTTCAATGATAGGGGGACACAAGGGGATAACGAAAACCCATGCCAGGTTGAAAGAAAAGTATAGATGGGACGGAATGAAGAAGGAGATAAAAAATTATATTAAGGCTTGTACTAGTTGTCAAAAGAAAAAGTTACTTCGGTTGAAAACTAGACAGCCCATGATAATAACTAGGGCCGGAGACTTCATTTAAATTTGAGTCTCACTAAATTGCTAAGCAATTAGGATACTCGAATCAATAACCCAATTTGATGATTGAATGAAGTTTGAAATGTCAAAGTGACATTTGTAAGTTTTCAGACGTTTGAAAGTTCACCTCAGAGTTCCGCTTAGAGTTCCGCTCAGAGGTCGCCTTAGAATTCAAACACGCGAAAAATCTCACAAATGTCACTTTGACATTTGAAATTTCATTCAATCATCACATTCATTGATTGATTCGAGTATCCTAGTTGCTTAGCAACTTAGTGAGACTCCAATTTAAATGAAGTTTCCGGCCCTAATAATAACTGATACTTCAATTGATTCTTTTGATAAAGTGGCAATGGATATAGTCGGTCCCCTCCCTGTTACAAAAAATGGTCATAGTCACATATTAACTATTCAAGATGATCTCACTAAGTATTGCATAGCAGCACCACTTAAAGAGACAAACGCCAAAGAAGTGGCGACCGCGATAGTGAGGATATTAATTTTGCAATACGGAGCACCTCGGATCATTCTCACTGACCAAGGGACCAATTTTATGAGCCAACTAATGAAAAATCTCGCGAAATGTTTCAAAATTAAACAATTGAAAACCACAGCTTATCATCCGCAAAGCAATGGATCCCTCGAAAGGACCCATCGTGGTTTAGCCGACTACCTTAGACACTATACTACCATTGAAAAAGAGTGGGATGAGTGGATTAACTTTGCGATGTTCTCCTATAATACCAGTATACATGAATCAACTCAATTCACTCCTTTCGAGTTGTTATTCGGGCGAGTGGCAAGTCCCCATCAGCTTTTAGTGAGGATAAAATGAGAACTTATCACGACCATGTACGAGGCCTTGTTTCAAAACTGCAAGATGTCCGCTCCTTAGCTCGTGAACGACTGATCAAGGCGAAAGAAAAGTCAAAAGATCAGTACGATAAAAAACTCAATGTTCAAGTATTCAAGGCTGGAGATTGGGCTTTCCTATTGAAAGAGAATAGGAAAGGAAAACTCGATGACCATTATATTGGTCCATTTCTAATTAAAGAGGTTAGCTTAAATCACAACGTAAAAATCCAGATCAAACCTAAGCGAGTTAAGATAGTTCATGCCAACCGGCTCAAAATTGCCTACGTACCCGAGGGATACAAGGGACTATCAAATTAAAAAAAGAAAGAGGGCAAGCATGAGCGCTTTTTTTGCATTTATACAGCTATTTGAAAAAAAAAAAAAATTTTCATATATATATACAACGTGTAGAGATTTCTTTTTATACAATACAATTTAACGAAAAAGCAAAAGGAATCATGGGTACTAACCCTTGATTTCAGGAAAAATGGAATCCTCCATGACTCGGACATCAGTTGTCTTCGATGCCCAAGGATTTGTGGATGATTTCGGGGTATTTATCCCCAAAGAAATAGCATGGGCAACTCTCACTGACGAAGCTGTTGTTCATAGTTTCATTGACAAGCCCTGTGAATGGGACAGATTTAGATTTCCGACCCAAATAGTGAATGAATGGCAAACCTCCAAAAAACATGAAATAAAGTGGGACAAAAAAGGATTACCAGCATTATGGGTAACCGAAGCGTTTCTTCAATTTACCCACGACATTGACACAATTTTTATTCATAGCCACGTGCTAGCAACACTCCTTAAGCCTCTTAAAGACCAACGTATCAAGGTTCTAGAGCATTTAATGCCATTCATCGATTTCCTGGATCCTCATCCAGACTTTTGTGAATTTCATTCTCAATTAAGTGATGTAAAGAATACTACTGAATTAGGGAAATCAACTACGATTTTTCATTGTGCATTTAACAATGTTAAGAGAATAAAGAATTACATTCTCACAAATCGGGTACCAATTCCTGAAGAAAATGATGACAAATTGAATCAGCGAATCGAAGATGTAGCTATAGCAATAATTGAGAAAGAAAACTCAATTGATGAGACTTCAAAGTACCCGAACTTCTTTTCATTTTTTCCGAGGCTTCATTCTTTTCTTTAACTGGCCTCTCACATACTCTGACTCGACAGATTTAGCTCGAGCGGGTTTTTTTTATACCGGACATCGCGATGAAACCATTTGTTATCGCTGTGGACTCATATGTAATCTCTGGTTACCCGGAGATAATCCATATAATAGACATAGAGAAGAAAACCCTCTATGTCCCTTCCTAGAAATAATTCAAGAATGGGAAGAAGAAATTAAAAAACAACAATCCTCTTCACAGGAATATCCAGGATTTTAAGAAAAACAGCAAGATGGAGCAAGCCCCACAAAACTATTCATACTATAAACATAGGCTTAATAGTTACGGGAAGTGGCCACGTGATGATTTTTCCTATACATCGTTAGCACGAGCTGGATTTTATTTTTTGGGAATACATGATAAAGTAAAATGCTGGGACTGTGGATTAGAGATCCAAGGGTGGAATAAGGGAGATGATTGTTTCGCCCTTCATCGCAGATTCTCCCCGGCTTGCTTATACATCAATGAATGTGTAACAGGTTCGGCTCCTTGGGAAAATAATTTACAAGCAAACAATCAAGTGCCTAACACTTCCCAAGTGCCCGATACCGCTGTCTCCACTAGTAGCCTCCACGAAAAATTACCAAGCTACTGGACATTAAGAAGCGCTTTAAACTCAACATCTTGTCGCAACCCGAGAGATGAAGCGTCCTTATTACCTGAGAGAGTAACACTTGTTGACCCAGAAATTTCGATACTCCCACAGAAAACTGCAAACCGGTACCTGTTCCGACTGTTGTATGGAAGACGCGCCATGTCCATAAGAACCATACTTGGGACCGAAGAATCAAAACATCCCAAATATGTAAACCATTTGGCTAGGATGAAGTCGTTTAAAAGGTTCAAAAATACCAGGGGAACTAGCCCCTTTGATTTAGCCCAGGCTGGATTCTTTTGGTCCGGAATAGGAGATATCTGCATCTGTTATGAATGCGGATGTTCTATACAAGACCTATGCTCAACTCAATTATTCTGGAAAATGCATTACAAGGCCAATCCCACCTGTAGATTTATAGAGTTATATATATACAGGAACTATAACATTAATTATAAAAATCATCTAGTAAACTCGATGTAATTATCTGAATAAACAGATATTTGAAACATACTTATTCTTCGTTGTACGTCCTTTAAACAACCTTATAAAAAAAAAATATAATAATATAATCATCAAACAAATAAACAAATAAATTAAACAAATAAATTTATTAATAAATTAATTTTTATTAATAAATTTTTTAGGAGAATCAAATTTCGGAAAAAATATGCAATGCGCAAGCAGGATTTGAACCCGCGACCCTCTGATTACATGTCAGGTGCTCTGACCACTGAGCTATTGCGAGTTACTATATTTACCTTCGAATTTTGATTCTCACATCTTTTCTCCACCTCCCATCCACGATACATATATAAATAAATAAATAAATTTTTTTTTTTTTTTTTTAATAATATATAGATAATGAACATATATGTCCATAATGAAAATAACCCCGACACTTTTACCACTGTAGACTCCTTCCATGCCTCAGCTACGAGACATAGTTTCAGACCCTAAATTGGGTTATGAGATGGAGAATAACCGATTAGCAAGTTTTAACATGCTGGTCAACCCTGCAGTGGACCCGAAAGAGTTCGCTGTTGCTGGATTTTTCTACACGGGCACCAAAGACTACGTTCAATGTTCCCTATGTGGAATTATTGTATCAGACTGGACATGTGATGATATTCCCATGAAAACACACCAAAACTTGTGCCCACAGTGTCCATTTGTTAAGGGATTTTTTATGAAAAATATGCTCCAGCAACCCATGTACAGCCAAAGCAAAGGGAAATTCACTCCCAATTTGAAAATTAAAAGCAAGAGGAATAACTACCAGGACGCAACCATCCCTGAAGAATTAGAGCCTCTAATCCCGAAGGAAAACCTTACTCATCAGGAAGACGAGCCCACCTCCCAACCAGATAGTGCAGTGGACTCAATAACTTTCAAGCTGTCTGACTTAATCTCATCAACAGTTGATACCGCGTTTAACACTAAACCATATGAAGAGACCAAATGCCGATTCTGCATGAATACAAAACTAGAGATGTTATATTTACCGTGTTATCACCTCTTAGCTTGTAGCAGTTGTGCTACTAAAAGTAATTACTGTCCACTATGCGACGAGCGTATTATTAAAAGCTTAAGAGTTGGAATTACCCGTAAAAATTAAGAAAATTCCCTAAAGTAGAACTATTTTAGTAACATACACATTTAAACTGTAGGGAAACTTTCTGAGATGGGAATGGAGTATAGCATCGATATCCAATTTTTCACTACACGCAGTGGGAAGAAGATACCAAAAGAAATAGCTGTAGTATTGGCATTCAAAAAACAACGGGATTCACTTAACTATATAGGGGAAACAATACAAAGAGTGGAAAATCTAACAAAAAACGCAACAACAATATACACTCATGGAGTGGATAATGTCAACTGGCTCGCAGAACACATACCCCGAAAAATCACAGGCATGTGCCTCCCCAACACCTTACCCCAGGATGAATCTCAGAAGTGTCAATTTCATCAATCACCCAAGCGAATTAAATTTTCTTGTGCATGCGAAAAAGCTAATAGGGCGTATCACGCGTATATCACGCTAAAAATGATGCCGCGTCCATTACCTTTATTGTGGAGTTTCCTCGAAAGCCAAATAAAAAATAAATGAAAGAAAAATTAAAAATAAACATATACCTAATAAAAAAAAATAAAAAAAATATACACTATTGATAATTATTCAAGATGATAACTAAGTGACTAAACAAAAAATATATATGGGGCATTCCACGCCAAATCAGACGGTTTTGGAACTTATATTTTTTGATTCATCTGAAAAAATTGTATCTTTTCGTACATGTCAAAAAGTACTTTAGTGAATTTTTTCAAATTTTTTCAGCTAGCCGTTCTCGAAATATTGATTTTTATTGATTTTGACTAAAAACATTCATATAACCGTCAAAAATTGACGGATTTCAACTTTTTTTTTTTTTCAAATGTCGGTTTTTTTTGGTTCTTTTGATCAAAAATATGTTGAGAATTATTTGACGTATTTTTCAATACAATAATTCACTTTTTGTCTCAAAATATCAAAAAAAAAAATGTTTGTGTCGAGCGATTTTGTTGAAAAGTTTTTATGTTAAAGTTCTTCTAATTCTACAACTTTTGTGTGAGTGGCATCGTGGGATTATGATTCTTTCTATTTTTTTTTCGAATTTCAAAGAATAAAAAACTGAAAAAACAACCAGAATAAGTCAAAAATAGCGTATATTTCATCAGTATCCTTCATTCTCAATTTTTTCCTGAGTGAAGAACCATGACGTGATCATTTTTTCGCTACGGAATAATTTCGACAGAATATCATTCACTGGACATTATGGAGTACCTATAGGGTAGACTGGGGCAGAGTGGAGTCCCTCGGGGAAAGAGAGGGTTTTCAGCACTTACAATTAAGTTATATCTTCATAAAACCACGCCAATCAGGTTGGGCCTAGTGATTCAAAGTGAATACCCAATAAAAATCTCGATTTCATTAACAGCTAAAAAAAAATTTGTACTGTGATAATTACCAATTCTGTTGAGTATTTGAGGTTAGGCCAATTATTGGCCATGGTTATTATATTGATAACTATACGCCAGGAGGAGGAGAAGAGAAAGCAGCGAATAGTGAATCACTTTTGGTGCTGAGCTTTCAGATGATGACTGCAACATTGGAGCAGAAATGGCCCAATGACAACGCGGGCCCAATATTGGCATGTAAAATTGGGTCAATAGCAGCTCAATAGCTGCCTCAATATTGGTTCAACAGCAACATTATATTGGATGGCAATATTGTTTACTGATATTGGGCTAATCATTCGCCACGTTGTCTATACTGGTTAGCCTTACACGGTTCCTCATTTGGAATGTACGAGAATATCAACATAGACGACGTTTTACGCTCGAACGATTTGACACTCGATTTCGAAATTGAATGATAATTCAATGCCAATTTTCAGTACTGATAGGTTATGTAGGAGTATAGAAGATCTGGAAAAAGAAACTGAATCTTACTGGAAAGTACTTCTCTCTACCCTGAATGCAACTTTCCTTGTGGAAATGTCTTAAAAACTTAGTGGAACGGTTGATTATTAACACAAAAATAAAGTGAACTTCTCATTAAATTTTAATTCATGCTGTATCGGCCACTTTGCACCAAACTGCGATGCAAAAAGCCTATCTCCATGAAAACATCTCAAATACTCAACAGAATTGGTAATTATTGCAGTACAAATTTTTTTTCAGCTGTTAATGAAATCGAGATTTTCATGGGGTATTCACTTTTAATCATTAGGCCCAACCTGATTGACGTGGTTTTATGAAGATATAACTGAATTATAGGTGCTGGAAACCCTCTCTTTCCCCGAGGGACTCCACTCTGTCCCGGTCTACCCTATAGGTACTCCATAATGTCCAATGAAAGATATTCTGTCGAAATTATTCCGTAGCGAAAAAATGATCACGTCATGGTTCTTCACTCAGAAAAAAACTGAGAATGAAGAATACTGATGAAATATACGCTATTTTTGACTTATTCTGGTTGTTTTTGCAGTTTTTTATTCTTTGAAATTCGAAAAAAAATAGAAAGAATCATAATCCCACGATGCCACTCGCACAAAAGTTGTAGAATTAGAAAAACTTTAACATAAAAAATTTTCAAAAAAATCGCTTGACACAAACATTTTTTTTAAAAATATTTTGAGACAAAAAGTGGATTATTAAATTGAAAAATACGTCAAATAATTCTCAACATATATTTGATCAAAAGAATAAAAAAAAACTGACATTTGAAAAAAAAAAAAGTTGAAATCCGTCAATTTTTGATGGTTATATGAATGTTTTTAGTCAAAACCAATAAAATCAATATTTCGAGAACGGCTGGCTGAAAAAATTTGAAAAAATTCACCAAAGTACTTTTTGACATGCACAAAAAGATAGAATTTTTTCAGATGAATCAAAAAATATAAGTTCCAAAACCGTCTGATTTGGCGTGGAATGCCCCATATATATAAAAAAGATACTAACTAAAATCTATCTTCTCATACCCAGGCAGAAAAATGTCCGATATTGCCATTGATATCCTAGGATTATGGGACCAAGACCATGCTTTTACACCGAAGGAAATAGCAGTAGCAGCAATCAATGATGACTTCCATGAGCACTGGACATTAAAAAGTCCAGATTGCGGGAAGTTATTAAGAGCCATAATCCTGGAAAATCACCAGTTCACCCGAGATGTTCATGGTATTGAATGGACTGATGGTATAACACCATGGGAAGAGGCAATAGATACCTTACACACTATGGCATACAATTTTCAAACGGTCTACGTGAGAGGCCAGCAAAAATTGAGATTCCTGGAGACATTTATGTCATGCCACATCATTGACATCGCTGAACTGGCCATGCCTAATTTCACGGAGTTACCCATTGCCAAGGAATACTGTCTTTTTCATGCGATCAAGCATAAAAAGAAGAAAGCGTGTGCCCTCAACAGAGCTTTCATAATTAAGAACGGAATCGAAGCAATGATCAATCAATCAGGCACCCCTCCACTAGTATACAGTGAGGTTGGCTACGTGGCACCTCAACGAATGCGATTGACAATACGGGAAAGCACCATATAAAAAAAAAAAAATAAAGACAATAATAACAACAATAAAAAGAAATTGAAAAAAAAAAAAAAAAAATAATCTTTTTCCTTTTACATATATAATGATAATAATCTATATATTTAAGTAAGTTGATAAATAATCATAACCCATTATACCCCATTAATTGAGGAATATATCAAGGAAAATATAATAATAATATATATATATATGGGGTATTCCATACCAAATCGACCACTTTTGACCCTGACCCCTTTCGATTTGGCTGGCGATTTTTTATCAGTTTCTACCCTATGAAAAATGGTTCTCAGAATTTTTTCAAATTTTTTCACCCAGGCCAACAAAAGTTATGAATTTTTCGAAAAAATGGCTTTTTTATTTTGAAATAGCTATAACTTTCTTAAAAATCAACTTATCGGGACGTTTTTTTTCTTCAAAATTCTTGTTTTGAGATCGACTTTTCAGAAAAAAATGCACGAAAAATGAAAAATGATAAATTCATAGACATTTCCGCCCTTTTTGAGGAAAACTGTTATTTTCTCCAAGTTCGACATTTTTGATTTTTTTTTTTTTTTTCTCAAAAAAAACTTTAATCAATCCTGCGATTATTCCCACAATCTCAGAGTGGGCCGACGTTTCTTCCTATTTTTTTTATTTGATTGAAAAAAAAAATTTCATTAAAATTTTTTATTTTTTTTCATTTTTTCAAAAGTTTCGTTTATATGATGGAATAAATGCAATGAAACGATTTCACAGCATTCTAGACTCAATTCATAGTTTCATTCTACAACTATAATGGCTAGGATTTAAATTTAATACACTCAGCAAAAAAATTAAGGAAACGGAAAATTTTCTCATTTTTTTGAGTGATTTTTAAATGTCTGTAACTTTGCGAAAAATGATCGGATCGAAATAAAAAAAAACTATTTCAAAAGCTTGGAGTCTCTAGTTTCGAAATCTTGAGACGGAAATTTTCGACTCAATCGTTATCGGAGTCATCTAGCCTAATCCTCTAGCTTTAATTACATTTTTTTGTATCTCTCTACGACGATTTGTTATCGAGATATCGGCAGTTGAGTGGGAGAAGACACTCTTGTCTTTGATCAACGATATCTCGTGAACTACAGATCGCACAGGGAACGGATGGTCGGTTTCGTCAACTTGAATGACTGTTCTATAATTTCTTACGCTGCTTTGTCGAAAAAAAATTGGATTTCATTTTTAGAATTGGTTTCAAAAAGTACAAAAAAAATGTAGCCTTTTCGTTTTTCTGAAAATTGAGCTAGATTTTGCAAACATTTGCAGAAAGTACTGATGTTTCAGTGTTTTTTCCTAGCTCTATATGGGCCTAAACACCTTGTCAATTTTGAACCTAATTGGTTGGATAGTTTTTTTTCCCGAATGGTCAAAGCTGATGCAAAAATTGGAGGGACGTTCTTCTGTTTCTCGAATATCAGTTAATAATGATTAAGACCGGAGATTTTTTTTTCGTTATATTTTCATGATTTCTTATAGAACACTCGTTGGATTTCACATGCTCACTTCCACTTCCTCACCCACACACTCACCCCATCCACAGCATCCACACATAAAGAACCACGAAAAAATGAAGAAAAGAAATTTTTCTGGTCTTAACCATCATTAATTGATGTTGAAGAAACAGAAGAGCGTCCCTTTAATTTTTGCTATTACTTTGACCTTCTGGGAAGGGAAACGGTCCAACCGATCGGCTTCGAAATTCACAGGATGTTGAGGCACATATTGAACTAGGAAAAACCGCTGAAACATCAGTACTCTCGTAATATTTGCAAAATCCACATCGATTTTTAAAAAAATGAAGAAACGTCATTTTTTAGTATTTTTTCAAAACCGATTCTAAAAATGGACAAAAAAATTTCTTGACAAAGCAGCAAGAACATGCAGAAAACTCATTCAAGTTTACGAAACCAACCATCCGTTCATCGTAGGGAGATGCAAAAAAATGTAATCAAAGGTAGAGGATTAGGCTAGACGACTCCGATAAAGATTGAGTCGAAAATTTTTATCTCAAGATTTTGAAACTAGAGACTTCAAGCTTTTGAAATAGTTTTTCTTCATTTCGATCCGATCATTTTTCGCAAAGTTACAGACATTTGAAAATCATTCAAAAAAATAAGAAAATTTTCCGTTTCCTTAATTTTTTTGCTGAGTGTATTAAATTTAAATCCTAGCCATTATAGTTGTAGAATGGAACTATGAATTGAGTCTATAATGCTGTAAAATCGTTTCATTGCATTTATTTCATCGTATAAACAAAACTTTTGAAAAAATAAAAAAAAATAAAAAGTTTTAATGATTTTTTTTTTTCCATCAAATAAAAAAAATAGAAAGAAACGTCGGCCCATTCTGGGATTGTGGGAATAATCGCAGAATTGATTGAAGTTTTTTCTGAGAAAAAAAAAAAAATCAAAAATGTCGAACTTGGAGAAAATAACGGTTTTCCTCAAAAAGTCCGAAAATGTCTATGAATTTATCATTGTTCATTTTTCTTGCATTTTTTTCTGAGAAGGCGATCTCAAAACAAGAATTTTGAAAAAAAAACGTCCCGATAAGTTGATTTTTAAGAAAGTTATAGCTATTTCAAAATAAAAAAGCAATTTTTTCGAAAAATTCATAACTTTTTTTTGGCGTGGGTAAAAAAATTTGAAAAAATTCTGAGAACCGTTTTTTATAGGGTAGAAACTGATAAAAAATCGCCAGCCAAATCGAAAGGGGTCAGGGTCAGAAGTGGTCGATTTGGTATGGAATACCCCATATATATATTCCTTCCTCGAAAACACATCGTTAACAAACTTAATTCTTTGATTAAAACATATCGGGGAAATTTTCACGCTTGAAAAATAAATAAAATCATCTCTTTACAGATGATTAAAATACTCTTTCTGATCACATCTATCAAACTCACCGCCAGTCTGGTGGCATATGACTGTGGAGTTCAGAATGCCAATATTTCCACTATCTCTCTGCTCGAAATTGGACAATGTGACATCAGAAATCGGAAACTAGTAGTTGTTCCCACTTTCATCCAGCTACTACAATTATCTAGATATACAAGTGTACATGTCCGAATTTGTAGAGTCTACGTTGATCGATCGGTTTTATATTGTGGGATGCACTCACACACTTCCGCGGTACACAACGGGGAAGCAAAGTATGTAGAAGAAATTTCAAAAGAAGTCTGTCAACAAATGCACGCCTTAAAAACGTACCACAAACCTCCACATATTATGATAAACAACCTTGAGATGAACCGAACGATCCGCGTTCCTGTCCTACTGGCTGGTTCACTAACCGCAGATGGAATGTGTCATGGTGCACCCTACATTGATCATTTCGGATCATGGAACAACGTTATAGTCCAAGCAAAAATGAAAATTACACTAGACGAATATTTAGCAAATGCCAGCCCTGATGAAGACCGCATTTTCCTCCAAAATGGAGTAAGATGTAGTCTTTCTGCTGGATGGTGTCTAGCCGATAATGGCCGCCGTGCTTTCTGGGAATCCAGCTCGCATACAAACTGTGGATTTGACGAATATGATGTGCTGTATCAAGGCGAAGCACAGAAAATTTTCGACAATGCAACTTTAGCAGGCCATACAGAGGAAATTTTTGCCATGAATACAACGGACATCACATTTGCTTTAGCTCAGCGTAGTGTCGAAAGAGTTTGCGGACTTCATCTCATACGCACTGAACATCCCAAATTATTTATACTAGAGTTGACTCGGAACGACCCCCTAGTGAAAAGATCTAAATCAATAGCACCAACTAATTTGGACATCTTTGCATATGTAAATAGTAAATTTGTGTATCTTGAAAAACATATAAAACAGCAACTTTCTGATTTATATATTGATGTCATGAGACGAAAGTGTGAACTGGAACGACGAGTGATGGAGAATTCTTTATTACTAGCATACTCCCAGCCAGCTGAATTCGCACGAAAAATTATGAACGAACCAGGTTATATGGCAATAGTTGCTGGAGAAGTGATACACATAATTAAGTGTGTGGCCGTCCCAGTAACTTTGGCACGACTAGAAGACTGTTATGAACATTTGCCAGTTGTGAATCGGGTGAACAAAACAATGTTTATAACGCCAAAAACCCATATATTATTAAAACGCAGTCCTCGGGTGGACTGCAATTCGTTTATCCCTTTAATGTATGAAATCGAAAAAACATGGATAAAACTTAACCCAACTCCAGATCATTACTTGACACCGCAGATTCTTCAGCCATTGACAAGACCAACCTGGAGTTATCAAAACGCCGATAATCTAGCAGCAGCCGGGCTTTACTCTTCAAAGGATTTAGAAAAACTACAGCATAACCTACTCCATAAAATCGAGCAGAACGCCATTTTAGATGGGCTCGCACGCGGATCAATTGGCGAAAAAATTATTCACAAAGATATTAATCTTGGCAACTTACTGGATGAAAATACTGTGAATAAAATAGCCGAAAGGGCAACCACAAGACTATGGGGGTGGATCACGAGTTTCGGAACTCTTAGGGCAGGTGCGATCGGTCTTTTTGTAATTCTAAAGGCTATTAAATTTACCATTGACACAACCATCCACGGCTATGCACTTCACAAAGTATTTGGATGGAGCCTGTGGTTGTTCGGCGCATTCTGGGATTCGGTCTCTAATTTTTTATTGCACTTTAAAAGGCCCCGCGAAGGAAAAGGACGAAAAGATACCCAAGAGGCCGATCAGGAAAACCAAATACCTCTTGGGAACATTACAGAGCCTCGGGATCAAGGAAACAATGAACAAACAAGGTCCCTGTATCCTGATACGAACCAAGTACTCGGTGCCGACAATAATGCCCCGTACCGATATCGCATTTAGTATGCTTATCATTTCCGGACCCATCAATGAAGGAAAAGACCAAGGCATGGAAACTCAAACACTCTCCCTACCCTTCAGCAAAATTTTCCTCCCTTAAATAGGCCTGCGAAAATTTTAAACACCACAGTTTCTCTCGAAATACCACCGAGTGCAGAAGAAAAAGAAAGAGAAGAAAAAACCGAGCAATGGATCGTCGCAACGACTTCAACTTAACACCCGTGGGCTTGTTCAGAATCATTAGTGAATTAGTGATGATTAACGTGCAACTGGTGGAGTCTTTGACTCGCTATTTTCAAGCAAGGTTTGACGGAATTAGGAATGTTGGGGATATCGCGCACCACTACATTTGGGACTCACTGTGGGAAAGAATGTGTTACGGAGTAAATGCTGCGGAGTTTAACGGAAATTTGATTTGTGCGCAATGTAATCAGGGAATCCACCCAGTATGGTATCAACACATGGGACTAGGTGAATTTGCAACTTGTTGGGTGTGTCGTTTCGAAATCCCCAGTGTACCGCGGGCAGCCGGAGACTGTCGGGTCTGTTTTCAGGAACAATGGGAAAGGTATCAGTACCTCCTGACCAACCCAGTAGCTGCAAGGAACCTGCCAATCCCGGCAGTACAACCAAACCAGGCTTTCATGCTCGCCAACAACATCATAGTCTCTCAAGATCACCATATTCTCCAAAGGCGACAGACCGCAAATTTATTAGCACCAATTCCAGTTCCAGCTACACGACCATTAGCTCCGGTACCAATAATGCCACACGATCAGGTAACATTACCAGCTCCACGAGCAACACCATACAACTCACCAAGGGCACCAGCATCGCCAGCATCACCACCAGCACCACCCCCAACGCCATACAACTCTCCGAATCCATCACCATCAGACAGTTCATCCAATTTACCAACATCAACGACCACATCATCAAGCTCATTAGCATCGGGAACCTCAGGTACCACTGAATGGTCAGTACCCTCATCATGGTCATCCCACCCAGGAGCATCAGCAAAGCGTCGACGAGTTTCGAGAGAACCCAGAGAGGTGGCCTCTCCCGAATTATACTCACCAAACCGACCAACATCGACAACGAGTGAGTCCAGTGACGATGACAATGATTCAAGTACACGGAGCATGAGGGAAGCATTGAATATCTACAGGAACTATTCCAGTGAATCAGACCCCCAAGTGAATGAGCGACTAGCGAGAGAATTGAGATTGAAAGAAGGAGAAGAAGAAGAATAAAAATAATATATAATCAGGACATGAAAACAAAAAAAAAAAAAAAAAAAAAAAAAAACAAAGTGTTGTGTGTGACCTAATGCTAGCTGAATAGAGAATTTGATGTTCCATTATTATCAATTTTTATCATGATCAAATTTTTTTTTATTACTCCTCTTGGAATTATTGTTTTTTGGTGTTGGGACCTTTTTTTTGGTTTTTTCCTTTAAAATTAATATTAAAATTATCTTAGTAAGAAGAAAAAACCTATGGATACGTATATGTAAAAAAAAAAAAAAAAAAAAAATGAGAAAAAAAGAACATGTAAGAGAATAATTTTGATTCCCAAAAGGAAAAAAAACAAAATGGGATATAATAAAGGAAAGAAATTCTAAATGCTGCATTCATTTTTTTTGTGTTACTCAAGAAAAACACCTCCCCAGTACAACGAAATAAAACGAAAAATACATATACACACAGATGAAAAAAAAAATATATTCTTTAGATAAAGAGGGAAATAGTCGGGGGCAGGGAATAACACTGTACCCTCCACCTCTATATTTTATTATAGGTAAAACTAACACAAAGTGCGAGATGAATACTTCTTTCTCTTTCCGTTGTACCCTTATCCTTCTCCCGAATAATGAGTTATCTCCAGAATAATTCTGAATGGACACTGAGACTATATATATATATATAAAAAAAAAAAAAAAAAAAAAAAAAAAAATATCTAACGACTTTTTGAACTTTCCTCAATTCAAGTGGCACGTTAAAATATAGGAGAATGATGAAAACTGCCTAAAGATAATTTTAATTTTTATTCTTTTCTCTTCAGTGAAAAATTATCAAGACATTTCAAAATCTCCCCTCGTGAATCCAAAACAAAATACCATCATAAAACAAGTGATGGTAATAATGAAAGAAAATTTTTGTACACTCAAGAAAGCAAAAATCGGGTTCCAGTCCGTGGAGAATTCATCTCCCTCTTAAAAGGCCAACAGAAGGCCACAATCTACCTGTTGACCTGCCTCAATAAACCCCAAAGAACATGAAATACCTTCAGTTGATTTTCAAGAAGACGTGCGAAAGAAAACTGAATAAAAGAAAAAAAAATGATAATTCACACTCGAACACTAATTTTATTTAACAAATCCAACTAATTATTCGGTGATTACAAACCCCTACTATTAAATCCTTAGAATAATCTCATTTTTTGTTTTATCAGAAAAACTAATACTATGGTTAATTTTTCAGTAAAAAGAAAAAAGAAGAACATGTTTTCTTTTATATTGTTAGTTAGTGGAATCATGGGAACAGTCACTGGAAACTCCTTCCACGTAATAAAGAATAAGAATACTCCAGGAATATATTATGAGGGGATATCACAAGTATAGCTAGTTTCTGACTACTGGAATCTTGGTGGAAATATCGATATTGGGGCTATCAGAAGACTATCACAGCGAGGAAAAATGATTGATATCAAGTCACAGTATGAAAACTGCTCGAAAATTATAAACAGTTGTGACCAAATCCTCCCCCATAATAAATTCCTGGAGGGGGCAAAAGAGATATCTACAATAATAGATCTCATTGAAGAAACTCTCTCTCATGTGCCGGAGGAATTCCAGCAAACGAAGGAATTCAGAAATTGGTTTTTACCTTTAACACCGGAACCTCAGATAATGGAGAAAAGATTCTTTGCAGATGAATTTCATAAACTCTTAGCCTCAGGAGCAGTGATTGAACATCTGCCAGCAAACAAGACGACCCTGATTCGGTCCAGCTTAGATAATGAGCGAGAGACTATCCGATTTGCATACACCAAATTGAAGGAAATGGGCGACGAAATTCAAGATATCGAGAGATTTAATTATTATAAGCATCCCGAATACAGGAATAAATTAGCCAACTGGTCCAACCTACTCGAAAGAACTGAGGACCGATTCTTCAAATTACTTTCAGAAGTACAGCAAGTAATCATATCCAGCAAAACTGGGACACTGAACCCAAAGGCAATGATTCCTCGAATAATAAAACAAGCATTGAGTCTCGTTTATGAACACCATACGCAAGAACGATTTCCACTAAGCTTAAAAAGACTGAGTATTGGAGACCTAGAAAAGGTAGCAACCGTAAAGACTCTGTATTTTGACAATAAGTTCATGTACTTCATTCAAATACCCATCCTCAATGACAAGTTATTCCAACTATATAAAATTTATCCTCATCCAGCTCCACAAACTACCCACGAAAATACTAATATCTACGCTCATGTCGAACCTCGGTTCGAGTATCTGATGATAACGGAACAGAAACAATATTATAGCGAAATAACAAGGAATGACCTCGACCAGTGTCGCCAGGTAAATTCTTTTCACCTGTGTGATTCTTCTTTCGCAATAAAAAGTGTCATACAAAGCAGGAGATGTGAAATAACGTTGTTAGCCTCCCCAACTATGGAAAGTTACGAAGACTGTTCAATAAGATTATCCGGGGAAATTGAGCCAGAATGGACCGCTTTGCGGACAAGTGCGAGCTTCTTCTTCACCACGGCTGCGCCGAAAAAAGCCAAGATAATCTGTAATGGAACAAAGTCAACCCAAATCATCCTCCCAACTATTGGACGCATATGGATGGATGGTGATTGCATTTTAAGCACTGGCCTCACCACATTAACTGCAGCCAAAGAGTCTCACGAGAAATTCATTCCTGACATCATCCCCATAATTAATTTAAATACAACATCCATAATACAAGTTAACACACTCATCTATGATTTTTCTCTGCATCTAAATTACGAACTACCATACGACATGGATCTGCGCGAAACCCAAAGGAAGTATGTGACTTTACAACCAATTGTTGACACTTTGAAAAAATTGAACATCACTAACTTAGTATTACAAAAATCTTTGAACAACTTAACCTAAGAATACCAAGGATTGAAAAAATACACCGGACTAGCCTTAGGATTAGCAATGATCATTGTACCAGCTTGCTTGGGATATCTTGGGTATATTCTAATAGAATGGATAAAACATAGACAAATTAGTCGACGAGACAGAGACAACAGAACCACACCCACCATCCCAAAATTCCATATCAATTTCTCACCACAAGTCAGAATCCCTACTCTTCCAGGAGAATCCTCATATCGTAACCACTCTCATAGTTCCTTCAATTCTTCTGACGTGTTACCTCCAAATGAAACAGAGTTATAAAAAAAAAAGGAAGATTCCTTTTCCTCTCCTCCAAAAACAAAAATTTCAAGAAAAATGATAACAAATTTAATTTTCACATTTCATCGAAGGAAATTGATACAAAAGAAAAACAACAAATTGAAATCTTTTGGAAAAAAAAAATATATTAATATCAATACATATAATAACAATATTCAAAAAAAAAAGAAGAAAAAAAAATAATGATAACAAATTTAATCTTCACATTTCATCGAAGGAAATTGATACATAAAAAACAAAAGAAACGAAAGAATTGAAATCTTTTGAAAAAAATATTAATATCAATACATATAATAACAATATTCAAAAAAAAAAGAAAAAAAGTAATGATAACAAATTCAATTTTCACATTTCATCGAAGGAAATTGATACATAAAAAACAAAAGAAACGAAAAAATTGAAATCTTTTGAAAAAAAATATTAATATCAATACATATAATAACAATATTCAAAAAAAAAAAAGAAAAAAAAGTAATGATAACAAATTTTTGTTCGAGAACAAAAAATATATATATGCATGAAAAAAAAAGAGAATATTCAACCAAGCAGTGATAATAAAATAAAACGGGGTAAACCCCAAAGAAAAAAAAAAACATAATGAAGAAAAATTTTCCACAAAAACTTATTATCACTGGTTGGTTCAGATTCATCTTAGTATACTTTCTAATTATTTTACTTTTATGTTCGATTCACCAGGTTTTGGGTAAAATTGTAATAAAATAGCGAATAAGGAACAAAATTGTAAACGAAAAATTCAATGTCCTCCCTTTTTGCAGAGGCAGACTTTTCAAGAAAATAGGGGAAATATAAATGCTTGGTCGTCAGGCTAAAGTTTTTTTTTGGTTGAACGCATATTTTACTTTAACTTAATTGCCTGAAAAATGAGAGGATTAACAACAATCGATGAGACATCACATTATAAAGAAGAAACAGCGAGGACGTTGTTTAAACATCAATCAGGGAGGTGTTGCGATCCCCGAAAAATTGTAGAGTTAGTGTAGATGGCTAGAAAAATGCATGGGAAAGACAACACGCCCGATGAACTCAGTGAGAATAACATTTATCAACACACTTTAATTATTCTACCTGGCACGAGGAAAAGAAAACAGAAACGATAAGAATTTTCACCTCTGCCGTTCTTATCATTCTTTGTGCTTTGCAATGAATAAAAAGTGAAATATAATAAAGGCAGGAAATGAACCACACGATTTCGAACAATAGAGCCCACGGATATCACTAGAGAGGAAATTATAATTTTATTATACTAGTGATCAAAGGCAAGCCGTCACCCGAGAATCAGAATATTGACACAACACAACGAAGATGATGGAGTGGAGAGCGAAAAGTACGGAGCGGTCACCTTATCATAGGGAAATTTACAACCCTCAACACTCATTTACGACCTCTAGCTCCAGGAAACTGCGATGCCGAAAAGGAACAGAGAATTTGGGGATCAGATAAAGACCTGTGGATACGCCCAATCCGTTTTCCTATAAAAAGTGATTAACCCACAACTCTTCACCCTCAGTACCAAGTTCAAGCTAGAACATGACTCTACTCTTCAAGCAGCTCCAAGAGGCATCACTAGAACGTCACTCTGTTCCACTGCATACCTCTTGCAGTCATTTTCAAATCAAGTCAATCTAACGAAACTCTGTTTCAATTAGAACTGACCACCCAGTTGTCGAGACTCGAGTCATATTTAACCACCTGAGTTAAATCACGGGCTATTTCGTGTACTCCCCTGTTTCTTTCATCAAACAAACAACAGAATCTGGAATTATCAACAACTCATTAAATCGATCAACGTAAGAGCGGCACATCCAATCATCACCAGGAAAGGATTCAGGAGAACTCCAGCGGCTGAGTTAGCTGCTAACCAGATTCTTCATCCAATAGTTGACCCTCTCATTTTACTGTAAGTCAACTCGATTTATTAATTAGTATCATCGATAAATAGAACAATCGCGAAAGATCAAGCCTTTAGATTTTTCCTTCTTGATTATAATATGGAAATTAAATAAATCAATTTTTGGGGTTTATAAAATAAAGAAAGGTGTGTGAATTATCATTAAAAAAAAAACAATTGATTCCTTCCTGAGTCAGCGGTACACTTCAGTGTTTTGCCACGGTAAGACGAATCCAAAATTATTATTTTTCATTTTGCATTCACGAATCAAATCGCGACTAAAGACGGTTTTGAACCATCTTATTTCTATTAAATTTCTATAACTTAGTCTCAATCAAACGATTTGTGACCGCAACAATCGTAAGTGTCTAGGTAATTGTGGTTCTAGATCCTCGTCATCTGGGATATGTTCATACTCCATAGTTTCCTCATCATTAGGGCCGGAGACTTTATTTTTGAAAACGGCCCATTGATCTGAAGTTAGATCTAGTAGGCCGTTGAAGCTGAGAATGAATAGGTATTGAAAATAATTCGTATGTTTAAGATAGATACGTCAAGACATTGAATGTATTGGAAGGTTGATCCGCGGGGATTGTGACAAACTGATTAGCATAAGAGATTTACCTGGAATGAAGAAGGACGAAGAAAGTTTGTCGAAATCCCCGCAGATTAACCTCCTAATAAATTCAATGTCTTGACGTATCTGTCATAAACATTTGAATTATTCGATACTAAATCAAACTTCAGATCAATGAGCCGTTTTCGGAAATAAAGTCTCCGGCCCTACTCATCATAGACCACTTCATCATCGGAAGTCTCAGTAGAATTGCCTTCATTTCCTTCATCGTTATTAGATTCTCCACCAATGTTGAGAGTGATCTCTTCTGTGGAAAAAAGAAAGACATGTATGAAGTGACGAAACTCTAGGAAAAATATGTATATATGTATCACAAGTTCATAATTCTGATTCTACAGACAATATTCCTAAAGAAATGGCGAGATCTCGCTTAGTTTCTGAAATATTTTGCAAAAATGAATTGACTTCCACCTCTGAAAGTTCACTAGTGAAGAGGTGGAACTCTCCTCTTTGCTAGTGTACTGAATTAAGAAAAAATTCATTCGATGTTTATAATATTAAAAAAAGAACTAATGCTTGATTTCGTTATTGAGATATTTCAATGGATATTTCGAGAAAGGGGAGAGGTAGAATAGTGAAAATAGTACTATTGAGAAGCTCCGAAAATTTATGATGAAATACATAATTTATTATTAGGTCTGAACACTTCTTGAATAGTATATTACCCAACAAGTGCAGTAAAGTACGTTTTTTGCACTTTCCACACGTTGTGGGTATAATAATTGTATCTTACACACGCGGTAAAGATTTTCAGACTCGTGTGATTACAAAACTCGCCTTGGTCTCGGTTTGCAACCTCACACTCGTCAGAAAAGTACTTCACCGCACTTGTTAGGTGATATACTATTCTGACGAGTGTGAGGTTGCAAAACGAGCCGAGAGCGAGTTTTATAATCACAAAAGTCTGAGAATCTTTGCCGCAGGTGTAAGGTACTGTTCTTTAATGCCCAACGTGGGGAAAGTGACACTGACCGCACGCATAGCGTGTAGAAAATACTTAAGAATCAAGATGTGACTCAATTTTTCTGCACTTGAAGTATTTTTTGCATATAGTATTCTCGTCTCAAAGCATTGGGGTGGATTGGGGTGCATTGCGGTGCTAGAGAAATGAAAATCAATGGAGCAATTGCATAAAACTCCTTTCAGTGCTCCCCAGCACTCTTCATACTCTGCATATTAGTAAGCCATGAATCAATGAGATCATAATAAATGAATCAGCTACTAATAGTATAAAGAAACACAATATATACATTATCCTACCGTAAAAAAAATCCTCAGGTAGAGAAATTCCAAATTTCTTAAAAGCTGCGACAAAATTTGATCCATTATCAGTCATAGTAGCCATAATTATCTCTGGATCTAATCCGAACTCTAGATGGATATTTTCGAGGAGACGAGCTAGTCGAGGACGACTGTGTGTGCCAGCGAATCTTCGACACGCTATTGCTGCTGATTTTCGTTCGAGTGTGTGAATGTTTATCTGTAAATCGATATGAACAGAATAAATCATTTGAAAGGTAATGACATGAGCATGTTGAAGAATGAAAAGAAGTAAAACAATGTAAAAAAAATCAGTTTTATTTTAATATTTGAGATTTTTCAGAATTTTCGAAATTCTCAGGAAATTCTCCTGATTATTTTTTCCATCCAAATTTCGACCAATAGAATTGTACCATTCGACGAAACAAAATAACGCCTACACGATATTTTACTGGAAATTTTTGGAAATTCCACTGGAAATTTTTCATGTTGCCTATATATAAAAAACAAACGATTTGTCAATCCATGTGACTCTAAATTTTGAATTTCTAACTGAGAATTTGTCTCATGGTGCAATTTTGAATTTCTAACTGAGAATTTGTCTCATGGTGCAATCCTATTGGCCCAAATTTGGATGAAAAAATAATCCCCCGAATACCACTCGAGCCTCAAAATTAATCGGGTAATTTTGAATCTCTTGTGGTATTACATGTGAAAATTTCATAAAACTTCCATCAGGAAGCCAATCAAATTTTGATAAGAGTCTAGGTGACTTCTACAAAGCACCATTGACAGAAATTGCGGAGAGAATATTTTTTTAAAAATAAATTGAATTATTCTGCCACGCCGCTCATAAATAATAACAGATTGGGCTTTGAAAATTGGAGCTTTCATTAATAAAAATATTATGTGATCTATTATCGATTTCTGTCATATCGTCGACCTAGAAACAAAAGGGCGTAAGTGCCGTTTTTTCATTTTTTGTTAATAAAAAAGGGCATATCGTTTGCACATGCTGTTCGAAACTGGCACTAAAATCTCCAGCGATTGGGTGAGATTTGGGAGAAATCCGAGGAATTTAGGCGCTTTTGAGTTACCCCCCCTCTTGACTTCAATTACAGTACACGTCGGTCCTTCAACGTGATAACACCCCGTTTTTGGAGAAGTTCTCATTGGGGTCTCAACGAGTTCACACGGGTTTTGGACCCGACAACGGTAATCGGCAATATATCCACGGTGACGCGACATCACATCCAATCTAACAATGCTACTCTTTTATTAACTAAAGGGTTAATTCAACGGGTGCATTATCAACATCTTCGGTACGAACGTTTAACAAGGCTACATCGCGCGTTTCTTAACGGTTTACGTTTCTTCGTTACTTGTACGGCTACATCCACAGTTTAAATAATTATTATTAATTCGGATACATCAACTTAATTACACTCAACGATAATTAAATCAACAATTGGTTCTTTTCTTCGGTTAATTCTCGATTAAATCCACGGTACAATCAACCGGTCAGAGTGCAGTGTTTTCACAAAGACAATTGACTTTTACTGTGTAAAAATCGTCATAAATTTTATCTAATAAAACGCAACTTTGACCAAAATTAAATATTCTGTGCAGTGTTCAGTTATTTTCATCATTTTGTAAAAACCCAATTTCCCAGTCCATTTTTCTCTCCTTTTTTTACTGACTTTCGAACACATGCACCTCTTTGTTTTTATTTTTTTTTCTTAACTATGAATTCCTTTTGTGGAAATCATAATAACAAAAGGGCGTATATGTTGCACATACGCCCTATTCCTGCTAGGACTGGCAAATACGCCCTTTTGTTACTAAAATTTTAACTTTGTGCTTTTTGCACCATTGGAGCATAAAAAACATTTTCAGAGGCATTTTGGACATACGCTCTTTTCCCTCTAAAAAGTAGGTTTTTTGGCGCTTACGCTTTTTTGTTTCTGATCGACGCTATTTTAAGATTAAGTCGAGGTGTACTATGTTATCGCCTCAATCTTAATACCATGTTTGACGATTTATTTCAGATAATTGATTTGTAATCGCAATTATCATGATCAAATGGAATAATTCCCGTACTACAAAATCTATACAATACCCAATGTACAGTGACGCTAAGTACTCGACGAATTTTGTTGGTCCATATGTCAGTTGTATTGCATACAAACCGGGCATCTTTGGAAATTTCTTTTTTTATTCTTTCCAAATGATTTCTGGATGTTTGTCTCATTTTTCCTGCCAGTGTTCTCCTCGAAATCACCTTCAAAGGTTTCCCCTTTTGTTTTATCTTCATATCTGTAACATGAAAGATAAAATTTTGAATGAAAACTCAATTATGGTCCCAGTGTGAATGAAATATTAGAAATAATCTTCCTCACCATGAAATACTTTTCTAAATGCTGGCTGCTCGATCAAAGAAACTGGTACAGAAGGACTTGTTGAAAAGACTTCAGTCAAATTTGTGGTAAATTCTTTCTATGAGAATTGACAAGTCGATTCTCTTTTTTCTTTCTCACTTTCACCAAGTTTTTGAATCTTGTATGACTGATAACCTTCTAATTCATCAGGATGAGCACGCTGGAAAAATAAATGGAATGTACAATAGCCATCATATTTCAATGACGAGGGGAATTTCCATTCATCCTCATTGTAATGTCAAATTATTAACTGCAATTCTTTTCTCATCAAATTCTGTAGTGACGAGGTAAAACAGGATAAATCGACTTATCTTTGTGATCATTCTGAAGGAATTATCTCAGAAAATAAGCGAAATAAGACAATATTACACATCTTTTTTGGTAGATAATTTCAAGAGTTGCAAAAGAGGTTCAGGGCGAATTGCTCTATCTCGCTCATTTTTTAACGCATTTCGAAAAAAACAAATGAGAAAAAGATAGACTTATCTGTTTTACCTCTTAGCTACTAATTAAATTACGGAATGAGTTGACTTTCTCTGCCATTCGTTTTTGAGTAATATATCGAAAACTAAGAGAGATGACAGAATTCTTATAGAAACTCTTTTTGTAGGTCTGGTTTTCTTCTACAAAGAAGGCCCTAACGAAAATTCCATTATCTCACTTAGTTTTCAAAATATTACTGAAAAATTGAGAACAGAAAAAATCGACATATGTTGTTCCATCTCGTCAATACTGATTTGACAACTGAGTTTTTCATTCTTTTCAATGTATCATTTCGGCGAAAAAAAAAGCTCAGCAATTAGGTGAGAAATGAAAAGTTGATCCCGCTTTTTTTCTATTTTCCTTAATGAATGAAATTCGATTTAGTTTTATTTGACTGAACTTCTTGTTTATTGCGATTCATGTAGTAGGGTCAAACTGGGGTTCATGTTTAACATCATGATTGTTATTGCGTTCAAGTACACGAACATCCCTATTTTCATATATTTTTCGCGAACGATTTAATCTCCTAATCGTTCGCGGAAAAATATGAAGATAGTGAAGTTTGTATATATCGAATGCAATAACTCGAAAAACATTGATGTGAGAAAAAAATTCGAATGAGAAAATTACAGAATTGATTTTGGAAGAAAAAATGTCTTTATAATTTTTCGTGTAAAATAAATCATTCTCGAGGTATCGCTGTAAAGTAATGCTACATTATTAATTTATCTCTCCAAAATATACGGGAATCAATCGAGAATTTGGCAGACATGTAGAGTAAAGTCAATTCTTTCGCTAAGATACAAAAAATATTGGTGTTAAATGTGAATCCCAAATAGAGTTTCGAAACGGTAATAAAGAAGAAAAGTGAATCCCAATTTGACCCTAGGACCTTAAAAAGTAGAAGTGGCCGGAGCAAAATGGGGTACCCGAAGAAAGTTTAGGCTTTTCCAAGCTTGAATACAATAAAACTCTTTTTCAAAGTAGGTTTTTGAAGAGCATGAGAAAAATCTTCATTTTCAAACAAAAACTAAAGCGATCACTGCAATGCCCGCTGATATCAAAATAATCTCGGAAGTTATTTTCAACCGTTCTGGAATCATTTCGAATAAAAAAAATTACTGAAATTCTTCGGGAATCCCATTTTGCCCCACTATCCCATTTGTCCGCGTCTTCCTTATATTCACGATAGAAAATAGTGATACCTTTAGATGCTTCACAAAATTCGATGAAACGTTGTAAAGACCTCGTCTTCTCTTCTCATTTGGGCACATCTTACAAAGAGTTTCAACAATTTCGTCGCGATTCTTGTCGGACTTCTGATAATCCACTTCAAAATATCTCCCATCTAAGTATGGGCGTTTACTACACTCATTTTGGAGCCACTGCTTCCTTTTAGACACTTCAGAGTGGTCATCTGTGTCAAGATTCGGTGGGCACACTTCTCCAACTATTTCCACTGAAGAAAGGCGACGCACGATTGCCACGTGATCATCTTCAACATCTGTAGATGATTCCGAGTCTTGACCCATAATTTCCCTGCAATTGCTATAATTAACTACTGCAATTAATTCGGAGAATTTTTGAATACATTTATCATTGTAGAATTTTCAAGAAATCGATTTTTTTTCTTGCTTTAAAAATTACTTTGGGCCTTCCAGAATATGGGCAAGAATTGCGCAGCGTAACGCCAATAAGTTTCATTATTTTCATTTGAATTTCCCACAACATCTTGAAAACGATATTTCGAATAGAAATACGTTGGGGATTTTCAAAAAATTGATTTGCACATTTTTTATTGATAAAAAATTGCCGGTTTTTTCTCTGAAATTTGAGTTTTTTCATTCAAATGGTCACCAATTCTACAAAAAACAATATTTTTGAAATCCCCAACGTATTTCTGTAGCTATGTATATCTAGACTGAGCCAATTTTTTTTTTTCAATTGGAATTTGCACCAGTTTACACTGCGTGCAGCAGAGTGTTTTCAATTCGAGGGGCCTCGCAAGAATGGCTCTTGTGTCGTCATTTTTCAATATTTTTTGATTCATTTTTTTTTTTGTAGACTCAAATATATGCTCAGTTACTCCCTCAAATATTATTATTTTATTGCCACTTTTTCTATAGAAAGAAAAATAGAAAAAGAACGCCTTTTTTTAGACTTTTATAGTGGTGTTACCCCTTAAAAGGTGCCAAACACGTTTTTTTCCAATAATTTTTATCATATTTCGTACAGAAAATGACGTTTCCGTTAAAGGATGAGAGAAAAAGTGGTGGTTCTCTCTACAATTCCAAATTGATCGAATCAAAGAAGGATAATTCAATGGTGGAGTGATGAAGTAAGAAGAGTAGAAAAATTTCTCAAAGCTTATTTCGATGTCAACTCGGAACCAAAGAAGCTCAAGAGAATCGATCACGAATACTTTTTTATAGTTTACAAAGTTTTTTACAAAGTAGTGCAGTGACATTTTTCTCTAGACCTACTCATTCCAGAGATGATAGCGGAAGAATGTGTGAGTAATTTCTTGACTTATCTTTCTTTCCCACTTCACGACTGAATTTCAGCTCTGACTCTGAGAAAAAAAGTTTAAAAAAAAATCAATTTTCAAAATCAAATCTTCACTTACCTGAGAAAAGATATCTATTTTAATTGTTCCCAAGTACACCCGGAGAATGAACAATATGATGCACTGAATGCTGGTGATTGTGTGAAAGTGAATGACGCTCAATACATCGTGCCGGTAAAAAAAATTTGCGTTTAAAACGAAAAATATTTATATTAGTGGGAGGGGTTAATGTAATTGGCCAATGAAAGCTCAGCCAGTATGGTCCTACACCGCTCATTGATCGATACGGCTGTCAATATAGAGTAGACTCTGGCAAGTTCCTCGCAAACGGAACTGTAAAATCATCGATTTCCGAGAAAAACGGAGCTTGCGAGCGTCCCTGCTCTACGGCCGCTTCAGCCTTTATTCTGAGAAATTTAAAGGGCCAGTGCGAATGTTTACATTTACGAGCAGCCTCTTGAAACTCTATTGTTTTTCCTTACATTATTCTGTGCTCCGATAGTCACCGAAATAGAAATAGAAGAACGAAATTAATTTAGTAGTAAAGGAGTCAAACAGAAATAAAACTTTTCTTGTTGTATTTATTGAGAATATTTCGATAAATAATGGAGATGTGCCCTTCTCGCCTCAATACATTCTTACAGAGTCTTTTAATAACTCAAACAAAAATTGGAACGAAAGTGCCCTATATAGCTTAGTTTCCGAGATATTTTCGCAAAAAATGAACGTCAAAGTAGCACTAAAGGGGTACAACACGAGGAATTCATTTCTCTTTGTTATTTTTTGAGGAATATCTCTGAAAATGAACGACATGGGGCGATTTTACTTGCATCGTTTTTTGTAGCTCTTAAAATTTTCTACAAATAAATGCCGGAAACAGAAAGGCGTATCTCCATCATTTCCCCGATATTCTCAAGAAACGAACCACAAAAATAATAGCGCAATGATGAAGTAGAAAAATGCAATTTTTTTATTTTTCATTTTTTGAGAATAGCTCCAGAAGCAATGGGGTTACGCTTTTTTTGCTCTCATCTATTGTTGTAGATAAGTTCAAGAGCTATGAAGGAAACTCAGAGCAGAAATGACGTCTTCCCATTAGTTTCCGAAATATTTTAAAACAACCCACAAGATTCAGACGTCGAGAATTGACATAAGATGAATCTATCAGTTTTTATTATTTTCTTGGAACTATCTGAAAAAATAATGGAGATACGCCCTTTCCGTCCAGATTTTTTCTTGTAGCTGTTGAAATTTTCTGCCAAAGACGTAGAGCAAAAAGGGCGTATCTGCATTATTCACTGAAAGGTTTTCAAAAAACAAATCACAAGAATAGTAATTAAAAGATAAAATTGAACAAATCAATTTTTTTAATCAGTAGTTCTTGAGAGTTTTGGGTTACATGGTATTTTTTGGATAATGGGAAGCATTGGAGTAAATGAATAATTATCAATAAACTATCTCAAGAACTCGATTCTTTTTAGGGTCTCCTGGAAGTTATTCAGCTTCCACAATACCAGAAGTTATCCCATTCGGAATGTTCTTCTTTAGTAAATGTGCAAAAAAACTATAGGAATTTGAATAAACGAGATTTTTTGGAAACGATTCCTCCATGTATTTTTCTCGGTAATATGCATTACTTATGGAATCCAGTAATTCGGCATTCGCATTACAAATTACTTGAGTAATCTATGAATTGAAATTACATTACCACATTAATTGAATATTCTGGAGAAAATTCAGAAAATTACTCAAATGATATTGAATTTACGGGGACAGAGAGAAAATGATTAAAAGAGGTAATTTGTATCAACTACAATGTCAAAATGAAATCAACAAAAAATGTTGAAATCAATTTTTTGGTACTGCTGAGAATATCGAATCCTTCTCCCTCGTATCGAAGAGTAGTGAAGGAATTTGGAATGGTTGACATCAATTAGACGTGTAATGTGGAACTTCACATTGAATTATTCAACTATACTCAAGTAATCGAGAATTTTGTGTTGCAATATCTAGAACTCATCGTAATTCATCAATTAATGGATATCTATTAAATGAGTTAGGTGTAATCATGCTCTTTCTTTTTCCGATTCCATAATCCTACTGTATTTTTTTAATTTCCAGTAATCGAATTACAAATGTAATTTCAAAGTCCCAATACTGGACAAGAGAATCAACGAGGACTTCCTCGCAGGGCTCCGAGGGGCACACACGTGTTTTTGAAGAATAATACTGTATAAAAGAAATGAAATTATTTTGAGTTGATTAGAGAAAAGTAATTAATTGAATGAAAATTATATTGTTCATCGAGGGACACTATTGAAAGATAAGAGATTTTCTTTTATTATTTATCGAATTGATAGTAGAGAACTAGTTGGGGGGACGAGAAACCTCCCGTCTCGCTCGTTGTTTTTTGTAAAGACAGTACTAGACGCAAAGCACTATTGTGAAGAGCCTTAATCTATGGACGACAAGAACTTGGAATAAAATTACATTTTTTGAAACATTATTATTGAGTGAACATTGTTATTGAGGCTGCAAGGTATAGGAGTATCGTCCTCCTTTCCCAGGGGTATCGTATAGTGCTATGGGGATTTGTCGTTTTACCCATTGAAATTTTAGAAAACAACAGGCGTCCAACAAAAATAAGATTTTCTTCATTATTGGGGCAAAACTTGGCGAATTTGATGAGTCGCTTGGAGATTTAGTTGAAAAGGAAGAAGCAAATTCGTCACAGGGTTTCTACAACAATTGCCTTATTTGGCTCAGTTTCTCATATATTCATCAAACACTATGACAATGCACAGACTTATAGATAGAGTCTCCGTTGTGATGGTTTCTTGGGAAAATCTATCGGAACTGAATAGAGATATGCCCATTCATCGTACTCTCTATTTTAACTCTCGAAATTTTCTACAAAAAAGGATTCGGGTGGATTGACGCTATCTTTCTTAGTTTCTAGAATATTCATGAAAAAGTTTACCAAAAAAATGTAGACTCATAGCTGAAGTTTCTTTTCCGAAATTTTTGTCATAAATATCTTGGAGCTACTTTTGAAAACCAAGCGAAGTGAAGCAAATTCATCCTAATCCTTCTGTGCAGCTCTTAAGACTCTCTACAAGAGAGGATTGTGGCAAAATTACGCTATCTCGCTTGCTTTCCGAGATATTCTCGAATTACTGATGATGAAAATTTGCATCCTGTTCTATTTCTTCGCTATTGAATTGTTTTACTATATAAGAAAAGGCATGGCATTATAATCGAACATGGCGGATTTCTTCTCGAATTGAAGATAATCGAACTCGAACACGAATATCGAACTCGAAAAGCGCGAACTGTAAGAGCACCTCCTGGTGGCAATAATATAATCTGAATTGTCGTCGCGCGATGAGAATGAGCTATATAACGACGCTCACATGCGGGCAACGGAAATTGGTTTCGGTCTTTCCGTTTATGGCTTCTGAAGGAGACACATCGTGCAAAACACGTGTAAAATGGAACCCATCGCGCAAATTGACATCGATCGCTGGTTGTTCACATCAAGTGAAGAATTGGACAGCCTTCAAGCAGGAGATTGTACTGTGTGAGTATTTTTAAGAAAACTTCCTTAATTTGTGACTTTTTAGATCTGATTAGAAAATGGGGTTAGAGGTTAAGTGGCTTCATTGAATTCTGCACGTGTTGCACATGTTAAATTTATTTTTTATATATATTTTCTTTACAGTGAAGTGATTGGCGGAATTGTTCGCATTGACGAAGTGAGAAGACGTGCCAATGCAGCTCCTCAACGAGTGCGTTTATTCCGTGCTGTATTGAGCAATGGTCAAGGAAGACAACTGAGAATCCTCTTCTGGGAAGATCGTGCCGACGAGTTTGAAGCAAGAGTTTATCGCATGGTAAAATTCAATTTATTTTTTTCTTTAATTGGATCGGAAAAGTTGAATAATTTATTGAACAAAATATCATCGACTTAGAAACAAATGGGCGTAAGTGCTATGTATAAGCATAGCACTTACGCCTCTTTGTTTCTTAGGCGACGATATGATATTTGGCGTTGAATTGAATTGATGGAAATTTTAATTTTTGAAAAATATTTCGATATGTAAGGAAACGGAACTGTTTTCGTTTTTTTTTTTTTTTGGGAAATTTCACGATTAAAAGAAAAGATTAGGCCAAAATCACTTCATCTTGCATGAATTTTGAGATATTCTGAAAAGAAACTAGATCCAATTCAAGGATTTCTTTTTCCAATTTTTCAAAATTTTTAACTGAAAAAAAAAAACAATAATTCAATATTTTTTTTTTAAGTATGAAATTCTCACTCAAAGAGTCTCAATTTTATCAACAATTTCTGTATATCTCCTCTCAACTGCTTGATGCGTGTCTAATTGTTGAGTCATCATCATTCATTCAGGTTCTTCACATTATCCGTGCAAAAGCTGTACTGGCTAATCCACAGTACGCAAGACCTGAGCAGCAATTGATGCCAATTGAATTGTCTGTAAGCCGGAACACAGAAATTCGAATTCTTGGCCCACTGTCTGTCCTTGAACGTCCAGCACCAGTTGTTAACAACATTACCTTCGAGAATCTCGCAGGAGCACGTGGGATGATTCGCATCGATGCTTACATCCGATATGAAATCATCGCAGAAGTGTATGCCAATGGTCGATATGGCAGTGGTGATATCACAGATGAAACTTATCACCTCAATGTACTGTAACGGGTTTTCGTCCAATCCCGTCACACTTCCGGCCATCCCTTTCCGCACACACGATTCGATAGCGTGGGCGCCAGTTTATTCTTTACCGGAGGAATAAACAAAACTCACTGTGTGCTGGTTTTCCCTGGGCTCACCACGCTTAACCTCTTAGGGCGGTTTCGGGCTAACCTGCTGAACCTGCGGTAGTAATTACTCGGGGAATTACTAACCCCAATGGATGGCATGGGCAATCCATTCCCGGTAACCCAGTGTGCTGGTTATGGTAGAGGGGCGTGGGTCTAGTCACAGTCCCTCTAGCGAGAACAAGTCGGAATTAGGTATTCCGCGATAACCTCTGGATGAGCCCGTCCGCAGTATTCCTCTGATCTATCGTCACCCAGAGAATACCGGACGTCTCCATCCACACGAGAAACGCCACGTAGCCACGCTACGGACAACCAACGGTAACTCTCGCCGAAGCGAGCGGTAGAGGTTCCAGGGACTACTCCCGATCCTCTCGAGTCTGCCGCCCAAGGCAGACTAACTGCTCACCGTATCGTTGGGTCTATTTATATCGGCTGAGGTTGCTTCTCCTCGTCTAGAGGTCTCTCCGCGCGCCTGCGTGGTTCTTCCTCTCACACCACTGCCAGGCCCGGAGATAACTCTGACATCTATAGTGGAGCGCCAGCATTTCAGCTGGGCTTCTGCCTTATCCTCAGCCGCGTATAAATCCCACTGACGTGACAGTTAGTTCACGGTAACTTTAAGGTGTCATCTTACGCAGATGGCACCACGGTAGTAATCGTCTAGCTGTTCATGTGTGAGTCTTCTCGAGCTCTACACTTGAATAGCTTCACCCGAAGGTGGCATAAGCCGATGCGATAGCTGTAACGAGAAACCTCGTTACATACCTCCCTCCGTGGAGAAAGGATTCGACCCGAATCCGATTAATCATCAGACTTTTCAGTTGGGCCAAGCGATAGGTCGGGTTTGTAAGGTTTGAGGTCTTGTATCGACATCGTTTCCTCACTATTCCCCGCGAGATCCACCAATTCGTAGACAGTCTTCGATAGCTTTTTCGTGACTGTGTAGGGCCCTACGAATGGTTTGTTTAACGCGGCCGATCTGTTTTTGCCTGCGTTCGATAGCTAGCGATTTCTAGATAATACTAGATCGCCTTCTACATACTCTCTGTCTCGTCTCCGTAGATTATACGGTTGCGACTGAGTGTCGTGAGCCTCCGCAAGAGCGTGCTTGAATACTTTTCGCAAAGTGCCCAGGCTCTTCCGATAACCCTCCTCACTACCTCCTGCATCTACTGCTCTGCTTTGGTGCCTTGAGAATCTCTGACGAAATTCTTGGGCTCCTTGTATGCCAAATTTGGACATACAGCAGTTTCTGCTGGTGGAGGGGGACAGTAGTTTCGGGCACATTCGTAATTCCACTCATTACGTAATGCTTTCCGCTCGAGATCCTCCATCGTTAACCTACGGTCAATATCGATTCCGGCTCGATATTTCGATAGCATGTTAGCATATGCTGTGTATACTTTGGTTGCTTCGTCCAAAGGTGGCGTTATTCTCATGAAATAACCGCGCACACAATGCATATACTCGGCCACAGGCTCGTGTTTGCCTTGTGTTCGCCCATACATCTCATTTCTGAGACGGACTTGGTAGTCTAGGCCTCCGAATTGCTTTCGGAACGCTTCTTTGGTGTCTGACCAATTAGCGAAGCTCATGCCGCGGTACCACGTGAGTGCTGAACCCTTTAACAGACCCCTAAGGATGTGTATGAGATCTCCCTCACGTATCGATAACGAAACGAGTGCGTCTTCACATGAGGAAATGAATTCCTCGACGTCTTCCTCTCGTTTACCGCAAAACGATATCCCCTACCTTTTCAGGTGTTCGTGCGCCTTGTGCGCCATGACTGGGAAACCCTGTCTGGCAAGCGCCGTCGGGACAGCATGTCCCTCTGCCACAGATGGCGTTGGCGGTAGCCCAACGTTAGCTGCTTCGTCCAATTGCGTTCGCAATTGTCCCAGCTGCTCTGGCGTTGGTGAGGTGACTCTCACTGTGCGATTAGCCTCAGTGCCCCTCTTTCGGCCTTTCGGTCGTTTTTTCGGTATTAGCTCTGCAATTTGTAGTTGCATTGCCTTTACGATAGCTGTCAGCTCCTCTAATGAGAGAGCTTCGCTAGTAGCCGGCGTGGCTGCGATAGATGGCAAAATGCCGTCGTTAGTCATTTTCTCTCGATTGCTCAAGGAAAAGGTTTCGGTAGCCAGAGTGGTTGATCAGACCAACTCTTTCTGCTCGAGAGCCGATTGCTGCTCCTTATATACCCATTTCCCCTGTGGAGGGGGAAAATTTTTGGGTGGGGAGCTCATCCTCCCACTTTTTCTGCACAGCGCCCTCTCTGTACTAGAATTTCAGCAGTCGATAACTCTAAATATTCGATAAAATGATTTTCTGATGACTTTGATTAATTTCCGTACATCAGGAGTCATCTCTCGGATTTTTCGAGAACTTATTACCTCTCGGTCGTCGGTAATTGCGATAGCTGTACTGGGTCCGCGACGTGCTGCCCCTTCGCGGATTAGTTCAATCACGCGCGATAATTTGAATCATTTGAATTCCCAAAATTCTCATTTTGGGTATTACTGACTCAATTGAGGTATCATTGACACAATCACGGTATCACTGTCACACTCACGGTATTATTGATTGAACCACGGTATCATGGACACAATCTCGGTATTATTGATTGGACCATGGTAAGATGGACACAATCACGGTATTTTTGAATAAATTACGTCACCCAGTAATTAATTCACTTTTTGAAAACCAGGTTTTCTCGCTAGCCTTACTGTAGTCGTACTACACACGTTGGGCGCCATTTTGTAACGGGTTTTCGTCCAATCCCGTCACACTTCCGGCCATCCCTTTCCGCACACACGGTTCGATAGCGTGGGCGCCAGTTTATTCTTTACCGGAGGAATAAACAAAACTCACTGTGTGCTGGTTTTCCCTGGGCTCACCACGCTTAACCTCTTAGGGCGGTTTCGGGCTAACCTGCTGAACCTGCGGTAGTAATTACTCGGGGAATTACTAACCCCAATGGATGGCATGGGCAATCCATTCCCGGTAACCCAGTGTGCTGGTTATGGTAGAGGGGCGTGGGTCTAGTCACAGTCCCTCTAGCGAGAACAAGTCGGAATTAGGTATTCCGCGATAACCTCTGGATGAGCCCGTCCGCAGTATTCCTCTGATCTATCGTCACCCAGAGAATACCGGACGTCTCCATCCACACGAGAAACGCCACATAGCCACGCTACGGGCAACCAACGGTAACTCTCGCCGAAGCGAGCGGTAGAGGTTCCAGGGACTACTCCCGATCCTCTCGAGTCTGCCGCCCAAGGCAGACTAACTGCCCACCGTGTCGTTGGGTCTATTTATATCGGCTGAGGCTGCTTCTCCTCGTCTAGAGGTCTCTCCGCGCGCCTGCGTGGTTCTTCCTCTCACACCACTGCCAGGCCCGGAGATAACTCTGACATCTATAGTGGAGCGCCAGCATTTCAGCTGGGCTTCTGCCTTATCCTCAGCCGCGTATAAATCCCACTGACGTGACAGTTAGTTCACGGTAACTTTGAGGTGTCATCTTACGCAGATGGCACCACGGTAGTAATTGTCTAGCTGTTCATGTGTGAGTCTTCTCGAGCTCTACACTTGAATAGCTTCACCCGAAGGTGGCATAAGCCGATGCGATAGCTGTAACGAGAAACCTCGTTACAGTACACATCACGATTTTCGATGGAGCATCACCGCCTGTCGGCACTCCCATCACCATCAGAGGAGAAGTACGCAGGAACAATTATAATAACTTCGTCCTGCAAGTTCCAGACATGAATCACATTCAAGTCCGCGATGGTGTTCCCGTAATGACTCCCCAAGAAGTCAGAGGAGGCTGGAGACGACCACCAAACGATTCAGCACCTGGTGGACACCAACCAGCAGCGAGTGCACTGAACGTAAGGCCAGCAATTCAACCACAATACGCTGCGGTTGGTGGAGCTGTTGGACTCCCTGCTCCTGGAGCATTGCTAAGAAGAGATATTCTTGCAGCAAATAATGGAGCTGTGGTTGTTCATATTGCTGAAGATGCTGGATTGAACGGCCCTGTGGGTATGCTACAGAGAAATCCAATTCAACCCCCAGCAAATTTAGTTGATGCTGGACCAGCAATGGAGGCGCAAAACGTCCGAGTTATTGATGTTGGTAGAGATGCTGGATTGAATGGCCCTGTGCATCTACCACGAGGAAATCCAATTCAACCACCAGCAAATGTGGTAGCTGCTAGACCAATGGAGCCGCAAAACATCCCAGCTGTTGATGTTGGTGCAGATGCCGGACTGAACGGCCTTGGGGATCAAGTACAGCCTGACGGGGGAGAGAGGCCACGTGCAAGTCCATCACGTGATCATGTCAGAGGAAACATCGAGAATCTGGATCCGAATCTGGAGGTTCATGCTAATGATAACGATGGAGTTGAAGAAGATGGAGAGGATCAACCAGACTTGAAGAAACGCAGGCAATAAGTTCCAAAGGAACTTAAGATTTTCATTTTTATAACTTTTTTTGATATTCATTTTTTTCATGTTTTTGTGAAATTCCTCCGTAATTCATAAGTCCACTTAAATGATAATAGCATTTATTTTCTTAGTGTCAATTTTCCAATGTTTTGACAGTAGAAAATTCAGTTAGAAAACAAATCTTATCAGTTTTTCGATCGTAATAGTAGTAAATTCAGTTGAAAAAAAATAATCATCAATTTTGCAAACTTGACAATAGTCAATTCAGTTGATTGAAAAACAAAAATTATCCATTTTCGAACTTTGATACTAAAAACCTCACTTGAAAAAAAAATTCGATCAGATTTTGAATCTTAATAGTAAATTCAGTTAAAAATTTTTTTTATCAATTTTGCAATTTTGACCGAAAATTCCGTTTAATAAACGAATTATTAATTCTTTAACTTTGACAGTAGAAAATTGAATCAAAAAAGAAAATTTTATCAATTTTTCAATTTTGAGAGTAAAAAATTCGAGTAACTAGGGGTGAGCAGTTGCTCGCTCGCTTCGCTCGCTCGCGAAGTGGGGTGCATAGTTGCTCGCTCGCTACGCTCGCTCGCGAATAGAGTAGTGCGTAGTTGCTCGCTCGCTACGCTCGCTCACGAATAGAGTAGTGCACAGCTGCTTGCTCGCTCTATTCGCTTGCCAATTGTGTGGGTTATTGCTCGCTCATGAGCTGATTGTGATGAATTTGTTAATATATATTACAATGAGTGTGATTCTTTCAATCACACTAAGAACTTCCCGATAATTCCTCTGAGGTATCATCAGACGTTTGACGTTCATATATTCATATAAACGAACATAAATGAATATTTTCAGTTCTATTGGTGGTAGCATAAAAATTTTGGATGGAGGTGAGAGATGGTATTTGTCATTTGTTTATTGATTCATTGATTTATTTATTAACTCATCCATTAAGTATCGATTCTGGAGATAGTTAACGGTCAACAACAGATTTCTACGGAAGGTTCCATAAATATTTCAATAATCGATATTTTTCATGGAAAACCGCATAGATCGCTGACGAATGATCCGACCTCTCACCTCCATTTGGAATTTTTACGCTACACTAATAGGGCCGGAGGTATTGTGAAAAACATTTGATTATGTTCTCGTAAAAAACTAAGAAATCGCTGAACCGATTTCAACCAAAATCTAATCAACACCAATCTATATCGAGATGCTTCAATTCCAATATTGATCATCTCGATCGCATTATTGATTATCGAGAAAACGTGAACGAAAAAATCGGTCACATACACACACACACACACACACACATACATACAGACATGTTTCTCAAAACTATCAGAAAATGTTGTGGACGTCTCAAAACGTAAAGATCCATCAAAAAATCGAATTTTCATTTTCGGGGTAAATACATAAACTTCCCTATCGGGAAGTTAAAAAACAAATATTATCGATTTTTTAATTTTTGTCGTAGAAAAATCAGTTTTAAAAGAAAATATCATCAATTTTGCAATTTTGATAGTAATGAATTCGATTGAAGAAAAAATATTATCATTTTTTAATTTCGACAGTGGATAATTCAGTTAAAAAAAAAAAGATGGAGATAAATCTATGGAGGAATTGATTAAATTTTTTTATTCGCTTTATTTGTATGTTTGTGTGCTTTTTTAAAGAGATTTACGTTGCTTGATTTTCAAATTTAAAAATTTAATTGGGTTTCGCGATTCTTTTTTATAATAATGATTCTGTATCTGACAAAACTGCTCTCTACAAAAAACATTAATATTAGCGAGAATTAAGACTTAGGCTAATCAATGACTCAATTGCATTCATGCAAATGACTGATGTACAATTGTAGAACTCCAAAGGAAAAACTATTAAGTAAAACTCTAGAAGAATAAGTATAGTGGTTTGAACATAAAAAGACTGTTGGAACAATTAATAATTGTGATAAACAAAGTATTTCTCGGAGGATATGAAGTAAAGCCTAATTTAAGTAATTAAGGGAAACTGTAAATTACTAAAAGTTGTACAATTGTAGTCAAATGTTGGGGAGCAAATTTATATTTTCTTTGATAGAAAAAAAAGAGAGCTTAATGGAAAAAACATTGTAATGTTTATAATGAAGAGTGAAATATTTTGATTAAAATAAATAAAACGTTTGATAATAATTGGTGATTGATTCAGGTTGCAGAGATGGATAAAAGCAGGTAAATATTGCAATAATTATTAATTTTGCAATAGTCATAAAGTTCTCAATTCAAATCATTTTCTTCGGTCACTATGCTGAAAAGTTTGGTCATGATTCTTTCAGGAAAATTCACGAGAAATTTCAGTGAAGATAATTCAGAAATAAAAAAAAATTTCTTAATGTTCAAGTCGACTATTCAAAAGTCAAATTTCAAATAATAGATTTCGATAATTGCAGTTGAATGATAATAGCATCAATTTTTCTGGTTATCAATTTAGGAATCATGACTGGTTAATTCGATAAAAAATAGAGAAATTTTTTTTTTCATATTCACGCTTACTATCTGAGTCAAATTTCAAAATTATGAAATTTTAGTTACCAGTTAGATGATGATAACATCTAATCTTTTATCATCAACTTTTCGCCAATCTTGACTGTAAATTCATGGAGGAAAAATTACAATTTCCACGTTAACTATTGGAGAATTAAATTGCAAATTAATCAAATTTTGGGGAGAGTCCTTAAAATATCAATCACTGCAAATACATTGATTAGATTCATCAATCTAATCTATCTTGGGAAATTATCGATTCAAATGAATTTTCTTCCCTGCCACTGTGCTCAAAGACCTGGCTATCATTCTTTCATGAAAATCCGATTCCTATTTTCATGAACTTCTGCTTTTAATCTCACTAATATCAAACGACATTCGCTGATGCATTTTGGCGTGCAACAAAAGTGTTGATAAAGTTTCTGCGTTATATTTTGCAATATTTTGCGATTATCAATTGAAAAAGAGGAAAAAAAAAGATTTACTCTTATCACAGGAGGTGAGCTGGAATTCTTTTATCTTATTAACCCCGTTAAACAGATAAAACGGAATTCATTATTCAAATGATGAAATGAAGTCCTTGAAGGAGGTTATGAAAGAAAGAAAATTTTTCTCAGGAAAATTTATTATTGATCAATACCAATTAAATAAGCGTTTATTTATTCATGCAATTTATTAATGGGCTTGAAAATACTGTCGCTGCATGTAACTTTTCAAGAATTGCATTCGACTTTCGTCTAAATAGTATAGAGAAAACTCAAATACAATTAACCGTTTATTTTTCTAATGCCATATTGTAGATAAAATGTTTTTACTGTTCCCTGACTTTTTTCATAATGTTCGCTCGGGCCGATTTATTAAATACGAATTATCAAAATTATTATTCGGAATAAGGATGGTGGGGATGAAATGCTGTGAATCAGAGCGGAACAATAGTCGTGTGTTTGGTTTCTCCATTCGGAAGAGTGATTTGGGGCGCATGCGCATTATGCGTTAACAGCGGCGGGAATTTGAATTTCGGATTGGAGCATAATTTAGAATAACAAAAATTCGTCGTCAATTTCAGAATAATTTCTTAAATTGTCAAGAATTGATTGAATAAAAATTTGAATTGACAATTGAAATATGAAAAATATAGATATCGGTAGAGCTTTTCTGTCTTTCAAGGTTGAACTGGAAAAGTAAATTTTTGCAACTAAAATAATAGAATTACTAAAAATAAAACTCGCAGTACTGTATAGCTCATTCAATCCAATAATTTCAGTATTTCATCCAATACTTTTTGTTGCAGCTTTTAATAATTACTTCAGATCGCAAACTGCAATCTGCTGATTGTAGTTAAATCTAAATCGTGCGATCTACACATTATTTCGGGGTCATCAGTATAAATCTGTAAGTGATATATTTTGTAGTATCTTACAACTTTATCCCGAATCACACATTCACAACTGATTGTTTTCTGTTGATTGTTTCAGGTTGGGAGTTCATGATCCGAGTCTAAATCATCACGTGCTTTCAGAAAAAATCCCAGACAGTTTAAAAATAGAAACATTAGAATTAGAAATTCGAAAAGAAATCATAAGTTATTAATTTGATCAGAATTCTAAGAAATTGGAAGATTATTTAAAAAATCACCTAGAAATATTAAAATCAAGAGACTTTGTTAAACAAAAGAGATATTGTTGAAAAATAAACCAGAATATTGAAAAATTTGAAAACTTTGAAAACGTGGCAAAAAGAACTATCAGAATAATAGATCTAGATGAAGAAAATGGAGAAACCAGTGATAAAACAGTAACAGAGCATTTAAGTGCAAATTGTATCAAGAAAAGACCAAAAAATATTCCAAGATTCGTACACAATGCTGAATCAACTAATGTCAATGATTTGAATTCTCTGAATAATATAGAAAATCAAATGGATCATGGTGACACTGTACAATCCGACTCTAAACACTATTCAGCCTTCTTCTAATGTATTACAGAATTGTATTGCAAATGACCATACATATTCTCATAATTTTAATAAAAAGAGAAAACAACAGAATCGTATTATTCATTCCCCTCTTGCAAATGACAGAACAACTCCCATTCAACATCCTCACAATATCTCTTCTAACACTTATTTGATTAATTCGAATGAAATATCATTGGGAATACTACATGATCATGAGTATTGTAACCAACCAAATTCTTCTTTACTCAACAGATCAACAGTTACTGCTGCTCAGAATGAGGTTCCAGAAAATCACAGATTAGCTTCTCAGTCCATTCATAATATTGAAGGGAGCGTTACGATTACCAATCAAGTTAATGAAGTTCCGGAACATTATCTCGGAGCTATGAATATTTCGTGCATACATTGCCAAGCGAAACATTTTGCTTTTGAGAGAGTAGCGAATAAAGGAGATTCCTTTAACGATTGTTGTAATCACGGTAAAGTTATATTAGATCCTCTGCCTGAACCACCCCCAATTTTGAAAGAATTATTTCTTGGTACTCATGAAATGTCAAATCATTTTTATGAGCGTATTCGTTACTATAATAATTCGTTTTCATTTGCCTCCTTTAATGCTAACTTAGTCAATTTCAACAATAGACGCCCAGGACCTTTTTGTTTCAAGATTCAAGGACAGATTTACTATCAAATAAATACTTCGTTGTATCCAGCCCAAAGAAACGGAAGGTGAACAGTACACGAAGAGTCACTAGGAATGACTACATCAAATACCGAATGGCGATTCGAGAAGATATCAATTATCTATTGATGGGACGCCGATTATTTCAGCAATGGACTGTGGATAATTATGTGAAGATTGAGAAAGATAAAATGAGTTATTTACGAAATAATCAAAAGCAATTGAGAGCTGATTCTTACGAAGGACTGCTGGAACATCTCGAAAACCGAGCAAATGATACAAATAGTAACGTAGGTAAAGTAATTATTTTACCTTCATCATATGTAGGATCACCACGAAATATGTTGCAGAATTATCAAGATGCAATGTCCATTGTTCGGAAATTTGGTAAACCAGACCTATTCATTACTATGACATCTAATCCTAAATGGAGGGAAATTACTGAGAATCTTTTGGAAGGGCAAAATGCTTCGGATAGACCAGATTTAATAGCCCGGGTTTTTGAACAAAAAAAGGACGAGCTCCTGAAAATCATAACTAAAGAGAAAATATTTGGGGAAGTATTAGCTTATGTTTATGTAATTGAGTACCAAAAGCGTGGTTTGCCTCATGTTTATTTATTACTGACGTTGAAACCGAACTCCAAAATTACAACTCCACAAATTGTAGACAAATATATTTCTGCAGAAATTCCAAGTCCGGAAGAATCTCCTCGATTACACGAAATCATCAAGAATAATATGATTCATGGGCCTTGTGGTGACTGGTGCCTCGATGACAAACAAAATTGTTCTAAGAAATATCCAAAATCATTCCATAATGAAACTACAATGGATGAAGATGGTTATCCTCATTATAAACGTCGAGACACTGGAACGTATACTCGTCGTGATGGATTTACTTTCGATAATCGACACGTTGTACCTCATAGAATGAATTGTTGTTACGACTCAATTGTCATATCAACGTAGAGGTAGTTTCAAGCATTAAAGCTGTCAAATATCTGTATAAATATATTTATAAAGGCCACGATGCTGCATCAGTAGTAATTCATGAAACAGAATCAAATGACAATCAAAATATTATAGAACATGATGAAATCCATAATTACGTTGAAACACGTTAAGTTAGTCCTCCTGAGGCATGTGGACGTATTTTAAATTATAGCTTACAGGGACGAAGTCATGCTGTAATACGTTTACCAGTGCATTTACCAAATCAACAAACAGTTATGACTGATGACGTTAATAATGACTATTCTCTTCAATCGGCATTAAATAAGCAAACCATGTTAATGGAATATTTCAATTTGAATGCACGAGATCTGGAGGCCAGAAATTTAGTGTGTTCAGAAATTCCAACGAGATATGTATTCAAAAAATTACCTGGTGCAATTACTGCCACTTGGGAACGACGTGAAGCGCAATTCGATGTTGTAGGTCGTATGTACTCCATTAGTCCAACACAGTCGGAATTGTATCATCTTAGATTGTTACTTTTATCTAAAAAGGGCGCAACAAGCTACGAAGATTCGAGAACAGTTGATGGGATTCTGCATGAGACATTTGTTGGTGCCTGTTTAGCATTAGGTTTGATTGAAGATGATAACGAATGGCGGAATGCTCTGCATGAGGCTGAAGTTTGGATGATGCCTCGACAATTGCGGCAATTATTTGTCCGGATTCTGCTACACTGCCATCCGATTCATCCTGAACAATTATGGGATGAATTCAAAGATGCATTATCTCAAGATTACTCAAGAAGTATGGCTCTTCACCAAGCTCATAGAAAAGCCTACATTCAAATTAATACATTGCTCAATCGAGAGATGTCCAGCTTAGCAGCTTTCCCAACAATGCCACAAGTAACAGAAATTGAAGATATTGAAAATGAAATACTACCACAGCAACATCGAATTATTGGTGAAGAACAATATGGGAAATTAAATGAAAAACAAAGGACCGTTGTTGATACTATTTTACAGCGATGTGATAATGAAAACAACTATGAATCTTCATGCTTTTTCATTGATGGTCCAGGTGGATCAGGAAAAACATTCATTTACACAACTTTATACCATTTATTAAGAAGTGAAGAGAAGAAAGTTTGCACCATGGCTTTCACTGGTATGGCAGCAACATTACTTCTATATGGGAAAACAGTTCACAAAACATTCAAACTACCGATTGCACTGTACAGTGATTCTTCACAAACTATCAGAGCTCAATCAAAAGAAGCAGCATATTTGAGAAGTATCGATATGTTCATTTGGGACGAAGCCCCAATGGCACCTAGACATGCCTTAGAATTAGGAGATCGGACATTGCGTGATATTATGAACAACGATAAACCGTTCGGAGGTAAGATTTTGATACTTGGAGGAGACTTCCGACAACTATTACCTGTGAAAAAGAATGCTACACGAAATGAAGTGGTCAACATATCACTAAAATTTAGTCATTTATGGCCTCACTTCACTCAGTTTTCTTTGACTGAGAACATGCGCACTCTTCCGGAAGAAGCTGAATTTGCAAAATTCTTATTATCAGTTGGTGATGGTACCGTTAATATTAATGATTCTGATCTACCGTTACCATAACATTGCATAGCATCACCTGATGCAGACATTGGTGAAGAAATATATGGGACAGCTATCAAGAATCGAGAATTTGATAAATTAGCGGATTGGGCCATATTATCAGCTAGAAATATCGATGTGGATGATATCAATAAGAGAATTGTTGAATTATTAGGTGAATCAACTGAAAGAATTTATACTAGCATCAATAGCACCAAAAATTGTGATAATGGTGAACTAGGTGAGGCTTTATTGCCAAAATATTTAGAAACCTTGAGTCCCCCAAATTTGCCTCCTCATGAATTGAGACTGAGGAAAAATACAGTTGTGATGCTAATTAGAAATTTATCAGTGAATGAAGGCTTATGCAATGGAACAAGGCTACAAATTTTAGATTTATCAAATCATTTATTGAAATGCAAAATTTTAACAGGTGACAGGGCAGGTCAGCAAGTATTAATCAATCGTATTACCTTATATAGTGATGAAAATTACCTCGTTTTTTTCGCACGTCGACAATTCCCAATTAAATTAGCTTTTGCTATGACTATAAATAAGGCACAGGGATAAACTTTTGATAAAATTGGAATCGATCTCCGGAGAGATGTGTTCACTCATGGTCAATGCTATGTCGCGATGTCGCGAGTTTGTTCATGGGATTCCCTTATGATATATTTGGGACATCAGAGGGAAACGAATATCATAAAAAATTACGTATTCAGAGAATTATATGATTAATTGAAGAATTTAGCATGAAAATCTTTCTCTTTCATATCCTTAAAGTATCATATTGTAATGAATAATTGAGGAAATTTAAGAAAAAGACGTATTTATTCTTTAATTAATACAGCTGACAAGTTCCTTGCTGTTCTTTAATTCAGAATGACATAAGATCAATAATTTTTTAAAACAAAACATACGCACTCTTTTATTTATCGAGAGGGAAGAGAGAAAGGGAATTCAACATTCGATTCCGTTACAATATGAATAATTGTATTCGTGATCAGTCTAACTATGTGTTTAAATTCAAAATGACATAGAAATGCACACTAATCAACGGAGGCGGCCGCTTGCGGCCGCCGACGGCGCTAGTTCAACGAATATCTTGGAATCTAAGCGAGATACCGGGAATTCTCCTGAATTCTTATTAACAGAAGACTCTGAAAGCTACGTAAATGGATGAAGATGAGATCGCTCTATCTTCCTTAGATTCCGAGATATTCCGAAGAATTGTCAGCCTTTCTGACCATTACACTAGCATGTAGCATGCTACAGGAGGACTAGCGAATGAATTGAACTCGGCTTTCTTCGGCTCCCATACCCCACAATATAAATTCCGGCTTTGGTACGCCTCGGCTGTCGATTCTTTTCTTAGTACGCCTATATGCTGCGTATCTACCTACTCCCCTTCCCCCTCTCCAATCCACTAGCTCCTCTATGCTAACTACGCACGATAGGTTTCCCCTACCACTCAAATTGGGACCGGACGTCAACAGCGCACGACTTCTCCTTTCCCCCACTCAACTACCGCATTCCCCTGAAAAGTCTACACATCAGCGTGACGCTTGAGAAAAGTTCGTACCCTGCCAAACGAAGTTTCACTTCAAAAGTCCTTGGAGAAGTGAATGAAGTGGTCGATGGAGAATTCGACTTTCAGGATCGATCCCCGTCGAAGGTTTCAGCCCGCCACGCGTGTTTCTGGAGTAGTGCCAACGGCTGACCGGGTTGAAAGATTTTGGAGAGGCTGGTATAGTCATGAGCCAGAGTTCCATGGAGATACTCCTGCTCTATGACACTTTGTCACCTTCTGTAGTGAACATCAGACACAGAGTGATGAGTGTCAGCCAGTTACTGTAAAGGAAATTCGTGAGGTGCTTCAGGGCACGAAAAACCATTCTGCACCTGGACCAGATGGCTTGACTATATTCTGGTGGAAGAAGTTTACTTCGACCCATCAGCATCTGGCTTGGGTGTTGTCGTCCTTCTTGAACGGGAGCAGTCCGATCCCGCAGTGGCTGGTGGAGGGAAGGACGGTGCTCATTCCGAAGGAGGGTGATCTGTCTGATCCGAGGAATTATCGGCCCATAACGTGTCTCAATACACTCTATAAGATATTAATCAAAATTCTGTATGAGCGTATTTTGGTGCAAGTGGACCCGATCTGGCGACTCATTCATGAACAGCGTGGCGTGAAAAGGGGACTGTCAGGTTGTAAAGAGAACTTGCCAGTTGATCGCAGCCTTGTACAGGATGCGATTCAGTACAAGCGTAACCTGTCAGTTGCCTGGATTGATTACCGCAAGGCGTTCGATAGTACAAGCCATCAGCTCTTACTTTATTTGCTCGAGTGCCTTGGGCTGAATGAAGATCTGGTGAGAGGTATTAGAGATCTTGTATCACTTTGGAGAGCTCGTTTCACCATAACATCTGGTGAGGTGGAGGTTACTACTGGAGTGGTGCAGTACAGGAGAGGTATATTCCAGGGAGATTCCTTGAGTCCACTCCTGTTTTGCATCTCACTGCTGCTGCTATCAGTCGCCCTCCGAACTGCGCGGGGATATGAGGCTGGTCGTCCTGGCCACCGGGTGCATAAGATCTCCCATTCATATTATATGGATGATTTTAAATTATTTGCATCCGGAATGAGAGAACTGAACTTACTCATTGAAGTGGTGGCCACTCATTCTCGTGCAGTGGGGATGGCCTTCGGATTGGACGAATGTGTTACTTTTCATCTCAAGAGAGGGAGATTTGAGGATGGGGAGCGGGATATTCAATTAGTGGATGGGGGCACCATTCATCATCTTGGTGCTGAAGATTCTCATCGTTATCTAGGTTTCGATCAGCGATCATTGATCAATGTTGAAACTATGGAAGAGACTCTTCACAGTGAATATGAACGGTGACTACAGGGGATTTGGAAATCAGAACTTCCCGGAAGAAATAAGGTCGCTGCTACTAATATGTTTGCTGTACTGGTCCTACTCTACTCCTTTGGCATTATCAAATGGAGAAGAGCTGAATTGAGAGATCTGGATAGCATGCCGCGGAAAGTGATGCACCTGCATCGCAGTCTTCACCCTCGGTCTTCTACGCCGCGATTATATATGCCTCGTGAAGAGGGTGGGCGTGGCCTCTTGGAATTGGAGTGTCTTCATGACCACTTAGTCCTTGGTCTTGCATCTGACGTTTAGGAAAGTGAGGATCCACTCTTGGTCTTCGTGCATAATCACGAACTCCAGGGAGTTAGAGCACATCTGTACAAGGCAGCAAATTATGCCACCTAATCCCTTGGTTTAGAATTCTGCTCACATTCTGGGGATATTTCCGTGAATTCCATCGTGCGGGAATTGAAGTTCCAACGTAAGCAGATCATCAGAGCTGCTGAACAAAACGCGTTTTTTTAGCAGCACTTAGACAGACCCATGCATGGTATGTTCTTCAGGAATGTGCAAGAACAGGGTCTGTCTGTCCAGCTGACATTCAACTCTCTCAAGTCGACTGGTCTGATGTCAGAAACCGAGGGATTCATTTGTGCGTGCCAGGATGGTGTCATAAACACCCTCGTTTATTGTAGCCGTATTATGGGCCTCGAGGTCCCGGACACTGCCTGTCGGGCCTGCAAGAGGGCACCAGAAACGCTCACGCATATTTTATCAGCGTGTCCTGTGAGAGCAGTCTCTGGATATATCCATCGACATAATGCGGCTCTAAGAGTGCTGTACTATTTCCTGCGGCACTCTTACGCAATAGACAATACGCCAGTGCTGCCATATGTACCAGGAGAAATTGAGTCCGTTGTGGTGAATGAGAGATGTGAAATATATTGGAACTTCTCATTCACCACCATCAGGCCGATTGGAGCAATCAAACCTGATGTCGTCCTCTATGATTTTGATCACAAGGTCATCTATGTCATTCAATTTTCTGCTCCTGCTGAAAATAATATAGAGCGGAAAGAGGAGGAGGAACGGCAAAATTATCAAGATCTCCTGTTCCAGCTTCGTCTGATCAACCGTGTCTTCAGTGTGAAGCTGGCTGTCCTCATTATCGGTTCTCTTGGAGGCATGCAGCAGTCTTTCGTGTCTGAATTATCCATTATTCCAACGTGTAAGTCCCCCGCTTACCAGTTAGCTGGGCAAATGCAGAAGGCTGTTATTCTTGGGTCTCTCCGTCTTTTATCGCAATTTGAGTCTGGGCTGCAGTGACTGCTCACCCTCCAGTTGGTGGGAGTGGTCACTGTTGTAGAGCGCTTGAATATATTTTCGCTCGCTTGCTGAGTTATCGTCGAGGGGGACGGAGCCCTCGAAGATTACTCAGCAATTAATATGGTCAATATATAATGATAATAATGATGACAATAATAATGATAATGATGATGATAATAATAATGATAATAATAATGATAATGATAATGATAATGATGATAATAATGATAATAATACAAACCAAGGAGAATGTCGTGGCATCAATTGTTGGTGGTTACAAATACTTAGGGGTATATAAATACACGCAGTGCCACGAGAATGCCGTAGCATCACTGCTACGTCATTTCTACCTCTCCCCTTCCATTCACGGCCCTAGCCTATACCATACTACGCTATGTACGCTCCCCCCTTACCGTCTTCCCTCCTGCCCACTGGGGTATAGAGTCAGGCATCGCGGCTGACGTGGTCTCCTCTTCTCCTGCTTCCCCTACTCCTCCCATTGATTGGTGAGCCGTTGTTGGCCCTGTCTCTCACTTACGATAATTCTTCCTCTCTTCTGTTTTCCTCCCCTTGTTAGGTATTTTAGGAGCAAGAGGACTTCTTAGGAGCTTCCTCAAGTTAAGGAATGAGGGTGCGAAGACAGTGTATGATTGGACCAGTTCAGCTGAGTGCGCTACAATCATGAGCTAGCTACCAAGGATATCCAGGTTGTCATCCTCAGATTCTTCCAAATACCTGATTAGGTATTGCTCGGGGTGCCTGCGACTCAAACTACTAAGTTTTGACTTTTTCTTTGGATTTTTTTAACTACTACTAAATTTTCTCCGCATACGAGACTGACCACTCAACGATTTGTGAGACTCCGAAACACTTCAGAGTCCTACCATACGTCTCGAGGGGACTACCAAATTACTCGACTTCTGGAATGAAGGGTTGGGACAGTTACCGAACGATTTGCCACTATTAACTACCTTGACTTGCGGTATTTCCACTTGGAATTGCACTTCGTTACCCAATTCGGAATAATACTCTACTCGATTTAAGTCTTATTTAGTCACTTGATTAGAAATATTCTTCAATTCTGAATTTGAAACATAATTTCTTTATCCGATTCGAAACATTATTCATTTCTTCAATTTGACTAATATTCATTGACTTAATTTGAAATGTGATTCGTTCACTCAATTGTCATTGTAATTATTACTTGTGATTCGTTACTCAATTTGTTGATCATCACTATTTCCGCAATTTGGACTCATAATTCTTTCTCAAAAATTCAAATTCTCCCCACCTGGATTCTCCCGCCATTAATTGGGAATTGAACTCTCAGTTCGACGTGGTCTTGTAGTGTTGAGAACCGACTGGTTAGGTTTTCTCGTTCTGTTACGGGGTCTCAAAACCCGTGATAAGTTACGAGCCCCGTATGTGAGGAGGTTGCGTGTCCTTTTACGTTGTCCGCAAAACCAGAACATTTACGGACAACGTATGTGAGTGTGTGCATGTAAATGGTTTGTGTGTGTGCGTGCGTGTGTGTTCGATGGTGGAAGGAAGAAGTCGTCTCAATACTTCCGAAAGGGAAGTTTATTCGATCGAGAACTGGAACTACCCACATTGTTCGGCTCACAGCAAAGCCCACTCGAGTGGAAACTTACCTTGGTTGATTATTTATCAAGGTTCGCGATTATTGAACTGAATACTGATGTGAACAACGACTATTTCGGCTCTTAATTATTTTTTTAATGAGAGAACACAATCATATCCGGTCATCTACAGTTTTGAATTTGGCACGGGAATAGTCGGCGTCATTCGTGTGCACCTCCAGTTGGAATTCGCCGGCCGGTATACAATATCGCCAACGACGTGGCACGAGGCAACACCTGTTGATGCAGTTGTATGTTTCAGCTGATAATTTGTATTATTTCCACAATGGTCCGGAGATAATATGATTGATTTATTCATTGTTTCCTTTTCCACAATTCACTCGTCATTTCAAATTGATTCTCGTCCAGATGCTCGAGATAATCGTGGATTAATTTCTTATTCTTCAATTGGTGAGGAGCAGCCAATTATTCTCGTGCAATTCTCGATGAAATATTTCACAATAAATATCTTGAATTTTTACCAGAATATGTGATACAATATCCGCAATTATTCTAGACTCTTTTCCCGCCTAATTAAATCCTGAAAAATGCAACTAATTAATTTGTTCATCAATCCCCCTCTGAGGCTGAACAGGCGGCAATGGAGTTGTACCCATTCGTCTTGTGACAACTCACCATCTTATCTTCAGAATTTCTATATTTATCTCACTTGGAGTTCTTCAATTTCACTTATAATTGATTATGTTAGTGCTAATCTACTCAATTATTCACTTAATTACATGGATCAATGAGCAGAACTCAAATTGTACGATTTATTGCGCTTGGCAGTTGACACAGGAGCAGGGATTTCCACTACAGCTGTGAAAATCCTCACTTCTGCCTCCGACAGGTGCTGCCTCAGTCTGTTGTCAATCGATGATTCGATTATTGACTGCAGATCTGTTCCCATCCGTACGAGGAGGGAGAGGGCGCCTCGATGACTAAATCCCCTCACGATCACATTGTAACAATGGAAACTCATATTTTATTCATGATTCATGGGTTCACGACTTGAAACATTTCGTAGAACGAGGTGAATACTGAGTGATGTCAGAATCAATCAATAGACTGGGATTAGGGAGTCGGAAGAAAAACACGGTTATGGTTAATAAACAATAATTTGATTTATATTTCAACTATTTACGCGATTTTACAAGAACATGAAAACTCTTTCGTCGACTTATTACTTTCAGTTATTCTAATTCAAACTCAATTAATAATTTCACTTGTAATTTAATTCGAACAATTCCATTGAATATGAACTCTAGGGTGGTCCTTAAAAAGGCTATATTTTAATTTTCAACGATCCCCCCTCCAAAATGGATCCAAATGATTAAAAAAAAAATCTGCAAATTTTCAGCTCTCAATATTAATATTAACCTGGCCCCCAAAGCAGAAGAAGTTTCGAATGGAAAAACACATGTATTTTTGCAAATTCAACTTTGAATTTTTATAACTCTGGTAATAATTGATGAGAAAATATGAAATTTGGCACGAATGCAGTTACTGATATGGCATATAGAAAAGAGAGTTGAAAAAAATTTTACACAATTTTTTTCTTACTTTTAGACTTGAAGTATCCTTTTTTTTTCTTTAATTTCGTGCTATTCGTTTACAATAAGGAAGATGTGATCGTTGATGTTATTCATATGAGTTTCATATCGAATTCCAGAGACTGTGGAGCTTGTTCAACCGTTCTTTTTTCATTTCAAATTATCGGAGTCTTCGTTGGTGCTGTTAATTCTTGAATGTTATATAATAAATAGGGACTCACTCGCATATTTCATATATTATTGAAGTAGATTTATTAGAATACATTGATAATATTTATTAACGAACATATATTCTTCTATAGATAATTTTATCTACCCTAGCGAATTCGTTTCGACCCAAAAAATACTCAAATTATCCTCCGAATTTGAGTATATTTTCAGTGATTTTCCTATATAATGCTGGAAATATAGCCAAATTATACCCAAAAAATACCGTTATTTTGGGTATATTTGTGAATTTTCACTACCCAATTTATACCGTCTTTTTTCCAATCAAATTTTAGATTAATTGATACTTCTGTACTACATGGAACGTTAAACGATTATAAAGTAACATTTATAGAGGGAATTAACAAAAAAAAAATCGAGCAGTCTGCGGGGATCGAACCCCGGACCTTCAGATTTGTAGTCTTCGACTCTGCAACTGAGCTACCGTCTATTTGGATATTTTCTCATCAAATTTCAATCGTCACAATTTTATCGCCACTCAGAAGGCTCAGATATTAGAAAATTGGACCATGAAGTATATCTTCCCTTTTGGAACAAAGGGGAGTGGATCCTACGTATAGGTATAGCACTTGCACCTCTTGGTTTCTATGGCGACGATATTCATACAGATTAATTGAGTGGACCAATTCATATTTTTTTTAATCACACATTGTTTTCAATCGAAGAATTTCGCAATTCTCTGTTTGGAAATCAACGATATTTTGATTCTAGTAGTGAAGAAAGGAAAACAATGGTGTTTCGTCGGGATGATTGGGGTATAGAAATTTCACGAATATACTGAAAATATTAGTATTATTTGAGTATGATTTGGGTATCATCTGGAAATTATACCAAAATCCTACCCAATGTCTACTATCCCGAAATTATACCCAAAAAATACTCAAAGAATCGGTGTAAATGAATTCGCTAGGGTATTCACGATGAAAGGTTTAGCTGTTTTGAAGCAGTAGGGAATTCTTTTCCATGGTCATTAATGATTTGCAGAATGAATTGTTGCTGATCTTCATTTCTAGTGGATTTCACATTGTAATCTTCCATTAATTCGAATCCTCGTTCTGCACAGTTATTTACAGCTTTCAGTTTCGTGAAAATACTCAAGGCATCATGCCTGGTAGATGGCGCTGATAGAAAAGTCTACAATTCGAAAAAACTACTTGAATGTATTTGATTGTGCCCAAAATTCCCTCCAAAGCTCATATAGATAACGTCAGTGATCGCATATTCCTAATTGTAAACGGATAGCACGAAATTAAAGGAAAGAAAGGATACTCCAAGTCTAAAAGTAAGGAAATAATTGTGTAAAATTTGTTTCCACGCTCCCTTCTGTACACCATATCAGTAACTACATTCGCGCCCAACTTCAGATTTTTTGATCAATTGTTACCAAAGTTATAAAAATTCAAAGTTGGATTTGCAAAAATACATGTGTTTTTCCATTTAAAACTTCTTTTGCTTTGGGGGCCAGGTTAATATTAATATTAAGAGCTAAAAATTTACAGACATTTTTTTTTAATTATTTGGAAGCGTTTTGGAGGGGGGATCGATAGAAATTGAAATATAGCAATTTTAAGGACCACCCTAACGTTCACCAATCATGCAAAAAAAAATATTTTCAAAATCTTCTACGTATTTCTGTAGCTATGTGCATCTAGACTGAGCCAATTCTTTTTCTCAATTGAAGTTGGTACCTGTTTCACTGCCTGCCACAGAATGTTTCAAATTCGGGGAGCCTCACAAAAATGGCTCTGATGTTATCATTTATTCATATTTTTCTATAAATTTTTTTTTTTAAGACTCTAGTATATGCTCAATGCCTCCCTCAAATATTATTATTTCATTGCCTCTCTTTCCACAAAAAAAAAATCCGAAAAACGTTTTTTTCTAGCTTTTTGCAGTGGTGTAACCCCTCAAACTGTCCATTTTCACCAATTATAATGATGAAAAAAATTTAGTGATCTGGCAATCTTCGTTTTTGACTAACGTTCCTTTTCAAGGAACCATTAATCCAAAAAAATTATTCACATTTCGGATAACTTCATTTGTAAACAGTGCGAGTGACGCAGAATTACTTTCCAACAAATGATAAGGTTGCGTTGATTAACAATTTCGTAATTGAATGAAATATGTGATTGAGACTATTGAAGAAAAAATTCGAATATCCAAGAAAAAGAGGCGAATATTCGAATATTTGAGAGAGAAGCAAATATTCATAATTCGAGAAAAAAAACGAAAATTCGAATATTCGAAAAATGTTGAATATGCGATTCGAAAATCGATTCGAGTATCAATATTCGATTCGATTCGATCACTATTCACACACCCCTAGTTAGAATGCATTACGTTCTGATACCTTGCATGAACGTTTTGCAACCTTGAGATGTTCCAGATGGCAAGATAGGTTGATCAAGTATGATCAAATCTTTCACTCTATTCATGTCAAATGGATAAAGACCCATCAAAATGCTCATACACATTCCCAAAGACCACCAGTCAACTGCTGAGTCACGAAGCTTTTCAAGAAGAACTTCCGGTGCCATATATTTCGAGGTGCCACCACGTAAGCTCGATTTTACTGGTAAAATATTCGATAATTGATCATTGATTATTCATTTCAGCCATTACTTATTACTCGATTACCTTCCGAGACAAGACTCGAGCTGAAGTCGTTGATTTTGATGTACCCATCTTTGAAAAGCAAAATATTCTTCAAGATCACGTTTCCGTGCACAACTCCATTCTATGCAAGAAACTTAAGCCTAACGTGATTTGTGCAGTGAAAGAAATTACAATTTCTTCCGGCATTCTGTAATTGAAATATTGAAGACAATATTTCAAGTTTTTTCCTTCAGTGTAGTCTGCTCTGATTAATAATTTCTCATCATCTGCTCTCCAGAAGATTGGCGTCAATATGAGAGAATTAGATTTGTCCTCAATCTGTGATAAAACAGCAGTGATGCATTTTCGTTCCTCGGAATCGTAAATAATTTTGTTGAAAGATAGTTGGCAGGTTTCAATATCCACAGAGATAGTCGATCTCGAATTGGTAATAATCTCCCCTTTGGAGACAGTGTGCTTGAACTGAAAGAAATGATAGCGAATAAGATCTATGAAGAGACAATCACAATGTCACCACAAATTCTCACCTGTACATTGAGATTATTGTAACTTCCACCTTCAGCTTCAATGACGTTGCTAATTACTTGATGAGCCAGGGGACTCTGCACGATTTTGTCTTGAACAATCTAAAAAGATAATGAGATTTTGCTCCAATAAACGACAATGCTCCATTAACGACAATTTATTGCAAATTTCGCAGTTATATTCAAATGTATAATATATTGCTTAATATTCAATTGCTGAACTCGTTCAGCGCAACGAATGTATATTCATATAATTCAATCACATTGAAAGGACAAATAGTTGTTGCCTTCAATTAAAGTTGTCAGGAATAGGCTCTGAAATGTCAGCAACTGTGTCCATCACGGTATAGTGGCAAGAAAATATCATTTAACTGTTCGCCAAAGTTCATGAGAGTATAATCGAACGTCATTGAGTGTATTCGTGAAAATAATTCAAAAGATCCATTCCATAATTTTTCGAGTTATTTTCACCCCTATAAAGATTTTTTCATGGAGAATTTGACAACATCAGAGAATATTCCTCGACAGATACCAGTAAATTCCATTCTTTGAATTAATTTATGAAGGAATCCGTGATCTAACCTCATCGGTAACAAAAAAATCGAATTGAGTGAAAAAGCAACAGTGACAAATCATCAACTTGAACATACCATGGCAATCAAACTGAGTATAATTTCCGTGATTATCTTGAACTCTTGAATCACAGCAGCCCACCTTGAAAAATATATGATTAAACAATTTCCATGTATTTTCCATAGAATCACAAAAACGGATGAAAACAATTCGAATAAAAGTTTCAACACACTGCAATAACGCACTGACTGAGTTTCGCACTGGTAACACAATTTTCACAATAATAGAACTTTTTCCATAATAAAGTTTCATGAGAAAACCGTCGACACACTGGCTTGTATCGAGCGTCCCCCGATTTCCTCATATCAGTGCTCAGCAGTGTGGAATGCCGGTGTCACATGATTCAAGCTTATAAAAAAACGTCAACACAACGTTTATTATCTCAAGTCAAATATATCGGTGTTCACTTTCCCAGCGTTATAAGTATTTGACAATCACACTGCAATAACGCATCGACTGAGTTTTGTATTGATGACACGATCCTCACAATAACAGATTTTTTTCCACAATGAAATTACACTGTCGGCAGCACGTGTTTTGTGCCTCTAGAAAACCGTCAACACAACGGTTTGTACCAAGCCTCTCTCGATTTGTTTACACTGGTGCTCGATCGCACAGTCTGAGATGCCGTTCTCACGTGATTTCAGCTTATAGAGAAACGACAACACAATGTATACTCTCTTAATTCAAATATGCTGGTGCCCACTATCGCAGCGTTGAGAGTATTTGACAATGACTACGTACCGCAAAACCAAATGTGTTTATTGGCACCGAGAATTTCACATTTCGGACGTCCGTGTCTAGAGCAGAAATGATCTACGCCCTTTTCCTCATCACACGCTGGACACGAAGCAAGCGCCTCCGCCCCCATAACTCTCTCTCTGTCTGTCTGTCTCTCGCGTTTTCGTCAGATGCAAAGTGTCAACTGGCTCTGAGAATTGACATCTCGCAACCAGACAGTGGAAATAGAGTCTGTTATACTGCACTTATTATCGTGCTAGCAACATTGAAACAAAGAGTATCATCGAACGGTAGGTATTCTTCCGAAATTAATTTTATCCTGAGTATCAACCATTGATTATGAGATAATACTAGCCTCTTGATAGTAGTGTCTCACACGCGAAATGAAATTAAAAATTTATTACTCATTAAAAATACGGGGAAAATGAAAAAATATCTGATTGAGTGAATTTTTTCCAAATTTCTTTCTGTTTTACAATAACGTCAGAATTCGTTTCTTCCATGACGATGATTATTCGAAGTCATTCATTGAATCTATGTAAGGAAGAAAAAGCAAGAAAGACAATTCATTTGAAGTCATGCGTACATCCTGAACACAGTGGAACATTCAAGACGCTAACAATTTATCTGGCTTTCCTCCCCCATAGAACTTCTACGAGAGTGAAAAATAAATTGGAAAATGAAATCTCGTTGATTTTCTACAATACTCATGAATAATAGCAGCTCTCAATCGATTTTCTTCCATAATATTGTTGTTTCTTCCTGTTACATTTCAAATCTTAGCCTCCAAGGAGGGAGAAAGAGTAGAAATTCGGTGAATACCGCTGCATCAACGAGTCAGGATGGTCGGGAAGGAACTGATAACTACGATCTATTGCGTATCGTTTGAAAGAAAGCATAGATTCTATAGTTTCATCTTACAGATCGCAACAACAGCCCTTGTCCTTCAGCAACAGACAGTACTTCTACATTGGATGACCATGATGGAGATCCTACATTTGAATTTTCTGACTCTCCCATGGATGACGTAAGACTTAATTACTTTTTGCAATAGTTTTTCACCTGATATAGTATATCAGGGGAGATAGGATCCAATCGATACGTGGCCAAACAGGCATCCGTAATATATCATGAGATTTTGCTTTAAAATCAAAGAACTGATTTTTACGACTTTCGAAGGAAATCAAGGGTTCTGTTTTTTCTACATTGTAAATTGGCAAAAACGATAACTTTTCCATGGAATTCGGGAACCGAGATTCCCTCGGAGCCTTTCAGAAGAAAAAGCTTTTTCTCAGTAAAATTCAGGAAAAAAGTGTTATTAGGATGAAAAATTGAAATCTTCGAATACGAAATAGAGAAGGGTTCATTTCTTAAAAAAAATGGAGAATCAAAGGGTCTAGCGAAATAAGTACTGACAATTGGCCCCCATTGAATTTTGTGGCGCCAATTTTTTCAAAGATTCATTACCAAAAAAGAGAATTTTCTGCAAATTTACAGTTTTCTACATTGACTCCAACCAATTCTATATTGAAAAAACGCGATTTTTCACCATAATTTGCTTTCCATGCAGCTAAATGTGTCATAAAAATCTGAAAAAATTCTGAAAAATTGGAACCCCTTGGAGTTTATAAAAAAAAAAAAATCCAAATTTTTTACTCATAAATTCGATCTTTTATGATTCAATCTCCAATTCAGATAATCATTTCAATAGGCATCGACTGGCCTACTATTATGGCAAAAGTGATATAATTCTACTCCTCATTTTCAGTACACTGAAGAAAAGAAAATGTCCAAATTCGACCTGCAACATATTTAAAAAAAATGAAAACTCATAAAATTTCACATATTGCGTTCAAAAGTTATCAATCAAGAATCCCTTGCATCCAATTGATAAGTCATCATGGCTAGAGTGGTTAATGAGACATAATACAGATGAGAATCATCATTGTTTATTAATTATTTTGGTTATTACAGTCTTTAAGACTTTTATAATGGTTAGAAGTTCATTAATAGTGCACTCTGGAGAAACATCACTTTGACAAGGAGCAACTGCTGACTTCACTGAAATTCTGAAATATGGAACTAATGATCAGAGGCAATCAGTTCAAGAACTCTCTTATATCTCAACATAGGAGTCTATCCACTTTCATTTCCACAAATATCAGTAATTGGGCTATCTTGAATGAAAATCCTTCCCGGGAAAAAATCGTCATATGTGAACATATATGTACATATATGGGACATATATGAACATATGAAAAAATGCTCACGCAATCCATATAAGAACGTGAAAATGATAAATTTGGATAATTAATGGTAAATACACGTTCTGTTAGCTGTTTACCGCTTACTTTGAGAATTTAAAATTCTGGCAGCATTCGAAAATCAGTTTTTTCCGGTATCACTAAATTATTCCTAATGATTGAAATAATTCAATTGAATTCACTTTTTCCAAGTCCGAAAGACATTGATCACTATATGCGGATCAAAATTCATTAAGCAAGTATGTGAAATGAGAATAGCGAAGATGGTAGGATGATTGACTCATCATAATAATGAAAGCGTAGATTTTTTCTCTATTTTTTTTATTCGCTGAATATATATCTTATCTGTTATTACATAAACAAATCATATACCACATAAATAGTTATGTATAATTTTTTTTTATGAATGATGTTGGAAAGAAGAATTACTTCTCCTTCCTTACATCAATACTTCATATTGTTAAAATGTAAAAGTTTGAGAGTGTTATGTTGGGTTCTTTTAATAATAATCTCCAGAGAGAGATACTTTAAATTAACTATTTATTGATTGAAAATCGATTTATAATTTATAATCTTACGATTAATCTAACAGCAAAATATAAGTTCTGAGAGGTAACTTAATTTCGCTTATTAGGAGTTAACTGACTCGAGCTGCATTATGCACTCGCTTATATAATCGAAGAATCGTACTTCAACACGTTATGTGTCGAAATATGATGACTTCGGAAAACAATGTGAATGCAATCGAAGTATTGCATTCTTTATGCTTACTTATCATGACCTACTCTTATTCTTTTATTAAGTAATTAATAAATAACATAATTATCATTTTCGGGACATAACATCCCTCCCGGCCAGGGAAAAAGATTTTTATCTTTTCAAAATCTTCTCCTTCTAACGAACTATTAAAATTACAAACAAAATTAATATTTTTTTTCTTTTTTACATATTATCATACTTATTATTTTTTAAAGGTTGATAACTCTACAGAGGTTGATTTATTTCAAAATCCGTGTGTGTATAAAAGTAGATTTCACTGTGGAGAATATATAACCTCCACATCTGAAATTGATTACGACCCTTCTTCATAGAGAAATGGTACTATACTCCAGCGATGACTGTTGTAGGTGTTGTCCGTCAACACTAGCAGTATAGTCTTACTCCCGTAACTATGTCGAATAAGATCATCACTTATGACGTTTTTGAGTCGGATTTCCTTTATCTGGACCCAGCTTTGGTTCCGATCTCCCTTCTCAATGTCGCTTAGTGACAGATTCAGTTTTGGCTGCATATGAAGATGGCATTTTATCTCGGATGACTTGCGACCTCTGATTGTCAAGTCTGATGTTACAATCTCACAGAAGTCCGTCACATGGATCATTCCGGTTTTTTGCAGGACTTCCCTTGATTCTTCATTTTTTTTAAAGATTTCTTCAGTCTGTCGCAACTGAAAAATTGTCGAGTTCACAATTTCAATTTGCTTCCTTGCAGCGTCATGAGAAGTTCCTTGACCCTGCTCTAACTTGCTGAGTTGTTTGTAAATTTCTTTCGGATCTTCCACGTTCATCGTTCCTAATCCATCAATTAATCCTCTGCGGTTTTTCCTGGTTTTATTATTGTCAAGAATTCTTTCAATTAAATTCTTGTTTCTGATAAAATCGTCGTGTAATGATTGCTCAATCATATGTCCCTCCCCTTCCACGGGCAAAATCATGCTCCCTAGCATGATCGAAATTATAAAGAAAACTTGCTGCTTGTACGACAAGAATTCGCATTTCATCTGTTGTTTTATTCTGAGGTTTGAGGGTCCATATAGTCAGAAATCGATAAATTGCTGTAATCGATTGACATGAACTCGAAATAATTTATTCTTCTTTCCAGATCTGATAGTATAGTTCACATCAGAATTCTTCTCAATTATCTCGTAAGGTCCAATCCATGGAGAAGTTAATTTTTTTGATCTTCCCCTTCGTACAATTTCATTTTTCAGAAGAACTTTATCTCCGACTTGAAATTGCATTTCTTTGGCATTTTTATCATATTGCCGTTTAGCAATATGTTTTGCGTTGCTCAATTTTTCTCTTGCCACCTGATGTGTTGCACGTAGTCTTTCTCGTAATTCTTGTGCATAGTCATCATAAGAGTACGTTGCCCTCGGTGGGTGTTTCAATGACGTTGGTAATTCGGCTTGTCGACCGTATAACATCTGAAATGGCGTAATTTTTGTAGCCGTATGTGGAGTAGTGTTATACGTAAATGTCGCATACGGAAGCCACGTATCCCAATCATTTTGTTCTTCAGCAATGAAACTTCTCAGATATTCAGCGAGAGTGCGGTGTGATCTCTCAAGAGCTCCATTTGTTTGCGGATGATAAGCCGTAGTTTGTATTTTTTTTATCCGTAATAATTTACAGACATTCTTGAAAATTTCTCCCACAAAATTCGTCCCTTGATCAGTCAATAATCTCGTTGGTGTCCCATGTTCACAGATAATTTTTTCTACAAAAGCCCTTGCGATTGTATTAGCTTCTTGATCGGGAATAGCAATTGCCTTGCTGAATTTTGTCAAAGAATCTTGGAATGTTAAGATATATTTGTTTCCGAGATCAGTTTCCGTCAATGGACCTACTATGTCCATTGCACATTGCTCAAATGCTGTTTCAGGAACTTCCGATATTACCATTGGCACTTTTGTAGCTTTTCCTAGCTTATTAGTTTGACATTTTCCACATGAGTTAACATATTTTTCAATGTCATCTCTCATTCCTTTCCATGCATACTTTAATTTGACTCTGTCATACATTCTTTGTATTCCAGGATGACCTCCAAGTGGTGTATCGTGATACTCCTTGAGAATGGTCAGTTTTTCTTCGTCCGATGGTGTAATAACTTCTGTTATTGTTTTTTCAGTATTTGCAGAGTCTTCTTTTTTCTGCTGAGCCCGCGTTATTACGGCAATTCGACTTAAAGCATCAGCGTTTGTGTTTAATTTTCCTGGTTTGTGTACCACCTCATATTCATACTCTTCTAATTTGATTCTCCAATGCATGAGTCGAGATCCTGGGTCCTTGGTATTGAAGATCCATCTCAAAGGACGATGATCTGTAACTATAGTGAATTTCTTACCGAACAGATATGGCTTGAAATGTTTCACTCCCCAAACAATAGCTAGTAACTCTTTCTCTGTTGTATTGTAATTTTGTTCAGCTTTATTCAAAGTTCTGCTGGCATATGCAATTGGAAGATCTTTGCCAATCTCTCCTTGAGACAAGACAGCTCCTAATGCATAATTTGAAGCATCTGTTGTTAGAATGAATGCTTTTTCAAAATCAGGATACTGGAGAATTGGTGCACTTGTTAACTTCTCTTTCAGATTCTCAAAAGAGAGTTGTTCTTTTTCGGTCCATTTCCAAGTAATATTTTTCTTCAGTAGCTCAGTTAATGGTTTGGCTATTGCCGAAAAATCTTTAATGAATTTCCGATAATATCCAGCTAATCCCAAAAATGACATAATGCCTTTTGCATTTTTCGGTACTGGAAAATTTTTCACTGCCTCTATTTTACTCTGGTCAGCCTTAATCCCTTCTTCAGAAATTATATGACCTAAATAGTTGACTTCTTTCCTCAAGAAATTGCACTTATCTGGTTGCAATCTCAAATTTGAACTCTTCAGTCTCTGGAAAACTTCTCTGAGCCTTGCATTATGTTCCTCGAGGCTGCTTCCAAAAACCACAATGTCGTCTAGATAAAGGAAACATCGCAATCCCTGAATTCCAGCCAAGACTGAATTCATCAGTCTTTGAAACGTTGCTGGACCACCTTTGACTCCGAAAGGCAATCTGTTGAACTCATAATGGCCATAAGGAGTGGAAAAAGCAGTTTTGCATTTATCCTCTTCTTTTACTGGTATTTGATGAAATCCAGAAGCGAGATCGAGTGTCGAAAAATATTTGGCATTTCCCAATTGATCCAAGATTTCCGTGATATTTGGTAGGGGAAATGAATCTCCGATAGTTATGTCATTGAGTCGTCTGAAGTCTACTACAACTCGGAATTTAATTTTTCCTGACGCATCAGTTTTTTTCGGAACGACGAGTAAAGGTGCATTCCATTGACTCTTACTCGGTCGCACAACACCATTGTGTAACATCTCCTTGACCTGTCGATCTACTTCATCTTTTTGTGAATGAGGTAATCGATGTGGACGAATGTTAACGGCCTGTGTCCCTGGTTTCGTAGGAATAGTATGTTCCAGATGATTCGTTATTCCTGGAGAATCTCCTGGCAATTGAACGATACTATTATATTCTCCTAGAAGTTCTACGAGACTTGCCTTTTCTTCGTTATTCAAATGGTCTATCCGTAAATTTGCATGCAATAATTTCATACGTTCCTTCAAAGGTACTGACGTATGCTCTGTTTGTGTCAGCATCACTTCTGTTGTGGGAATTTCTTCTAATTTAACCACTGGCATATTCAAATATACGTCTTCTTCTGTGGTATTTATTATGCTTACTATTGCTCGTCCCTCAATAGGTTTAGTGAGGCATCCCCCTAAAAATATACCTTTCTCTAATTCTCTTTTATGGACCACACCTGGACTTAAACTGTGAGTTTTTACCCAGGCAAGAGTTTCTGTTCTTGCTATTATTTTAGAAGGTTCTTCAGCATTATAGAATCCCAAATGTGTTCCATTTATCACTAATGCTTTTCCGGGATCAGTAGCAACTTTTAAATCTGGAGACTCGAGAAAATCTTCACCGAGTATTCCTCCGACGCAAGGAAAATCATCGGGCACTATATTAAATAAATGACCCAATTCTTCATTTCCTATTTTCAAATATAAAATGACTTTCCCAAGAGTGATGACATCCTGATTAGCTATTCCACGTAGTATTTGAGTTCCTTTGAGTATTACTACTCCTTCACTCAATTTTTCAAGTTTTATTACTGAAGTCATAGCTCCAGAATCTGCGAGAAACATCGTAGGTTTCTTTAATTCATCAGCAGAAAGAATTAAACGATTTTTTATTTGAGATGGTTCTGCTGCTTTGATGATTCTCTTCTTATTTTCCTTTTCTTCTTTTTCTGGATTCCCTGATTTTGTGGGCTCCATCATTAAAACTTGAAAAGTACCTATTGGTAGAGTGCTATCTTCAGATGTCCCTGGATGATCATTTTTTCTATTATTATTTTTCTGTGCCCCATTGCCCTGCTTTTTTACAGGCGTTTTATTTTCTTCAATGTTTATTTTTGCTGATTCAGACATTCCAAGTTTTTTCTTTAATTTTCTGCAATCAGCTGCGTCATGACCTGCATTGTTGCAAAATTTGCAAACTGGGCCATATGCATTGATGCTTCGTCGATCTGAGGCAACCGGTAATATTGATTTTCTTTGTACCTGTGGTGCCCTGCAATCTTTAGCCATATGTCCTGGTTGTCCACAATTAAAACAGTTGGTCTGATGTATTGACTGTCTTCCAGTTGACTGTCGATTCCCTCCTATAGAATGTTTAGTATTCCCTGGAGGTTTTCCTCTATTTCCAAAATTAGTAGAAATGGTTCTTTCTAATCCTATGGCGCCAATACAGGCTTCATGCAAAGTACTGTATTTTTCAGCCCTTACAAGAATCTGTAGTTGTCCTTTTAAGCCTTGCTCGAAGTTGACTTTTGCCAACGTATAAATTGCTTCTTCAGCACCTTTTTTTTCTTTTTCGTCCCAATGAGGATTTACTTGCTGAATGGACTCAATTAAATCCATGGTCACCTGTTCTGCTCGTGTTGAGAATTGAGTGACGTCTTCTTGCTCTTTTTGTTGTAATCGATTAAATTCTACTTGTAATCCGAGTAGAGATTTGAGTTTCCCAAAAAGTGCTTGTAGTTCTTTTTCCAAGTCGTCAAAGCTATTGATAATTTTGCGTTTCAGTTGTAATAGGGCTTTTCCATCTAATTTACTTCCTATAATATACTCAAGTAGCCTTGCTTGTTTATTTGGATGAACCATTTTCTGTGCAGTTTTGCATGAGATCAAAAATGCGTCGAGATCATTATCTCCATTGAATTGACGCACTATTTGCAATGCTGTTTTGATACTCATGAATTCATCATCGTCAAAAGTCACTCTTCTTCCATTTGCTGCCTGCTGATTATTTTCATTTTGTGCAGCCCATGCTCGACACAATTCTTCTTTGAATTGATCCCTCTCATTTTCGACACTTTGGAGTCGAACTTGAGCGTCATTCAATATTTTTTGATATTCTGTATTTTCTACAATTTTTTGAGCTTCTCTTGCTCGTAATTCGTGCATTTCATTATGTAATTGTTGATATCTATCCATTAGGATATCAACCCGTCGAGGTGGTCGTTCTTGCACTATTGGGCTAGGTGTAAAATTACCTACCCGTAGTGAACCTGCTGGAATTGAAAAGTCCAAAGTAGGAGTCCCAAATGTTTCAATCCCTGGTTCCTCCGAATTCTGCGAACTTCGGTCATCCTCGTGACTATTGACAGCCTGTTCCGTGTTGCGTGAAGTTAATTGGATATCATCTTCACTTAATGGAACTAAATTTTCAAGAGTTGAGTGTTGTCTTCTTGTATTGACCCCTCGATTGAAGTTATCCTGTGACGTGTGTGCCTGTGACCTACTGGTGTCGATCTGCGATCTAGTATTATTCTGAGGATTATTATCCTGAGAATTGTTAGGGAAAAGGCTTCGTCTTACTTGGTTCCCAAGGCTTTCTAAGGAGGCGAACTCATCTCGTCCTTGTTGTGCCATGATTCAATTAACTTTTTAGAAATTAAGCAATGAATCGTTGAATGTACCTGTGTGATTCCCTTCCGCCCGGAAAGAATCGTCTATTTATCTCTGAATGTGAGATTTCTCTTAAGGATCCTTGATTTGCTATCACAACAATGATAGGCTTGTTACTTATCAATTTGAAACTGATTGTCAATATCTAGTTAAATTATTCTCGTACTCTCTGAAGTCCTAGACAATGGTTGATCAGACCCTGCCTGTTGGAGAAACTCGCTGCCACCAATTTGTTATGTTGGGTTCTTTTAATAATAATCTCCAGAGAGAGATACTTTAAATTAACTATTTATTGATTGAAAATCGATTTATAATTTATAATCTTACGATTAATCTAACAGCAAAATATAAGTTCTGAGAGGTAACTTAATTTCGCTTATTAGGAGTTAACTGACTCGAGCTGCATTATGCACTCGCTTATATAATCGAAGAATCGTACTTCAACACGTTATGTGTCGAAATATGATGACTTCGGAAAACAATGTGAATGCAATCGAAGTATTGCATTCTTTATGCTTACTTATCATGACCTACTCTTATTCTTTTATTAAGTAATTAATAAATAACATAATTATCATTTTCGGGACATAACAAGAGATATTTGTATCCATTAACTTCATTAGTTATAAGTTATAATAATAATGATTATAGTTTTTTCTACACTGTTTTCTACTGTACATATGTAAATAATATCTTTTTATAGTGCCAATAAAAACTGTTGTTATCACAAAAAAAAAAAAAAAAAAAATTGACTCATCATAGGACGGTCCCGGGTTCGATCCCACCGGGATGTTTTTTTTTTTTTCAATTGAAATTCGTTCTTAATGAAAAATTGAATGATGAAGGGAATTAATACTGATGTATTATGTCCATATATTAGAACATTTAGATAAAATATCCCGGGAGAATATCGACATATATGATCATATATGCCCATATATGATAATACATGCCAATGTATGATCATATATGGGACTGCCATACCCGGGGAAAAATTGGCATATATGGACATATATGTCCATATATGCTCATATATGTTCAGATATGTACATGTACGGTCAATTCGCATATATTTCCATGCATGGGAAGTTCATATATGATCATATATGATCATGTATTATGATTTTTTTCCCGGGTTTCATCAAGTTTCTAAACTCCGAAAGGATTCTTATTCAAGATAGCCCAATTACTGATATTTGTGGAAATTAAAGGGGATAGACTCCTATATTGAGATATAAAAGAGTTCTTGAACTGATTGCCTCTGATCATTAGTTCCATATTCCAGAATTTCAGTGAAATCAGCAGTTGCTCCTTGTCAAAGTGATGTTTCTCCAGAGTGCACTATTAATGAACTTCTAACCATTACAACAGTCTTAAAGACTGTAATAACCAAAATAATTAATGAACAATGATAGTTTACATCTGTGTTATGTCTTATTAACCACTCCAGCCATGATGACTTATTAATTGGATGCAAGGGATTCTTGATTGATAACTTTTGAACGCAATATGTGAAATTTTACGAGTTTTCATTTTTTTGAAATATTTTGCAGGTCGAATTTGGACATTTTCTTTTCTTCAGTGTACTGAAAATGAGGAGTAGAATTATATCAATTTTTGCCATAATAGTAGGCCAGTCGATGCCTATTGAAATGATTATCTGAAATGGAGATTGAATCATAAAAGATCGAATTTATGAGTAAAAAAGTTGGATTTTTTTTTTATAAACTTCCAAGGAGTTCCAATTTTTCAGAATTTTTTCAAATTTTTATGACACATTTAGCTGCATGGAAAGCAAATTATGGGAAAGAACACGTTTTTTCAATATAGAATTGGTTGGAGTCAATATAGAAAATTGTAAATTTGCAGAAAATTCTCTTTTTCGGTAACGAATCTTTGAAAAAATTGGCGCCACAAAATTCAATGGGGGCCAATTGTCCGTACTTATTCCGGTAGACCCTTTCGGAACTTATCAAAGGAAACATTGAGAGGTTTCTGATTGGGAAGAACTAATTTTGAAAATGGAAATAGCTATAGTGAAAAATGAACTGAATGAAAAAGGATCCCAGCCTGGACAATTCAGTAGTTCAAGATGATTTTCATGCGAAAATTCCACTCAAGCTCCAATAGTACCTGTTTTTTAGTGATAGAAAATCTCATGAATGTATTGATTTTTCTCTATCCTTTAATATAATGACTATGCTCGTAAGATGAGATTTTAAACGAGATTCATTTCAGATTATTGAAAGTTCGAGTCATTCATGCAGCTCCGTAAAGTTGACCCCCCACGTATGGATATTTACAATTTTTTTAATTGCAATCGTTTGACGGACGACTGACGGTGATTGACAGATAATTATTAACGTTTGACGGATAATAGTTTCCTTAAAATAAATTTTTCAAAATTGACCAAAAAACAAATTTCAGTTGGCCCCCCCATTTTGGAATTTTTCATTTTTAGAAATAGCTATGGAAAGGAAATCGTTTGACGGTTTTTGACAGACCATCAATTAATATGAAATATTAATATTTTTCCTTTAATTCCATGATTCCCTATTCCTGTGTTGAAAATAAATAGAGTTTCGATTCACAAGTTCGGAACCAGAGTCTAACCCCATCTGAGAGCCCGGGAGCTGGTGACGATTTTAAAATTGTACAGTTTGAGTAAAGCAGACAACATTTTAGGTAAAAGTGAAAATAAATTTAGATAAATTGATTGATTAATTTTTCTTTTTCAAAATGCCTTGGTCTCAAGCTATTAAATTATTTTCCATTAACACTGCCATTCTCCGTTCTTCATTATGGCTCGATGATGAAGAATCCTGTAATTCATTAATAATTCAATTAATCTGAGCTTATTTACAATTTTCCCTAAACTGTTGATTGTTTCACTCGAACCGTACAATTTTGAAATCGTGGCTAATGGTGCCTCTTTGGCTAGTTCAACATTATCACTAAAATATCAGGAAAGCTAGTTGGTGACATCTCTCCGTCGTGGTGCTAAAGGGGGAAGGGGGCTGCCCCACCACTATTATTTGCTGCAAGTATCACCCCCTTGTTCACTTGCCATCAAACTCGAGACGACGTCAGATCGTGAAAGTATTTTTCAAATCTTAGCAGTTTTTTTTATCATTTTTTAAAATTATCGTGACCTTGAAATATCTCCGATTTGAAGAACGCCGCGTGATCGGAAAGCAAGCGTGAGTATCAAATCCTCAGAATATCTCGGAAACGAATGGAAGTACGCCTTTTTTATCCTAACCCTTTTTTGTAGAAAACTTCAAAAACTACAATAGAAGGTTCAGAGCAAAATTCCTTTATTTCACTCACTTCCCGAGATATTTTCAAACAATATGAAAAAATTGGCTCAAATATATTGATAAACAATGGCTGAAATTGTGATTAATGAATATTTCCTTCACGGTATTTATAATGAATGGCTTCATCGATCTACGTCTGACTATGTATAGTTGATTGTTAGTCAATCCATATACCCAAGAGCCTTCAATCGACGACTGATCAAATCATAAAATTTCTGGAGTGCGTGTCGACTGTAGGTGATGAAGTGGCCTATCGACCAGCAGTCGACTATTAGACTGGTTAACAAGTGCCAAAAGGTGACAATTTGTTAGCGTTGACGGAAAATTATGATCAGGGTATCATTCGATTCAGAATGACATATAGAACATTTGTGAATCGTATGAAAACCCGCTCGTAAAAATTGCAAAAGTTATTAACAATTTAAAGAAAGAAAGAATAGGGTTTCCGTTTTTTGCGAATATCTCGGCAAATATTGCAATGTTAAAATATCAAAAAAGATTCGAAAAGAGCAGAAAATCCCCTATGAGAAAGTTCCGACTCCCGAAACTGTAGGACTAATATTCATAATTTCAATTTAGCAGGGAAAAACCGGCGGAAAACGCGCGATTCGTCTCCCGCTCGCACCGGGCGTATCAGAGACATTAACGAACAAAAATGATTACGTCTTTTAAATGTGAATATTAAGAAACCAAAAAAATTTGGCACTTTTTGAATACTTCAATGTATATTATTCAGGTCGAACGAAGTTTTTACCCCCATTTTTCAATTAACTATCCAATTGTTAATTGAGCGATTCCTTGAGACGGTATAGAAAATACCCGATAATCAACAAATTAACCCTAGAACTACAAACTCATTTTTTTTACCTGTAAACTACAAACTGGGGTAAATATATACCCCACGGGTCTTTCACTCGTAGAATCGTTCTGAAAGCAATAATTTGACTTCTAAATACCTGAATCTTTTTGTTTTTTCATGCCGAAGAGAATGGTGATGAGCGACTTCAATTTTATCATGGTTTAGCTGGTTGAAAATCAGTTTGAATAGCTGAAAGTGCTGAAAAATAGTCAAATCATCATTTAACAAACAAAAATTCATAACTTTTTTCCTAAACAACCGATTTTCAAATTCCGAACGAGATTTCAAAGAGGACATCTAAGGCTTTGAGAAAAAAAATACCATTTTGATGTGACGCCAAAAAAAGTCTATTTATTTGAGACTCTGAAAATTGAAAATAAATGAGCATCTGATCTATAGAAAATTTAAATGAAAATCCCAGGAATATCAGTTTTCAAGCATATATTCTGGGTTCTGTCATGGAAAATGTATAGAAAGGAGAAATTCGATACATATAAATGATATTCAAGAATAAATTCACGATTTGACTCAATTAAACGCACCACAATCGCTACACAAAACACTAACAGGAACTACAAACTGGGGTAGATATCAACCCCACACGAGGTTCAAATCTCCACTCTGTCTGAGTAAACAAGAAACTGAAGGCTCTCATGACCTCACCCTACTGTTGGAACCTTGAACTAAATTATGGTATAGGTTTTCAGTCGATAAAGTCACTGGCTAACTTTGAAACGTAGTTCAAAGTTTACCTGGGGTAGATATCTACCCCAGTTTGTAGTTCTAGGGTTAGAAGATTCAAATTTTTTCCAACTCACTGGAGCTATTGTTCAACAGTTTTAGAAAGGATTTCCGTTGGGAAAATTACAAAATAACAATTTCCCACTTAGTTATGAACAATTAAATATTATAAATATAGAGAAACACATGAAAAAAAAAATCAGCCAATGCTTTTCACTGATTCGTTTTTTTATCATACAAAAATACATAAAAATAATTTTTTCACATTTTTCAATTTATAAACAAATGCATTGTTCATAAGATAATTCAAATTTTTTTTTTCACAACTTTATCTTGAATAAATTCCATGATTTTCAACGAATAAAAAATTCCTTAAAAATATTTATTTATTACACTCCAGGAAGACGAGGTTTTGCGTCTCCGAGGACACCGTGGAGTGAGGGGTGGGGATGGGGGGGGGGGGGGGGGCAGGGCAGAGAATTCGGGGGGCACTCAGCGTACCCTAGAGGGGTGTTCCCTGTCCTCCCGTCGCCAGCGGACCCTTTTCGCGGGACCCAGGAGGATGGACCCGTTTAGGGGCCACACCAGGGGATAACCAAGTAGGTCACTCATTGGCGGGATCAAGAGGAGGGGTGGACACTGGTGTCCCTATGGGCACCAGAGACACTCTCTGCTCACAAATTAATCTGCATCACTTCAAAGCGGCGGTGGAATATCTGCACCGTTGCATAGTAGTGGAGCAAACAGATGTATGCCTAATACAGGAACCTTGGGTTGTAGGGGGGCTTGTAAGAGGTTTAAATGTTCAGGGAAAAGAAAACTTTTACGCACAGGGTGAGCCAGAACCTAGAGCCTGCATCATCATGGACAACAACTGCCAACCTAGACTACTAAGGAACTTCTGTACTAGGGACTTAGTGGGTGTGGTGGCGAAGATTGCGTTGGATGGAACGAAACGGGATGTAGTATTCTGTTCGGCCTATCTACCACATGACTCGATCGACCCTCCACCGTCCCTAGAACTGAGGAAACTAGCTAGGTACTGTAGGAAACTAAAGGTGCCACTGATAGTGGGTTGTGATGCGAACTCACAGCACACATTATGGGGCAGTCGGAAAACGACTTACAGAGGTCAAGCCGTCATGGAATTTCTGCTGGGGGAAGGCTGGGAGCTTCTTAACAGGGGATCCACTCCCACCTTCGTTACCACAAGATGCCAGGAGGTAATTGATGTGACATTATGCACTCAATCCATCTTGGATCACTGTGAAGACTGAGGAGTCTGCGATGAGGACTCACTCTCAGACCACAGGAGAATAAAGTTCCAAATCAAGGGAAACAACAACTACCCTGAGGCAACCCCTAAGAGAAACCCCAGGAACACTGACTGGGAGGGTTTTGGCGCATCCTTGGAGCTGGCTCTCGGGGGTAGTCGCAGGGGTTTCAGGGGTCAGAAAGGACTGGACAGAGAGGCACTGTACATACAGGAAAATCTCATCCAGGCCTATCATGACCACTGTAAAGCCAAAGTAGCCAGGACAGAAAAGGAAGTAGCCTTGTGGAACAGAGAGCCCATGAGACTCAGACTCCTATCCAGGAAACAATGGAGGAGATCCTACAAGACAGAAAAAGATGAAGACTGGGAGAAATACAGGGCCACAAATGCCACGTATAAGTACCAGATCGTTCAAGTGAAAGACTTGCACTGGAGGGACTTCTGCACTGAGCTGGAGAACCTATCGCTGGTCTCCAAACTTAAAAGGATCTTTGCTGGAGGACATAAGGCACCTCTGGGGAGTATTACACTTCCGGAGGGAGGAAATATCACCCAACACGAGGACATTCTCCGGCACCTGATACAAGTACACTTTCCAGACTCCATGGAAGTGGAAAAGGAGAAGGAACTGGAGAGTGACAGCTCAAACACACCTCCTGGACGGAAACCGGACTGGGAAACGGCCAGGAGCATTATCACGCCAGAGAAACTGGAATGGGCACTAGACTCGTTCGGCAAATATAAGAGCCCGGGGCCGGATGGCATCCACCCGGCAATGCTACAAAGGGGAGGAATGGCACTCAGAAATACACTACTCCGGACCATGAGAGCCAGCCTGGCTTTTAGGCGTATACCCATGGGCTGAAGGGAAGTCAGGGTGGCATTCCTACCCAAACCGGGTGAGTGCATCTATGACAATGCAAAGACCTTTAGACCTATCAGCTTGAGCTCATTTGCTCCCAAGACACTTGAAAGGCTCGTTGATAGACATATTAAAGAGGAGGCTCTGTGAACCAGACCGCTCAGTACCTCACAACACGCCTATCAAGAGGGAAGGTCCACGGAAACGGCACTTCACTCACTGGTGGAAGAAATAGAAGGGGTGCTAAATAGGAAAGAGGGGTCGCACGGAGTGTTTATCGACATCGAAGGGGCGTTTGACAACACCGCCTTCGAGGTTATCGGAAACGCAGCCAGGAACTTTCAGTTCGGTGAAACAGTGACCGAATGAGTACTGGAAATGCTAAGATTCAGAAATATTAACATCTCTTTCGGGGACGCACGAGTCAAAGCCAGAGTGGGCAGGGGCTGCCCTCAGGGAGGCGTAATCTCACCAACCCTCTGGACAATTGTCGTGGACGATCTGCTCGTTGGACTTGAACAGTTGGGAGTGAAGGCGATAGGCTACGCAGATGACGTGGCTATCGTGGTGAGCGGGGGACACACTGGAGAACTACACTGGCGCATGCAGAGGGCACTGGACTTTGTTCAGTCCTGGTGTGTCAGACATGGACTCAGGGTGAACCTTAACAAAACAGGAATGGTGCTCTTCACCAGGAGAAAGGGGTGGAAGGTGAAACTTCCATCTATCTTTGGAACTGAACTCAAGTTCTCGAACGAGGTAGACTATTTGGGAGTCAGACTCGATCGGAAACTGAGTTGGAAAGCACACATAGACAAAGAGCTCAAGAAGGTGTCAAACACCTTTTGGGCCTGCAGGCGGATGATGGGGAGGACCTGTAGTCCGGGAGCCAGCAACGTTTTTCATTACACTATGCATAATAGGGTTGAAAGTTTTATTATGAATTCTTCATAATATACGAATGGAGAAATATACCCTCTGGCTGCACTCTAGGGGTGGCTTTGGCACCCCTAACATTTTTAAGGGTGGGAAAAATACATATAATTCACGTAATTATAATCAGTCTGGCTCTTTCTGAAATATCAAATTTGAATATATCTTGAACGAGGAAAAAAGTTGCCAGAGTTGTGGGTGGGTGGAAAATGCGTAACGGAAGGGGTTGAAGTGGCCTCCCCAGGAGGGCTACTTACACTAAATTAATCACACGCATCTTTATATATTGTCTTCCAAAAAATGTCGAAAGTTAAAAACTTCGATTGCCAGAACGATATATCGGTGGAAACACCCCGCCAAACTAAAAAAACCACCCCTCTGAGTGCGAGCGAGGCAGTCCTATACGCATGCGTCAGTACGAGGGAAAATTTCTCTCCAAGTCTGTATTTACGATTGTTAAATACATTCTTCCGAATAGAAATAATACGTTTCGCTGATTATTTATTAATTCCTAAATGTATCGAGAATTTATGAAATTGGTAAGTTGAGGGGTTATATCACGGTAGAATTGTCAAAAAATCGTTTTTTTTTTCTTGCTTTGAAAATTACTTTGGGCTTTCCAGAATACAGGCAAGAGAAGTTATCCTCTGAAACCCATTTTTTCTCATGAAATTTTGCACTTTCTCTAATAATACATTCCTCCATATTCATAGTCTAAATCAAATTTTTAATCGTGTTTTTCTCGAAGCACTGCACTAGCGGAAAAAATTTAAGGATAAAAAAAAAATCCAAATTTTTAGCGATTTTCCAAGTGGCTGCATCTTTCTCAAAAATGATCGTATTGGAGTAAAAAAAAAAATTGAAGCTCGAAGTCTCTAGTTTTGAGATCTTTTGACGAATTTTTTTTTCAAGTAATGTGCATCACGCTATTCTAACGAGTACAGTGGAAAAAATTTTTTCAAAATTTTTTGGTTTTCGTTTTTTCGTCTACGGACTTGGGATGATTTTCCCAGCTCAACCACTATCTGGACCGAATAGGTTGTTCATTCAGCTTCAATTGGCTTTTTTCACCTTGATTCAACCATTTTTCACTGAGATATCGGACTTTGAATGAAAAAAGATCGTTTTCTCTTTAATCATCGATATTCCTGAAAGAGAAAGATCGAACTTTTTATTGTTTTTTTTCCATAAATTTAAACGCTGTTCGTAATGAAAATGTGGAAAAGCTGAGGGAATTCTTTTCTTTCATTCCATTAAAGATCCTGAACTGTTAAGTGCATGAAACGGGATCCTTTAATTTTTCCAAAAATTCAATCGAATACAACAAAACAACGGCTGGGTGGATTGAATTGAAACTTTGTAGGATTTTTGTGGGTATATTGAACTGTAAAAGGCATACTTAACATGTGTGGTTCTCTCAATATTTCAAATTGAAAGTTTGATGTTTCAAAAATTCACCAAAAGCCTTTTTTGTCTTGTTTTTTCAAATTCATGTAACGGATGTAAAAAAAATGGCTTGTTCTTGTAGAGAATTTATTTAGCTTTTTGAAACCCACCGTTAATGTTCTGTGCGATCATTGGATGCTGAGATATCGATAATCAAAGAGAAAACGATCTTTTTTCATTCAAAGTCCGATATCTCAGCAAAAAATGGTCGAATCAAGGTAAAAAAAAGCAAATTGAAGCTGAATGAACAACCCATCCGGTCCAGATAGTGGTTGAGCTGGGAAAATTTTTCCCAAGTCTGTAGCCGAAAAAACGAAAATCAAAAAATTTTGAAAAAAAATTTTCACTCTACTCGTTAGAATAGTGCGATGCACATTACTTGAAAAAAAATTTAGTTTACTCCAATACGATAGTTTTCGAGGAAGATACGGCCATTTTAAAAACCGCTGAAAATTTGAATTTTTTTTCGATCCTTAAATTTTTTCCGCTAGTGTTGTGCTTCGAGAAAAAGACGATTAAAAATTTGATTTAGACTATGAATATGAAGGAACGTCTTAGAGAAAGTGCAAAATTTCATGAGAAAAAATGGGTTTCAGGGGATAACTTATCTTGCCTGTATTCTGGAAAGCCCAAAGTAATTTTCAAAGCAAGAAAAAAAAATCGAATTTTTGACAATTCTACAGTGATATAACCCCTCAACTTACCAATTTCATAAATTCTCGATACATTTAGGAATTAATAAATAATCAGTGAAACGTATTATTTCTATTTGGAAAAATGTATTTAACAATCGTAAATACAGACTTGGAGAGAAATTTTCACTCGTACCGACACATGCGTATAGGACTGTCTCGCTCGCACTCAGAGGGGTGGTTCTTTTAGTTTGGCGGGGTGTTTCCACCGATATATCGTTCTGGCAATCGAAGTTTTTAATTTTCGACATTTTTTGGAAGACAATATGTAAAGATGCGTGTGATTAATTTAGTGTAAGTAGCCCTCCTGGAGAGGCCACTTCAACCCCTTCCGTTACGCATTTTCCACCCACCCACGACTCTGGCGACTTTTTTCCTCGTTCAAGATATATTCGAATTTGATATTTCAGAAAGAGCCAGAGTGATTATAATCACGTGAATTATATGTATTTTTTCACCCTTAAAAATATTAGGGGTGCCAAAGCCACCCCTGGGGTGTAGCCAGAGTGCTCATTTTCTTATTTATAGGTTATGAGGGATCATTCTCGAAAGTTCTAGCCTGATTCATAATACTGTAAGAAAAACGTAGCTGGCTCCCGGACTACTGGGGACTCAGCCCGGTGGTGGTGAAGTGGATTTACACGGCGGTGCTGATGCCCCAATTCTCCTACGCCTCTGTAGTATGGTGGAGGACACTAACAAAAACCTCTATCATACAGATAACAGACAAGATAGCAAGATGGGCAGGAATAGGGATGAAAGGGGCTCTAAGAACCACACCTACTCTCGCCTTGATGGCTATCCTAGACTTGAAGCCGCCACATCTAATGGCAATGGAGGCAGCCAGGGGTGCCACGGTAAGACTGAGGTCTGCTGGCCTCTGGAGGAACTTGACCTATGGGCACGCGTCGCTGCTTCACGCCAGGAGCATAAAAAAAGTGCTCCGGTTGGGTAGTGATGTGTGCGGGGGGACGAGGATCTTCACCAGAAACTTTGAAGTCATGTGACCAACGTACGAGGAATGAGTACTAGAGCATAGGCCCTTCCTTAAACCTGAGGGCCTGACGTGGTATACGGACGGTGCCAAGAAGGGATGTGGAGCGGGTGCTGGGATGTGGTCCGAAGGACCCAGGACCAACACTTCAACACGACTCCCCCAACACTGTACGGTGTTGCAAACAGAAGTAGCCGCACTGAAAGGCTGCGCCAGGAGAATACTGGAACTGGATGTTCGGAATAAGCATATCTACATATGCACGGATAGTAAGCAAGCCTTGAGAGAATTGGAAAGGACTAAGATAACGTCTCCATTATTGAAAGACTGCATAAGCCTGCTAAATGATATAGCAGCGAAGAACAAGCTCAAAATCCTATGGGTACCAGGTCACTCGGGAAGCGAAGGTAGAATAAGAGCAGACACACTCGCCTCTACAGGCTGCAGTCATGTGACCGGTGAGGAAGAGGAGAACATAGGTGCCAGACCAGAACTCCTGAAAAAGTGGCTGAAAACAAGGACACAGAAGGAATCCAACAGGATCTGGCACAACAGCGAGGGACTGGCGCATACCAGGCGCCTCTTTGGGGGTCCGGATGAGTCACTGTCGGAAAATATCACCAGGCTGGGACGGAGCCGAACTCCGAGCTCAGATGCCTGATTGGACTCATCACAGGACATTGGCCCTCCAGGGCCCATCTACACAGGCTGGGACTTGAAAAGGAATCTACCTGCGACAAATGTGGGATGGAGGCAGGGGATACTCACCACTTACTAACGAGATGCACTGGACTCGAAAGAGAGAGGTGGGAGGTTTTCAGATCCACTAGCATCTCGGAATTAAAGGTGACAGGGGGAGAGGTTGGGCAGCTGCTTAACTTTGCTAGGCTTACCAATATTCTTGAACCCTGGAACCAGGGTGGTCATCATTAGGTGGGCGTATAATAGTAATACTCAATATGCCCTTTCGGCCACTGCACACAACATCATACAACATCATACATACTTAAAAATGCATTCATTAATCAACTCATATTTTGAGCAGCTAATTATGGGAATTGGGGAACAGTTTTTTTCCTCTAATCATAATTCGTACAGCTCTTTGATATCTCCACGGAAAAAAATATTTTCGTTTGATATTTTATTGTTTATTAAGAAAAAAATTGTTACTAACTATTTTTTTTCGGAATTCTAATTTTTTTGACACTTCTCAGCAAACTTAAAACAGTTATGATTTTTTTCCATTTTTTAAATTTTTTTATAATAAATTTTTTTTTCAATTTTTAAGTAATGAATAAATGTTTTTGAGGATTTTCTTTTCGTTAAGAATCATGGGATTTATTAAAGATAAAATTGTGAAAGAAAAATTTCGAATTATCTTATAAACAATGCATTTGTTTATAAATTTTTTTTAAACAATACGATTAAAAAATATGAAAAAATTATTTTCATGTATTTTTCCATTTCAAGAAAACAAATCAGTGGAAAATTGTGTAATTTTTTCTTCCATGTGTTTCTCTACATTTATAATATTCAATTGTCCATAACTAAGTGGAAAATTGTCATTTTGTAATTTTCCCAACGGGAATCCTTTCTAAAACCGTTGAAGAATAGCTCCAGTGAGTTGGAAAAAATTTGAATCTTTTAATTTGTTGATTATCGGGTATTTTTCGTGATTATACCGTCTCAAGAAATCGCTTAATTAACAATTGGATAGTTCATTGAAAATGGGGGTCAAAACTTCGTTCGACCTGAATAATATACATTAAAGTATCCAAAAAGTGCTAAATTTTGTTGGTTCCTTGATATTCACTTTTAAAAGGCGTGATCATTTTTGCTTCCGAATGGAAGCTTTACTTTCGTCAAAATTTTCGACTTCCATTTTTTGGCTGGAAATGACCTAGAATGATCTGAAAAGTTCAAAAATCGCATTTAGAAAAAATATCTGTGGGTATGTGTGTGTGTATGTATGTGACAATTTTCGTAACTTCAAATATTTTTCCCTTAAAAGGGTAAGAGTTCAACCTAGGAATTTCATGTTTTTACTGTATATTTCTTGTGATGCAATCTTTCGTTTGAGACCTTATTGATTGAAATCGGTCCAGTAGTTTTTGAGAAATAATCGATTTTCGGAATTTAAAATAAAATTTCTTTCTCAAGATATTCTCAATCGATTTGATTTATATTTTACAATGATATTACACATAATGTCATCTAACTATGTGAATTTTTTCAGATTTTTCTGGTACTTGGTTTTTGAGTTATTTCCATTTTTATGATTTTTTGATGGGAAATGTTGTACCCACGATAACGACCAAAATAATAGAGATAACAACTTCAAATTTGGCTGATATATTGGTTCTTCGAAGTTAAAGCGGCGTATTGTTAATGGATCATATTGATGGAAAATTTTCTGAGTTATAAATTATCTTCAAAATTTGAATTTTTTCGTTTTTCTCAAAAATTAGGATAAGTTCTAAATCGATTGAGTCCAAATTGATGCATGACATTTGGCACCACATTATGCAACTGCGTGAATTTTTTCAGATTTTTCTGGTACTTGGTTTTTGGGTTATTTTCACTTTTATGATTTTTTTATGGAAAATGTTGTACCCACAATAACGACTATAATAATAAAGATAACAACTTCAAATTTGGCTGATATATTGGTTCTTCGGAGCTCAGGAAGCATATTAATAATGGATCATATTGATGGAAAGTTTTCTGAGACACGAATAATTTCCGAAATTGACATTTTCTTTCAATAAATAGGATATACGACCTTAAATATTTAATATATTAAATTAGATGGTGGCCTTGTAGGTCTCTGCTTTTTGGAAAATTGATTCTACGATGATTTTATTTTGACGTATCGACGTTTCGGCCTCTTTGTGAGGCCCTCTTCAGGATACTCATTTTATTTTTCATTAAATTAATTCTTGAACAAAAATTACAAAAATTTAACATTTAAAATTTCTCTTATAAATTATTGTTAGATCTTGTTTTTATAGTGAAAATATCTTTGGTGGTACCTTAATTAAGTCATGATGTCTAACATGTAATCAAAAATAACTTCATGGTTATGTCAAATTTTTTTTCCTTTTCTTCTTTCTTTTCAGCACCGTTCTCATTTTAATTACTACGTTAAAAATTAACAGTATTGCACATTTATTTGTTAAGTAGATTATTTCGAAGAAATTTTCATTTGAAATTTGTTGAATTTAATAAATTAAACAAACACATGAATTAAATAACTTATATTGTTTTTCGGTTGTTGTCAATTGATGAAACCATTTTCTTTCATTTTCTTGAAGATCATGATAAGTTCTGAATCGATTCAGTCCAGATTGATGTATAACATTCAGCATCATATGATGTAACTTCGTTGATTTTCTCAGATTTTCCTGGAACTTGGTTTTTAAGTCATTCTGATATTCATTATTTTTCATCAAAAATGTTGTACACACGATCGATAAAGTTTATTGAAAATTGGTCACCAAGGAAACGTAAAAAATGGAATAAATCAATTGATATCCACATAACATGATAATGGAATGCGCAATGGAATAGCAATTCGAATAAAATCATTGAATAATTCAGATTAGCTTAATACTTTTCTCTCTTGAAATTTGAAGAAAAATGAAAATTTATATGAAACGATTTAGTAAAGTGGAGAAAAATAAATGCATTCGGAAGCGACTTGCTAATAAATTAGCAGATAAAGCTATAATGATGTGGATAATGATGCAAGTTTCCACTTGTTTTTGTTAATGTCTCTGATACTCCGTATGCGAGCAGTCGACGAATCGCGCGTTTTCTGCCGGTTTTTCGCTGCTAAATTGAAATTATAAATATTAGTCCTACAGTTTCGAGAGCTGGAACTTTCTTATAGGATATTTTCTGCTCTTTTCAAATCTTTTTTGATATTTTGAATATTTGCAATATTTGCCGAGATATTCGCAAAAAACGGAAACCCTAGTTTTTCTTTCTTTAAATTGTTAATAACTTTTGAAATTTTTACGAGCGGGTTTTCATACGATTCATAAATGTTTCATATGTCATTCCGAATCCAATGATACCCTGATCATAATTTTCCGTCAACGCTAATAAATTGTCACCTTTTGGCACTTGTTAACCAGTCTATATGTGTTGAGTCGATCGCTGATTGATGATATCGATGAAAGCATCGAATGGACTCTTGACTGACCACTGAAATTTCTCAAGTCCAGATCGATTGTGGGTCATGAATTGTTCCATCGACCCACGATCAATTGAGTAGAGACTTTGGGTTGAGTGATACAATAGTGACGCGCTGAAAAAGTGTTGTGTAGTTGTCGTAATTCGTTTTGTTATCAATAAAAAAGTGTAAATAGTGCATACTTATTTGTCAGGTGGAGTTCGTGAAAAGAAAGATTGAATAATTCACAAAATAATGAAGTTATTTGAGACCTTTGTGCTGAGTAGTGACAAACTCAAGCTCATTGAAATTTTGAAAGACAAAGGTATATTGAGATTTCATAATTCTTGTAAAAAATGTGGGAAAATCATGAGTTTTCCTACAAAAGAACTTTGTCACCGATGTTATAGTTCCACTTCTACTGTAAATAATAATGAAATTTTGATAAAAAGATGTAACACAAAAATTAGTTGCATAAAAGGCTCTTTCTTTGAACGAACGAAACTAGATTTGTGTGTGTTGTTTCGGCTCATGTCACTTTATTGAATTTTCGAGAAAATAACATTGAAGAATTTAGCCTCTGATACAAATATGTCAATAAAAATAATGAAAATGGATTAATAAAATTAATCGTATTCTATCAGCGTGGGTGGATGTTCAGCTGGGTGAAGAACTTGGTGGAGAGGGAGAATTTGTCGAAATTGATGAAACGTTCATTGGTCATAGGGAATATAATCGAGGCAGAATTACAAAAACGGAATGGATTGTGGGACTCTTTCAGAGATCAAGGAAGAAAGTTTTCTTTTTCCCTGTTGAAGACAGAAGTAAAGAAACACTACATGCAATCATAGTGAAACATGTAAAAGTCAGCACAAGTGTGTATACTGACGGGCGGAAGGAATATTGTGGATTGACACTCTTGGAATTTAACCACCAGACGGTCAACCACAAAAATCAATTCGTTAATTCCCGGAATCGACTTGTTAATGCCCAGAATATCGAAAAAGTATGGCGCGATCTGGAAGAAACACTTCCTCGTTACGGTAATAAACAGAAATATCAAAAAAGTAAATTGAGTAAATTTATGTTCAGCCGATTATTCAAGTACCAAGAACGGGTTGAGGCTTTTTTGGCAATTTTATCAGTTCTCCTGCGCTGAAAAAGTCACTCAGAGACTTCCATTCGTTTCCGAGATATTCTGAGGATGTGATACTCACGCTTGCTTTCCGATCCCGCGGCATTCTCCAAATCGGAGATATTTCGCGGTGACGATAATTTTAAAAAATGATAAAAAAAACTGTTGAGATTTGAAAAATACTTTCACAATCTGACGTCATATCGAGTTCGATGGCAAGTGACCAAAAGGGTGATACTTCGTATAAATAATAGTGGTGGGGCAGCCCCCTTCCCCCTCTAGCACCGTGACGGAGAAATGTCACCAACTAGCTTTCGTGATATTGTAGTGATAATGTCGAACTAGCCAAAGAGGCACGATTAGCCGAGATTTCGAAATTGTACGGTTCGAGTGAAGCAATCAACAGTTTAGGAAAAATTGTAAATGAGCTCAGATTAATTAAATTATTAATGAATTACAGGATTCTTCATCATCGAGCCGTAATGAAGAACGGAGAATGGCAGTGTTAATGGAAAATAATTCAATACCTTAAGACCAAGGCATTTTGAAAATAAAAAATTAATCAATCCATTTATTTAAATTTATTTTCACTTTTACCTACAGTGTTGTCTGCTTAACACGAACCATACAATTTTGAAATCGTCACCAGTTCCCGGGCTCTCAGACTGGGTTAGACCTGGTGTGGAACTTGTGGATCAAAACTCTTTTTATTTTGAAAACCGGAATAGGGAATTATGGAATTAAAGGAAGAATATTAATATTTCATATTAATTGATGGTCTGTCAAAAACCGTCAAACGATTTTCTTTCCATAGCTATCCCTAAAAATGATAAATTCCAAAATGGGGGGGCCAACTAAAATTTGTTTTTTGGTCAATTTTGAAAAATTTATTTTAAAAAAACTATTATCCGTCAAACGTTGATAATTATCTGTCAATCACCGTCAATCGTCCGTCAAACGATTGCAATTAAAAAAATTGTAAATATCTATACATGGGGGGTCAACTTTACGGAGCTAAATAATTTGATTAGTCATAAGTGCTTTGCACTTATGCCCTTTTAATGTCTTTATTTGTGTGCTTCACGTGAAATAGTATCAACTGAATAAATAACCATGCTGAAAACGAAAAAAATTGAAAAAACAAATTTTACACTATAAATTTAATTGGGATTATGGAGAACCGATAAAATTGCCAAAAAAGCCTCAACCCGCTCTTGATACTTGAATACTCGGCTGAAAATAAATTTACTCAATTTACTTTTTTGATATTTCATTTTATTACCATACCGTGGAAGTGTCTCTTTAAGATCTCGCCATACTCTCTCTATGTTCTGAGTATTCATTTGTCGATTCCGGGAATTAACGAATTGGTATTCATGGTTGACCCTCTGGTGGTTAAATCCAAAGAGTGTCAATCCACAATAACCCTTCCACCCGACTGGATACACATTAGTGCCGACTTTTACATGTTTCACTATGATTGCATGTAAAGTTTCTTTACATCTGTCTTCAACAGGAAAAAATAAAACTTTCTTACTTGATCTCTCAAAAAGTCCAGCTATCCACTTGGTTTTGGTAACTCTACCTCGATTGTACTTTCTATGACCAATGAACGTTTCGTCAATCACGACAACTTCTCCTTCTCCACCCAGTTTTTCACCCAGCAGAACATCCACCCACACTTATAAAATGCTATTAACTTTATTAATCCATCGTCTAATTATTTTTATTGACACTTTTGTTTCAGAAGCTAAATTTTTCAATGTTATTTTTTCAAAAATTGAATAAAGTGACAAGAGCCGAAACAACACACACAAATCTAGTTTTGTTCGTTCAAAGAAAGATCCTTTCATGCAACTAATTTTTGTGTTACATCTTTTTATCAAAATTTCATTATTATTTACAGTAGGAGTGGAACTATGACATCGGTAACAAAGTTCTTTCGTAGAAAAACTCATGATTTTCCCACATTTTTCACAAGAATTATGGGATCTCAATATACCTTTGTCTTTCAAACATTCAATAAGCTTGAGTTCATCACTACTCAGCACAAAGGTCTCAAATAACTTCATTTTTCTGTAAAATTGTTAAATCTTTCTTCCCACTAACTCCACCAAACAAATAAATATGCACTATTTCCTCTTTTTTCATTGAGCACAAAACGAAATACAGAAAATTACACAACAGTTTTTGGCACGTCACTATTGTATCACTTAACCGCTAGCGGTAAAGTGAGACCTGAGAGACGCTCCAAGAATTACTGTGTAATTTCATGAATAAATTTATTGATTCTCTGTGAATTTTGAAACTAAGATGAGTAGAGGGGATGAAACACTGTGTTTCCAACCTTTGGACCATCCAAATTAAACTTTTATTCAAAACAAGAGATACATATATGAATGTGATACCATTCAAGTACGGACAATTACACATAACACTTCATTTTAAGAGGGCTTCTTAGATAATATCAGAATATATTACATATTACGATAATCAGGTTTGAGGGAATGGTCATCACGTGGGAAACATTGCGAGTAATTGGAAACGCCACAATCGAATGTTCATGAGTCTAAAAGGCTGTGGCGTTGGTTCGTTTCTTGGGGGTTTATACAGACAGACTTCTCCGCTCTTTGGAAGGTCCGTCCAGTTGGTCACGAGATGTTGTCATCTGGTGTGAATGTACTGGGTGATGTACTCACACGCAATGTTGATCTGAAGAAATCTCTGGAGAACAGACTAACCGAATCAGGGCATAGACTGAAAAGAAAAGCCCTAGATACTATTGAAGATATGATATATAATCCTGGAAAGTATAAAAAGAAACGTCGTCGTCTTCAAGCTCAGAACGGATCGGGACGTCGCCGTGGACGCACAGATGCCAAGAAGAAGAAGAGAACGACAAGGAAGAAGAAACCCGTGAAAAAAAAACTGTTAAGAGGAAAAAGAAGAAAACTGCACCGGCTTCAGTATAGAAGAACACCCCCTTCAAAAAACTTTATTTTTACTCTATTTAAATGTAATTTTTTGATGTGTTTTGATTGTCTAGGGGTCAGTCCCGCAACACGAGGTCGAAGCAACATCCTAATTAAAATTTTTTGAAAAATACAACCAACTTTTTCCTGGAAAGTCTAACCCATAAAACGAAAACTACAGAATTGAGATTATCACCACGTTTTGCATGACCCGAGGCCACGACGGGGACATAGTGGTGCATAGGCCTCAAAAGAACCTACACAACCTACCCTAATTTTGTGACACTCGGGATTCAGATGAAGAATTTTATTGACTTCAAACCACCGCTCACCTCCATTGAGCATGAAAATTTATTTCATAATATTACGAAAACAAGTACATTCTTTAAGCACATTGGACTTCTAAAATGCACTTTATTTTCGACATTTCTATGTCAATAACTCGAATGCTTCACGTGGAATAATATTAACCAATTATTACATCATACATGTTCGAAAAAAAAATTAAATTAAATTAAATTGAAAGAGACGCTGATAATTTTAATTCAGATTTTTAGAAAATTTCGAAAATACTCATCTGGAATAGTCAATCCAATGGTATTCCGTTGAGACACTACACTTTTTCTTCTTCAAGAAGAAATAAACGAAGTTAACAGTCAAGGCAACACCGAGAGGGTTCAAATGGTTTTTAATGCCAAAATTGCCCCACTCCCAGGCCACCGGTCTCTGTCTTACCAATATAGATGTCTTCAGCTACTTTTATTACACAAAATAACCGATAATTTTCACTCATTACTTTTCCCCACACGTCGCGTTCCCTCTCCCATGACAATACAAAACAATGATATAAACCGGTTTAAACTGACTCTACTTTTCACGTGTAAAATTTAATATTTTGAAGTATTTCACTATAATTTGATTTAATATGTTGTAAAATAAGTAAGTGACTTTAAAGAAATTCAAAATCTATTGCTAATGTCAATGGAAATTAAAATATTCCGAGGGGAAGTTTCCTATACAAAAGCCACTGCACCCAAGAGAAGAATTAAGAAATCCAAAAAACGTGACGTATACGACATTTTCGCTTCGACATAATGGCTTTCTTCCATTCTCACTCTTGTGAATGTGCTACGTTGGAGCTGGATTCATTCGAAGTCCCTCCAACTCAAAAATCAATTGAAGAAACTCATTGGACTTATTACAATTCTGTAACCGCTTTGAACGATGATTCACTTATTGAATCCCGAATTCCTGGACAAGGAGAGGAGTATATCGATCTCGCTAATACGATCTTGAAAATTGAACTGAAAATTGTAAGCCCTGATAGGACAGCAGTTGCAGCAGATCCTGTGGGTTCTGTGAACAATCTGCTACATTCGATGTTTAGTCATATCGATGTACTTTTCAATCAAAAGGCAGTGTCTTCTCCTACTAATACATATCCTCACCGGGCTTATTTGGAAACATTACTAAATTACGGGCGTGATGCACGAGATACTCATTTGAAACTACAATTGTTTACCTCGGATGAGCCAAAACACATGGATGCTGTGGCCGTTAGTGGAGCTAATACGGGTCTCAATACCCGTACTAAAGCCATGGCAGGTAGACCATCTTTGGAATTAATGGGTCATCTACATTGTGATGTTTTTAATCAAGAAAAATTCTTGTTGAATGGCGTTGAAATGAAATTAATCCTTACTCGCTCCAAGGATGCATTTTGCCTCATGGATAACAGTACTAACGTGAATTATAAAATTCACATATCAGAGGCCATTTTATTCATACGCAGAGTGAGACTCAGTCCTGGAGTCTTATCAGCTCATGCAAAAGCGCTCTCGAAAACTACTACTAAAGACCCCTTGACACGTGTTGAAGTCAAGAGTTTCATTCTCGCCACAG